>CM077166.1:65070419-65670419 GCA_039583875.1 Platanthera guangdongensis | reverse complement strand
CAAAATCCCAGGTACTCATGATCAGTTTCAAGACTTGAGTCGTTTTCAATTGAAAATTACATATATATATATATATATATATATATATATATATATATATATATATATATATATATATATATATATATATCATTATATACAGATACTTCTTTGTATATTAGTGTATGTATGCACGTCTAAGGATAGGTTAACTCGATGCATGCAAACCTTTACACATCAATAAAGGGTTAACGAAGATATGTCATCGTGATTCTCGACAACTCACAATTGACATCAAGAAGTTTTTGGAAAAGCCTCGTTCAAATCCAAATAGGTTGACTTTAAAATATACATGTGTTTATCATCTTTATATTGACTTGACATCAGAAAATTTCAAAAATGTTGCAAGCTTCTCAACGTGAAAATTTCTAGTCAAGAGACCTCTCAATTTCGAATTAGACAAATGGTATCAGAAACCGACTTAAATAAATCTCCAATTAGACAAGTCCCACCGACCCTTCGCCTTCTTCACGAATCCCGCCGAATTAGACAAATCTCACCGAACTAGTCAAATACCCGCCGACCCCTCGCATTCTTCTCGAATCCCGCAAGAGCTCTCCCGACGACCCGCAAGAGCTCTCCCGAGTTCTTCCGCAGCCTTGCCGAAACCCGCAAGAGATCTCCCGACGACCCGCAACAAGCTCGTCGCACCGTCTACGCCAAACCTCGCCGACTCTCCTCCGCTGGACACTCGCCGAGGGGCCTCTAATCGCCGCAAGGGACGCTTACCGGAAGGACACCACGCCGACTCCTGCTGGAAAGCTCTTCTAATCCGTCTCCATCAAAGGTTTCCCGCAAGCATCCCGCCGAAGCCTTCACCGACGAACTCTTCTAGTTTCGATTCTTCTCCACTCGAACTAACTCACCGTATATGCCCTTAGGTAACCTCTTCCTCACCCGTACTTGGACGCGCTCACTAGTGATGCTTTCTTTTTGAATGTTCATTAATGCTTAGAGTAGGGCTTCTATCTCTAGATCTACAATGGCTCCAAGGACAACTGCAGGGTTGGTCTCTGGCTGCAAGCTGGTTCGAACTGGGTTTTCTCACGCCTCGGACGAATTACGCAACATCATTCTAATGCTGGAAGAGGCTGGGCTATCCTTCGTCTTGGAGCACCCTTGCAAAATCTTGGACAAAGAGGTGCTGGAGTTCTTCGCTACCGCAAGACTCCGAGATGGAGACTCCATAATCAAGAGCAAGGTGGCGGGGGTAAAAGTAAAGATGTCTGCCAGTAAGCTGACTCGCTACCTGCAGCTTTCTAGTTCGGAGCAGGAGGACTATTTGGAGGATGAGGACAAAGCCAGAACTCTCTTGTTCTGCGGTCTTCCACGAGGAACTCGATCAATAAAGAGAAAGGAGATGAATGAAGAAGGGAAGCTCCTATCTGACATTATTGGAAAAGTGCTCATCTGCAAGCCGGGCTCGCATGACCATATCTCAGGAGATATGTTCAAGATCCTCATAGCTGTTGTCTGCCGCAAGAGGTTCAACTGGGGGGAGTTGCTGTTCGAGAAGATCAAGGACACCCTGGGCACTCCTAGTTTCGGCCGCATCATAAGTCTATATCTAAACCAGCTAAACGGAGACAAGTTCGACATGAGAAAAGGTGTCCCTCTCCACTACTTGAAGAAGATGGATGCAAGTGTGTTTGATCGATGGGAGAGGCGGATCGGGCAGCCTGCCGTGGAAGAGCGACAGGAAGTATCTCCAGCAGTCACCCTCCGTGAAATTCCTAATACCCTGACTGCAGGAATCGAGGGGGAGACTCTACCCCCTCATACAGATGTAGTTTCTGAAATTGCCCAGGTGGCCAGGGATGCTGTGGCCGAAATTCTAGAAGAAAGTGACACTGTGCTGGAGACTGCTGACCGAGAATTGGAAGAGGCTGCTGATATAGATGAATTCTTGGATGAGGACGGAGAGGAAGATGAGAATGAGGGACATGAAGCATTTGAGACTCCGGATCATGTTGAACCTCCATCTGACAAGTCTGCACCAGTGGAGGGGGAGTTAGATAAATCTACAGAGGCCGCCAACATTCCTCCTTTAGAGCCTGTGATTGTATCCAGCTCTACCGATGCGTCTGCTGAAATGCAAGGTCCACAAGTGCCTCCGGCTATTCCGTTACACGATGAGCTCGCCTATCACACTGTCAACATCATTCAGGGCATTGTGAATGAGCTTAAAGCCTCTTTCGATGAAGCTCACAACAAACTGCTGCACAGGATTAAGACATCTGAGAAGCTCATGCTCAAAAATATGGTAGAAATCAACCATAAACTGGACGTAATGGAGAAGAAATTTGAAGAAAAGTACATCGAGGCCGGCCAAGCTGTCACACTTCTCATGGCCGGCTTGAAAAAGAATACTGATACTCTGGCTGTCGTAAATCAGAATGCACACGTTGTAGACAACAACATTCAGAAGTTTGATGGTAATATGGTCACTTTAAATGCAAATCAGCAGGCCCTGATCACTGAATTCTCCAAGACCACGAAGCATATTGATGACTCACTGCACTCATATGCCAACTGCATAGCTGTCAAAGCCAAAAAGGGGGAGAAAGAGTATATAGCTAAGTTGGCCAAGCTTCAAGAAAGCATGAGCACACACTTCGCACAATCAAGCAAATATGTCTATGAGAGCTGCTGGTGGATGCTCCAACAGGCGCTAGGTACGTTAGGCGTCGTTCTGCCTGACAATCCTGCCGGTATTCATGTCCCTGAGACATCTAAGGCCGCTAAGGAAGTAAGTGTTGCTGAGGATGTAAGTGCAAGTGCTGCAGATATTCCTACAAATGACGCTGATGCTAGGGCTCTCTCCAAAGCTAAACTGAGGAGCATGTTTGACCAAGAGGCCTTAGCAAAAGCCAGGGGAAAGAGAAAAGTTCAAGAAGGGACCTCCAAGGAGACACAGGCTGCAAAGAGAACTCGAATGAATGAGGAGGATGTACGAAATGAAAGGTGGAGTCCAGTTTCAAGGAACATCATCTTAGACACCTTCTGGCTACAAGAAAGAGGAGAGATCAATCGAAACGAAGTATATAGCCAGTATGAGTGGGAAACACACAAAACGTTTGAAGAGAAACACAACATCTTTTTCAGAAACAACAAGGATGCAGATAAAGTTCCTCCTCCTAGGTATTACCCGAAGCCCAAAGAATACATGGAGAGGCAAAGCAAGAAGTACTTGGCTCAAAATCCTAAGGGTGACTTAGCTAAGGAAAAATAGTCAAAAACTTATAGCTTGTCACTTTGTCTTAAGAACATTTAATGATTATTGTTGTCATAGAAACAATTCTGGATTATATGTGTATATATTTATATTGGTATATATATTTGAATTTGTGAATGACTCAAGTCCTGATCTGATTGCATATATTCTCTTGTGCTGCATGTTTAATTTCTGAATGCTATGTTTATTATTTGATATGTGTTATTCATCTTAGCTAGTAGGGTTTTGGCTTCGTCAAATAGGGGGAGATTGTTGGGTATTGTATCCACGATTACCTAGATTTGAGGAAGCCACCTGTCAAGCTAAGATGAATTCACAATGTATTTGATGAAACATCTTAAGTTGTACTTGCAGCTCCTCCACGCTAAGTGCACACCAATGTCAGGGTGCAGTAGGTCAATATACGCGGGTCTGCAAGACGTAATCCCTCGTTGAGCAGATCAATGTGTTGGCCTACGTGTACTCTCTCTATTGGAGTTGTAACGCCCCGAAACTCAAAGGAGCAAAGGGGGACGTTTTGGGCCAGTTTTGGTTTCTGGCTGAAGGCACACGGCCTGGGACACGGGCGTGTCCCAGGGCGTGTCAAGCGTGTGCCGACACTTAGCCGCGAAGTCGTCGAGTTATTCTCGACGATTCGTCGAGAATGGGCACACGGCCTGCGACACGGGCGTGTCGCAGGGCGTGTCGACCCGTGTCGACACTTAGCCGTGAAATCGTCGAGTTATTCTCGACGATTCGGCGAGAATGGGCACACGGCCTGCGACACGGGCGTGTCGCAGGGCGTGTCGACCCGTGTCGACGAGCGTCAAGGTGAAATCGTCGAGATTCACTCGACGGTCGTCGAGACAAGGCACACGGCCTCGGACACGGGCGTGTCCAAGGCCGTGTCAGCGAGTCGTCGTTCTCCCCTCGACGAATTGTCCCGTGTACACGGCCTGGGGGCCCAGGCGTGTCAATGTGACACGGGCAGGGACACGGGCGTGTCCTAGAACCCGTGCAGTGCTCGGGTTGGAAACGGGGGAAAATCATGGGGTACACGGCCGGCTACACGGCCGTGTCAGCTGGAACACGGGCGTGTCAGCTCGAACACGGGCGTGTTCGATACCCGTGTGCGTGTTCAGAAGATTCGATTTTGACGGCGAATGCGGCACACGGCCCTGGACACGGGCGTGTGCCAAGCCGTGTTCGGCCCAGATTGGGCATTTCAGCCCCGAATCAAAGCCGCTCGTTTTCTTAGGTTGAGATCCGACGGCTGGGGATGGTTCCTGGGAGGATATACACGGGTTTGACTTAAGAAAAATCCATTTTCCTTCACTTGATCTCTCTCCAAACCCTTGGAGAAGGAAGAACCAAGGCAAGAGGAAGAGGAGCTAGATCCGCCATTGGAGGAGCTTCGGAGCTCCGAATCGCAAGGCGACTCCGGATCCACGGAGGCAACGCAAGCGCGGTGATTTCTATCCGAATACATTTCGATGGCGCCAAAGAGGAACGCAAGGGTAACGATCCTCACTTGTGAGCATGATAGCTCTCTTTCTTAGCATAGGAAGCCCTCTCTCGCGAGTTTGCGAAGAGTTGGAGGCGTTCCTTCGGGTAGATATGTAAAGTCCCCGTTGTATAGCGTCCGTATGCGAGAACGGACATAGGCATTTTGGTTGAAGCCTACCCGGACATGTAGTTCGGATCGGTGATGTTGCATTGCATAAGGCCGGAGAAGACTCCGTGCTATTTGGTATTTTCGGGTTTTCTACGCGGTAGATTGCAGCAGGGAGCCTTGGGGATTAACCCAAAGGTGCACCCGGAAAACTGGGCGGACACGAGGTCTTGCCAACATGGTGGCCTGAGAGCCAACTTGAACATAACGGGGTTATGTGATTTGCGGTAGAATGGGACTCGGTGAAAGTTTGACCCGCGCAAATGGCTTAAATTGCCGTTGCGATATGAGCACGGGTTAGATGGAGCCGTACCCGCTTTATGTCGTTCGGGTTTGAGAGACCTAAAGGTACATGGCACTCGCCGTTGGCATAAATGGGGGTCTTCGGTGGTCTATGGCTTAAATTGACGTGACCAATACCATGAAGACAAATTGCTCATAGGAATGGCCGTCTAAGAGGCGGCGGTGAGTCCGGAATGTTAATGGCTTAAATTGACGTAGCATCGACCGGTTCACCGAGAATGTGCCCTGAGTGCACGGGACGTGTGGCCGTACGAGCCAACGTCTGTGATGAAATGGCTATGGTTTTATGCATTGCTCGTTTGTGCTAATGAAATGCAGGGAAGGAGCATCGCCGCCCCGAGTTGGGGGCGGGATCGTTATAATTTGGTCAGCATTGCTGACCGTTGCTTTGTTTGCCACCGTGCGGTGGTTTGTTTGCTTGCAGGTGCAGCTGGACCAAGCGGTCAATAGCGGGCTAAAGCCCTTTTTGCGAAGCTGGCCCTCGAAGGCCCGAATGGAAATGTTTTATGTTTTCCTCATGTATGGCCGGCCTGCGAGCCGAGGTTTGGAAATCATGTAAAAGACAAGTGAAACATTTTGTAAGGCCTTAAGGCCGAATATTTGGGTATTTTTGTAACATTCCTATTATCTTGCTAGTGGACATTCATGCTTGTGCTGGGTTCTTGTTTTGCAACTTTAATAAATTGCTTCCGCTAGAATGCTCTGTGTAGGACGTTGAGATTGGTTGGATGGTTTCCATACGTAACCACCCGGTCTGTCTGTGGTATATGGCGTCGGGCCCCGGCCGGACCTACTGCTATATGCTATGCGACGGATAGGGGGTGTTACAATTTGGTATCAGACTACTGGTTTTGGTCGGGCTTAAAGTGAATTCGTGGGCGAATTCTTTTTAAGGGGTGGTGCGCACCGTGTGTGCGTCATCGTAATAACAGTAAAAAGAACCCATGAATGTCCACTTAGGAATGAAAATACTCGTGTTTGAGGAACCTGCGCGTTCCTATAATTGCTGTTTGCAATTTATTTGGTCGCTTAACGGTGTTTTGTACCACTATAGGTGACCAGAAGTGGTGTTGGGCCGTCAGAACGCCGAGGTTCTGAGGCAAGTAGTGCACCGGATGTTGCTCCCGCAACACCTCTGTCGGCTGAAAATATACGATTGGTTGCTGAAGCGGTGTTAGCCGTGATAAATGCGCAGCCTGGGAGGCAAGCGCAGCAGCCAGCTCCTGTGATGGAGCAAGTACCTCTTCAAGAGGCGGAGCCGAGGAGGATGGAGCAAGTGGTTGTAGAACCAATAGTGCCAAGGAGGGCGACTGAGAGGCAGTTGAAGCATGTAATGAGCTTTAACCCTCCGTTATTCTCGGGGTTGGGAACCCCATCTCAGGCTGAAGACTGGCTCTCTAGGGTGAAGAGAGTCATGACAGCGACGGAGACGGAGGAGTGGCAGATGACCACCATTGCTACGTTCCTGTTGGACGGTGAAGCAAGGATGTGGTGGGAAGGCTTGGAGCTGCATCATCTGAGAGGAAGACAATTGATAGACGTTCCGATGGAAGAGTTCTCGGAATTGTTCTTAGCAAGATACCTCCCTTCTACTCAGAGGATTTCAATGGAGAATGAGTTCCTGAGGTTGGTGCAGGGTGAGCGAAGCGTGGATGAATATCTCCACGAGTTTACGCGGTTGAGTCGTTATGCGAGCTCTACCATCATGGATGAGGAGCGCAAGACTAATCGCTTCTACGAAGGTCTGAGGGATGAGCTGAGACTATTACTGTCGGGGCCGATGACGCAGGGTTTCCTAACCTTGGTCAATACTGCCCGGTCCTTGGAGAAGGACATGAAGAGTGTACAAGCGAAGAAAGGCTTGGTTGAAAAGAAATCTGAGTTCAGAGTGCCGACTAATTCAAAGTCCGGCTATCGGAGGGCTTTCAAGAAGCATAGGACTTCGGGTCCAGCTCCTTCTGGCGCTTCTGGGGCGACTACGAGTCGGACCCCGGGCGCGTGCTTCACTTGTGGCAAGACGGGGCATTTTGCCCGTGATTGTTGGAGCGGACGTCCTAAGTCCGAAAGGAGGCCAGGAGCTACCTACGAAGAGAAGGGAAAGGCGGTGGAATCGACCGCATCCCACTATGCTCCGGCCCAACCAAGGGTCTATAATCTTGGCCAACAGGAGGCCATTAAACAAGCTGACGTGGTGACAGGTACGGTTTAATTTATAGCAAGTCAATTCCTTTATATGCTTGTTATGTATATGTTACCTTACCACTGCTTGTTTAGGATTTGTAATGATTTGTGAAAATCCCGCACGAGCACTCTTCGATACGGGAGCTTCACACTCCTTCTTGTCCGAAGGAATTTATATCACGCATCGGAGTCCCTTCTTCGATGGCGAAGGACAAGTTGGATGTGTTATTGCCCAATGGGTGTTCGATGCGAGCGGTTAGGATCTGCGAGGTTAAGACTCGTATTGGAGAGCAGGAGTTCGACCTGCGGGCGTCTTTACTTCCGTTAGTGGAGTTTGACGTCATATTTGGCATGGACTGGCTCTCGGAGCAGCAGGCCCATATAGATTGCGGTAGCAAGGAAGTCAAGCTGGGAGCGAGTCGTGAGACGACTTTTAAGGGCTTAAAGGGGTCGAGCAAGACGTTGATGTCTGCTCTTCAGGTGGTGAAGGCGGTTCGTGCTGGAGCAGAACTGTTCTTTACACTAGTGGAGGTTGCAAAGCCGAAGCCCGCGATGGATTGTATTTCAGTGGTATCGGGATACCCTGATGTGTTCCCCGCAGATCTTCCTGGAGCCCCGCCTCAACGGGAGATAGATTTTACGATCGAGCTAGTGCCAGGTGCAAAGCCTGTGTCACGATCTCCGTATCGGCTAGCGCCTAAGGAAATGGCGGAGCTGAAAGTACAATTGCAAGAGTTGTTGGAGCAAGGGTATGTACGCCCGAGTTCTTCGCCTTGGAGCGCACCGGTCCTCTTTGTTAAGAAGAAGGACGGAAGCTT
This sequence comes from Platanthera guangdongensis, assembly GCA_039583875.1. Lineage (NCBI taxonomy): Eukaryota > Viridiplantae > Streptophyta > Magnoliopsida > Asparagales > Orchidaceae > Platanthera > Platanthera guangdongensis. The sequence goes on along the minus strand of CM077166.1, from coordinate 65,662,192 downwards.
GAGGTTGTGTATTGATTATCGGGAGCTAAACAAGCTGACTGAGAAGAACAAGTACCCGATCCCCCGGATTGATGATCTCTTTGATCAGTTAGTCGGGTCGACGGTGTACTCGAAGTTAGATCTCAAGTCGGGGTACTATCAGCTGCGGATAAGGGAGAGTGATATCCCAAAGACAGCGTTTAGTACGAGATACGGGCATTATGAGTTTACGGTCATGCCGTTTGGGCTGACTAATGCGCCGTCAGTATTTATGGATTTGATGAACAGGACGTTCAGGGAGTACTTAGACCATTTCGTGATCGTCTTCATCGACGATATTTTGGTGTACTCGCAAAGTGAGGAGGATCACTTCAAGCATCTCCATTTGGTGTTGGAGACACTCAGGAGAAACCAGTTGTATGCCAAGTTCTCGAAGTGCGAGTTTTGGCTATCCTCAGTAGCGTTCCTCGGGCATATAGTGAGTGGAGAGGGTATTGCGGTGGATCCGGCGAAGATTGTTGCGATACGGGAGTGGCCTGAGCTTGCTACGGTAGCAGAAGTCCGGAGCTTTTTGGGGCTTGCCGGTTATTATAGGCGCTTCGTAGAGAACTTCTCGCGGATAGCGCTACCTCTCACTACTTTGACGAGGAAGGAGCATAAGTTCGTTTGGACGCCGGAGTGCGCGCGAGCTTTTGAGGAATTGAAGTGTCGGTTGACCACGGCGCCTGTGCTGAGTTCGCCATGTGGAACCGAAGGCTATGAGATATATAGCGATGCTTCGGGCAGCGGTTTGGGTTGCGTGCTACTGCAGCACGGCAGCGTGATAGCTTATGGCTCGAGACAGCTAAAAGTGCACGAGAGGAATTATCCGGTCCACGACTTGGAGTTGGCGGCCGTGATTTTTGCCTTGAAGCTGTGGAGACACTATTTGTACGGTGTGAAGATTGATATCTACACCGATCACAAGAGCCTAAAGTATTTGATTGATCAGAAAGATCTGAATATGCGGCAGCGTAGGTGGATGGAGTTCCTGGGGGACTATACTTTCAAGATCCACTACGTGCCTGGCAAAGGGAATGCGGTTGCGGACGCGTTGAGTCGCCGAGCCCCAGCTCAAGCGAATTGGCTATCAGTGCATGATGAGCGGTTGGTGCAGGAGCTGGAGGCGTTGGAAATTGTTTGTGTGGATAGACAATCTAGTGCTGAAGCAGTGCTGAATTGGACTGAAGTCCAATATGACCTGGCTGATCGGATTCGGCAGGCTTTGGATATGGATGCTCATATGAAGCAGTTCATGATAGAGGCTCTGGATGGGTCAAATTCCCAATTCGTCGTGGAGGACGGGTTGCTGTGGAAAGACGGTCGTTTGTGCGTCCCAAGTGTGGGCAATTTACGGGTGGAGTTGTTGTACGAGGCGCACCATACCAAGTACTCGATTCACCCAGGGAGCACGAAGATGTACCGCGATGTGAAGAAGCTATTTTGGTGGCCGGGTTTGAAAAAGGATGTGGCGCTATACGTAGCGAAGTGCCAAACCTGCGCCTTGGTAAAGGCGGAGTGCCAAAAGCCGGGAGGATTTCTTAAGTCCTTGCCTATTCCGGAGTGGAAATTTGACGACATCTCTATGGACTTTGTGCATGGTTTGCCAAGGTCGCAAAAGGGGAACGACGCCATTTGGGTGGTCGTGGATCGATTAACGAAGGTGTCGCATTTTATTCCGCATAGGAAGGATGATCCGGTGGAGAAGCTGGCGAAGCTTTATGTGGATAATATAGTGCGGCTTCATGGTGTGCCCCGCAGCATCGTGAGTGACCGTGATGGGCGGTTCACGTCCAATGATTGGAGGCTGGTGCAGCAAATGTTGGGAACAAAGCTGAAGTTTAGCACAGCCTTCCATCCACAAACGGATGGGCAGACCGAGAGGGTCAATAGAACGATGGAAGACATGCTTCGCATGTGTGTCTTGGACTTCGGAAAGCAATGGGAGGACCACCTTTATTTGGTGGAGTTCGCATACAACAACAGCTACCAAGCAAGTATTCAGATGGCGCCTTTCGAGGCCCTATATGGTAGAAGATGTCGCACGCCGTTGTCTTGGTTAGAAACGGGTGAGTCAAAGTTGTATAAGCGATCGGAAGTAGAGGGTGCTACTTCTTTGGTGAGAACCATACGGGAGAGGTTGCTCATCGCTCAGGACCGGCAAGCAAAGTACTATAATGCCAAGCACAGGAATGTGGAGTTCGCTGTGGGCGATTATGTATACTTGAAGATCAAGCCGTTCAAGGGTGTCTCGCGGGTGCGGCGATTGAAAAAGCTAAGCCCGAGGTACCTTGGACCGTTCGAGGTTCTGGAGCGAGTGGGAGAAGCGGCCTATAGGTTGAAGCTTTCAGTGGAGCTCAGTGGTTTACACGATGTATTCCACATTTCGGTACTTAGGAAAGCGGTGCAAGAGCCTACGCAAGTGATCGCGGTCGATCAAGTGCCGGTGGATAGTGGGCTAACGACAAAGGTCAATCCCGTGCGGATTGAGGACTCGGAGGTCAAGCGGCTACGCAATAAAGAGATCAGGATGGTCAAAGTCCGGTGGGACAATTGCGGTCGTGAGGAGCTCTCCTGGGAGCGAGAGCAGACGATGCTTGACGAATATCCGGAGTTGTTCCGCTCAGGTACAAATTTTGTTTTGTACATGTTTTTCCCTTTATGTAATTTCGTGGGCGAAATTCTTTTAAGAGGGGTAGAGTTGTAACGCCCCGAAACTCAAAGGAGCAAAGGGGGACGTTTTGGGCCAGTTTTGGTTTCTGGCTGAAGGCACACGGCCTGGGACACGGGCGTGTCCCAGGGCGTGTCAAGCGTGTGCCTACACTTAGCCGCGAAGTCGTCGAGTTATTCTCGACGATTCGTCGAGAATGGGCACACGGCCTGCGACACGGGCGTGTCGCAGGGCGTGTCGACCCGTGTCGACACTTAGCCGTGAAATCGTCGAGTTATTCTCGACGATTCGGCGAGAATGGGCACACGGCCTGCGACACGGGCGTGTCGCAGGGCGTGTCGACCCGTGTCGACGAGCGTCAAGGTGAAATCGTCGAGATTCACTCGACGGTCGTCGAGACAAGGCACACGGCCTCGGACACGGGCGTGTCCAAGGCCGTGTCAGCGAGTCGTCGTTCTCCCCTCGACGAATTGTCCCGTGTACACGGCCTGGGGGCCCAGGCGTGTCAATGTGACACGGGCAGGGACACGGGCGTGTCCTAGAACCCGTGCAGTGCTCGGGTTGGAAACGGGGGAAAATCATGGGGTACACGGCCGGCTACACGGCCGTGTCAGCTGGAACACGGGCGTGTCAGCTCGAACACGGGCGTGTTCGATACCCGTGTGCGTGTTCAGAAGATTCGATTTTGACGGCGAATGCGGCACACGGCCCTGGACACGGGCGTGTGCCAAGCCGTGTTCGGCCCAGATTGGGCATTTCAGCCCCGAATCAAAGCCGCTCGTTTTCTTAGGTTGAGATCCGACGGCTGGGGATGGTTCCTGGGAGGATATACACGGCTTTGACTTAAGAAAAATCCATTTTCCTTCACTTGATCTCTCTCCAAACCCTTGGAGAAGGAAGAACCAAGGCAAGAGGAAGAGGAGCTAGATCCGCCATTGGAGGAGCTTCGGAGCTCCGAATCGCAAGCCGACTCCGGATCCACGGAGGCAACGCAAGCGCGGTGATTTCTATCCGAATACATTTCGATGGCGCCAAAGAGGAACGCAAGGGTAACGATCCTCACTTGTGAGCATGATAGCTCTCTTTCTTAGCATAGGAAGCCCTCTCTCGCGAGTTTGCGAAGAGTTGGAGGCGTTCCTTCGGGTAGATATGTAAAGTCCCCGTTGTTATAGCGTCCGTATGCGAGAACGGACATAGGCATTTTGGTTGAAGCCTACCCGGACATGTAGTTCGGATCGGTGATGTTGCATTGCATAAGGCCGGAGAAGACTCCGTGCTATTTGGTATTTTCGGGTTTTCTACGCGGTAGATTGCAGCAGGGAGCCTTGGGGATTAACCCAAAGGTGCACCCGGAAAACTGGGCGGACACGAGGTCTTGCCAACATGGTGGCCTGAGAGCCAACTTGAACATAACGGGGTTATGTGATTTGCGGTAGAATGGGACTCGGTGAAAGTTTGACCCGCGCAAATGGCTTAAATTGCCGTTGCGATATGAGCACGGGTTAGATGGAGCCGTACCCGCTTTATGTCGTTCGGGTTTGAGAGACCTAAAGGTACATGGCACTCGCCGTTGGCATAAATGGGGGTCTTCGGTGGTCTATGGCTTAAATTGACGTGACCAATACCATGAAGACAAATTGCTCATAGGAATGGCCGTCTAAGAGGCGGCGGTGAGTCCGGAATGTTAATGGCTTAAATTGACGTAGCATCGACCGGTTCACCGAGAATGTGCCCTGAGTGCACGGGACGTGTGGCCGTACGAGCCAACGTCTGTGATGAAATGGCTATGGTTTTATGCATTGCTCGTTTGTGCTAATGAAATGCAGGGAAGGAGCATCGCCGCCCCGAGTTGGGGGCGGGATCGTTATAATTTGGTCAGCATTGCTGACCGTTGCTTTGTTTGCCACCGTGCGGTGGTTTGTTTGCTTGCAGGTGCAGCTGGACCAAGCGGTCAATAGCGGGCTAAAGCCCTTTTTGCGAAGCTGGCCCTCGAAGGCCCGAATGGAAATGTTTTATGTTTTCCTCATGTATGGCCGGCCTGCGAGCCGAGGTTTGGAAATCATGTAAAAGACAAGTGAAACATTTTGTAAGGCCTTAAGGCCGAATATTTGGGTATTTTTGTAACATTCCTATTATCTTGCTAGTGGACATTCATGCTTGTGCTGGGTTCTTGTTTTGCAACTTTAATAAATTGCTTCCGCTAGAATGCTCTGTGTAGGACGTTGAGATTGGTTGGATGGTTTCCATACGTAACCACCCGGTCTGTCTGTGGTATATGGCGTCGGGCCCCGGCCGGACCTACTGCTATATGCTATGCGACGGATAGGGGGTGTTACAATTTGGTATCAGACTACTGGTTTTGGTCGGGCTTAAAGTGAATTCGTGGGCGAATTCTTTTTAAGGGGTGGTGCGCACCGTGTGTGCGTCATCGTAATAACAGTAAAAAGAACCCATGAATGTCCACTTAGGAATGAAAATACTCGTGTTTGAGGAACCTGCGCGTTCCTATAATTGCTGTTTGCAATTTATTTGGTCGCTTAACGGTGTTTTGTACCACTATAGGTGACCAGAAGTGGTGTTGGGCCGTCAGAACGCCGAGGTTCTGAGGCAAGTAGTGCACCGGATGTTGCTCCCGCAACACCTCTGTCGGCTGAAAATATACGATTGGTTGCTGAAGCGGTGTTAGCCGTGATAAATGCGCAGCCTGGGAGGCAAGCGCAGCAGCCAGCTCCTGTGATGGAGCAAGTACCTCTTCAAGAGGCGGAGCCGAGGAGGATGGAGCAAGTGGTTGTAGAACCAATAGTGCCAAGGAGGGCGACTGAGAGGCAGTTGAAGCATGTAATGAGCTTTAACCCTCCGTTATTCTCGGGGTTGGGAACCCCATCTCAGGCTGAAGACTGGCTCTCTAGGGTGAAGAGAGTCATGACAGCGACGGAGACGGAGGAGTGGCAGATGACCACCATTGCTACGTTCCTGTTGGACGGTGAAGCAAGGATGTGGTGGGAAGGCTTGGAGCTGCATCATCTGAGAGGAAGACAATTGATAGACGTTCCGATGGAAGAGTTCTCGGAATTGTTCTTAGCAAGATACCTCCCTTCTACTCAGAGGATTTCAATGGAGAATGAGTTCCTGAGGTTGGTGCAGGGTGAGCGAAGCGTGGATGAATATCTCCACGAGTTTACGCGGTTGAGTCGTTATGCGAGCTCTACCATCATGGATGAGGAGCGCAAGACTAATCGCTTCTACGAAGGTCTGAGGGATGAGCTGAGACTATTACTGTCGGGGCCGATGACGCAGGGTTTCCTAACCTTGGTCAATACTGCCCGGTCCTTGGAGAAGGACATGAAGAGTGTACAAGCGAAGAAAGGCTTGGTTGAAAAGAAATCTGAGTTCAGAGTGCCGACTAATTCAAAGTCCGGCTATCGGAGGGCTTTCAAGAAGCATAGGACTTCGGGTCCAGCTCCTTCTGGCGCTTCTGGGGCGACTACGAGTCGGACCCCGGGCGCGTGCTTCACTTGTGGCAAGACGGGGCATTTTGCCCGTGATTGTTGGAGCGGACGTCCTAAGTCCGAAAGGAGGCCAGGAGCTACCTACGAAGAGAAGGGAAAGGCGGTGGAATCGACCGCATCCCACTATGCTCCGGCCCAACCAAGGGTCTATAATCTTGGCCAACAGGAGGCCATTAAACAAGCTGACGTGGTGACAGGTACGGTTTAATTTATAGCAAGTCAATTCCTTTATATGCTTGTTATGTATATGTTACCTTACCACTGCTTGTTTAGGATTTGTAATGATTTGTGAAAATCCCGCACGAGCACTCTTCGATACGGGAGCTTCACACTCCTTCTTGTCCGAAGAATTTATATCACGCATCGGAGTCCCTTCTTCGATGGCGAAGGACAAGTTGGATGTGTTATTGCCCAATGGGTGTTCGATGCGAGCGGTTAGGATCTGCGAGGTTAAGACTCGTATTGGAGAGCAGGAGTTCGACCTGCGGGCGTCTTTACTTCCGTTAGTGGAGTTTGACGTCATATTTGGCATGGACTGGCTCTCGGAGCAGCAGGCCCATATAGATTGCGGTAGCAAGGAAGTCAAGCTGGGAGCGAGTCGTGAGACGACTTTTAAGGGCTTAAAGGGGTCGAGCAAGACGTTGATGTCTGCTCTTCAGGTGGTGAAGGCGGTTCGTGCTGGAGCAGAACTGTTCTTTACACTAGTGGAGGTTGCAAAGCCGAAGCCCGCGATGGATTGTATTTCAGTGGTATCGGGATACCCTGATGTGTTCCCCGCAGATCTTCCTGGAGCCCCGCCTCAACGGGAGATAGATTTTACGATCGAGCTAGTGCCAGGTGCAAAGCCTGTGTCACGATCTCCGTATCGGCTAGCGCCTAAGGAAATGGCGGAGCTGAAAGTACAATTGCAAGAGTTGTTGGAGCAAGGGTATGTACGCCCGAGTTCTTCGCCTTGGAGCGCACCGGTCCTCTTTGTTAAGAAGAAGGACGGAAGCTTGAGGTTGTGTATTGATTATCGGGAGCTAAACAAGCTGACTGAGAAGAACAAGTACCCGATCCCCCGGATTGATGATCTCTTTGATCAGTTAGTCGGGTCGACGGTGTACTCGAAGTTAGATCTCAAGTCGGGGTACTATCAGCTGCGGATAAGGGAGAGTGATATCCCAAAGACAGCGTTTAGTACGAGATACGGGCATTATGAGTTTACGGTCATGCCGTTTGGGCTGACTAATGCGCCGTCAGTATTTATGGATTTGATGAACAGGACGTTCAGGGAGTACTTAGACCATTTCGTGATCGTCTTCATCGACGATATTTTGGTGTACTCGCAAAGTGAGGAGGATCACTTCAAGCATCTCCATTTGGTGTTGGAGACACTCAGGAGAAACCAGTTGTATGCCAAGTTCTCGAAGTGCGAGTTTTGGCTATCCTCAGTAGCGTTCCTCGGGCATATAGTGAGTGGAGAGGGTATTGCGGTGGATCCGGCGAAGATTGTTGCGATACGGGAGTGGCCTGAGCTTGCTACGGTAGCAGAAGTCCGGAGCTTTTTGGGGCTTGCCGGTTATTATAGGCGCTTCGTAGAGAACTTCTCGCGGATAGCGCTACCTCTCACTACTTTGACGAGGAAGGAGCATAAGTTCGTTTGGACGCCGGAGTGCGCGCGAGCTTTTGAGGAATTGAAGTGTCGGTTGACCACGGCGCCTGTGCTGAGTTCGCCATGTGGAACCGAAGGCTATGAGATATATAGCGATGCTTCGGGCAGCGGTTTGGGTTGCGTGCTACTGCAGCACGGCAGCGTGATAGCTTATGGCTCGAGACAGCTAAAAGTGCACGAGAGGAATTATCCGGTCCACGACTTGGAGTTGGCGGCCGTGATTTTTGCCTTGAAGCTGTGGAGACACTATTTGTACGGTGTGAAGATTGATATCTACACCGATCACAAGAGCCTAAAGTATTTGATTGATCAGAAAGATCTGAATATGCGGCAGCGTAGGTGGATGGAGTTCCTGGGGGACTATACTTTCAAGATCCACTACGTGCCTGGCAAAGGGAATGCGGTTGCGGACGCGTTGAGTCGCCGAGCCCCAGCTCAAGCGAATTGGCTATCAGTGCATGATGAGCGGTTGGTGCAGGAGCTGGAGGCGTTGGAAATTGTTTGTGTGGATAGACAATCTAGTGCTGAAGCAGTGCTGAATTGGACTGAAGTCCAATATGACCTGGCTGATCGGATTCGGCAGGCTTTGGATATGGATGCTCATATGAAGCAGTTCATGATAGAGGCTCTGGATGGGTCAAATTCCCAATTCGTCGTGGAGGACGGGTTGCTGTGGAAAGACGGTCGTTTGTGCGTCCCAAGTGTGGGCAATTTACGGGTGGAGTTGTTGTACGAGGCGCACCATACCAAGTACTCGATTCACCCAGGGAGCACGAAGATGTACCGCGATGTGAAGAAGCTATTTTGGTGGCCGGGTTTGAAAAAGGATGTGGCGCTATACGTAGCGAAGTGCCAAACCTGCGCCTTGGTAAAGGCGGAGTGCCAAAAGCCGGGAGGATTTCTTAAGTCCTTGCCTATTCCGGAGTGGAAATTTGACGACATCTCTATGGACTTTGTGCATGGTTTGCCAAGGTCGCAAAAGGGGAACGACGCCATTTGGGTGGTCGTGGATCGATTAACGAAGGTGTCGCATTTTATTCCGCATAGGAAGGATGATCCGGTGGAGAAGCTGGCGAAGCTTTATGTGGATAATATAGTGCGGCTTCATGGTGTGCCCCGCAGCATCGTGAGTGACCGTGATGGGCGGTTCACGTCCAATGATTGGAGGCTGGTGCAGCAAATGTTGGGAACAAAGCTGAAGTTTAGCACAGCCTTCCATCCACAAACGGATGGGCAGACCGAGAGGGTCAATAGAACGATGGAAGACATGCTTCGCATGTGTGTCTTGGACTTCGGAAAGCAATGGGAGGACCACCTTTATTTGGTGGAGTTCGCATACAACAACAGCTACCAAGCAAGTATTCAGATGGCGCCTTTCGAGGCCCTATATGGTAGAAGATGTCGCACGCCGTTGTCTTGGTTAGAAACGGGTGAGTCAAAGTTGTATAAGCGATCGGAAGTAGAGGGTGCTACTTCTTTGGTGAGAACCATACGGGAGAGGTTGCTCATCGCTCAGGACCGGCAAGCAAAGTACTATAATGCCAAGCACAGGAACGTGGAGTTCGCTGTGGGCGATTATGTATACTTGAAGATCAAGCCGTTCAAGGGTGTCTCGCGGGTGCGGCGATTGAAAAAGCTAAGCCCGAGGTACCTTGGACCGTTCGAGGTTCTGGAGCGAGTGGGAGAAGCGGCCTATAGGTTGAAGCTTTCAGTGGAGCTCAGTGGTTTACACGATGTATTCCACATTTCGGTACTTAGGAAAGCGGTGCAAGAGCCTACGCAAGTGATCGCGGTCGATCAAGTGCCGGTGGATAGTGGGCTAACGACAAAGGTCAAGCCCGTGCGGATTGAGGACTCGGAGGTCAAGCGGCTACGCAATAAAGAGATCAGGATGGTCAAAGTCCGGTGGGACAATTGCGGTCGTGAGGAGCTCTCCTGGGAGCGAGAGCAGACGATGCTTGACGAATATCCGGAGTTGTTCCGCTCAGGTACAAATTTTGTTTTGTACATGTTTTTCCCTTTATGTAATTTCGTGGGCGAAATTCTTTTAAGAGGGGTAGAGTTGTAACGCCCCGAAACTCAAAGGAGCAAAGGGGGACGTTTTGGGCCAGTTTTGGTTTCTGGCTGAAGGCACACGGCCTGGGACACGGGCGTGTCCCAGGGCGTGTCAAGCGTGTGCCTACACTTAGCCGCGAAGTCGTCGAGTTATTCTCGACGATTCGTCGAGAATGGGCACACGGCCTGCGACACGGGCGTGTCGCAGGGCGTGTCGACCCGTGTCGACACTTAGCCGTGAAATCGTCGAGTTATTCTCGACGATTCGGCGAGAATGGGCACACGGCCTGCGACACGGGCGTGTCGCAGGGCGTGTCGACCCGTGTCGACGAGCGTCAAGGTGAAATCGTCGAGATTCACTCGACGGTCGTCGAGACAAGGCACACGGCCTCGGACACGGGCGTGTCCAAGGCCGTGTCAGCGAGTCGTCGTTCTCCCCTCGACGAATTGTCCCGTGTACACGGCCTGGGGGCCCAGGCGTGTCAATGTGACACGGGCAGGGACACGGGCGTGTCCTAGAACCCGTGCAGTGCTCGGGTTGGAAACGGGGGAAAATCATGGGGTACACGGCCGGCTACACGGCCGTGTCAGCTGGAACACGGGCGTGTCAGCTCGAACACGGGCGTGTTCGATACCCGTGTGCGTGTTCAGAAGATTCGATTTTGACGGCGAATGCGGCACACGGCCCTGGACACGGGCGTGTGCCAAGCCGTGTTCGGCCCAGATTGGGCATTTCAGCCCCGAATCAAAGCCGCTCGTTTTCTTAGGTTGAGATCCGACGGCTGGGGATGGTTCCTGGGAGGATATACACGGGTTTGACTTAAGAAAAATCCATTTTCCTTCACTTGATCTCTCTCCAAACCCTTGGAGAAGGAAGAACCAAGGCAAGAGGAAGAGGAGCTAGATCCGCCATTGGAGGAGCTTCGGAGCTCCGAATCGCAAGGCGACTCCGGATCCACGGAGGCAACGCAAGCGCGGTGATTTCTATCCGAATACATTTCGATGGCGCCAAAGAGGAACGCAAGGGTAACGATCCTCACTTGTGAGCATGATAGCTCTCTTTCTTAGCATAGGAAGCCCTCTCTCGCGAGTTTGCGAAGAGTTGGAGGCGTTCCTTCGGGTAGATATGTAAAGTCCCCGTTGTATAGCGTCCGTATGCGAGAACGGACATAGGCATTTTGGTTGAAGCCTACCCGGACATGTAGTTCGGATCGGTGATGTTGCATTGCATAAGGCCGGAGAAGACTCCGTGCTATTTGGTATTTTCGGGTTTTCTACGCGGTAGATTGCAGCAGGGAGCCTTGGGGATTAACCCAAAGGTGCACCCGGAAAACTGGGCGGACACGAGGTCTTGCCAACATGGTGGCCTGAGAGCCAACTTGAACATAACGGGGTTATGTGATTTGCGGTAGAATGGGACTCGGTGAAAGTTTGACCCGCGCAAATGGCTTAAATTGCCGTTGCGATATGAGCACGGGTTAGATGGAGCCGTACCCGCTTTATGTCGTTCGGGTTTGAGAGACCTAAAGGTACATGGCACTCGCCGTTGGCATAAATGGGGGTCTTCGGTGGTCTATGGCTTAAATTGACGTGACCAATACCATGAAGACAAATTGCTCATAGGAATGGCCGTCTAAGAGGCGGCGGTGAGTCCGGAATGTTAATGGCTTAAATTGACGTAGCATCGACCGGTTCACCGAGAATGTGCCCTGAGTGCACGGGACGTGTGGCCGTACGAGCCAACGTCTGTGATGAAATGGCTATGGTTTTATGCATTGCTCGTTTGTGCTAATGAAATGCAGGGAAGGAGCATCGCCGCCCCGAGTTGGGGGCGGGATCGTTATAATTTGGTCAGCATTGCTGACCGTTGCTTTGTTTGCCACCGTGCGGTGGTTTGTTTGCTTGCAGGTGCAGCTGGACCAAGCGGTCAATAGCGGGCTAAAGCCCTTTTTGCGAAGCTGGCCCTCGAAGGCCCGAATGGAAATGTTTTATGTTTTCCTCATGTATGGCCGGCCTGCGAGCCGAGGTTTGGAAATCATGTAAAAGACAAGTGAAACATTTTGTAAGGCCTTAAGGCCGAATATTTGGGTATTTTTGTAACATTCCTATTATCTTGCTAGTGGACATTCATGCTTGTGCTGGGTTCTTGTTTTGCAACTTTAATAAATTGCTTCCGCTAGAATGCTCTGTGTAGGACGTTGAGATTGGTTGGATGGTTTCCATACGTAACCACCCGGTCTGTCTGTGGTATATGGCGTCGGGCCCCGGCCGGACCTACTGCTATATGCTATGCGACGGATAGGGGGTGTTACAGGAGTGCACTTACTTTCAAGTACAGGGCCGTTCATATGCAAGAGAAGACAAGGAGCATGGATGGATCAAGGAGCAGCTCCTGGGTGGAAGACGAAAATTCGTCCAAGGAAAATTCGACGAGAATCACCAAGTGATTCTCGCCGATTCGGCGAGAATCACTAGTGATTCTCGCCGAATCGACGAGAATCATTAGTGATTCTCGCCGACTCCTTCTGGCTACCTCAAAACGTTGCCAAGTAAGATTCGGCGAGAATCACTAGTGATTCTCGCCGAACCAGTGGCCAAGCAGCTCATGTATACAAAGTGAAATTCGTTGAGAATCAATAAGTGATTTGGCGAGAATCACTAACGATTCTCGACGAATCGTCGAGAATCACTTGGTGATTCTCGCCGATTCGTCGAGAATCGCCTGCGATTCTCGCCGATTTTCACTTAGCGTTTTCTCAGGATGCTGCTGGACCGGATTCTGCCTCTGGACTAGTTTGAACCGGACTTAGGGATTTCTAGTGTGGGTCCCACAAACGGTCATATTGGAGTTATCTACAGTATATATATTCCAGTATTTTGAACAGTAAAAGGACGGAGAAAAGTGAAAGAAACTGAGCCGAAACGTAACCCTAAAACCGCGATTCCTCTCCGCCGCCGCCGTCGCGCTCGGGAACGTAGGTCGCCGTCAACAATCGGGAATCCTTCGTGATCTCCGGCGACAGAAGCTTAGCAAAGCTTGAGTCTCACGTGTCTATCCAGAGATCTCTTGTCTCTCGATTTGTTGACCGGGAAAAACTCCCCCGTCCGAATCGATCTAGACGACCGATCCTCGTGTGACCGTTGGAAGACCAAGCTAGCTTCGCTACGAAGTTTGGATCTCCAAGTTCAGCAGCCGCTCATCATCACAGCCGCCGATCCCGAAGCTAGCCGCCGCTCGTGTTGCCTCCGCCGGTTCCGGGGAGATCCTCTCCAAGAGAGACCAAGGTTGTAGACTCTTCGTTGACTTCACGAACACGTCGTCGAACGAAGAGGAACACCGTAGTCTCCGAAAGAAGTTTGTATCTTGTATACATTCTATATTTACTTTTGTTATAAAGGAACTTTTGTTCCGTGTTGTAAGGGTTGGGTGAAACCCGTTTTGTGGGAGTGTTGACTCTCACGTGTGGAAGGGTTCCTTCCGTTAGTGCAGGGATTGGATTTCAATCCCGTTGGAGAAGTGACCGAGTCGTCCCTTGTTGGGGAGATAGGTCGAAGGGGGAAAGTGGATGTACCCTAGTCGGGGAACCACTATAATTTGCCGGTGTATTCTGTGTGCTGTGCTTTCTATTTTTATTGTGCAGGTACGTTCGTAAATTCCGCAAAAGCGCTACTCGTCACCTATTCCCCCCCCCCCCCCCCCCATAGGTGCACATAGCTGACACTAGGTGGACTTTCAACACGGCCTTGACACACCCTGTGACACGCCCGTGTTGTAGGCCGTGTTCTCTGCTCGACGATCGTCGACTCCAAAATCGTCGACCTCTCGACCAACTCGATGACACAAACCTGGCACACCCTGGGACACGCCCGTGTCCCAGGCCGTGTGCCTCCTGCCAGAACCCAAAATTGGCCCAAAACGTCACCCGTCACTCCTTTGAGTTTCGGGGCGTTACACCTACAGCACATGCAGCTCCTCGAAGCACTTCCATAAATATGACTGCAGTACCTCCTCCAGACTATAATGATGCTTACAGGAAAGCCAAGATGGCTGATTCAAAGGCTATGAACATATTGGCACAGACAATGTCTGATGATATTTTCCAGAAGGTTGCTCAGTGCACATCAGCAAAGGCCATTTGGGATTCCCTGAACCAAATGGTTGATGGATCAGCTAATGAAAGGAAGGATAGAAGATCAAATCTCATATCCCAATATGAGAATTTTAAGAAGCAGGAAGCTGAAACAGTCTCAGAGATGTATAATAGACTAAGCTCAATCATTAATGAGCTAAAAACTCTGGACAAGGTCATCACTCTCACTGAAGTGAATGTCAAAATTCTGATGTGCTTCCCAAGCTCATGGGACACAAGAATTTGGCCTATTAAGGAGGCTAGATGCCTGAATGAGATGTCAACTGAATCTCTACTGGGCAAACTGAAATCTTATGAGCAGCTAATAAAGACAAGGGAGGCTACTGAACAAAGGACACCTCCTGCAGCTAGAAGAGATCAGAACATAGCATTCAAAGCCTTAGAAGAATTAGAAGCCACTGCATCAAATGAAGAGCTCATGAGTCTCTTTGTAAAGAGATTCTTCAAGATGGCTAGAAAAGACTTCAGGAGGAAGTCAACAAGAAAGGATGACAGGCCAAAGTATGATAAGACACCAACAAAGGAAGTGGTGTGTTATGGATGCAGAAAGCCTGGGCATTTCCTCTCTGAGTACCCAGAGAATCAGAAGAAGGAGAAGAGAAGAGAAAGGGAAAAGGATTTCAGAAAGCAGTTCGCCAGCAAACCCTCTTCCAACAAGCACAAGAGGAAGGAAAAGGGGTTTGTAGCTGAGACTTGGAGTGAGACTGAAGAGGAGTCAACATCTTCAAGCTCCAGTGAAGATGAAGAAGAAGAGAGAGCAAAAGATGTTTCCCTCATGGAAATTAATGCCTCAAGAAGCAATTCAGAAGAAGGAGAGTCAGACAATGTGGAAGCTTCTGAATCAGAAGCTTATCAGGTATTATCATTGTTTGATTATAATTCAGAATCTTTTAAATTAGACTTTAAGATCATGTGTTTAGACCTAATCAACTCTGAGTAGGAAATCAAACTTCTCAGAGATAAGCAAGTTAACTATGATAGCTTAGTATTAGAAAATACTAAATTAAAAAATGAAATAGATATGTTTAGTGAACAAATCACCCTTCTAAAAGATGAATTAAATAAGGCAAAACAGCTAGAAGAATCACTAAATGGAAGAAGTAAACAACTAGCAGAAATCACTAACACATCTAATGCTAGATTTAATGGAAGTAGGTTAGGATTAGGTGCCTCATCTAGTGAACCACCTGTTATTCAGAAAAACCATCTATCACAACCCATAAACTTTATTTCTGAGAAAGGAAAGAAGAACATTGATCAAGTAAATAAGGTAAATAAAATTCTTGAACAAATTAAAACTAAGGGCAAAATGGAAAAACAGAAAACACCAAGTAAAAACAAAGTTCAGCATTTTTTGTCGACCTCAGATCGATAAAAAGGGGCCAGTTCGTCGAACCAAGATCGACGAACTCTGAACGCCAACTATAGCTATTATTATTCGTCTAACTGCGATCGACGAACTTTGTATGTTTCATCGAGCAGATATCGACGAACGTAGGGCGCAGAGAATGAACATGTTTATTCTCTGGGCAGAGATCGACGATCTCAACCCATTTCGTCGAACTCTGGTCGACGAACTTACATACATTCGTCGAACCCAGGAAGACTTAACCAAAACTTTAATTGCAACAGAAACTTAAATACTTCTATGAGATCATTTAATCCCCTATCTGACTGGACCATTCCACCTAAGAGATACCACCCCCTAGGATATAAGTCCCAGCTAGAATTTTCTGTTATTTCTAATTTCTCCTATCAGCCATACAAAGAGCACAAGGTAGCCTGGGTCAAAAATCACTAACTGTTTATATTGTATGTGAAAAAGTGTCCAGGGGTAAATGAAACTTGGACAGTGGCTTCTCCAAGCATATGACTGGAAGCAAGGACATCCTGTTCAACTACAAGTCCAAGTTAGGGCCAAAGGTTATCTTTGGTGACTCAAAATGTGGTCAGTCAGAAGGAACTAGAGAAGTAAAAATAAGAGTTGTCACATTCAGAAAAGTGACATATGTAAGTGGACTAAAGCATAACCTACTTTAACCCTTCTACCTGCTCTATCATTGATAAAAACAACCAAACTGTCTTAACTGGAAGTAGACAAGGCAATATTTATCTAGTATATTTTTCTTCTGCCACAACTGATATCTGCTTACTGAATTTAACTCGTAATCAGAATGATTTATGGCGCAAAAGACTAGGGCATGTAAATCTGAAAAATATAGCTAGGTTATCTAAGCACAATCTTGTTAGAGGTCTACCTTCTGCTCCCTATAAGAAGGAAGGTCTCTGCAGGGCTTGTCAATTAGGCAAGCAAACTAAAACTAGCTTCAAATCAATTAATAAGAGTGATTCACCTAGGATCTTGTACTTGCTACACTTGGATCTTTTTTGACCCATTGCAGTACAAAGCCTAGGATGGAAATCCTACACCTTGGTTATTGTGGATGAATTCTCTAGGTTCAGTTGGGTATTCTTTCTGAGAACAAAGTCGGATACATTCAAGGTTCTTACAGATTTTCTCAGGACCATACATATTGAGTTCTCTACTCATGTTGCATTGATCGGAAGTGATCATGACACAGAGTTTGAGTCTCTTCTTATGCATGAGTACTATGAGAAGGAAGGTATCAGGCATTGCTTCTCAGCTCCTAGAACTCCCCAACAAAATCGGGTAGCTGAAAGGAAAAATAGAACACTCATTGAAGCTACAAGTACATTACTTGTTGATGCATACATGCCACTAACCTTTTGGGCAGAGGCTGTAGGCACGGTAAACTATGTCCTGAATAGGAGTTTAATTCACAAACAAAAGAATAGGACTCCCTATGAATTGCTCAAAAGGAAGAAACCTAAAATTAACTATTTTAAAGTATTTGGTTGTACATGTTATATACACAATAACAACAATAAATACATTAGAAAGTTTGAAGCTAAGGCTGAAGTGAGAGTTTTTCTAGGATAATCCCAAGTAAGCAAGGCTTATAGGGTATTTAATAAATCAACCTTGAAAGTTGAAGAGTCTATTCATGTGTCATTTGATGAAACTAACATGTATTGCAAGGAGAAAGAAGTTCCTACCATCAGCAACTTGCAGGTACCCCACTTGTGTGAGACATTGGATGGACTAAACCTCACCCAAGAGGTTCCCACTCATCTCTCTCCACAGGTCATTGAAGATAGTGAAGAACATGAAGTTGAAGAACATGAGCCTCAACCAACAACAAATATAATTCCACAAGAGGAATTTATTCAAAATGCTCTTGCACAACCAACTCCCCCCACTGATTTTGTCACACTTAGGGATCACCCCAGATCTCAAGTAATTGGAGACATTTCAGTAGGTGTACAGACAAGGCATCAACTCAACCAAGACTTGATGCATGCCTATTTTCTCTCTCAGGTTGAACCTCTAACCATTCAAGATACAGAGTAAGATCCCCACTGGATCCTTGCTATGCAAGAGGAATTAAACTAATTTGAGAGATGTAGAGTTTGGGATTTGGTTCCAAGACCCCAAAACTATCCAGTTATTGGAACCAAATGGGTTTTCAGGAATAAGCTTGATGCCCAAGGAGTTATTGTGAGGAACAAGGCTAGGCTTGTTGCTCAAGGATATAGCCAAGAGGAAGGAATTCACTATGATCAGACCTTTGCACCAGTTGTAAGGTTGGAAGCCATAAGGATTTTCCTTGCCTATGAAGCATTCAAAAGGTTCAAAGCTTTTCAAATGGATGTGAAGAGTGCCCTCTTAAATGGAGTGCTACAAGAAGAGGTTTATGTAGAACAACCTCCAGGTTTTGTTTCACCAAGTTATCCATCTTATGTTTTTAGATTAAATATGGCTCTTTATGGTCTAAAGCAAGCTCCAAGAGCTTGGTATGAGACCTTGGCAAGTTTTTTATTAGAGCATAAATTTACAAGAGGAACTGTAGATAAAACTCTTTTCACTAGACATCATAAGGACCAAATATTGTTAGTACAAATCTGTGTAGATGACATTATATTTGGCTCTATAGATTCAAAATTGTGCAAGAGGTTTTCTAACCTCATGCATTCTAAATTTGAAATGAGTAGCATGGGAGAGCTTTCATATTTCCTTGGTCTCCAAGTGAAACAACTCCGTGATGGCATCTTCATCTCACAAGCAAAATATGCTAAAGAACTTCTAAAGAAGTTTGGGATGGATGATGCCTCAGCAAAGAAAACTCCCATGGCCACAAATGCTGTTGTGGAATCTGATATACTAGGAAAACCTGTAGATCAGAAACTTTATAGGGGCATTGTTGGGTCCCTATTATACCTCACAGCAAGTAGGCCAGATATTATGTTTGGTACATGCCTTTGTGTTAGGTTCCAAGTGAACCCTAAAGAATCTCATCTAATTTCCTTAAAAAGGATTTTAAGATATATAAAGAGTTGTCCTGATCTAGGCCTATGGTATCCTACTGAATCAGAATTTGAGTTAACTGGATACTCTGATGCTGATTTTGCTGAATGAAGGGTTGATAGAAAAAGTACTTCAGGAACTTGTCAGTTCCTGGGTATGAAATTAGTATTATGGTTCTGTAAAATGCAAACATTTGTGTCAATATTAACTGCTGAAGAAGAATACATTGCAGCAGGAAGCTGTTGTTCACAGATTCTCTGGATACAGAACCAACTACTAGATTATGGGTTCACCTTAAATAATTCAACCCTATTCTGTGATAATACTAGTACTATAGCCATAGCACAAAATTCAGTTCACCATAGTAGGACAAAGCATATTGATATAAGACATCATTTCATTAGGGAGTGTGTAGACAAAAATAAGATTAAGCTTGTCTATATCTACACTAATTTACAGAAAGCTGACATATTCACCAAACCTCTGGATGAGAAAAATCATGCTTTCTTTCTAAATCAACTGGGAATGATCAATGGAGAAGACTTAGCTAAAGTTATGTCTGCAATCGACGAATTTTCCAAAGTTCGTCGAACGGAGTTCGACGAACTAGGGAAGGTTTGAGAGATATTCGTCAAACGGAGTTCGCCGAATTCTCTGTGTGAAATAATTTTCGTCGACCGGAGCTCAACGAACTTTGCTTCAGAAGTTATTCGTCGACCGGAGTTCGACGAATTGTCTTCAAGTCTTCTGAATGAGATCGACGAATTACTTATTATTAACTCATTTCGTCGACCTTAGTTCGAAGAATTAATTTTATTTTCGTGGAATGGAGATTGTCGATTCATATTCTGGAAAACCTTATATCTAGGTTTTCTTCGACCTCCATCCCGCGCTTTCTGTTCCCTTGCACTTGATCGTCGTTTTCTCTGTCTTTCTTGCAAGTGATCTCAATGGCGATTCCAGCAGGCGCTCTAGCCGCTATGAAGTTTGACACTGGCTTTTATGTTGACTTCGAATCATTCCAGCACTCAGACCCAATCTTTCTATATATTCTGGAACTTCTGGAAGAACAGAATCTTAAGAATCTGATGACCTCCAGGATAAAGTTGGCAGGAACAGAAATCAGAGAATGGGTCTATACCTCAACCACTTCTGAAGACAATACTATGACAAGATCAATCGTCGGTAACACTGTCTCCTTAACCCCCACAGTTTTAACTGAAATATTTGGGTTGACAAATGGAGAGGAGGAATTAGACATTGATTCTGAAGAGTTTACTATGATGTTAAATATGATGGGTTATGCTGGTGACAACCCACACAAACTATTGAAAAAACATCTGTCTGCGCCATAAAAATTCTTAGTAGACTTGGTTGGAAAAGTGCTAATCGAAAAACACACAGCACACGACTACATCACCAGACAACAGTTTCTGGTCATGTGTGCCATTGTCAATAAGAAGCAATTAGACTGGGCACAACTACTGTTTGACTTGATAAAGAAGAAGAATACCAAGAAGGAAGTATGTTTTGGAAGGATCCTAGGGATCTTCCTCAAGGAAAAGGCTGCTGAATCCCTGGTCTCCCAGACCATATTCATTAATGCCAGTAAAAGGCTCACCTGTGCCTTATTTGGCAGGTGGGAGAGGTCAATCACCAAGCCCACTAAGGCTTTTACCTCTTCCACCCCAGCTTCTGAAGGCACCAGGGCTGTTAAAGCCACTCCCACACCTGCTGAAGAGATTCATCCCACTCCAACATCTCTTCCAGCACCTATTCTAGCAAAACAACTCACTTCCTCTCCCATTCTTTCTTCAACACCCCAATCATCACAGCATACTCATGTTCCAAATCCACCTCCATCTCCACCACTTGACATCACTAACATTCCATCTACCCCTCTTCAAGAAAATTCACAACCAACACCTCCTGAATCACCTCACGACATCTACATTACTACACCACCACAGTCTCCACTTCCCCCACACTTATCTTCCTTTCCATCTTACATCCTACCCACAGACACTATGATGCAAGATGTCATCCCTCCATCCTCATCACCATCAAATCTCAACATACCTGATGTTCCACGCACCATTCCCTTACTGGTTTCCACCTCTTCCACGCCCACTGCCACACAATCTACCACTTTCTCTCTGGACCCTTCTACCATATCCTCTATCATCACCATCATCACTCCCATTCTTCAATTCCTTATAACAGAGGCTATTACACCTCTTGCTACTACCATTACCTCCTTATCTGCTCAAATATCTGCTCTTACTGCTGCCCCCTCCTTAGTCAGGGGCCTGGCCTCAATCCCTACTGAAACCAGGCAGGGGGAGATGCCTGATGATGAAGCAACAGCAACAGCTTCAGATACTTCAGCATCAGCGCAGCCAGAGACTTCAGCCCCAGCAGCAGCAGAGACTTCAGCCCCAGCAACATATACATATTGTATATATACATATTTAATTGATTTAATTGATTTTATTGATACTGATATGGACATTGATGAAACTGTTGGTGATTTTATCCTTAATCCCACAGTTAATTTATAAGAATTGCTGAAATGTTTTGACACGGTACATATGCAGTATCTTCCAGGAGAATTTACTAAGCCACAGTTGGCTATTGTACCCTATACTTCTCCTGTTAGTCCAGCAGTTGCTCAGCAACTATGTGACAGTTTTGATATTACAGTTTCTGCACCAACCTCAGCAGTCATTCCATCCTCTCTAGAAGCTATCTCAACACCAATCTTTGTGATGGATGACTCCCCTATGCCAGATTTAGATGAGTTGATCTTGGCTGATATTGAAGAAGAAAATAAGGCAGCAGCTGAAAGCTCTGTCCCAATTACTTCTAATTCCTATATAGTCTCTTCTTCAACTACTGCTGAAGCTCCAGCTTTTGAAACTTCTGCTCCTGTTCTAGAAAAGACTACCACTTATGATAAAGCCTTGAAAGTATTGGATGCTCTATATGATAACCCTCAGGGTTCTGGCAGTGAAGATGATGAAGATGTTGATGAAGATGATTCAGATGAAGAAGCTGCCAAGAAGAAGAAGAAAATGCTATCAAAGAAAAGGAAAGACCCTCCTCCTCCTCCTGCTAAACCAAGCTCAAAGAATGATACCCCATTCTACATCCTTCAAAATATTACTCCTTATAAAGGAATGCCAGCATGGATGTGGTTGTCTAAGAATCAGCAAAAGGAGAGGAAAAGAAGTAGGAAGTATTCTCCACCACCAGTTCAGAGATACAGAAGAGATCCACGTCCTCCAGCAGCTGGTGCCACTGGCTCTTGCTCTCAGAGATCTGCCCCTATACAATCTTATCAGAGACATCAAGGGAGATCCTCTGGAAGCAGTCAGCAAGGGCATCATTCTTCAGGAAATCAACAACAGCAACATCAACAACATCAACAGCATCAGCAGCAACACCCAACTCTCTCTGCAGAACAGAAAACTAAAAGTCCTGAAAAACCAAATTCACTTCCCGTTCCTTTTGAAGATCCCGAAACAGCAAATACTGCTAAAATGGCCAGGTTCCAGGAACTCATTGGTTTTTCCTTGATTAATAAAGCAAAAGATGAAGGTAAAGACATATCAGGATATACAACTATGTCAAAATATAGGAAGGAAGAACTAAAAAGATTTGATAAAGCAAACAAACTATTTAATGTTGATGATTACATGAAACTCCATCCTGAAGCAGTTGTCCCTAGAACTACATCTCTGAAGATTATTGGGGAAGCTGATATGACAATGACAAGGCACATGCTTTGGATCCAAAGAGAGAAATTATCTTTACCAAGTCAGGAGAAAAGCCTAAAGAGGACAAGACCATAGAGAAGAAGCAGAAGAAGTAATCTTTACTTTGTTTTAATTTCTTTCTACATTTACTCTCAAACTATGTTATTTGTTTAACCAAAGCCTATGTACATATATATCTGCTGCATGTGTTAGTAATTCTCTGCCAGATATATCCTTTTCTTGCTTTGTTTATATTTATGTTTATGTTTTGAGTCTATTAGTGACCTCACCCAAATAGGGGGAGATTGTTGGATCCCTAGTTGATTTGGGCTAGGTTCACTAACTTAGGAAGTGACCCAACATGTATAGCCAGGGTCAAATTTGTGTCCTAGAGTCTAGACCAAGTCCTTAGAGTCAATATCAGATGGACCAGCTATCAATAAGATCATCAGAGACTCAAGACTTAGAAGATTTCAAGACTAAGTAAAATGAGTTCAACGTTCGTCGAACTCAGGTCGATGAAAGGTGTTCTCAGTTCGACGATCTTGAGATATTTCTCTGAACTGAGCTCGACGATCTTCATTCTCTGGTCGACAAAAACTGGGACACTTCAACAAACTGAAGACAGGGTATCTTCAGATTATTCTAAGTCCAACTTCATACTTTGGTCGACGAAAAAGATTCTGAGCTCGACGAATTTAGACCTCAAGTTCACAACAACCTTCTGTTAAAAGATCTCAGGTCGACGAAGTCAACTCCTCAGGCCGACGAATCCTCAGGTCGACGAACTATGTTCTTTGGTCGATAAATTCTGGAACCAGAAGATTTGTGTCGACACTTAGGCATGTGTCGACACCAACTATGTTAACACCAGAAGACTTGTGTCGACACCCAGATTAACCAGTCGACACCCACCTGTGTCGACACCAGAAGTTTTCATGTCGACACACAGAATATCAGTAAACACAAAATATTTGACTAAGTCCAGAATTATTGCTGAACTCCAGTCGACGAATGCAATTGTCAGCTCGAAGAACTTCAGACAGAAAAGGCAAAGTTCTGAAGCATGCAAGTTTTGTTATCAGCTTGACGAACTTGGAACTCAGCTCGACGAACTATTAACTCAGCTCGACGAATTCTATTATTCGTTCGACGATTCCAGACTTAGCCATTTCTGGCATTCAATCCTCACTCAAATGCAATAATTCCTAACAGGTTAAATGCTCAAACATTCTCTGAATGTAGTCGTTAGAGGAAGCATTAATTACAGTCTTCTTCAGGAATATTACTTGCAGATTTTCCACGGGACAGTTGAGGAAATGATTAAATGCCGAGTATTCTCAAGGTATCAGCATTTATTACAGAGGATTCAAATTTTTGAATTGATATAGAAGAAAAGAAGATCGACAATTCAAGAAAGTAGAAAGAATTAGAATATAAGAATATACTCAGTCAGAAAAACAGACAGATAGACTGACTACAAGATTTCATACAGCACCAGAAAAGCTTCACACAAAAACTCATATTGAAGCTTACAGTGATAGACAGTGATATTGATTCAGATGAAGAAGAACAACTATACTATATCAAGAGACTTCTTCTTCAACATTCTCTCCAGGACTTCCAAGGACAATAGATATCAAATCAGTCAAGAAGATCCTGCATCAATGCTTGTCAAGAACTCTAATTGAAGACCTATCACCCTGCAGCAAAGCTCCAGATCTTCCCTGAACCATTCTACATCTCAGGGGGAGTTGTTTGCTAACATCATTCCACATAAGAATTCTCAGTTTATTGAGAAAGATAAGACATAATCACTCTCTCACCCCCTCCTGTATAAAGGGTTGTCATCTCCCTTCAAAAGTGATTCCTGGTTGCAAGTCTCCTTACCAAAAGACTTGAGTTGGTTTTTGGGGACCTGATCAAAACCCATTGGTGTCAGGCACCTGATCAAAAATCTGTGTGGACTCCTACCAAGGGTGGTAGAAGAGTGGATGTACCCAGTTGGTTTTTATTTACTGCACTTCTTCTATTTACAGCAAGAGCTGTAGCAGCACTTTTATTGGGACCTAACAATTTTTTAAATAAACTTTATTCACCCCCCCCCCTCTAGAGTATTGTTGATCTAACCCTCACTTTCATACAGTTCTTGAAGAAGATTCGGCCCCATCTGTTGCTGCCAGAGACACCTCTCTCCTAGAAGATAACTCAAGATTTATTCATGCAGACATGGCTGATTTAGAAATCCTGACTGATGCTCAGGTAAATGAACAAATTCTGTTTACAGTTGAAGATATTGATAACATGATAGAGGAGCTCACATCCAAAGAACCACTATCTCCTTTGTCAGAAGTAGACCATCCATCTCAGCAAGATAATTCAACTCAACTTGAACCATCCCATCCAGAACATTCTCCTGAACAAGAACATTCCCACTCCCAATCTCCTATTGAGGATGTACAAAATGAAGAACCAGTTTCTATTTCTAAGGATAAAGAAGTATCTCCTGAAGAAGATGAACCATCCCTCAGAAGCCGAGACTTCTCCCTCCCTACTATTATTGGTGAGGAATGAGATGTCATGATTCACACCATCAGAGGCTAGAGCTCAGTAAATATTAAAGAAATGGTTCCCTAGACTTCTCCTATCCTACCTCCTCCACCTCCTCCAGCTGAAGCAAATACTGTAGATACCCTCCTGGGTAAGATTGAGTTTATGCTTGCCCAGCAAAGAACATATTTTGATGACTCTCTTAAAGTTGTCACTGATAAAGTGATTGCTCTAGAAAAAGAGATGAGCAGATGCTTTGCTGAAATACATCACAATAGTGATTTTCTCAAACACCTGTTCCAAATAGGTGGGAAAGCCTTAACCATACAATCACTAGTATTTGTCATGTCATGGACCAATCAGTTACTCTGGCAAATATTCAAATTCAATTGGAAAACAATGTTGAAAGTCACAACTTCAATACATGTGAAGAAGTTGGAAATTTCAAAGAGTATGTTATAGGTACCCTATCCATAGAAGTCAGAAAGGGGGAGAAATAAGTAGAGGAATATCTAGAAAAATCTGATAGTGCCATGAAAACTCTTTGGGAAGAAAAATTGAAAGACATCAATGCAATAGTACATGACCATATTCATGAGGTAAAACTTCACACATATACTACAACAGTTTCTATGCACAACCAAATTTTTCCTGAATTTCAAGTAGATCCAAATGTTGCTCCTCCTCCTCATCTCAGTCCTATTGCTCAGCAACCTTCTGCTCCAATGCCCTCATTTTCTCCAAGACCTGAAGATTTTGTAGCTCCTCATGCTGAATATTCTCAAGTTTGGTCTGAACAAGATATGCCTCAAATTCCTCATCTAGAAATTCCAGCTCATAAGAAAAGGAAATATGGTGATTGCGCTTCTGCTAGCCGGTCCACTCCTAATCCAGAAGCTGAAAGGATAAAAGCTCGAGAATTTGCTGAAGTATGGAGTCCAGCCTCCAAATCCCTAATTCTTGAAACTCTTAAACTTGTTGATTTTAGTGAGAACAGAAATGATCATTATAGCTCCTATGAATGAGACTTATATGAGAAATCTCTTACCAAAAGGAGACTCTATGACAGAAAATATGGAAAGAACAATCCCAAGGCTCCACCCCAAACATGCCAAATACTTTCCTAAACCTTACAGTTATCTGAAGAGGCAACAAGAGAAGAAGGAGAGGCAGCAACAACAATAGAGCTAGTAGAAATTGAAGATGATCAGAAATTTCATTTATGAGATCTTGTGGAATTGGATTTTTCTTGGACAATATCAATAAATATAAATCTTCTAATTTTGATGACCTGATTTTTCTATAACATAGCATTTCTCATTACTATTTTGTTTGCGAGTTACTGTATTTATTTATCTTGATGTAATTCACTTTAGTGTAGAGGGTTCTGACTTCTACAAAGAGGGGAAGATTGTTGGTTATTGCATCCACAATAACCCAGATTTGTATGAAGTCACCCCTAAACTAAGATGAATTAAGTTTGTATTTGATGCCTTTTCAAGTTGAGTGTTTGTAGGATATAATTGTCAAGTGTAGAGCAATGTTAGTCTACAATGAGTCACCAAACACAGAACCATACAATGTAATCCCTCATTTTGTGATACATGGTGTTGACTCATGTGTAGCCTCTATATTGGGACACACTTCTTTTTCAAGCACTAAAGATATGGAAGAAAGGCTGGTTGCTGAATTTTTTGAGAGAATCATTTTTCTGAACATGAAAACTTTTCTAAGTGTTCTTCTCGAGGAGGACTTTTTGTACTCGAGTAGAATTAAAGTTAGTACTTGAGTGAGCTCGGTCATGTATTCGAGTAGCAGAAGCTGTTCTCGAGAAAGCCATGCGTACTCGAGTAGATCATAATTCTCCTTCTCAAGTTACCTCAAATTCAATTCAAAATTTTCTCTAAGTACTTTTCTCGAGATACCAAAGATTTTTTCTCGAGAAGGTCATGTATAGTTCTTGTTGGGTCCATTGTTCCCAAAGTCCCCGATTTGTGAGAAGTCGAACAGGTCAATGTCACACACATCAACTATATGTGATGTGAATTTGAGGTCTTGAGTGCATGTTGTCCATATCACATTGATTGGACATACGGACACAATAAGTGGTTGCTAGATATAGCAAAAATCGACTAAGACCACAAACGTTGAATGGAGCATTCTCACTCAACCCCAGAGGTATGGATTCAATATTATTTAGTAGAAATTTGCCTAAGTCCACAGGCGTTGAGTGAGAACTGCTCAGTCAACGTCATATAACATATAGCGTTGAGTCTATCTCAGCCTAACTGAAAGATAGCCAAAAATTTGGCTAAGTAGAAAAGCATTGAGTGTAGTCTACTCACTCAACTCCATACAACAAAAAGGTTGTGAGTCAGGTTGAGTCAGTCTAAGCCTAGAGATATTGGCTGAAAATGTGCCAAAATCCACAGGCGTTGAGTGTTGTCTACTCACTCAATGTTATATAGCTTTTAACGTTGAGTGTTGCTGTAACAGTCAACTCATAGAAAATTTGGGCAAAATTTTCACCAAGTCCACATGCGTTGAGTGTAGCTTACTCACTCAACGCCAGATAATAAAAAAATTCGGTTAAGTAGTTTGGCGTTCAGTAGATCTTACTCTCTCAATACCAAGGCGTAGAAATATTTGCTAAGGCAAATAGCATTGAGTGAGGCAAGCTCACTCAATGCTCTCAACGCCTTAAAGCATAAATTTAGCTAAGTCCAAATGCATGGATTGCTTGGCTTTTGTCAAGCTCAGCTTCATCGAACTGAGCTCAGCATTTGTCGAACTGAGCATGTAGTTCATCGAATTGAGTTTTGCCTTTCATCAAACTAAGTCTATAGTTCTTCAAACTGAACTTATGCTTTCGTCGAGCTGATCTTGTTATTCATCGAACGAAGCTCAGCATTCGTCGAGCTCAACACCAAAACAGATATAATTTTATCTAAGTGTTGTGGCGTTGAGTGATACCTACTCACTCAACGCCTTTGGTTCTAATGATTGAATTTTGTCCAAGTCTAGAGATGTTGAGTCATGCTGACGTCAGCAAAGTCAAAAAGTCAACCAAAATTCAAATGTTGCAGAAATGCTGCTAGAGACGTTGGCGGCTAGCTGTTATCGTCTTCTGCACTTTCCAAGGAATATTTTCAACATTAAGTGATGGGGCCAACACACAGCAAAAAGCCGTTGAATCAAGATTAAATGGAAAGCACGCGCTGAATGAATCAATCTCGACCATCAATCCTGTTGGTGGGACCCACTACTTAATTGGCCTTCAAAGAATAAAAAGAAGCAAATCGGCTAGAGTAATCGATCATTTTTTTTCTTTAGGTTTTCTGAAAATGAAAAGTGCAGCCGAAATTCATTTTCTTCCTCGCCATTTTCGTCGATCCTGAAGAAGTTGTTCTGCATAAAAAACCTTGTTGGGGAAAGAGATAGATGAAGCAATCACCATCTACAACAGCGGGATCAGAAGCTATTCTGAGGAAGCAGATCTACAAGTTCTACAGAGAAAAGAAAGTTGGTTGAAGAAAATCTACTGCCTACATATTGTCTTCAACAGCAAAAGCATGGACTGATATCTTCTCAGTCCAGGAAGAAGAAGATACAGAGATCTTGCACTGGTGTCTAATCATTTCTCTCTTTATTTATTCTTCTGTAAAGATTCGTGGTGAATCTGGAGTTATAAGCCTGTATTATTATGGATGAGGTCTTAGTGACCTGTGCTCGACTTTGTACCGGGTGAAAGGTATTTATGACCTAGGTTTGGCTTAGTGTCTAAGTTGTAGATCTGTGTGACATATGTAATCCTACGGGATCTGTGTTGTAAGCTCTTGTGGAGCTGAGTTTTGGAGGGAGAGCCAAATCTAACACACTATTAAATAGGTGCAGAGGGACAGTGTATGTGCCCAAGATTGGGGAACCACTATAAATTGTTGTGTCATCTGTGATTGATCTTGAAATCAAAAACTAACCTAATCACCAACCATAGAAATTTGCTAATAAGTTAGAAAAATAAAATAGAGATAGAAACCTTCACCCCACCCACCCCCACCCCCTTTAGGTGTTTAGCTAGACTCAAAAACAAGACTTTCAGTTCTCGAGAATCAAAAACTTTTTCTCGAGTCCCAAAAATCCTTTCTCGAGAGTCAGAAACTTTTTCTCGAGATACTTCCTTGTTCTCGAGTACCAGAATAATTTTTCTCGAGAACAGAAGTTTATTTTTCTGTTCTCGAGTAGGTCTTCTCATTCTCGAGAAACCGGAATTCATCCACCACACTTTCCTTAAGTATATCTTCTCGAGAAATCTATACCTCTTCTCGAGAAACAGAATCATCTTCTCGAGAACACTTACGTCTCTCGAGAAATGCAGTGCAGATTTCTGAAATTTCCTAAGTAACTGACAGAAGTAATTTCAAATTGATCTCTTTTCTTATTGGTCCACGTGTTCTGTAATTAATGATTATGACCGTTAGGCAAGTCCAATAAAAGGTCTTATCATAGTCGACTAACCCTAACAAGAGAAATCTAAGTATTCTAAATCACACATTTTTCATTCTAAATCGGGAAGTGCCGATGCCGCTGTTCATCGTCTTCTTCACCGCTGACCTTCTCCAATCCAAGATATTCAGAACAAGAGGTTTCAACATATCAAGATTTTCAACATTGACAGATCTATTCCTTGATAGTACTGATTTTAATGCTTTCAGATCCAGAGATTTTGCCTTTGTCTTCTTCGATCCGTTTCTGACAGAGCTTCAAATTTCAAGAAGGAAGAAGGGCTGAAGATTAAGATCTGAAATAATTCTGTTTGTATATTTTTTGTTAAACATTTTATTCCTGTAGAAGATTCTTCTCTGAGTTGTAGAAGCTTTGTTCTCCGAGATTTTTGTAGGAGTGTTTTGACTCCAAGTCGTAGGGGCGTTGCTCTGAGTGGTAGGATTGTTTTCAATCCGAGAGAATTGTGAAGTAGCTGAGTCTAGTGCGTTGCTAGACCGATGAGGTGGAAAGTGGACGTACCCAAGATTGGCGAACCACTATAATTTTTGGTGTCGTCTATGATTGCTTGTTTATTTTCTGCGCATCACTCGTACAAGTTTTTAATCCACAAAAAGACGCAGACCTCACCTATTCACCCTCCTTTAGGTGATTTAGGTAGACAACTAAAAACATCACATTAAGACTATTCAACCGGGCTCTCATCCGACGAAGGATTTCTCTTACTGTCCCCATTACGCTAAGAACGTCGCTATTGGGGGGAACCCAATCCTGAAGAATTCCGCGCCTCCTCTCTCGAGGTTTATTGTGAAGCTCTCTTTACCCAAGGGGATCGGTACATACGCACGGCCTCTTGGCTAGCTAGAATATGGATAACGGAAATAGACCTCACACATCGATATGTTGTTCTACGCGTCGTAAACCCATGGTAAACCTTAAGTTCTTAATTAAATAGAAAAATAAGACCTGTAATTATTTAAAAAGATTTTATGTCCCAATGCTCTTCGATACCGAGAGCTAAAAGTGATTAGACACTCATCAGAATGAGGATGGCTTATGAGTTTGGTGAGGAGTGAGTTCTAAACTTAAATGCTGAAGGGTTACAAAAAAATAAGAAGAAATGGAATAATCTAACATTAGAAAGAGAAAAGCTACTAAAAAGAGATAAACACACACACTCAACCAAACTCATAATAAATGAAAAAAGGATAAGTTACAAAAAGGAAAATTGCATAATTGAAATTACAAGTCCTACTCAAACGAGTGGGCGGGAAATGACAAGTCCTACTCAAATGAGTAGGCGGGAAATTAAAACTAAAAATTGCAAGTCCTACTCAAATGAGTAGGCGGGATATTAAAGCGGTAAATTGCAAGTCCTACTCAAACGAGTAGGCGGGAAATGACAAGTCCTACTCAAACGTGTAGTCGGGAAATTAAAGCGGTAAATTGCAAGTCCTACTCAAACGAGCAGGCGCGAAATAACAAGTACTGCTCAAACGAGTATGCGGGAAATGAAAGTAATAAAATGACAAGTCCTACTCAAACTTGTAGGCAGGAAATGAAAGCTAAAAATTGCTAACTCATAAACACACACACTCTATTTGATATAAGAAAGCAATGAAAACCTAACTCATACACTCACACACACAAGCAAAAAAAGGAGAAAAACAAAGTGATCCAAAAATTTAAACAATTACAATTTTACCGTTAGAATTTGCTGAAAATGGATAAAAAGTAGAAATAAAAATTGTTGGAGCAAAAGAATTTTCAAATAAATGCGAAAATTAAAGGGTTTGAAAAATTGGAATAACATCTAATTGATTCTTATGACTTTATAAAAACGTTTAAAAATTGGAAGAAAGGGAAAAAGAATCAAAAAATTTACAAGCTAGGAAAAACCTATATAAAAAGGGGATAAAAACCACTTTGAAACCATTTTTATAGATTCATAAGAGTGAATGAAAAGCATAAAAATCCTAAATATAACCAATTCCTAAGGGACATGTAAGAAAAGCTATAACAACAACTAGTGAGTTTGAAGAAATCTAAAATGAAGCTAAGCAATTTGATGATTTGAAAACATAAATTCCACAAAGCTAACTCATACACACACACCCATATAAAAAATAAAAATGAAGATACATAAGATTGTTGAAAGAGAGACACTCAGAGACATTCCAGTACGATATAAAGATAAGAAAACTAACAAATTATATTAAGAAGAAGTCTAATTACAAAAGCTAAAACAAACACAAAGAGGAGGGGGAAAATAATCCTTACATAGCACAAAAAACCTCCTAGCAGCAGCCCAAACAACAAAATGGCTCAAAATTTCGAACCCCTGGCCCTTACAGTAAGGTTCTATTTATAGGCAAAAAAATAGATTACACGCCCTGGTAATAGGCTTGTACGGGGGCATGTAAGTACTGGCGCTGAGGGGAAGCCGAGAATTTATTGGCAGTTGAATTCGGGGCTTTCCACGTTGAGGCCACGGGCGTGACCCTAAGATCACAGGAGTGACCCTGAGGTCACGGGCATGTAGCATGGGCGTGACTGGCAGAGCATCGAATCCTTGCTTCTTTGGCGACGTCTTGTCTGGAAATTTGAGGCAGTCACGGGCGTGCGTCGAATCGACACGTGCGTATCTCATAGGTTTATCTGGCGAAGGTGTCGAGTTATTTCCACGTTGGAGACATCTTGTCTGGAACAGCTGGAGGCGGTCACGGGCGTGTTACAAATCGACACGAGCATGACTAGTAGTTCGACGAATGTCGAGTATCGAACATAGAGCTGGAGACATTGATTGTCGAGTCAGGATTGACACGGGCGTGTCGAATCTTTACATGGGGTGTTCTCGGCGTTGAGTGTCGACTTGCAGGAGGCGTTGAATATCATGACGGTGTGGATTGTCGATTGGCGTGACACGGGCGTGTCGGAATGGATACGGGCGTGTAATGATGGGATACGGGCATGACTTCATTTTTCCATTGCAGGCGGCAGTTTTCCGCTGGAATCAAAGTGACACGCCCAGGTCACGGGCATAATATGGTGGTCACGGGCATGACTTTGTTTTTTTTGACTTTTTTTGTAAAATTTCAGAAAACAAAAATAAGGCTAAGTTAGAAAAGAATATACAAAAAGTACATTTTATTGAACAATAATAAGCAAAATAATGATAATAAGCCAAAATGACATAAATAAAATACTCAAAAATACGAATATTTATAACTTATCAAATATCCTCTTATTTAAGTTTTTGATATTCCAGAGCAAATGTTGGAAATATACTTATAAAAAATTAAAAGAAATCCTAAATTTAGCTACCGCTTGAATTAATTGAAAGAGAGATCAAAATAATTATCAGGAGTATAATAGTCACGTCCTAAATCATGAAATTGATTTAAATAGAGGAAAAGTTTTTGCCAAAAAGGCTTCTTGAAGTAACCAAATTACAAGCAAAAATTGTAATCGTTAGCTATCAAAAATAGATTGAAATTATATAAACTTTAGCTTATAAGAGATTAAAGGAAATAATGCAATTTAAAAATTATGCTCTAAAAAATATTTTATATTAAATCTAGAATCATTGAATATGGCTAAGGGGGTTATTGTGGTTTATGAAGAGGGCTTTGGATGAGGTGAGGTATATTTTTTTCGCTCAAACCTCTAATACTTTTTTATGTGGTTGTTTAGGAAAATGAAATCTTATTTTCCATAACATGTAATTTTTGAACAACTTCATATAACCAAATGTATATGTATATGTGTAATGAATTTTATCCTCTTACTACGTAACATATAATTTTTTCAAATATTGGATGTCTATGTTTACGGAACGAAATCTTATTCTCATTGACATAGGTTTTTTTAAAGATAAAAATTTTATTATGCCAAGTAAGACATGATAAATATGGGGAGATGGGTTTTTTTCAAAAATAAAACTAGATTTTAATAATAAAAAATTTGAGAGCAACCTTGATAAATTGAACGTTCCTGTGTTTCTAAAATCTTGAAGTAAAAATAATTGAAGTCTATAGTTGTTTTTTTCTAACATAATATGCATGCCTCTATTTTAGATAAATTAGAAGTAGTGCATAAAACAAGTCCCCTATCTTAAAAAAACATAAAAAATTCTTTAAAACTTATCCCCGAATATTTAAATCTATCAATCTCTAATTAATAAATGAATAGTAAATGAAGAATTAATGAAATTCGCTTATAAATAAACTTGCAACTATATTTTTGGAGAGCAAAAAGCTTAAGAATGGGATATTCAATTTATTTATTTATTTATTATATTTTTTGGGGATTTTATAGTTATCATATTTTTTTGTGTTTTTAATTTATTATCTTTTTTGGAATTTTTGTTTATTTTACTCTTTTTTGGAAATTTTTTACTTATTATCTTTTTTTTAGTATTTTTAAGTTATTTCTTAATATATACATGCTAAAAATGAGAAAACATTATTACATTCTATTTGTTTGAACTATTTTTCTTTTCTATTTTTTTTGTATTTTAAGATTTTTAAGCAAATATTTACAAATAAAGAAAGAGAGAAAAGTTATTTACAAAGAGGAGAAATAAAGTAAGAGGGGGAAGAGAAAAGAATATTTACAAAAATATTTAGAAAAAATGTATATATAGAAAATATTTACAAAGAATATTTACAAAGTAAAACTAAATATTTTTTGAATTTTTGTTTTGTAATTTTTTTGAAATTTATGATGATAAAATAAAAATTATTTTTGGAGTTTTCATTTTAATTTTTTTTGTTTAGTTTTGTTTTGTTTTCATGTTTTTTGTATTTTTAAAATTTTAGAAATGTAGAAAATAGAAGTGCAGAAAAGAAAGCAGGAAAACACCCTCATACTTAAGTTCAACATTATCCGCAATGTTGCAACGTAAGTATGCAGAAGAAAAATAAAATATAATAGTTATAAACAAAATAAAGAGTGGGGTAGAAGATTCCATGAAACGTGCTCGGGGAGGCCCAATAAGGAACCCTGCATTATTAAGAACAAAACATCAAATAAAAAATAAAGAAATAGCGAAAAAGATAAACATGGGGTGCCTCCCAGAAGCACTTTGTTTATATTCGTGTAGCTTGACTATTTTTGCAAGTTTATATGTCAATGAGGGTTATGGTTTCTGAAAGTGAGGGTTAGACCTGATATGCTCTAGAGGGGGGTGAATAGAGTATCTTTAAACCTTTTTGCTATTTATAAACTTTTCAGAGTAGAGCAAATAATATATACTAATATTTACTGTAAACAAAGATATAACCTAAGATAAACTAATCTAACACAGACATAGGAAAAACTAAACTAACACAGGCACAATAGGAACAAAAAGAAAGAGGGCAATCAGACAACACAAGAACTTTTATAGTGGTTCACCAACCTGGGTACATCCACTCTTCTACCACCCTGGTAGGAATCCACTAACAGGTTTTGATCAGGTGATTGCCACCAATGAGCTTTTGATCAGGTGCTCAAAAACTAACCCAAGTCTTTTGATGAGGAGACTTGCAACCAAGGAATAAATTTTTAAGGGAGTTAAAGAGCCCTTTGTACAGTGAGGGGTGAGAGATTTATGGTGTCTTCTCTTTCTCAAAACAACTGAGAAGACAAGTAGATCTTGATGATGTCAAAGCTCCCCCTAAGATATTGACTTTGTTCAGGAAGATTTGAGCTTTGCTTCAGGGTATAGGTCTTCTATCTTCAGCCTTGACTTGAATATATCCAGGAACTTTTTGACTGATAGAAGGTTGTTGTCCTTAAAGAATCCTGGAGTGAAGGTTGAAGAAGACTCTTGATCTGGAATAATTGTTCTTCTTCTTCTGCAGCAATATCAAGGTGGAAACAAG
This sequence comes from Platanthera guangdongensis, assembly GCA_039583875.1. Taxonomy (NCBI): domain Eukaryota; kingdom Viridiplantae; phylum Streptophyta; class Magnoliopsida; order Asparagales; family Orchidaceae; genus Platanthera; species Platanthera guangdongensis. The sequence goes on along the minus strand of CM077166.1, from coordinate 65,627,072 downwards.
ATTGTTTTCTGCACAGAGAAGGATTAGAATGTGATTGTTGTTGATCTTCTTTGTGTGCCTTGTATTTTCTTTCTAGTCTGCACTGTCTTCTACTTGTTGAAAAGAGAGAAAATCTCTTTTATATGATCAGTCAGATTTCTCCTTTGAATTTTTGAATTCCTTTTTGCATTAATTGCTGACGGCTTGGAGAATGTAATATGGCTAGATAGAATATCTGAATTAATGGATTTCCCCAACTATCCTATTGAAAACGTCAAGTAATAATCCTGATGAATATCATAATCAATGTTGCTTCTAAAGGTTATATTCAAAGAATATTAAGCATTGATTATTCAGGAATTACTGCAATAAAATAAGGACAAAAGAAGGAAAAATCCAAGTCTGGATCTGCACAGAATTCGTCGAGCAAAAAACAAATTTTGTCCACCTGAGTGCAGAGTTCGTCGAGCTGAGAAATCATGTTCGTCGAGCTGATAAATGTTGTTCGTCGAGCTGAGATCCAAGTTCGTCAACCTGAGAATGGCTAACTGCTTTATGATAAAACTTGCCAATTTTGTGCTCTAAGTTCGTCGAGCTGATAACATAACTTCGGCTACTGGAGTTCAGATAAAGGATTCTGCACTTAGAATGTTGAAGTTGAACTTTCAGAAATCATTGACCTGAGCTCGAATATCATCGAGTTCAACTCAGAGAATTGTCTCTGAGTTCGTCGAGCGGAGCACGACTTTCGTCGAGCTGAGTTTGACGAACGTCGAACTCACTTTCCTGAACCTCTATTTTTCTCTAAGTCTGGAGTCTTCTGCAGTCTTTTGTTGGTTGGTCCATGCAACGTTAACTCTAAGGACATATCCTAAACTCTAGGACAGAGACATGACCCTGGCTATACATGGTGGGTCAGATATCCTAATTTGTGAACCTAGCCCAAATCAAACTAGGGAATCAACAATCTCTCTCTATTTGGGTGAGGTCACTAATACAAACAAAAAATAAAAACAATCACAAAGAAGGAAAATATATCTGCTAGGAAAATTGAAAATATGCAGCAGATATTTATATAGTCTACCTTTATGACAGGATATTAAATAAATAATTTTAGACATACAGAAATACTGGACAATTTATACTCATTTCTTCTTCTTTATCTCCTTTTGCTTATCCTCCTTTGCTTTATCAGCAGGCTGAGTGAATTTAATCTCCCTGTTAGGATTAGTTGCTTGAATCTTTGTCCTAGTCATGTCAGCAGCTCCAATGATGTTGAAGGAAGTAGCCCTTGGTACAACAGCCTCTGGATGTAATTTCATATAATCATCTACATTAAAGAATTTATTAGCTTTTCCAAACCTGTTTAGTTCCTGTTTCTTGTATTTAGACATTTTTAAATATTATGAGGGATCCTTTCCTTCAGCTTTGCTCTTATTTATCATGGATAATCCAACCAGTTCTTGAAACCTGTCCATTCTAGCAGTAGTAGCTGTTTCTGGATCCTCAAATGGAATAGGAGGAGATTCAGGTTTCTTTGGACTGTCAGCTTTCTGAGATTCAGGAGCTTGTTGTAGATGTTACAGAGGTTATTGATGATGATGTTATTGATGTTTCTTGCCTGAGGAGTACCTATGCTGGCTACTTGCAGAATGAGAAGAGGATCTACCCTGCTGTCTCTGATAAGTTTGAAATTGCGTAGACCTCTGAGAAGAAGTGCCTGAAGCACCAACAGCAGGTGGGGGAGGATGAGGAGGATCTTTCCGGTATCTTTGAGGAGGAGGAGAATATCTCCTACTTCTCTTCCTGTCTTTCTGTTGATTCTTGGATAACCACATCCAAGCTGGCATGCCCTTGTAAGGAGTAATATTTTGAAGAATGTAATAAGGGGTATCATGAGTTCGATTTGGTTTTGTAGCAGCTGTTGGTGTAGCTTTCCTTTTCTTAGAAATTTTCTTTTTCTTTGACTCTGGCTCATCATCAAAATCATCTTCCTCATCTTCCTCATCAGAAGATCCCTGAGGAGTATCATATAAGGCATTTATTTCTTTTAAATCTTTTGCAGATATCAACAATTTTTCATCCTGTGGAGGAGCTGGAGTTGGAGTTAGAACTAGTGCCTGAGCTAGAGGACTATGTACAATAGCTGATTGGTTCACTGCCTCTATATCTGCCATTATTAACTCATCTAGAACTGGCAATGGGCTATCATCCATTATATATGTTGGAGCAGAAATATCCTCTGGGGAAGAGATAGCTTTGGGAGAGGGTGAAATAATGAGAGAATCTGCTCTTGGAGGAGGAGGAATAACTGGAGCCTCTAAACTTGCAAACCTAGCCTTGAGTTGCAGGGCAACTTTAGGGCTTATTGGGGAGGTGTAGGGAACTATAGCCATAGAAGTCTTAGGGTTGTTTTCTGGAAGGAAGTTCAAATGAACTGTATCAAAAAGATTTAACAAACTCAAAATATTTACTATGGGATTTAAAATGTACTCACCAACAGTGTTTACTTCATTTATAACTAGCTCATCCATATCCATATCAGATTCCATAAAATCAAGTAAATCAGTAGGAATAGCTGATTTTGCTGCTGCTTCTACTGCTGCTTCTACTACTGCTTCTGCTGCTGCTTCTGCTTCTGCTTCTGCTACTGCTGCTGCTTCTGCTTCTTCTTCTGCTGGGACTGGAGCTACTTCTTCATGGAGTATATCCCCCTACCTAGTTTCAGTAGGCACTAGAGTCAGGCCCCTGTCTGAAGAAGGAGGGACAGAGAGGGCAGAGATTTGAGAAGCAAGGGATGAGATTGAAGAAGCAAGAGGTGAATAGCCTCTGTTATGAGATTTTTGATGAGGGGAGTAAGCATTTCCAGAAGAGAGGGAATGAAAGGAGAGTCCAATGGCATGAACTCAGAAGGTGTCTAAGTGGATACAAAAGTATGGATGGAAGATGATGGTGGAGGGGAAGGTAGAGAGTCTGGCATTGCCTAATCTGCAGGTGATGGAGTATGAAGGGGGGTGACAATAGATCAAAAGAAGGGAGTGAGAGGAGGTTGGAAAGGGGTATGTTGGCTAGATGTGTTGGTAGGGGAGATGAGGGTGGGGTACCAGGGTGTGATGGAGTTGGTGTACCATGGTGTGATGGATTTGATGTACCATGGTGGGATGGAGTTGGTGTATGAGAGTGAATATGAGTTTGTGGATGATGTACTGGAGATGATGGAGGTGGAGGAGTAGGGACTGTAGTGTGAACTTCTGAAGGGAGATGAATTTGGGAGGCTGGAGGAGGTGGAGGTGGAGCATCTTCAGCAGTGTGGGGAGCGGCTGGAACAGCCCTAGTACTCTCAGAAGGTCTGGAGGAAGAGGAGGGAGCCTTGGATGGCTTGGTGATAGTCCTCTCCCACCTGCCAAAGGGAGCACAAGTAATTCTCTTAGAGGCGTTAATGAATATGGACGATGTGACTAGGGATTCAACAGCCTTGGCTTGAATGAAGATTCCCAGAATCCTTCCAAACCACACCTCTTTCTTGGTGTTTCTCTTCCGGATCATCTCAAACAGAATCCTAGCCCAGTTCAAAGTCTTCTTATTCATAACAGCACACGTCACAACGAATTGATGCCTAGTGATGTAGTCATGGGCTGTGTTTTCCCAGCAGTACCTTGCTAACGACATCTGCTAGAAACTTGTATTCAACAGACAAATGTTTCTTTTTCAGTTGTTGGGTGTGGCTCCAGAATAACCCATCTTTTTCAACATCTCATCAAATTCATCACTATCAATCTCCAATTTTGCTTCACTATTAACTAATTCAAAAATATCTGTTAAGGTGGCGGGGGTAAGTGATATTTCATTACCTGATATGGTTCCCGTCATGGTATTCTCATCTGGGAAGGAGGAGGTGTAAACCCATTCTTGTATTTTTGTACCAGCTATCGTTATTCTTGTGGTCATCAGATGCTTCAACTGTTGATCTTCAAACAATTTCAGAATGTCTAGGAAGATGAGATCAGAGTGTTGGAATGACTCGAAGTCGATATCAAAGCCTGTATCAAATTTCATCGCTCCAAGAATGCCTGCTGGAATTGCCATGAGTTTGCCTGTAACAAACAAAAAAGATATCAAGTGCAAGAGAACTGAAAGCGCGGGACGGAGGTCGAAGAAAAAACCTAGATATAAGGTTTTTCAGAATATGAATCGACAAACTCCGTTCAATGAAAAATTAAAAAATTCTTCGACCTGAGGTCGATGAAATATTCTGTAGTTAAAAAACTTCGTCGATCTTAGTCAGAAGATTTGAAAACATTTCGTCGAGCTACGTTCGATGAAAATTTTTTGTAGCAGATTCGTCGATCTCCATTCAACGAAAATAACTTCACTCACATAGAGTTCGTCGAACGCCGTTCGACGAATGTCTTTGGAACTTTTCCCAGTTCGTCGATCTCCATTTGACGAACTTTAAAAAATTCGTCGACCATAGGCAGAAATCAAATTACGTCTTCTCCATTGATTATACCAAGCTGATTTATGAAGAATAGATGATTCCTCTCATCTAAAGGTTTGGTGAAGATATCTGCCCTTTGTAAATCAGTATAGATATAGACTAGATTTATTTTATTTTTGTCTACACACTCTAATGAAATGATGCCTAATGTCTATATGCTTGGTCCTACTGTGATGGACTCGATTTTATGTTATGGATAGAGCACTTGTGTTGTCACATAATAGAGTTAAATTATTTATGTTGAACCCATAGTCCAGGAGTTGATTCTGAATCCACAGCATCTGGGAGCAACAACTGTCAATAGCTATATATTCTGCTTCAGCAGTTGATGTAGACACAGATGACTGCTTCTTGCTAAACCTTGAGACTAAACTCATACCAAGGACTACTTCCCTTGGTCGGCAGGGTCCGCGCCTTCCCTTGGTCGGAAGGGTCCGCGGACTACTTCCGCAGTCCGCCTCTGCAGGCCGCCCCCCTTTTCAGCTTAACCACGAGGTTGTATCCGCAGGTCTCTCTCTTCCGGACTCAACTTCCTATCCGCCCACGCCGGCAACAGGTTGCATATCCCTTCACCCAGCAACACGGGCAACCAACTCCTCCAGTCCGCCTGCAAGGCGCAAACTCCAACTGCGGCTATCCGTTAAGACCAACAGCAACCTCCAAGTCCCTCGCGAGCTGGGTGGACTCGAAGTGCAATCAAGATTTCCAGTCTGCCATCATTGGTGACCCCCAACAGCCTCAACAGCCAGGCTCTCTGATGAATTGTAAATATACCTATTTTTCTGTACATTAATTTAGTCGTTTTAATTTCTTTTCGTCATTTTTACATATTTTTGCTTAATAAATTGCTCTTTTTTTGTAAATAATTTTGCTGACTTGCTTTATTTTATGTTTCAGAAAAAATGAAAAATCTGCCAAAAATTGTCATGTCACGCCCGTGACATATTGGTCACGCCCGTGACCAGGGCGTGACACGTCAAAAACCATGAAATCAGCAAATTTTTGAGAAGCAAAGCTTGACACGCCCGGGGTCACGCCCGTGTCACCCGACACGGGGCGTGATCCAAGCCCGTGTCCACCCGCTCGATGTTTCCAGCTCAACGATCGTCGACCTCCTCGACACACCCAGAGTCACGCCCGTGACCTAGGGCGTGACTCAATCTCAGCTCAACGATTTCAACTCGACACTTTCCGCTCGACATTCGTCGAGTGTTGACACCAACTGACACGCCCAGAGTCACGCCCGTGACCTGGGGCGTTACCTTTCCAGCTGGCCCGACAAGACCTGCCCGAAGACTTTCGGCGCAACCCGCGCCCAGATCCACCTCCATGACACGCCCAGCGTCATGCCCATGACCTGGGGCGTGACCACTGCGAGACCGACACGTGTCCAGCCCGAAGTCCACTTTCCCGTCAAATCGCCGGCCGCCTTCGCAAATAGTACTGACACGCCCCCTGTCACGTCCGTGACCAAGGGCGTGTCCCATGTAAATTTTTGTCTATAAATTCCAGTGTTTTGCTTGAGTTCCTGTTCCCATTTTGAACCATTTTGTATAATGTGTTGTGCTGCTGGATTGCTTCCAAGGTCTATGTAAGGGATATTTCTCCCCCTCTACTTAGTTTTATTTTCATTCCTTTGTAACCAGTGTTTTTACTTAATAAAATATTTTTTTCCTCTTCATATGGCTTTGGAATGGATTTATGCACCTCTTCCCTTATACAATCTTATTTATTTTTGTTTTAACTTAGTTTTTGTTCTCTTTTAAATGGGTGTGTGAGTGTATGAGTGTAAATTTTTGTGTTTTAATAGCTTCAATAGTGCTAATAGTTTAGCTTTTCCGTCCTTTTTCATCCTTATGAAAATATAAAAATGGTTAGAAAGTGGTTTCGATTTTTCTTACTTAGCCGTTTTTTTGTTATTTCTGTAAAACTTTTCGTACTTTTAACTTTTCTTCCACTTTTTAGGCATTTTTATAGCATTATAAGAATGAATAATTTGTCATTTTAATTTTTTAAACACTTGTATTTTTCCTTTATTGTCCAAAACTTTTTCCTTATTTAATTTTTTCGTTCTCTTTTTATGCATTTCTACCGCATTTTAGCGGTAGAAATGTATTCGTTTTAATTTTTCGGGCATTTTCATTTTGCGTTTATTTGCAAACCTTTTTGCCCGGTTTATTTTTATTTCAGCTTTTTACGCATTTCTACTGCATTCTAGCGGTAGAAATGCAGTCGTTTTAATTTTTGGATAACTTAGCTTTTCTTAATTTTTTGTACTCGTGCATCTATTTCCGCCTACTCGTTAAGAGTTAAATGACGCATTGCTTTTATTTCATTTCAGTAGAGTGCGTGTGTTTTCATTTATGTCGTGTGCGTGTGTTTTACTTTCCTGTAGAGTGTGTGTGTTTTCATTTATGTCGAGAGAGCGTGTGCGTAAGTTTTACTTTATGTCCAGTGTGTGCGTGTGTAGCATTTATTTAGTCCTACTCGTTTGAGTAGGACCCGCTTTCTTTCTCCCGCCCACGCATTTGCGCCGGGACTCGCAATTTACAGCTTTCTTCAGTCCTACTCGTTTGAGTAGGACTTGTAATTTTCTGCTTTATTTTCCTGCTTTCATTTACTGCTTTCATTTACTGCTTTCTTTACTGTTTTATTTTCTGCTTTTCCCGCAAGCCGTCCTCATTCCGATGAGTGGCTAACCGTTCTTAGCCCTCGGTATCGAAGAGCATTGGGACAGATAAAATAGCTTAAAATAATTAAAGGTCTAATTTTTCTAATTAATTAAAAGTACTTAAGGTTTGCCCGGGGTTAACGACGCGTAGGACCACATATCAATGTGTGGGACCTATTTCTGTAGTCCATATGCTAGCTAGCCGAGAGGCCGTGCATATGGACTGATCACCCCTTGGCAAAGAGAGTTCCGCACTAACCCTCAAGAGAGGAGGCGCGCCAACTCTACCGGATTGGGTTCCCCACCCAATAGCGGGGTTCTTAGCGTAATGCGGGCGTTAAGAGGAATCCTTCGTCGGACGAGAACCCGGTCGAATAGTCTTAGCGTTCAGGTGAGCGATAGTCCTAGAGATAGGTGAGCTCATTTTAGTGGAACCTCCACGGTCAAGTCTCCGCCTTAATTAATTAGAAACTTAGGAGGTCTTTTTATTTAAAGTCTATTTTAGTTCGTTTGTCTTCTCGGTGCCATCGAGCTAAGCTCTTCATCGGCACCACCTTCAAGCTTTCTTTTTATGCTTTCTTTTTATGTTTTCTGCCTTTCTTTTATATATATAAATACCCGACAAGTATTATCGGTAAAATAATAGTCCCCTCCAGGGAAGAGTAGAAATAATCGAACCAACCCCGGGAACAATACTACCTCGATATTCCATCCGGAATATCCTGTACTACTCACGATAGGTGCACTTGCCTCCTTTCGTTAAAACTCGATCTAAACAGTTTTATATCCAAATAAATAAATACGCGCGCCCCGTTTTCTTAAATAAAATCAAATCCGCTTTTCTACTTAAATAAAACCGCCGGGTCGCCGCGTGACCGTAAATAATTTTGGAGTTTTAACCATCAAGTTTTTGGCGTCGTTGCCAGGGAGATTGTCGTTTCATTATTTTGAACCCTGGAAATCTATTAATTTTACCTATATATATATAACAAAAATTAAAAATGACCAACAAAAATATAATAATAATAATAATAATAATAATAACTATAAAAAAAATTTATTACAAAATTATAAAACAAAAAAAATTGAAAAACTTATAAAACTACAAAAAATTTTGAAAAACCTTAAAAACTGAATATTTGAAAAAAAAAACTATAAAACTAAAAAAAACACTAACTAAAAAAAAACTAAAAACCCATAAAATGAAAAAAAAACTTAACAAAAAAACTTTTTATTTTCATTATTTTTATGAAAAAAAAACTATAAAACAAACAAAACTAAAAAATTCGAAAAAATGAAAAACTTAACAAAAAAAATAATAATATATAAATAAAAAACATATATTTTCATTATTTTTATGAAAAAAAAAACTAAAAAACTAAAAAACCTACCTAAAAAATCAACTACAAAAAAAAATCTACTTAAAAACAACAAAAAAATCTAATAATTTGTTATTAATAAATGTATATATTTTATTTAACTTCTTTTATTTCGTTCTATTTTGCTTTGGCACGCTTCCATTATTGTGCGCGTTAGGAGAGCGCATTTCTATAGCACTCATGTCGCTAAGGCCTTAGCTACCTTCGAGTCGCCCACGCACTTGCTCCCTACCGCCCGCACACTTTAGGCCGAGTTTATCTTTTTTTGTTTTTTCTGTTATCTTTTTGCTTTTTCTTCTAAATAATGCAGGGTTTCAACCCGGGCCTCCCGGACTCGTCTAAGGGAAGCTCCTACCTTTCTCTTTTTCTTTTTTGTACTTATTATATTTTGTATATTATCTGTTCCGCATACTTAGATTGCGACATTGGGGACAATGTTGTGTTTAAGTATGGGGGTGTTTTCCAATTCTGCATTTTTTTTATTATTCTGTACTAATGAAAATACAAAAAAAAAATTATTACAAAACTTAAAACATAAAAAATTTTTTCCTTGTTGTATATAATAAAAAAAAATCATAAAACACAAAAAAAAATCTTATAAAACATCAAAAAATTCAAAATCAAAATTTTTTTTTTTTACTTTGTAAATATGTTTCAAAAATTAAATCTCTCTTCCCCCCCCCCCATCTTCTTATTTGTAAAAGCTTGCATTCTGCCTGCCCGCGACGTTCGACTCATCGAACCAATCATTCAAATAAGAGTCTGTTCGCGGGGGCTGCAATCGAGTTTTTACTTTGTACATTTTTTGTAAAAATCTCTCTTTCCCCCCTATCTTCTTTAAATAACATTTCTTTCTCTACTCTTTCTTGTAAATAACTTATCTACAAACACTAAAACATCAAAAAATTAGAAAAACCAAAAATTCATAAAAAAGATAATAACTCTAAAAATTCAACAAAAAAGATCAAAATCAGAAAAAAATAAAAAAAATGATAAAAACTCTAAAAATTCCAAAAAAATATTTTGTTAAATTATGTAACAAAATAATTCGAATATACCATATCTTAACCCTTTTTACTTTCCAAAAATCTAGTTTCGAGTTAATTTATATGCGAATTTTAGTTATTCTTTGCTTACTATTCGTTTATTAATTAAAGTTTGACAGATTTAAGTGTCTAGGCTTATGATTTAAAGAATTTTTTTATGCCTTTTCCTTATAATAGAGAACTTGTTTTTCACCACCATTTCTAATTTTATAAATAGAAGCTCGTTTTTTATGTTAGAAAATAATATCCATGGATTTCAATTATTTCTACTTCATGCTTTTAGAAAAATAGGAACGTTCATTTTAAAAAGGTTGCTCTCAAAACTTTTTTATTAAAATCTAGTTTTCTTTTTGAAAAACTAAACCCACTTCCTTTTTTTCATGTTTTACTTGGCATATTTACCCATATTCCTTAAAAGATCTTATGTCAATGGGAATAAGATTTCATTCCGTAAACATAGGCACCCAATATTTAAAAAGATTATATGTTATGGAGTAAGAGGATAAAATTCATTACTCCTACATATATACATTGGGTTATTTATTATTTATGAAGAAAGAAAAAATTATTATGTGTTAGGAAAATAAGATTTCATTTTCCTAACTATCCAAAAAGAAAAAAATTGGAGGTTCGAGAAAAAATTGCCTCGCCTCAATATTCAAGCCTTCTTCATAAACCACCAAACCACTTATCTCATTTCAATGATTCTAGACTTAATTTAAAATTTTTTTTGAGAGCATAATTTTTAAATTGCATTATTTCCTTTAACTTCTTTTAAGCTAAGGTTTTTTTATATAAATCCAATCCATCTTTGTTAAACTAACAAAAATGAATTTTTACTTTCTATTTTATTTTATCTAGAAGTCTTTTTGAAACTCTTCCTCTATTTATAACATTTCATAAATTAGGATTTAATTCTTTAACCCCGGATGTTTATTTTGATCTTACTTTTAATTAATTCAAGCGGTAGCTAAACTTAGGATTTCTTTAAATTCCTTATAAGTTCATCTCCAACTTTTGCTCTGGAATAGCAAAAGCTTAAGTATGGGGGTATTTGATGAATTGTAAATATACCTATTTTTCTGTACATTAATTTAGTCGTTTTCATTTCTTTTCGTCATTTTTACATATTTTTGCTTAATAAATTGCTCTTTTTTTGTAAATAATTTTGCTGACTTGCTTTATTTTTATGTTTCAGAAAAAATGAAAAATCTGCCAAAAATTGTTATGTCACGCCCGTGACATATTGGTCACGCCCGTGACCAGGGCGTGATACGTCAAAAACCGTGAAATCAGCAAATTTTTTTAGAAGCAAAGCTTGACACGCCCGGGGTCACGCCCGTGTCACCCGACACGGGGCGTGATCCAAGCTCGTGTCCACCCGCTCGACGTTTCCAGCTCAACGATCGTCGACCTCCTCGATACGCCCAGAGTCACGCCCGTGACCTAGGGCGTGACTCAATCTCAGCTCAACGATTTCAACTCGACACTTTCCGCTCGACATTCGTCGAGTGTCGACACCAACTGACACGCCCAGAGTCACGCCCGTGACCTGGGGCGTGACCTTTCCAGCTGGCCCGACAAGACCTGCCTGAAGACTTTCGGTGCAACCCGCGCCCAGATCCACCTCCATGACATGCCCAGCGTCACACCCGTGACCTGAGGCGTGACCACTGCGAGACCGACACGTGTCCAGCCCGAAGTCCACTTTCCCGTCAAATCGCCGGCCGCCTTCGCAAATAGTACTGACACGCCCCCTGTAACGCCCGTGACCAAGGGCGTGTCCCATGTAAATTTTTGTCTATAAATTCCAGTGTTCTGCTTGAGTTCCTGTTCCCTTTTTGAACCATTTTGTATAAGGTGTTGTGCTGCTGGATTGCTTCCAAGGTCTATGTAAGGGATATTTCTCCCCCTCTACTTAGTTTTATTTTCGTTCCTTTGTAACCGGTGTTTTTACTTAATAAAATATTTTTTTCCTCTTCATAGGGCTTTGGAATGGATTTATGCACCTCTTCCCTTATACAATCTTATTTATTTTTTGTTTTAACTTAGTTTTTGTTCTATTTTAAATGGGTGTGTGAGTGTATGAGTGTAAATTTTTGTGTTTTAATAGCTTCAATAGTGCTAATAGTTTAGCTTTTCTGTCCTTGTTCATCCTTATGAAAATATAAAAATGGTTAGAAAGTGGTTCCGATTTTTCTTACTTAGCCGTTTTTTTGTTATTTCTTTAAAACTTTTCGTACTTTTAACTTTTCTTCCACTTTTTAGGCATTTTTATAGCATTATAAGAATGAATAATTTGTCATTTTAAATTTTTAAACACTTGTATTTTTTCTTTATTTTCAAAAACTTTTTCCTTATTTAATTTTTTCGTTCTCTTTTTATGCATTTCTACCGCATTCTAGCGGTAGAAATGTATTCGTTTTAATTTTTCGGGCATTTTCATTTTGCGTTTATTTGCAAACCTTTTTGCCCGGTTTATTTTTATTTCAGCTTTTTACGCATTTCTACCGCATTCTAGCGGTAGAAATGCAGTCGTTTTAATTTTTGGATAACTTAGCTTTTCTTATTTTTTGTACTCGTGCATCTATTTCCGCCTACTCGTTAAGAGTTAAATGGCGCATTGCTTTTATTTCATTTCAGTAGAGTGCGTGTGTTTTCATTTATGTCGTGTGCGTGTGTTTTACTTTCCTGTAGAGTGTGTGTGTTTTCATTTATGTCAAGAGAGCGTGTGCGTGAGTTTTACTTTATGTCGAGTGTGTGCGTGTGTTGCATTTATTTAGTCCTACTCGTTTGAGTAGGACCCGCTTTCTTTCTCCCGCCCACGCATTTGCGCCGGGACTCGCAATTTACAGCTTTCTTCAGTCCTACTCGTTTGAGTAGGACTTGTAATTTTCTGCTTTATTTTCCTTCTTTCATTTACTGCTTTCATTTACTGCTTTCTTTACTGCTTTATTTTCTACTTTTCCCGCAAGTCGTCCTCATTCCGATGAGTGGCTAACCGTTCTTAGCCCTCGGTATCGAAGAGCATTGGGACAGATAAAATAGCTTAAAATAATTAAAGGTCTAATTTTTCTAATTAATTAAAAGTACTTAAGGTTTGCCCGGGGTTAACGACGCGTAGGACCACATATCGATGTGTGGGCTCTATTTCCGTAGTCCATATGCTAGCTAGCTGAGAGGCCGTGCATATGGACCGATCACCCCTTGGCAAAGAGAGTTCCGCACTAACCCTCGAGAGAGGAGGCGCGCCAACTCTACCGGATTGGGTTCCCCACCCAATAGCGGGGTTCTTAGCGTAATGTGGGCGTTAAGAGAAATCTTTTGTCGGACGAGAGCCCGGTCGAATAGTCTTAGCGTTCAGGTGAGCGATAGTCCTAGAGATAGGTGAGCTCATTTTAGTGGAACCTCCACGGCCAAGTCTCCGCCTTAATTAATTAGAAACTTAGGAGCTCTTTTTATTTAAAGTCTATTTTAGTTCGTTTGTCTTCTCGGTGCCATCGAGCTAAGCTCTTCATCGGCACCACCTTCAAGCTTTCTTTTTATGCTTTCTTTTTATGTTTTCTGCCTTTCTTTTATATATATAAATACCCGACAAGTATTATCGGTAAAATAATAGTCCCCTCCAGGGAAGAGTAGAAATAATCGAACCAACCCCGAGAACAATACGACCTCGATATTCCACCCGCAATATCCTGTACTACTCACGATAGGTGCACTTGCCTCCTTTCGTTAAAACTCGATCTAAACCGTTTTATATCGAAATAAATAAATACGCGCGCTCCGTTTTCTTAAATAAAATCAAATCCGCTTTTCTACTTAAATAAAACCGCCGGGTCGCCGCGTGACCGTAAATAATTTTGGAGTTTTAACCATCAAGTTTTTGGCGCCGTTGCCGGGGAGATTGTCGTTTCGTTATTTTGAACCCTGGAAATCTATTAATTTTACCTATATCTATATATATAACAAAAATTAAAAATGGCCAACAAAAATATAATAATAATAATAATAATAACTATAAAAAAAATTTATTACAAAATTATAAAACAAAAAAAAATTGAAAAACTTATAAAACTACAAAAAATTTTGAAAAACCTTAAAAACTTAATATTTGAAAAAAAAAACTATAAAACTAAAAAAAACACTAACTAAAAAAAAACTAAAAACCCACAAAATGAAAAAAAAAACTTAACAAAAAAAACTTTTTATTTTCATTATTTTTATGAAAAAAACTATAAAACAAACAAAACTAAAAAATTCGAAAAAATGAAAAACTTAACAAAAAAATAATAATAATAATATATAAATAAAAAACATATATTTTCATTATTTTTATGAAAAAAAAAACTAAAAAACTAAAAAACCTACCTAAAAAATCAACTACAAAAAAAACAATTTACTTAAAAACACTAAAAAAATCTAATAATTTGTTATTAATAAATGTATATATTTTATTTAACTTCTTTTATTTCGTTCCATTTTGCTTCGGCACGCTTCCATTATTGTGCGCGTTAGGAGAGCGCATTTCTATAGCACTCATGTCGCTAAGGCCTTAGCTACCTTCGAGTCGCCCACGCACTTGCTCCCTACCGCCCGCACACTTTAGGCCGAGTTTATCTTTTTTTGTTTTTTCTGTTATCTTTTTGCTTTTTCTTCTAAATAATGCAGGGTTTCAACCCGGGCCTCCCGGACTCGTCTAAGGGAAGCTCCTACCTTTCTCTTTTTCTTTTTTGTACTTATTATATTTTGTATATTATCTGTTCCGCATACTTAGATTGCAACATTGGGGATAATGTTGGGTTTAAGTATGGGGGTGTTTTCCAATTCTGCATTTTTTATTATTCTGTACTAATGAAAATACAAAAAAAAAATTATTACAAAACTTAAAACATAAAAAAAATTTTCCTTGTTGTATATAATAAAAAAAAATCATAAAACACAAAAAAAATCTTATAAAACATCAAAAAATTCAAAATCAAAATTTTTTTTTTTACTTTGTAAATATGTTTCAAAAATTAAATCTCTCTTTCCCCACCCCCCATCTTCTTATTTGTAAAAGCTTGCATTTTGCCTGCCCGTGACGTTCGACTCATCGAACCAACCATTCAAATAAGAGTCTGTTCGCGGGGGCTGCAATCGAGTTTTTACTTTGTACATTTTTTGTAAAAATCTCTCTTACCCCCCTATCTTATTTAAATAACATTTCTTTCTCTACTCTTTCTTGTAAATAACTTATCTACAAACACTAAAACATCAAAAAATTAGAAAAACCAAAAATTCATAAAAAAGATAATAACTCTAAAAATTCAACAAAAAAGATCATAATCAGAAAAAAATAATAAAAAAAATGATAAAAACTCTAAAAATTCGAAAAAAAATGTTTTGTTAAATTATGTAACAAAATAATTCGAATATACCATATCTTAACCCTTTTTACTTTCCAAAAATCTAGTTTCGGGTTAATTTATATGCGAATTTTAGTTATTTTTGCTTACTATTCGTTTATTAATTAATGTTTGACAGATTTAAGTGTCTGGGGTTATGATTTAAAGAATTTTTTGTCTTTTCCTTATAATAGAGAACTTGTTTTTCACCACCACTTATAATTTTATAAATAGAAGCTCGTTTTTTATGTTAAAAAATAACATCCATGGATTTCAATTATTTCTACTTCATGCTTTTAGAAAGATAGGAACGTTCATTTTAAAAAGGTTGCTCTCAAAACTTTTTTATTAAAATCTAGTTTTCCTTTTGAAAAACTAAACCCACTTCCTTTTTTTCATGTCTTACTTGGCATATTTACCCCTATCCCTTAAAAGATCTTATGTCAATGGGAATAAGATTTCATTCCGTAAACATAGGCACTCAATATTTAAAAAGATTATATGTTATGGAGTAAGAGGATACAATTCATTACTCCTACACAAATACATCGGGTTATTTATTATTTATGAAGAAAGAAAAAATTATTATGTGTTAGGAAAATAAGATTTCATTTTCCTAACTATCCAAAAAGAAAAAAAATTGGAGGTTCGAGAAAAAATTGCCTCGCCTCAATATTCAAGCCTTCTTCATAAACCACCAAACCACTTATCTCATTTCAATGATTCTAGACTTAATTTAAAAATTTTTTTGAGAGCATAATTTTTAAATTGCATTATTTCCTTTAACTTATTTTAAGCTAAGGTTTTTTTATATAAATCCAATCCATCTTTGTTAAACTAACAAAAATGAATTTTTGCTTTCTATTTTATTTTATCTAGAAGTCTTTTTGAAACTCTTCCTCTATTTATAACATTTCATAAATTAAGATTTAATTCTTTAACCCCGGATGTTTATTTTGATCTTACTTTTAAATAATTCAAGCGGTAGCTAAACTTAGGATTTCTTTAAATTCCTTATAAGTTCATCTCCAACTTTTGCTCTGGAATAACAAAAGCTTATGTATGGGGGTATTTGATAAATTGTAAATATACCTATTTTTCTGTACATTAATTTAGTCGTTTTCATTTTTTTTCGTCATTTTTACATATTTTTGCTTAACAAATTGCTCCTTTTTTGTAAATAATTTTGTTCACTTGCTTTATTTTTATGTTTCAGAAAAAATGAAAAATCTGCCAAAAAATGTCATGTCACGCCCGTGACATATTGGTCACGCCCGTGACCAGGGCGTGACACGTCAAAAACCGTGAAATCAGCAAATTTTTGAGAAGCAAAGCTTGACACGCCCGGGGTCACGCCCGTGTCACCCGACACGGGGCGTGATCCAAGCCCGTGTCCACCCGCTCGACGTTTCCAGCTCAACGATCGTCGACCTCCTCGACATGCCCAGAGTCATGCCCGTGACCTAGGGCCTGACTCAATCTCAGCTCAACGATTTCAACTCGACACTTTCCGCTCGACATTCGTCGAGTGTCGACACCAACTGACACGCCCAGAGTCACGCCCGTGACATGGGGCGTGACCTTTCCAGCTGGCCCGACAAGACCTGCCCGAAGACTTTCAGCGCAACCCGCGCCCAGATCCACCTCCATGACACGCCCAGCATCACGCCCGTGACCTGGGGCGTGACCACTACGAGACCGACACCTGTCCAGCCCGAAGTCCACTTTCCCGTCAAATCGTCGGCCGCCTTCGCAAATAGTACTGACACGCCCCCTGTCACGACCTTGACCAAGGGCGTGTCCCATGTAAATTTTTGTCTATAAATTCCAGTGTTCTGCTTGAGTTCCTGTTCCCTTTTTGAACCATTTTGTATAAGGTGTTGTGCTGCTGGATTGCTTCCAAGGTCTATGTAAGGGATATTTCTCCCCCTCTACTTAGTTTTATTTTCGTTCCTTTGTAACCGGTGTTTTTACTTAATAAAATATATTTTTTTCCTCTTCATATGGCGTTGGAATGGATTTATGCACCTCTTCCCTTATACAATCTTATTTATTTTTGTTTTAACTTAGTTTTTGTTCTCTTTTAAATGGGTGTGTGAGTGTATGAGTGTAAATTTTTGTGTTTTAATAGCTTTAATTGTGCTAATAGTTTAGCTTTTCCATCCTTGTTCATCCTTATGAAAATATAAAAATGGTTAGAAAGTGGTTTCGATTTTTCTTACTTAGCCGTTTTTTGTTATTTCTTTAAAACTTTTCGTACTTTTAACTTTTCTTCCACTTTTTAGGCATTTTTATAGCATTATAAGAATGAATAATTTGTCATTTTAATTTTTTAAACACTTGTATTTTTCCTTTATTTTCCAAAACTTTTTCCTTATTTAATTTTTTCGTTCTCTTTTTATGCATTTCTGCCGCATTCTAGCGGTAGAAATGTATTCGTTTTAATTTTTCGGGCATTTTCATTTTGCGTTTATTTGCAAACATTTTTGCCTGGTTTATTTTTATTTCAGCTTTTTACGCATTTCTACCGCATTCTAGCGGTAGAAATGCAGTCGTTTTAATTTTTGGATAACTTAGCTTTTCTTAATTTTTTGTACTCGTGCATCTATTTCCGCCTACTCGTTAAGAGTTAAATGGCGCATTGCTTTTATTTCATTTCAGTAGAGTGCGTGTGTTTTCATTTATGTCGTGTGCGTGTGTTTTACTTTCCTGTAGAGTGTGTGTGTTTTCATTTATGTCGAGACAGCGTGTGCGTGAGTTTTACTTTATGTCGAGTGTGTGCGTGTGTTGCATTTATTTAGTCCTACTCGTTTGAGTAGGACCCGCTTTCTTTCTCCCGCCCACACATTTGCGCCGGGACTCGCAATTTACAGCTTTCTTCAGTCCTACTCGTTTGAGTAGGACTTGTAATTTTCTGCTTTATTTTCCTGCTTTCATTTACTGCTTTCATTTACTGCTTTCTTTACTGCTTTATTTTCTGCTTTTCCCGCAAGCCGTCCTCATTCTAATGAGTGGCTAACCGTTCTTAGCCCTCGGTATCGAAGAGCATTGGGACAGATAAAATAGCTTAAAATAATTAAAGGTCTAATTTTTCTAATTAATTAAAAGTATTTAAGGTTTGCCCGGGGTTAACGACGCGTAGGACCACATATCGATGTGTGGGCCCTATTTCCATAGTCCATATGCTAGCTAGCCGAGAGGCCGTGCATATGGACCGATCACCCCTTGGCAAAGAGAGTTCCGCACTAACCCTCGAGAGAGGAGGCGCGCCAACTCTACCGGATTGGGTTCCCCACCCAATAGCGGGGTTCTTAGCGTAATGCGGGCGTTAAGAGGAAACCTTCGTTGGACGAGAGCCCGGTCGAATAATCTTAGCGTTCAGGTGAGCGATAGTCCTAGAGATAGGTGAGCTCATTTTAGTGGAACCTCCACGGCCAAGTCTCCGCCTTAATTAATTAGAAACTTAGGAGCTCTTTTTATTTAAAGTCTATTTTAGTTCGTTTGTCTTCTCGGTGCCATCGAGCTAAGCTCTTCATCGGCACCACCTTCAAGCTTTCTTTTTATGCTTTCTTTTTATGTTTTCTGCCTTTCTTTTATATATATAAATACCCGACAAGTATTATCGGTAAAATAATAGTCCCCTCCAGGGAAGAGTAGAAATAATCGAACCAACCCCGAGAACAATACGACCTCGATATTCCACACGGAATATCCTGTACTACTCACGATAGGTGCACTTGCCTCTTTTCGTTAAAACTCGATCTAAAACATTTTATATCCAAATAAATAAATACGCACGCCCCGTTTTCTTAAATAAAATCAAATCCGCTTTTCTACTTAAATAAAACCGCCGGGTCGCCACGTGACCATAAATAATTTTGGAGTTTTAAACATCA
This sequence comes from Platanthera guangdongensis, assembly GCA_039583875.1. Taxonomy (NCBI): domain Eukaryota; kingdom Viridiplantae; phylum Streptophyta; class Magnoliopsida; order Asparagales; family Orchidaceae; genus Platanthera; species Platanthera guangdongensis. The sequence continues at coordinate 65,608,219 of CM077166.1, read as the reverse complement.
CTCTCCATCTCCAACATAAGCGAACTCAGCTTCGCAGCAGCCGCGGACTCGACGGACTTGGCGGATTCCCTGTACAGTCCGCCCCTTCCCTTAGTCAGCACTATCTTCTCAACAGTAGCGGGGTCAACTCCTGCTCAGTCCGCAGGCCTGTCGCAGGCTCATCCAGTAGTAGCAGCTTCCTCCTCAGTCCGCAGCCTTTGTGCGGACTCAGTCAGTAGTGGCGGACTCTTTTCCAGCCTGCTATGCATCAAATCCTCCAGAGTAGTCCCAGTCTGCATAACCTCATGCGGACTCGCCAGACTCCACGTGCACTCTCTAGTTCGCACCCCTCGCAGCTCTCAGTTCAGTAGTGGCGGACTCCGCGGAATCTCCTCGCAGTCCGCCACATAGCTTCCAGCATCCGCCACCCCAGTAGTATGGGGACAGTTTCATCTCAGTAGTGACGGACTCCGCGATCCCGCATCGCAGTCCGCCATTGAGTCTCCCATTCTGCCGTAAGCACTGGCTCCAGCCTCCAGTCTTAGTCTGTGTAGCCTGTTGCGGACTCCGCGGACTCCGTTTCCATCTCGCTCAAGTTACCATCTCACCGGGGGTAACGCCACCACAAGCCATTACCTCCTCGGGCCTATAAATAGCCCCCCATACCTCTCATATGGGGGTCTGGTCTCTGGGGTCGGGTCTCTGCGCTCGGGGGCTAGCGCCGGAGGATCGCCAAAGTGCTCATGCTCGAAGTCAGCCAGCCAGCAAGTGTAACACCTCGGATTTTTGATTGCGTACGCATGATGGGCGTTACGTTGGCTTTGACCGTTGTTCGAGCATGGTTTTTCCCGCGGGCTTGCGAGTGGCTGTTTTGGTAGCCAAGTTGCACGATTCCCCAGCAAATCGGAGTCCAAATTGGGGACTTGGTGAGGCCTCTTAGGGAATGTTTGCACTTTTTCGCGCCCGGGTAATGTCGCTCAAAATGGGTTGCTTGTACAGGAAACAAAAAAAGGGTAAAAAGTTCTTAAGGCGAAAATGGTCTAGGACGACACAGAAACATTTTTCAAAACAGGGAAAAATAGTCATTTTTGTGCGTGACACGCCCCCCGACACGAGCGTGTCGGGGCGTGACCCAAGGGAGTGACCTGGGCGTGACCTCCTTGACTCGACGATTTTCCTGTGTCGAGTTGAGCTCGACGAATGGGGTACACGCCTCGTGACACGGGCTTATCACGGGCCGTGTCCCGTAGTGTCGAGTGTCGAGTGTCGAGTGTCGAGTGTTGAGTGTCGAGTGTCGGGTGTTGAGAGAGGGGACACGGCCTGTGACACGGGCGTGTCACAGGGCGTGTCAAGCTGTGTCGAGTGTCGACACTTTGTGTCGACGAGGTGTCGAGACACGGGCTACACGCCCTAGGTCACGGGCGTGACCGACCCATCACGGGCGTGTACCCGGCCGTGTACCGTGTGGATAAACTTGGATTTTCCGACTTTCTGCGCCGCTTACGGTACACGCCCTGTGTCACGGGCGTGACACAGGGCGTGACCGGCCCGAAAATCGACTTTTTCCAGTTTTTTTGTGCCGTTCATTTCCTTGATTCTACATCTAACGGTCCAGCTCTGTTCTGGAGAAAATAAGGCCGAAACAGCGTTTCTCCTCCTCATTTCACCTTCTCTCCATCTTCTTCTTCATTCTCAAAGAGGAACTCAAGGGAGCAAGGGCTCAAGCAAAGCAAGGAAAGAGAGGAGCAGCCGTCGCGGCATCGTCTCGGTTCAGGCAAGCGGTGTTCTTCACCCTTGCCAATCTTCTTTCTTATTTTCGATTGTGCAAAATAGCTAGTTTCTCTTTCAAGTTTCCTAGCTTGTTCTTCTTGTTTTGGGTTCTTCCTCACTAGCCTTAAATTTCCCTATGCTGAATGACTTTGATCTTCCATGTTTAGTTTTGTTGAGTTATCAAGTCTATGCTAGGTTAATTCATGTAGTTCTCTTGTTCATGTGATTCATGTAGCTAATTTGATTCATGTTCATGTAGCCTTTCAAATATGTGATTCTTCCTTGATCAAAAGCATGTGATTCTTGTTCCAAACATGTGATTTATGTACTTAGCTTAATCAAACTCTTTCATGTGATGAAGTTCATCAAACTCTACGTTGGCAATTTGTCGTCATGTGTGAGGATAAAGGAAGGGAAAGTGGTACTTGGGTTATGGTGAGATTTGATTGTGGGGTTACGGTTAGGTTCGTTTATGGTGAGTTTTGCGAGGCGAAATGTGAACCATGGCAGAAGCGTGTGTGTGCGGATTTGGTAAGGGGTGGTGTGGGTTATGCCTTTGTGGCCACCGGGTTTGGATTTGTCGTGAAGAGCACCATTTTGGCCCCGGTTTGGACTGGTTTTGATTGGTGCGTTCCACTTTAGGGCTGCCACCAAAAGACCCTTGCTGAATCGCATGTAACCGCTGCTTATGTTTCACTCGTAGCGTTGTTTCTAGTACGAAGGATGATGGAATGGACATGTGTTTTGCCTTTTGCTCCTGCGGGTTGAGCAAGACTTGATGAAACTTGTACGCACTTGGTGCGTTTGGCATGTGTTTTGGTGCGTTTTCCACTTGTTTTCTTCACTCATTTTACTTATATGAAACATTGTTACGGGGTCGGTAAGCCCCTTCATGATATTGTATAATCAAGCTGCTCTACTTTTTATTGTATCTTCGAGGATTGCTGAGGTATTCTTTCTTGAATGCCTCAGGTGCAGGTTGTAGCCGGTTGAGCGGCTAGGTTTGTTGGTGGTGTTTCTTTGGAGCTAGCCGAGCTTACTTAGCGAGGTAGTTTTTTTCTTTATTGTACAGACATACATGTGCCCCAATGGGTTCGTGTCAGCTTATTGGCGCCCATTGGTGGCTTTCTTTACTTGTGATGTATGAATAATAGACTGCTAATGTGACTCATTTGGATGATGTCTTCTTGCTCTTGGGAAGAATTTATGGTAGGTTGCATTAGTTATTTTGAAGCTAAACCAAACCTATTATTGTATCTATGCATAACATGTTTTGGTTACCAAACACTTATTTTCCAAATGACGTAAACAAAGATGATTTCTTATAGTAGTATCACTATAGACTGCATATAGGAGATCGTCATAAAGAAACAAAGTATTTCCGCCGCGTACAAATACAGTTTGTGGTACCTAAGGCCGAGGGATACGACCATTAAATCCAAAGGTTTTCTTGCATTTAACTGTTGAATTTCAACTCATAAAGTAAGCGTCAAGGGTTGCCTGAGCGTGTGCAGTTATCCCCTGCACGACGTGGCATCATAACCCATAGTTCCTCTTGCTCTGATACGAGGTACTCGTTTAGGAAATGCGGATTGTGACAGTTGGTATCAGAGCCAGGTTTGCTTGACAATTGGTCGGGCAAACTTTCTTGTTTGGTTGTAAGCATCATATCATACACACACCGAGGTGCCATCAGTATGTCTTGGCCGACGCATGCACACTACACTCATGGCATGACAAGAAGTATACGGGGCATATTATGTAGTATGGGATGCATAATATGTGGTTGTATATGGATCCACCATAGGGGCAACATGTGCGGGTTATGTAGTATGGGATGCATAACCATACCACATGGATGCGACTAGCACGTTTTTTTTTTCGTTGCATGCAATGCTATGTAGTATGGGATGCATAGCATTGTGATGCGTACAACCGCTCATGGCATGCATTAAGGCCTTTTCTAGATTGCATCGCACAGCATGCATGACATAACATTGCATGAGCACAACGTGCCAAGCTAAAGATGTACATGATGACACCTGTACACTCATGGTTTTGGGTCAAAGAAAGTCATGCATTCATCGGTTAGGCACAAGTTAGTGGATGACGGTGAGTCATCTTTAGGTTAGGCATACCATCATTCTCAAACTCCCAGAGCAAGTTAGCAGTTGATATTCATATTTATATATGTATGGTCTGTACATAGTCGTTGTGTGTTTTGTTGGGTTTGAGCTTGATACGAGTGAACGTGTTTATAGGATGTCAAAGCGTCCAGTGACAAGGCAAACTCCCCAATCCGAGGGCGAGTCTTCGGGCGCGCAGAATAATGCCCTGATGGATATTCTACGCCAAAGTAATGAGGCTTTGACTAGGCAGGTGCAGGAAGTACAGTCCCAGCTCCAAGCTATGTCCTCAGCGATGTCTGGACTGGCACCAAGAGGGCAAGAGACTGTCCGAGGCCCCACCATTTCTACTCCTTCCGTGGCAGTGATACCCCCAGTTGTGGTTCCCCCTGCGATGACTTTTATCTCGCAGTTTCAGCGACTTGGACCACTGACGTCTGATGGAAAAGCGGACTTTGTGATCTTGGATGATTGGGTGATCACGTTGGAAGAAATGTTTGGTTATTCTGGCATCACCGAGGACCAGAAGGTGATGCTTGCCGCCTATCAACTCAAAGGGTTTGCTAAAGGTTGGTGGTTGTGCGAAAAGGAGAGCTTAGGGGCGGGATGTTCATGGGAAGCCTTTAAAGAAATGTTACGGAGCAAGTTTCTGCCATAAGTTGAAAGGGACCGCCTGATGAATGATTTCTTGTACCTGAAGCAGAGGAAACTCACAGTTAGTGAGTATGAAATTGAGTTTAGCAAGTTAAGTCGGTTCGCTCCGAGCTTGGTGACTACGGAAGCTGACCGCGTAAAGAGATTTCTTAGCGGACTCCGCAGCGACGTGCAGCAGTTCGCAAGTGCTTATGGAGCGACGAGTTACACTACTGTGGTTGAGGCTGCGTTGAAGGTTGAAGCGATAGAAAATGCAAAACAAAGAGGACAACTGATGAGGAAGGATAAGAGGAAGCTGATGGGAGGGAAAATCTCCCACGAATCAGACGTAAGGAAGAAGAACAAGGAGACGTGTAGTTTCTGTGGCCGGTCAGGCCACCCATTTGAGAAATGTTTCCAGCGGTTGGGGATGCAAAAGAAGGAGCAGGTGCACCCCATTCAGAGTGCGCCAACCAGAGACTTGGAGTGTACAGCTTGTGGGGGGAGAGGTCATGATATGAGCCGCTGCTGGGTCAAGGACAAGGTGTGCTTCCAGTGTGGCAAACAGGGACATCTGAAGGCAAGGTGCCCACAAAACCAACCCGTGCTGCAGCCAATGCCACTCCAGGCTTTGCCTCCGCCTCCGCGTGTGGATAAAGGAAAAGGGAAGTTAAATGTGATCTCCTCAGAGGAAGCTCAGATGTCACCCCAGGTTATCTCAGGTTCGGTTCATTCCTCTGGTTCACGTTTTGTTTATACCTCTTATGCGTAGTTTTTATGTACCCTTATAGGAAACTTTAAGGTAAAGAACCGTTGGGCGCGTGTTCTCTTCGATTCTGGTGCGACCCATTCATTTGTGGCTCGAACCTTTCTGGATCGGTATAATTTGACACCAGATCGAGTGGGGAATACCTTTTTGGTGAAGTTCCCTTCCGGTGCTTCTGTGGTGGCAGACTGGGGTCTTCTTGATTGTCCCATTTTGTTGGGCGATTTCTTAGCAAAGGCTAATTTCAAGGTGATCGATTTGGAGGATTTTGACGTCATTCTGGGCATGGACTGGTTATCCCGCTATGACACCGTCATCCAGTGCAAAGGGAAGCGCTTGGATTTTATCAAGGACAATGGTCAGCCGGGAAGTGTTTATGGTGATTCATGCCAGGATACTCCAGGGATTTCGGTGGTATGTGTTCGGACGTTGTTTGTTTCCGACTGTTTTGCTTGTCTAGTCTCAGTTGTGGGGACTAGTGTTGTTTTGCCGCGTTTGGAGGAGATTCCGGTTGTGCGTGAATTCTCAGATGTTTTTCCTACTGATCTTCCTGGTCTTCCCCCTGATCGTGATGTCGCGTTCGTTATTGATTTGGAACCGGGTACGCGGCCTATTGTGAAAGCGTCGTACAGAATGGCCCCGCGTGAGTTATCAGAGTTGCGTATCCAGTTGGATGACTTATTGGCAAAAGGGTTTATCAGGCCGAGTTCATCACCTTGGGGTGCACCGGTGTTATTTGTGAAGAAGAAAGATGGGTCGATGCGGCTTTGCATCGCTTACCGGGAGTTGAACAAGGTGACGATTAAAAACAAGTACCCACTGCCAAGAATTGATGATTTGTTTGATCAACTGCGTGACAGTTTAGTATTTTCGAAGATTGATCTCCGCTCGGGCTATCATCAGCTCAAGGTCCGGGAGTCTGATATTCCGCGGACTGCATTTCGATCAAGACATGGTCATTTTGAATTTCTGGTGATGTCGTTTGGTTTGACCAACGCACCATCAGCCTTCATGGATATGATGAACCGGGTGTTCAAGGACTATTTGGATAATTTTGTGGTGGTTTTTATTGATGACGTTCTTGTCTACTCCCGCAGTGCTGAGGAGCATGAATAGCATCTGCGATTGGTATTGGCTACTTTGCAAGACCAACGGTTATTCGCCAAACTAAGCAAATGCGAGTTTTGGTTGCCTCAAGTTGCTTTTCTAGGTCATGTCATTGATCAACATGGAATTTTAGTGGATCCCGAAAAGATTGCTGCAGTCATGGAGTGGAGAAGACCGGAGACACCCAAGGAGATTCGAAGTTTCTTGGGATTGGCCGGCTATTATCGCAGATTTGTCGAAGGTTTTGCGACGTTGGCCGCACATTTGACTCGCTTAACCCAGAATAATGTGGCGTTTGAGTGGAATGACAAGTGTGAGGCCTCATTCCTTGAACTCAAGAACAGGTTATGTACCGCTCCTGTGTTGATCTTGCCGATAGAAGGGATAGATTATGACGTTTTTGTGGATGCGTCACACGTTGGACTTGGATGTGTATTAATGCAAGACAAAAAGGTGATTGCGTATGGGTCTCGGCAGTTGAAAAGTCATGAAAAGAACTACCCAACGCATGATTTGGAGTTTGCAGCGGTAATCTTTGCGTTGAAGTTGTGGAGACACTTACTTTATGGTGCGCAGTGTAAAATCTTTACGGATCATAAAAGTTTAAAGTACGTCTTCACGCAAAAGGAACTGAATCTGCGCCAACGGCGATGACTTGAATATGTAGCTGATTATGATGTGGACATTCAGTATCATCCCGGGAAAGCGAATGTTGTGGCCGATGCTTTGAGTCGGAAGACGGGGAAATTATTTCATCTTTCAGTCGACCGTCTTGTGGAGGAATTTCTATTGATGGATATTTCCGTGGGCAAGTATGACCCGCAAAGTCATTCGATGGTAGAAGAACCTTCATGGCTGGTGCTTGCAAGACAACATCAAAAGGATGATCCTGATCTTTTACATTTGTTTCTTCGAACTGAAAAGCGTGAATTACCGGATTTTTCTATTGATGAGGAGGGCACGTTAAAGTATCGTGGTCGATTTTGTATTCCCGCAGTTGGAAACATTCGCGAGAGGGTGTGTCGGGAAGCACATGGCTCAAGTATGGCCTACCATCCAGGCTCAACCAAAATGTACCGTGATTTGAAACAAATTGTCTGGTGGTATGGAATGAAAAGAGATATAGCGCGATTTGTATCTGAATGTCATACCTTCAAGCGGGTGAAAGCTGATCATGGGAGGCCTGGTGGCAAGTTGACACCATTGGAGATTCCAACATGGAAGTGGGAAAGCATCTCAATGGATTTTATTACAGGCCTACCAAGATCTCCACGAGGACATGACTCCGTGTGGGTGATCGTGGATAGATTGACCAAGTGTGCTCATTTCATACCATTTAAGGTCAACTACCCGATGAAGACAATAGCGGAGCTCTATTTGAACGAGATCATCCGACTGCATGGTGTGCCAGTCAATATCATATCAGACAGGGATTCCCGATTTACTTCTCGTTTCTGGAAGAGTCTACAAGAGGGTTTGGGGACGGATTTGCGATATTCCACTGCGTACCACCCTCAGACGAATGGCCAAACAGAACGAGTAAATCAAATTGTGGAAGATATGATTCGATGCTATATTCTTGCGTATGGCGGAGCATGGGATGAACGTTTGCGGCTTATGGAATTCGCATATAATAATAGCTATCAAGAAAGCTTGCAAATGGCTCCGTTCGAAGCTTTATATGGGTGTCGATGTCGGACTCCTCTCTTTTGGACTGAGGTTGGCGAGCGGCCTTTGTTGGGCCCAGAGGCCCTCGAGGACATGGAAGTTGCCGTACGACTTATTCGGGAGAAACTCCGAATCGCCCAAGAGCGATATGAAAAGTACGCCAACCGACGAAGGTCGGAATTAGAGTTTGCGGTGGGGGATTCCGTTTTCTTGAAAGTCTCCCCAATGGTTGGGATTAAAAGGTTTGGAAAAGAGCGCAAATTAGACCCAAGATTTGTGGGTCCCTTCAAGATTCTTGCGCGAGTTGGTGCATCCGCTTACAAGATAGAATTACCCGTGAACTTTCCTGGTGTTCACGACGTGTTTCATGTTAGCCAACTTCGCAAGTGTGTGCGACATGACACGCAAGTGTTGGATGTGGTGCCGCAATTGGCGCCAAACCTTTCTTATGTGGAGATGCCCATCCGGATATTGGACTCCCAAGATCGCGTGTTGCGGAAAAAGAAGATTCCTATGGTCAAGGTTCTATGGAAAAATCAGAATGTGGAAAGCGCGACATGGCAGCTCGAGTCAACGATGAGAGCGGCTCACCCTCATTTATTCCTATAAATAAGCTGGTATGTGGATTGGTGTTTTTGTTGCATTGTTGTTTTTGGTTTGTTACCTTCTTTGATTGAGATCAAAATGAGTGAAAAGTTTCGAGGCGAAACTTTTTGTTAGGGGGAGTGATTGTAACACCCCGGATTTTTGATTGCGTACACATGATGGGCGTTACGTTGGCTTTGACCGTTGTTCGAGCATGGTTTTTCCCGCGGGCTTGCGAGTGGCTGTTTTGGTAGCCAAGTTGCACGATTCCCCAGCAAACCGGAGTCCAAATTGGGGACTCGGTGAGGCCTCTTAGGGAATGTTTGCACTTTTTCGCGCCCGGGTAATGTCGCTCAAAATGGGTTGCTTGTACAGGAAACAAAAAAAGGGTAAAAAGTTCTTAAGGCAAAAATGGTCTAGGACGACACAGAAACATTTTTCAAAAAAGGGAAAAATAGTCATTTTTGTGCGTGACACGCCCCCCGACACGGGCGTGTCGGGGCGTGACCCAAGGGCGTGACCTGGGCGTGACCTCCTTGACTCGACGATTTTCCTATGTCGAGTTGAGCTCGACGAATGGGGTACACGCCCCGTGACACGGGCGTGTCACGGGCCGTGTCCCGCAGTGTCGAGTGTCGAGTGTTGAGTGTCGAGTGTCGGGTGTCGAGAGAGGGGACACGGCCTGTGACACGGGCGTGTCACAGGGCGTGTCAAGCTGTGTCGAGTGTCGACACTTTGTGTCGACGAGGTGTCGAGACACGGGCTACACGCCCTAGGTCACGGGCGTGACCGACCAGTCACGGGCGTGTACCCGACCATGTACCGTGTGGATAAACTTGGATTTGCCGACTTTCTACGCCGCTTACGGTACACGCCCTGTGTCACGGGCGTAACACAGGGCGTGACCGGCCCGAAAATTAACTTTTTCCGGTTTTTTTGTGCCGTTCATTTCCTTGATTCTGCATCTAACGGTCCAGCTCTGTTCTGGAGAAAATAAGGCCGAAACAGCATTTCTCCTCCTCATTTCACCTTCTCTTCATCTTCTTCTTCATTCTCAAAGAGGAACTCAAGGGAGCAAGGGCTCAAGCAAGGCAAGGAAAGAGAGGAGCAGCCGTCGCGGCATCGTCTCGGTTCAGGCAAGCGGTGTTCTTCACCCTTGCCAATCTTCTTTCTTGTTTTCGATTGTGCAAAATAGCTAGTTTCTCTTTCAAGTTTCCTAGCTTGTTCTTCTTGTTTTGGGTTCTTCCTCACTATCCTTAAATTTCCCTATGCTGAATGACTTTGATCTTCCATGTTTAGTTTTGTTGAGTTATCAAGTCTATGCTAGGTTAATTCATGTAGTTCTCTTGTTCATGTGATTCATGTAGCTAATTTGATTCATGTTCATGTAGCCTTTCAAATATGTGATTCTTCCTTGATCAAAAGCATGTGATTTTTGTTCCAAACATGTGATTTATGTACTTAGCTTAATCAAACTCTTTCATGTGATGAAGTTCATCAAACTCTACGTTGACAATTTGTCGTCATGTGTGAGGATAAAGGAAGGGAAAGTGGTACTTGGGTTATGGTGAGATTTGATTGTGGGGTTACGGTTAGGTTCGTTTATGGTGAGTTTTGCAAGGCGAAATATGAACCATGTCAGAAGCGTGTGTGTGCGGATTTGGTAAGGGGTGGTGTGGGTTATGCCTTTATGGCCACCGGGTTTGGATTTGTGGTGAAGAGCACCATTTTGGCCCCGGTTTGGACTGGTTTTGATTGGTGCGTTCCACTTTAGGGCTGCCACCAAAAGACCCTTGCTGAATCGCATGTAACCACTGCTTATGTTTCACTCGTAGCGTTGTTTCTAGTACGAAGGATGATGGAATGGACATGTGTTTTGCCTTTTGCTCCTGCGGGTTGAGCAGGACTTGATGAAACTTGTACGCACTTGGTGCGTTTGGCATGTGTTTTGGTGCGTTTTACACTTGTTTTCTTCACTCATTTTACTTATATGAAACATTTCTACGGGGTCGGTAAGCCCCTTCATGATATTGTATAATCAAGCTGCTCTGCTTTTTATTGTATCTTCGAGGATTGCTGATGTATTCTTTCTTGAATGCCTCAGGTGCAGGTTGTAGCCGTTTGAGCGGCTAGGTTTGTTGGTGGCGTTTCTTTGGAGCTAGCCGAGCTTACTTAGCGAGGTAGTTCTTTTCTTTGTTGTACCGACATACATGTGCCCCAATGGGTTCGTGTCAGCTTGTTGGCGCCCATTGGTGGCTTTCTTTACTTGTGATGTATGAATAATAGACTGCTAATGTGACTCATTTGGATGATGTCTTCTTGCTCTTGGGAAGAATTTATGGTAGGTTGCATTAGGTATTTTGAAGCTAAACCAAACCTATTATTGTATCCATGCATAACATGTTTTGGTTACCAAACACTTATTTTCCAAATGACGTAAACAAAGATGATTTCTTATAGTAGTATCACTATAGACTGCATATAGGAGATCGTCATAAAGAAACAAAGTATTTCCGCCGCGTACAAATACAGTTTGTGGTACCTACGGCCGAGGGATACGGCCATTAAATCCAAAGGTTTTCTTGCATTTAACTGTTGAATTTCAACTCATAAAGTAAGCGTCAAGGGTTGCCTGAGCGTGTGCAGTTATCCCCTGCACGACGTGGCATCATAACCCGTAGTTCCTCTTGCTCTGATACGAGGTACTCGTTTAGGAAATGCGGGTTGTGACAGCAAGCCCTCCTGCGGACTCCGATTCTCAATCCGCACCCGTCTCTGCGCCTTAGTCGCGCGGCCAGCCAGCCTCCGGTTCTCCAGTTCGTGCGGTCTCCTGATTCCCTTAACCGCGCGGCGTGCCAGCTTAGCTCTTCAGTCTGCGCGGCCTCCTCTGTCATCCTTCTTCCTTAGCCGCCAGCTTCCTGCTTGTACCCTTTATTGCTTTGTTGTAAAGGTGTATTGGCAAGTTGTAACTCTTGCTTTTAATAAAAGGAAAGCCCGTCGCAAGAGTGGAGTTTGAGCCGCGGCGGGTGAAGTTTTCTGTTGCCACTGCTAGCGGCCCCTTCTCTCTCTCCTTCTGCCTAGCTCAGCTCAGCTCTCTCGGCAACCAACCTGCAAGCTCAACTGTCATATTAACCGTCTGCTCGACAGCTCCTGATCAACCTCCTCCTCTCTTGATCAACCTTCTCTGGTTATCAAGCTTCTCCTTTGCTCTCAGCACCCTCTCCTCTATCCCTGCAACCCCTCTGACAAGAGCTTGCTCCACTCTTGAGCACACAGAAGCTTCCTTCCTTTCTCTTCCTCTCCTAGCTTGTGAGATCGAACACCCCCTCCGTGTTAGCTGCCCCGGTGCCATTTTCACGCATCAACAGTTAACACGCGACCTTCAGATCCGGTCAGATGGTGAACAGTGATAGTTAACCATGTTAGATCATCACTCACCCGAGAACCTTGCCCCAAGTCCCAGTGAAGAACCTCTCTGGGAAGCCTTTGAGCAGTCGCGCCATGAGAATGCTCAGCAGTTCCAAACAATCAACAAAATTCTTGATGCAATCACGCAGAGGCTAGACTCTCATCCATAAACAGCTCCAGTTCATTCAGCTGCTCCAATCAACCCAGCACCAACATCAGAACATCAACAAGCTTATCCTCAAGCTTGCCCGCCAGTCTATCCTCCTCCTTTCATAGCAACCTTCCCGCAAGGTCCTGCAGCTCCTCTGTGACCTTAAGATGAAGAGTTTGTTGCTCGCCAAAACTTCTTCCGGGAAGCAGCCCGGGGAAGTCCTGCTAGATTTCTCAATTTTCAGGGAAGTCATCCCTACCCTGCAGCTCCTGCCTTTGCTCCCGCAGCATCTTTTACTTTTTATCCTCCTGCTTCTTTTGCAGCTGCAGCTTATGCCCCCTTCTTACCTTATGTTGTAGGAGAACAAGAAGAACATTCACCATTCACAGAGAATATTCGCCATGATCTAACTCCAGCAAACTTCAGAGAGCCCCGGTTACCATTCTACACCGGGGAGACTGATCTAGTAAAGCATCTGTAAGCTTTTGAGTTGGTTGTTGCTCTCAAGACTCTGTCAGATGCAACTAAGTACAAGCTCCTTGTCACTAACTTTGATGGGCAAGTGAGGGACTGGTTCTATGGCATCCGTCCTCCCTCCATCACTTCCTTCGTTGATCTACGAAGGGAGTTTTTTCTCAGATTCTCTACCTCTACCAAGAGAAAGGGCGGTCCTGAAGCCCTCTTTGAGATCAAGCAGCGCAGCGATGAAACTTGGTCTCAGTTTGTTGATCGATTCCAAAGAGAGATATTGGACATCGAAATTGCTGATCAAGAAATGTACCGAGTGGCTCTTATCCACGGTCTCCGTGAAGGGCCTCTCAAATTCGAAGCCAATGTCCGAGCTCCAAGAACATACCAAGATTTGATTTCTCTAGCCAACTCGTACATTTGAGGAGAAAAGAGCAATCCAGGCTTCGTCTCCAAGCTCTTATCAGAGAAAGATTCTTTTCACAAACATCCTCCAAGGTCTCCTCACAGTCATTTCCCATCTCACTTAAGAAAGGAGAGAAGGTTTCAACTCCATCGATACTCCTTCCCGAGCCATGATCGTGCTCAAGGTTCATTACTGCCACTAGCTCCGTCTTCTCAAGCAGCAGCAGTTCATCAGCAGCAAGACAATGACTTGCATGAGTCTGATCTCGACGAGTCCATGCAAGAAGTAATCCAGATTATGAAAGACAGGGAAAACTATAAGAAGCCCTATCGACCAACCGATCAAAGGTCTAGAGACTCTGAACCATACTGTGAATTTCACAAAGAGACATGTCATCTAACTGAGGACTGTCGAGCACTCCGCCAGCTTGTGCAAAGGATGCTTCGGTAGGGTAAGATGCATGACCTGTTTCCCAAAGAAGATCGCCCTGGTCCAGCAACTTCAAAGGGCAAAGAAGTTGTCGATGTTCCTTGCTCCTCCAAAGGAGTGAACATAATCGAAGAGCCTCCTCTCCTCGTTGTTAACAAAGCTATCGAATGCTTCGATGCTGACGACGAGGGTGTGATTGGAAGGCTATTCTAAGCAAGCAAAGGACTTCACAGTCCTCCAAAGTTCCTCACAACTCTGATGGGTTATCTCTACTCATCCCCCTTTCAAACATTTCTCTCTTCAAACATTTTCATTTTACCAAGCACTTCTCAGTGTTCATTACTTTCTTTTCAACAAAGCTTTTTTCCGGGATCTTATACTAACACAGTTCCCCTCTTGTGATGCTTCCTTCTCTATTTTTTCTCTTTGCCAAAGAGATCACTACACCAATGAGATATCGCCAAGTCTGGAATGCTCCCTCCGTAGATTGTTCTCTGGCACCACCGCTTCGACCACATATGGCGGGAGTATACCCATATGTGTAGTGGGAGTCGTTCAATCAATGATGTTGGGCTTCAGACTTAGGATCCTAACCGGCATCTGACACAGAGTGTGTGCTAGGGGAAACCCATGTGTTAGCTCTGCTGTGCTTCACAAAGGATACATTACAGTTACGATGATATTTGTTTGACAAGCAATGGCGATCAAGCGTAGCCTTGTCTCTTTGATCATCTCACAACAGTGATGGTCGAACACTCTCTGGTACTCTCGATCCGTGCCTTCGCGGGTTCCACAATTCCACTGATCAATCCACAGACAAGCTGTAACACCCCCTATCCGTCGCATAGCATATAGCAGTAGGTCCGGCCAGGGCCCGACGTCGTATGCCACAGACAGACCGGGTGGTTACTCATGGAAACCATCCAACCAATCACAACATCCTACATAGAGCATTCTAGCGGAAGCAGTTTATAAAAGTTGCAAATAAGAACCCAGCACTAAAGCATGAATGTCCACTAATCCAAAATAGGAATGTTATACTAATACCAACATAAGCCTTAAGGCCTTACAAAATGTTTCACTTGATATTACATGATTTACAAACCACGGCACGCAGGCCGGTCATACATGAATGAAACAGTAAACACTTCCAAATAGGCCTTCGAGGGCCGGCTTCGCACTAGGGCTTTAGCCCGCTATTGACCGCTTGGTCCAGCAGCACCTGCAAACAATAAACCACCGCACGGTGGCAAAACAAGGCAACGGTCAGCAATGCTGACCAAATTATAACGATCTCGCCCCCAGCTCGGGGCGGCGATGCTCCTTCCCTGCATTTCATTAGCATAAGCGAGCAATATAACAACTCAATGCATCACAGGCGTTGGCACGCATGGCCACACGCCCCGTGCTCTCAGGGCACATTCTCGGTGATCGCAGTCTAAGCCGCTAACTCACCACCATCTCCAGGTCGGCAATAACTCGTGAGCAAAATGGTCTTTTAGGCAGACGTTACGACACTTTAATGTCATCAAAAGCCTATGTCACGACACTTTAATGTCATCGACAGAAAGACCCGACCTCTATGCCCTCGGCATAACGCAGGAACGGTTCTCACTCAACCCGTTGCTCACTTGCCACGACACTTAAATATCATCGGCACGAGTTAAGTTTCCCCGAAGCCCGTGACTCAAACGTACAATGTTACATAACCCAGTTATGTACTAGTTGGCACCTAGGCCCACAAATTGGCAAGATCACGCATCCGCCCAGTTTTCCGGGTGCACATTTGGGTTAATCCCCAAGGCTCCCTGTTGCAATCTACCACGTAGAAAACCCGAAAAACAATCAATCGCACGGAGTCTTCTCTGGCATTTATGCAATGCAACATCACCGATCCAGACCAACATGTCCGGGTAGGCTTCACACATCATGCCTATATCCGTTCTCGCTTACGGACTCTAAACAACGGGGACTTCACATATCTACCCGAAGGAACGCCTCCAACTCACCGCAAACTCGCGAGAGCGGGCTTCCTATGCAAAGAAGGAGAGCTACTCATTCTCAAGAAGAGAATCGTTACCCTGCGTTCCTCTTTGGCGCCATGGAAAAGTAAGCGGATGAAAAGCACCGCACTAGCTTTGTCTCCGTGGATCCGGAGTCGGCTCGCGATTTGGAGCTTCGAAGCTCCTCCAATGGCCGGATCTAGCTCCTTCTTCCTTCCTTGGCTCTCCTCTCTCTCTAAGCTTTTAGAAAGATAATAACTTATGAAAAGTGAGAGTTTCTAAGTCCAATCCCGGGTATATACCTTCAAGAACAACACCCAGCCGCTGGATCATCAATTAAAGAAATGAATGGCTTTGATTCGGGACTGAAATGCCCAATCTGGACCGAACACGGCCTGGCACACGCCCGTGTCCAGGGCCGTGTGCCTCATTCGCCGTCAAAATCGATTTGCCTGGAACAACACACGGGTATCGAACACGCTCGTGTTTGACCTAACACGCTTGTGTTCCACCTGACACGGCCGTGTGGCCGGCCGTGTACCACCATCGATTTTCCCCGAAAACAACTAGAGCACTGCACGGGTTCTAGGACACGCCCGTGTTCTTGCCCGTGTCACCTCAACACGCCTGGGCTCTAGGCCGTGTACACAGTCTCGACACTCGACACTTCGTCGAGCGAAGATCGTCGACCTGATGACACGGCCTTGGACACGCCCGTGTCCTAGGTCGTGTGCCTTGTCTCGACACATCGTCGAGCAAAGTGTCGACTTCCCGGGACGAGTGTCGACACGGGTTGACACGCCCTGCGACACGCCCGTGTCACAGGCCGTGTGCCATGTCTCGACACTTCGTCGAATTCAGAGTGTCGACTTCGCGGGCTAAGTGTCTACACAGGTCGACACGCCCTGCGACACGCCCGTGTCGCAGGCCGTGTGCCTAGTCTCGACACAATGTCGAGTCCAAAGTGTCGACTTCCCGGCTCAGTGTCGACACAAGCTTGACATGCCCTTGGACACGCCCGTGTCCCAGGCCGTGTGCCTGCAGCTAGAACCCAAAACTGGCCCAAAACGTCCCCCGTCGCTCCTTTGAGTTTCGGGGCATTACAACTCTCCCCCTCTTAAAAGAATTTCGTCCTCGAAATTATATAAAGGAAAGACATGTACAAAACCAAAATTTGTACCTGAGCGGAACAACTCCGGATACTCGTCAAGCATAGTATGCTCTCGCTCCCAAGAGAGCTCCTCACGACCGCAATTGTCCCACCGGACCTTGACCATCCTGATCTCTTTATTGCGTGGCTGCTTGACCTCCGAGTCCTCAATCCGCACGGGCTTGACCTTTGTCGTCAACCCACTATCCACCGACACTTGATCGACCGTGATCACTTGCGTACGCTCTTGCACCACCTTCTGAAGTACTGAAATATGGAATACATCATGTAAACCACTAAGCACCACTGAAAGCTTCAACTGATAGGCCGCTTCACCGACTCGCTCCAGAACCTCAAACGGCCTAAGGTACCTCGGGCTTAGCTTTCTCAGTCGCAGCACCCGCGAGACACCCTTGAACGGCTTGATCTTTAAGTACACATAGTCGCCCACAGCGAACTCCACGTTCCTGTGCTTGGCATTATAGTACTTTGCTTTCCGGTCTTGACCGATAAGCAACCTTTCCCGAATAGTTCTCACCAAAGAAGTAGCATCCTCCACTTCCGATCGCTTATACAACTTTGACTCACCCGTTTCTAACCAAGACAACAGCGTGCGACATTTTCTACCATATTGGGCCTCGAAAGGCGCCATCTGAATACTCGCTTGGTAGCTATTGTTGTATGCGAACTCCATCAAATAAATATGATCTTCCCACTGCTTTCCAAAATCCAAGACGCACATGCGGAGCATGTCTTCCATGGTTCTATTGACCCTCTTGGTCTGCCCATCCATTTGCGGATGGAAGGCTGTGCTGAATTTTAGCTTTGTTCCCAACATTTGCTACACAACCCTCCAATCATTGGACGTGAACCGCCCATCTCGGTCACTCACGATGTTGCGGGGCACACCATGAAGCCGTACTATGTTATCCACATAAAGCTTTGCCAACTTCTCCACCGGATCATCCTTCCTATGTGGAATAAAATGCGACACCTTCGTTAACCGATCAACCCCCACACAAATGGCATCGTTCCCCTTTTGCGACCTTGGCAAACCGTGCACAAAGTCCATAGAGATGTCGTCAAATTTCCACTCCGGAATAGGCAAGGACTTAAGAAATCCTCCCGGCTTTTGGCACTCCGCCTTTACCAAGGCGCAAGTTTGGCACTTTGCTACGTATAGCGCCACATCCTTCTTCAAACCCGGCCACCAAAACAGTTTCTTCACATCACGGTACATCTTCGTGCTCCCCGGGTGAATCGAGTACTTGGTATGATGTGCCTCGTACAATAACTCCACCCGCAAATTTCCCACACTTGGGACGCACAGACGACCGTCTTTCCAAAGTAATCCGTCCTCCACGACGAATTGGGAATTTGACACATCCAGAGCCTCTACCATGAACTGCTTCATATGAGCATCCATATCCAAAGCCTGCCGAATACGATCAGCCAGGTCATATTGGACTTCAGTCCAATTCAGAACTGCTTCAGCACTTGATTGCCTGTCCACACAAACAATCTCCAATGCCTCCAACTCCCGCACTAACCGCTCATCATGCACTGATAACCAATTGGCTTGAGCTGGGGCTCGGCGACTCAACGCGTCCGCAACCGCATTCCCTTTACCGGGCACGTAGTGGATCTTGAATGTATAGTCCCCCAGGAACTCCATCCATCTACGCTGCCGCATATTCAGATCCTTCTGATCAATAAGATACTTCAGGCTCTTGTGATAAGGGTAGATATCAATCTTCACACCGTACAAATAGTGCCTCCACAGCTTCAAGGCAAAAATCACGGCCGCTAACTCCAAGTCATGGACCGGATAGTTCCTTTCATGCACTTTTAGCTGTCTCGAGCCATAAGCTATTACACTTCCGTGTTGCAGTAGCACGCAACCCAAACCGCTGCCCGAAGCATCACTATAAATCTCATAGCCTTCAGTCCCACATGGCGAACTCAGCACAGGCGCCATGGTCAACCGACACTTCAACTCCTCAAAAGCTCACGCGCACTCCGGCGTCCAAACGAACTTATGCTCCTTCCTCGTCAAAGTATTGAAAGGTAACGCTATCCGTGAGAAGTTATCTACGAAGCGCCTATAATAGCCGGCAAGCCCCAGAAAACTCCGGACTTCTGCTACCGTAACAAGCTCAGGCCACTGCCGTATCGCAACGATCTTCACCGGATCTACAGCAATACCCACTCCACTCACTATATGACCGAGGAACGCCACTGAGGATAGCCAAAACTCGCACTTTGAGAACTTGGCATACAACTGATTTATCCTTAGCGTCTCCAACACCAAATGAAGATGCTTGAAGTGATCTTCCTCACTTTGCGAGTACACCAAAATATCGTCGATGAAGACGATCACGAAATGGTCCAAGTACTCCCTGAAAGTCCTGTTCATCAAATCCATGAACACTGACGGCGCATTAGTCAGCCCAAACGGCATGACCGTAAACTCATAATGCATGTATCTCGTACTAAACGCTGTCTTCGGGATATCACTCTCCCTTATTTGCAGCTGATAGTACCCAGCCTTGAGATCCAACTTCGAGTACACCGTCGACCCTACCAACTGATCAAAAAGATCATCAATCTGGGGTATCGGGTACTTGTTCTTCTCCGTCAGCTTGTTGAGCTCCTGATAATCAATACATAGCCTCAAGCTTCCGTCCTTCTTCTTAACAAAGAGGACCGGTGCGCTCCAAGGCGAAGAACTCGGGCGCACATACCCTTCCTCCAACAACTCTTGCAGTTGAACTTTCAGCTCCGCCATTTCCTCAGGCGCTAGCCGATAAGGAGATCGTGAAATAGGCTTTGCACCTGGCACGAGCTCAATCGTAAAATCTATCTCCCGCTGAGGCGGGGCTCTAGGAAGATCTGCGGGGAACACATCAGGGTATTCCGATACCACTGAAATACAATCCAACGCGGGCTTCGGCTTTGCAACCTCCACTAGTGTAAAGAACAGTTCTGCACCGGCATGAACCGCCTTCACCACCTGAAGAGCAGACATCAACGTCTTGCTCGACCCCTTTAAGCCCGTAAAAGTCGTTTCACAACTTGCTCCCAGCTTGACTTCCTTGCTACCGCAACATATATGGGCCTGCTGCTCCGAGAGCCAGTCCATGCTAAATATGACGTCGAACTCCACCAACGGAAGTAAAGACGCCCGCAGGTCGAACTCCTGATCCCCAATACGAATCTTAACATCGCAGATCCTATCCGCTCGCATCGAACACCCATTGGGCAACAACACATCCAACTTATCCTTCGCCATCGAAGAAGGGACTTCGATGTGTGATATAAATCCTTCAGACAAGAAGGAGTGTGAAGCTCGCGTATCGAAGAGTGCTCGTGCCGGATTTTCACAAATCAATACAAATCCTAAACAAGCAGTGGTAAGGTAACATGTGCATAACAAGTATTTAAAGAAATTGACTTGCTATAAATTAAACCGTACCTGTCACCACATCAGCTTGTTTGATGGCCTCCTGTTGGCCAAGGTTATACACCCTCGGTTGGGCCGGAGCATAGTGGGCCGCGGTCGACTCCACCGCCTTTCCCTTCTCTTCATAAGTAGCTCTCGGCCTCCTTTCGGACTTGGGACGTCCGCTCCGGCACTCACGGTCATAATGCCCCAACTTCACACAGTTGTAACATGCGCCCGGGGTCCGACCCGTAGTCGCCCCAGAAGCACCAGCAGAGAGGGCTAGACCCGAAGTCTTAGCTTTCTTGTTCCACTTTCGGAACACAGATTTTGAGGTGTTCGGCCCTC
The DNA here is from genome assembly GCA_039583875.1 of Platanthera guangdongensis. Classification (NCBI taxonomy): domain Eukaryota; kingdom Viridiplantae; phylum Streptophyta; class Magnoliopsida; order Asparagales; family Orchidaceae; genus Platanthera; species Platanthera guangdongensis. The sequence goes on along the minus strand of CM077166.1, from coordinate 65,587,780 downwards.
TGGACTCCGACCTCTTCTCGCCCAAGCTTTTCTTTGCCTGCACATTCTTCATGTCCTTCTCCAAGGACTGGGCCGTGTTGACCAAGGTTAAGAAACCCTGCGTCATCGGCCCCGAGAGTAGTAACCTCAACTCATCTCTCAAGCCTTCATAGAAGTGATTAGTCTTGCGCTCCTCATCCAAGATGGTGGAGCTAGCATAACGACTCAGACGAGTAAACTCGTGGAGATATTCATCCACGCTCCTCTCACCCTGAACCAACTTTAGAAACTCATTCTCCAACGCTATCTTCTGCGTCGAAGGGAGTATCTAGCCAAGAACAATCTCCAGAACTCCTCCATCGAGACATCACCAAGTTGCCTACCTCTCAGTAAGAGCAGCTCCAATCCTTCCCACCACATCCTCGCTTCACCGTCCAGAAGGAACGTAGTGATGGTGGTCATTTGCCACTCCTCTGTCTCCGTTGCTGTCATGACTCTCTTCACCCTGGAGAGCCAGTCTTCAGCCTGAGATGGGGTTCCCAACCCCGAGAATACCGGAGGGTTAAAGCTCATAACATGCTTAAGCTGCCTCTCGGTTGCCCTCCTTGGCACCACCGGTTCCACAACCACTTGCTCCACTCTCCTTGGCTCAGCCTCTTGAAGAGGTTCCTGCTCCATCGCAGGAGCGGGCTGCTGCGTTTGCCTTGCAGGCTGCGCATTTATCACGGCCAACACCGCTTCAGCCACCAATCGTATGTTCTCAGCCGACAGAGGTGTTGCAGGAGCAACATCCGGTGCACTACTAGCCTCAGAAACTCGACGTTCTGACGGCCCAACACCACTTCTGGTCACCTATAGTGGTACAAAACACCGTTAAGCGACCAAATAAAATTACAAACAGCAATTATAGGAAAACGCAGGTTCCTCAAACACGAGTATTTCATTCCTAAGTGGGCATTCATGGGTTCTTTTACCATTATAACGATGATGCACACAATGTGCTCACCACCCCTTAAAAAGAATTCACCCCCGAATTCATCTTAAGCCCGACCAAAACTAGTAGTCTGATACCAAATTGTAACACCCCCTATCCGTCGCATAGCATATAGCAGTAGGTCCGGCCGGGGCCCGACGTCGTATGCCACAGACAGACCGGGTGGTTACTCATGGAAACCATCCAACCAATCACAACGTCCTACACAGAGCATTCTAGAGGAAGCAGTTTATAAAAGTTGCAAATAAGAACCCAGCACTAAAGCATGAATGTCCACTAATCCAAAATAGGAATGTTATACTAATACCAACATAAGCCTTAAGTCCTTACAAAATGTTTCACTTGATATTACATGATTTACAAACCACGGCATGCAGGCGGTCATACATGAATAAAACAGTAAACACTTCCAAATAGGCCTTCGAGGGCCGGCTTCGCACTTGGGCTTTAGCCCACTATTGACCGCTTGGTCCAGCAGCACCTGCAAACAACAAACCACCGCACGGTGGAAAAACAAGGCAACGATCAGCAATGCTGACCAAATTATAACGATCCCGCCCCCAGCTCGGGGCGGCGATGCTCCTTCCCTGCATTTCATTAGCATAAGTGAGCAATATAACAACTCAATGCATCACAGGCGTTGGCACGCATGGCCACACGCCCCGTGCTCTCAGGGCACATTCTCGGTGATCGTAGTCTAAGCCGCTAACTCACCACCATCTCTAGGACGGCAATAACTCGTGAGCAAAATGGTCTTTTAGGCAGACATTACGACAATTTAATGTCATCAACAGCCTATGTCACGACACTTTAATGTCATCGACAGAAAGACCCGACCTCTATGCCCTCGGCATAACGCAGGAACGGTTCCCACTCAACCAGTTACTCACTTTCCACGACACTTAAATATCATCGGCATGAGTTAAGTTTCCCCGAAGCCCGTGACTCGAACGCACAATGTTACATAACCCAGTTATGTACTAGTTGGCACCTAGGCCCACAAATTGGCAAGGTCACGCATCCGCCCAGTTTTCCGAGTGCACCTTTGGGTTAATCCCCAAGGCTCCCTATTGCAATCTACCACGTAGAAAACCAGAAAAACAATCAATCGCGTGGAGTCTTCTCCGGCATTTATGCAATGCAACATCACCGATCCAGACCAACATGTCCGGGTAGGCTTCACACATCATGCCTATGTCCGTTCTCGCTTACGGACTCTAAACAACGGGGACTTCACATATCTACCCAAAGGAACGCCTCCAACTCACCGCAAACTCGCGAGAGCGGGCTTCCTACGCAAAGAAGGAGAGCTACTCATGCTCAAGAAGAGAATCGTTACCCTAGCGTTCCTCTTTGGCGCCATGGAAAAGTAAGCGGATGAAAAGCACTGCACTAGCTTTGCCTCCGTGGATCCGGAGTCGGCTCGCGATTTGGAGCTTCGAAGCTCCTCCAATGGCCGGATCTAGCTCCTTCTTCCTTCCTTGGCTCTCCTCTCTCTCTAAGCTTTTAGAAAGATAATAACTTATGAAAAGTGAGGGTTTCTAAGTCCAATCCCGGGTATATACCTTCAAGAACAACCCCCAGCCGTTGGATCATCAATTAAAGAAATGAACGGCTTTGATTCGGGACTGAAATGCCCAATCTGGACCGAACACGGCCTGGCACACGCCCATGTCCAGGGCTGTGTGCCTCATTTGCCGTCAAAATCGATTCGCCTGGAACAACACACGGGTATCGAACACGCCCGTGTTCGACCTGACACGCCCGTGTTCCACCTGACACGGCCATGTGGCCGGCCGTGTACGCCCATCGATTTTCCCCGAAAACAACCCGAGCACTACACGGGTTCTAGGACACGCCCGTGTCCTTGCCCGTGTCACCTCAACACGCTTGGGCTCCAGGCCGTGTACACGGTCTCGACACTCGACACTTCATCGATCGAAGATCGTCGACCTGATGACACGGCCTTGGACACGCCCGTGTCCTAGGTCGTGTGCCTTGTCTCGACACATCGTCGAGCAAAGTGTCGACTTCCCGGGACGAGTGTCGACATGGGTTGACACGCCCTGCGACACGCCCGTGTCGCAGGCCGTGTGTCATGTCTCTACACTTCGTCGAACGCAGAGTGTCGACTTCGCGGGCTAAGTGTCGACACGGGTCGACACGCCCTTTAACACGCCCGTGTCGCAGGCCGTGTGCCCAGTCTCGACACAATGTCGAGTCCAAAGTGTCGACTTCCCGGCTCAATGTCGACACAAGCTTGATACGCCCTGGGACACGCTCGTGTCCCAGGCCGTGTGCCTGCAGCCAGAACCCAAAACTGGCCCAAAACATCCCCTGTCGCTCCTTTGAGTTTCGGGGCGTTACACAAGCAATAAGCCACTTGGCGCAACTAGTCTCATTGATTAGTGACGATTGTACCCGAGCCAAGAGAGCAGTGCATCTAGAGATCCTTCTCAGGATTTCCCCTTGCTTTTCTCTTTTGTGCCCTCCTAGAGGATGCGCGTCCAGCCCGCTTTGAGTAGGACTATACTCGGGATGCTTTTTTCAGGCAAATGATGCATACGTCCCATGGGGACACCTGTGGCAGCATTCAACCTTCTTTAGTCATTCTGAGAATAGACCTCTTTTTGTCAACTGCCTTCTTTCACAGGTGAACAGGTTAATCCGACATACCAAAAGGATTTCCAGCATTCACTTTACTTATGCTCATCTTATATGCATCGATTGCTCAAGCGCTATCAGATGAAGATTCACAGAGCTATTCATTCTTCTTATCAAAATCTAATAGTATCAAACATTGATCAAGGAATCTTACTCTCCTCGATCATCAAGCCCTGCTATTGCAATCTAGTTAAGATTGGCAGAATTTGTCAAGTTCTTTCTCTGCTAATCTGATCATATCCATAGAGCCATATCAACAGTTAGCGCTCAATTTATTGATCTGGGCTTCATGATAAAGAGTTCATCAGACATTTTTCTTGCTATTTGGTCATGTCGGTCTTATCCCATCAACAATTAACACTTGCAAGCCTTCTCCACAGGTACTTGCAAGCTCCTTCCATATATTATGTTTGCTTCTAAGTCTTTCCTTGCAGAGATTAGCAAACACTTGCAGTCCTTCTCCCAGATACTTGCAAGCTTCTTTCATATATATGTTTGCTTCTAACTCTTCTCCTTGCAGAGATTAGCAAACACTTGCAAGCCTTCTCTCAGGTACTTGCAAGCTTCTTTCATATATATGTTTACTTCTAACTCTTCTCCTTGCAGAGATTAACAAACACTTACAAGCCTTCTCCCAGGTACTTGCAAGCTTCTTTCATATATATGTTTGCTTCTAACTCTTTCCTTGCAGAGATTAGCAAACACTTGCAAGCCTTCTCCCAGGTACTTGCAAGCTTCTTTCATATATATGTTTGCTTCTAACTCTTCTCCTTGCAGAGATTAGCAAACACTTGCAAGCCTTCTCCCAGGTACTTGCAAGCTTCTTTCATATATATGTTTGCTTCTAACTCTTCTCCTTGTAGAGATTAGCAAACACTTGCAAGCCTTCTCCCAGGTACTTGCAAGCTTCTTTCATATATATGTTTGCTTCTAACTCTTCTCCTTGCAGAGATTAGCAAACACTTGAAAGCCTTCTCCCAAGTACTTGCAAGCTTCTTTCATATATATGTTTGCTTCTAACTCTTCTCCTTGCAGAGATTAGTAAACACTTGCAAGCCTTCTCCCAGGTACTTGCAAGCTTCTTTCATATATATGTTTGCTTCTAACTCTTCTCCTTGCAGAGATTAGCAAACACTTGCAAGCCTTCTCCCGGGTACTTGCAAGCTTCTTTCATATATATGTTTGCTTCTAACTCTTCTCCTTGCCGAGATTAGCAAACACTTGCAAGCCTTCTCCCAGGTACTTGCAAGCTTCTTTCATATCTATGTTTGCTTCTAACTCTTCTCCTTGCAGAGATTAGCAAAGACTTGCAAGCCTTCGTCAGGTACTTGCAAGTTACTATGCTTCTGTATTTTCCTCTCACTTTCATTTTTGCAGAACTTAGTGGAAGACGCATCTTCTTCATTTTGCAAAAGAAAACTCAGGTACACACTCGATGTACCACCCAAACATGTCTACCCTAACTTTCCTCTTGCGGGAAAATAGACAGGCAGCACCAGACTCCTAAGGAGAGGCTTCAGGTTCTATCTCTCCTTGCCACCCTTCTCTTTTTGTTGGGGTGGATCACGATTTTCGTGGGTCTCCAACTTTTTTGAAGTTCTATTCGGAACTTAAAAAAGTGCGGGGATTATGTTAACCCTGAAATCGACGATCCTTCCCAAGGGAGCCAGCTCGCTCATCGCTGCCTAACCCGGGTTCCTCCTGGAAGCCGTGATGCCCTAGGTTAGGCGGACATAATTCTCTGTCCTCTCAGGCTGCGCGACCTGTGCGGTCTCAACGGTCTGACCCCCAGGCTGCGTGCCTTCCCTTGTTCGGCAGGGTCCGCGGACTGCTTCCGCAGTCCGCCTCTGCAGGCCGCCCCCCTTTTCAGCTTAACCGCGAGGTTGTATCCGCAGGTCTCTCTCTTCCGGAATCAACTTCCTATCCGCCCATGCCGGCAACAGATTGCATATCCCTTCACCCAGCAACACAGGCAGACAACTCCTCCAGTCCGCCTGCAAGGCGCGGACTCCAACTCCGGCTATCCGCTAGGACCAACAGCAACCTCCAAGTCCCTCGCGAGCTGGGCGGACTCGAAGTGCAATCAAGACTTCCAGTCCGCCATCATTGGTGACCCCCAACAGCCTCAATAGCCAGGCTCTCCATCTCCAACATAAGCGGACTCAGCTTCGCAGCAGCCGCGGACTCGACGGACTCGGCCGATTCCCTGTGCAGTTCGCACCTTCCCTTAGTTAGCACCAGCTTCTCAGCAGTAGCAGGGTCAACTCCTTCTCAGTCCGCAGGCCTGTCGCAGGCTCAGCCAGTAGTAGCAGCTTCCTCCTCAGTCCGCAGCCTTCATGCGGACTCAGTCAGTAGTGGCGGACTCTTCTCCAGCCCGCCATGCATCAAATCCTACAGAGCAGTCCCAGACCGCATAACCTCGTGCGGACTCACCAGACTCCGCGGGCACTCTCTAGCTCGCACCCCCTCGCAGCTCTCAGTTCAGTAGTGGCGGAATCTCCTCGCAGTCCGCCACATAGCTTCCAGCATCCGCCACACCAGCAGTAGGCGCACAGTCCCAGCTCAGCAGTGACGGACTCCGCGAACCCGCATCGCAGTCCACCATTGAGTCTCCCATTTTGCCGTCAGCACCGGCTCCAGCCTCCAGTCCCAGTCTGCGCGGCCTGTTGCAGACTCCGCAGACTCCGTTTCCATCTCGCTCAAGTTACCATCTCACCGGGGGTAACGTCACCGCAAGCCGTTACCGCCTCGGGACTATAAATAGCCCCCCATACCTCTCATATGGGGTTCTGGTCTCTGGGGTCGGGTCTCTGCGCTCGGGGGCTAGCGTCGGAATATCGCCAAAGTGCTCATGCTCAAAGTCAGCTAGCCAGCCCTCCTGCGGACTCCGATTCTCAGTCCACACCCGTCTCTGCGCCTTAGTCACGCGGCCTGCCATCCTCCGGTTCTCCAGTCTGCGCGGTCTCCTGATTCCATTAACCGCGCGGCCTGCCAGCTTAGCTCTTCAGTCCGCGCGGCCTCCTCTGCCATCCTTCTTCCTTAGCTGCCAGCTTCCTGCTTGTACCCTTTATTGCTTTGTTGTAAAGGTGTATTGACAAGTTGTAACTCTCGCTTTTAATAAAAGGAAAGCCCGTCGCAAGAGTGGCGTTTGAGCCGCGGGGGGCGAAGTCTGTTGTTGCCGCTGCTAGCGGCCCCTTCTCTCTCTCCTTCTGCCTAGCTTAGCCCAGCTCTCTCGGTAACCAACCTGCAAGCTCAACCGTTATATTAACCGTTTGCTCGACAGCTCCTGATCAACCTCCTCCTCTCTTGATCAACCTTCTTTGTTGATCAAGCTTCTCCTCTTCTCTCAGCGCCCTCTCCTCTATCCCCGAAACCCCTCTAACAAGCGCTTTCTCCACTCTCGAGCACTCAGAAGCTTTCTTCCTTCCTCTTCCTCTCCTAGCTTGTGAGATCGAACACCGCCTCCGTGTTAGCTGCCTCGGTGCCGTTTTCGCGCATCAACACATACCAAGCTCTTGGAGCTTGCTTTAAACCATAAAGAGCTTTATGCAATCTAAAGACATATGAAGGATAAGTTGGAGAAATAAAACCTGCAGGTTGTTCAACATAAACCTCTTCTTTAAGTACTTCATTCAGAAAGGCACTCTTGACATCCATTTGATAGACTTTAAACTTCTTGTATGCAGTATATGCAAGGAAAATCCTGATTGTTTCCATCCTTGCAACTGGTGCAAAAGTTTGGTCATAGTTAATTCCTTCCTCTTGCTTATAACCTTGAGAAACCGGCCTTGCCTTATTCCTGACTATAACACCTTGGGCATCAAGTTTGTTTCTGAGTACTGACTTGGTTCCAATTACAAGATAGCCTTTAGTCCTTGGAACCAAGTCTCAAACTCTGCATCTCTCAAATTGATTGAGCTCCTCTTGCATTGCAATATTCCAGTGGGGATCTTGCTCTGCATCATTTATGGATTGAGGCTCAACTTGAGAAATGAAACGGGCATGCATCACAACTTGGTTGAGTTGATGCCTTGTCTATAAACCTACTGACATGTCTCCAATCACTTGAGATCTAGGGTGATCCCTTAGTGTGACAAGGTCATTGGGTGGAGTTGGTTTAGCAACAACATTTGGAGTTAATTCCTCTTGTGGAATAATGTCTGTTGTTGAAGGAAGTTCCTCTTCCAAGAATTCTTCTTCACTATCTTCATCAGCTTGTGGAGTAGGAGGTGATATGACCTCTTGTGTAAGGTTCAACTCACCCAATTTCTCACACAAGTGAGGTACCTGCAAAATATCTGAGGTAGAAGAGTCCTTCTCCTTATAATACATGTTAGCTTCATCAAAAGAAATATGTACAGATTCTTCTATTTTTAGGGACGATTTATTGAAAACCCTATAAGCCTTGATAACTTGGGAATATCCTAGAAAAATTCCCTCTGTAGCTTTGTCTTCAAATTTTCTAATGTGTTTCTTATTATTGTTGTGAATGAAACATCTACACCAAAAAATTATAAAGTAATCAATTTTAGGTTTCTTCCCTTTGAGTAATTCATAGGGGGTCTTACTCTTAAGTTTGTGTATCAAACTTCTATTCAGCACATAGTTTGTTGTGCTCACAGCCTCTGCCCAAAAGGATAGGGGCATGTGTGCATCTGCAAGCAATGTTCCTGCAGATTCAATGAGGGTTCTTTTTATCTTTTTTGCTACCCCATTTTGTTGAGGAGTTCTATGAGCAGAGAAACAAAGACTGATACCTTCCTCCTCATAGAATCTTTACATGGGAAGAGATTCAAACTCAGTGCCATAATCACTTCTGATCAATGCAACTGGAGTAGAATACTCAATCCTTATGCCCTTAAGAAAGTATGTAAGGACTTTGAAGTTATCTGACTTGTGTCTCAAGAAGAACACCCAAGAGAATCTAGAGAAGTCATCTACAATATCTAGAGTGTAAGGCTTCCCCCCTAAGCATTGTACAACAATGGATCCAAAGAGATCCATATGTAGCAAGTATAGAATCTTAGGTGAATCACTCTTATTAATTGACTTAAAGCTATTTTTAGTTTGCTTGCCTTCTTGACAAGCCTTACATAGGCTTTTCTTCTTGTAGGGGCCAGAAGGCAATTCTCTGACAAGGTTGTCCCTAGATAGCTTAGATATGTTCTTAAAGTTAACATGACCTAGTCTCTTATGCCAAAGAATATTGTTATTACTAACTTGATTGAATAAACATAGTTCTGAATTAGCAGAGTAAAAGTTTACTAGGTATATGTTCCCTTGTCTACACCCTCTTAAAACAGTTTGGTTATTTGAAGAAATAATACATTTTGAATTAGTAAAGCAAACGTGATAACCTGCATCACATAACTAACTTATGGATATTAGGTTATGTTGGAGACCATTTACATGTGCCACTTTTCTGAATGTGACAGCTCCACTGTTGAAGTCATTATAGCCTTCAGTTTGTCCAAAGTTGGAATCCCCAAAGATCACTCTTGGACCCAGCTTTGCCTTGAAATAGATCAGGCTGTCCTTGCATCCAGATATGTGCTTTTAGCACGCACTATCCAGATACCACTTATTTTGAGTGATAGGATAGTCCTTCACCTGCAAGGAAATAAATTAGATGTTCTTGACCTAGGTCACCTTGGGTCCTTGTTTCTTTTCATAAGAAAAACTGGAAATGTAAGAATATTCAGACTGGCTTTTATACCCTAAAGGGTGAAATCTTTTAGGTGGAATAATCCACTGATTAAACTGATTATTGAATGTTCTTGGTTGGTTACAAGTTTTTGAATAATTAAAATTTTTGTTAAGTTGATCTGCGTTCAACGAATTCTGGTGAGTTCGTCGACATGAGTTCGACGAATTGGGATGAGTTCGTCGAAGTCCACTCAGAGAATGATAGAAGTCATTTTCTGAGTCTCAAAATCGTCGATCTCTGGTCGACGAACCATATCGGTTTCGTCGATCATAGTTCAATGAATTATTATAATATAGATCTGCGTTCGGAGTTCGTCGAATTGAGTTTGATGAACTATACATGTTTCGTCGATCGGGGTTCGATGAAAACTGCTGAACATTGTTCTGGTTATTCTTTTTCTTATTCTTTCTTCTTTTCTTATTCTTGTGTATAATTTCAGTTTGATTAAGAATGTTATTTTCTACTTTCTCATTACCTTTTTCAGAAACAAATTTTTTTGGGGTGGTTAATATATTTTTCTGAATGAGTGGAGGTAGGCTTGATGAAGCACCTAAGCCTAGCATGTCATTAAGTCTGGCATTCACTGTGCTAGTGATGTCCATCAACTTGATGATTCTCCCATTCAGCGAATCTTCAAGTATCCTTGCCTCAGACAGTTTAGATTTTAAAAATATAATTTGTTCACTTGCAAGGGTTAGTTCATCTTTTAATTTAGTATTTTCAAAAATCAAATTTTCTTGATTAGTCAGTCTTTCCCTAAGTATTTTGATTTCTTTTTTAGAGTTAATTAAGTCAATACACATGGTTTTAAATTCAATTTTGAAACTATCAGAACTATAATCGAAAGATGATAGTACCTGATCAGCTTCTGATTCTGAAGCTCCTTCATTATCAGATACTTCTTCATCATCTGATGGGCTGCTGGAGGCATTGATGGCCATGAGGAAAACTTCCCTGGCATTCGCCTCTTCTTCCTCTTCACTAGAACTGGAAGATGCGGATTCAACTTCTGTATCACTCCATGTATCAGCAACAAATCCCTTCTCCTTCCTTTTCTGTTTGCTGGAGGAAGGCCTGGTATATGGTTGTCTTCTGGACTCCTTCTCTCTTCTTCTTTTTCTTCTTCTGATTCTTTGGACACACTGAGATAAAGTGTCCAGGTTTTCTGCACCCAAAACACACTACTTCTATAGTAGGAGTTTTATCATTCCTGGGCTTATCATCCTATCTGGATGATTTTCTCCTGAAGACTTTTCTTGTCATTTTGAAGAATCTTTTGGCAAGGAGACTCATTAGTTCTTCATTAACTGTTGAAGATTCTGTCTCTTCAGCAGCCTTAAATGTTATATTTTGCTCCTTTCTTGCTGGAGGAGGAGTCCATTATTCTGCAGCTTCCCTAGACTCTATCAGCTACTCATAGGATTTGACTTTTCCCAATATAGATTCTGTGAAAATCTCATTTAAACTCCTGGCCTCCTTAATTGGCCAGATCCTGGAATCCCATGAGCTTGGTAAGCACATAAGGATTTTATCATTCACTTCAATAAGGGTGATATCCTTGTCTAAGGTCTTCAGCTTATTAATTATTGAGCTCAATCTGTTGTACATGTCAGTAACAGATTCTGACTCATCCTCCTTGAAGTTCTCATATTGGGAAATGAGAGTTGATCTTATATATTTCCTCTCATCAGTAGAACCAGCTACCATCTGGTTAACAGAGTCCCAAATAGCCTTGGCTGATGTGCATTCAACCACATTCTGGAAGATGTCATCAGACATAGTCTGAGCCAGAATATTCATGGCCTTTGCATCAGCAATCTTGGCCTTCTTCTGATCATCTGTCCACTCAGGTGGTGGAACAGTATGTGTGCTTGATGTTGAAGTAGATGCAGTTGGTTGAGGAGGACCTGTCAAAATAGAATTGTAGATGTACTCATCAATGGAATTCATATAAAGTTTAATTCTTGCCTTCCAGATGGCAAACTTATTCAAGTTGCACACTGGAGGTCTGGTGCTTGTATAATCCTTATTTTGTGTCATGCTGTGACAATAATCCTAAGAGAAATAAAAGATTAGATCTATCACAGAATCTTTTGGTTCAAGGGTTAGCTTGTGTTGGGTATTGTATCCACAATTACCTGGATTTGAGGAAGCCACCTGTCAAGCTAAGATGAATTCACAATGTATTTGATGAAACATCTTAAGTTGTACTTGCAGCTCCTCCACGCTAAGTGCACACCAATGTCAGGGTGCAGTAGGTCAATATACACGGGTCTGCAAGACGTAATCCCTCGTTGAGCAGATCAGTGTGTTGGCCTACGTGTACTCTCTCTATTGGAGTGCACTTACTTTCAAGTACAGGGTCGTTCATATGCAAGAGAAGACAAGGAGCATGGATGGGTCAAGGAGCAGCTCCTGGGTGGAAGACGAAAATTCGTCCAAGGAAAATTCGACGAGAATCACCAAGTGATTCTCGCCGATTCGGCGAGAATCACTAGTGATTCTCGCCGAATCGACGAGAATCATTAGTGATTCTCGCCGACCCCTTCTGGCTACCTCAAAACGGTGCCAAGTAAGATTCGGCGAGAATCACTAGTGATTCTCGCCGAACCAGTGGTTAAGCAGCTCATGAATACCAAGTGAAAATCGCTGAGAATCAATAAGTGATTCGGCGAGAATCACTAGCGATTCTCGACGAATCGTCGAGAATCACTTGGTGATTCTCGCCGATTCGTCGAGAATCACCTGCGATTCTCGCTGATTTTCACTTAGCGATTTCTCGGGATGCTGCTGGACCGGATTATGCCGCTGGACTAGTTTGAACCGGATTTCGAGGTTATACGTGTGGGTCCCACAAACGGTCATATTGGAGTTATCTACAGTATATATATTCGGGTATTTTGAACAGTAAAGCAGAGACAAAAATCAGAAACCGAGCCGCGACGTAACCCTAAAATCGTGATTCCTCTCCGCCGCCGCTGTCACGCTCGGGCAAGTTGGTCGCCGCTGCTGATCGATTTTCTTCCCGATCACCGGCGACAGAAGCTTAGCAAAGCTTGAGTCTCACGCGTCTATCCAGAGATCCCTTGTCTCTCGATTTGTTGACCGGGAAAAACTTCCCCGTCCGAATCGATCGAGACGACCGATCCTCGTGTGACCGTTGGTAGACCTAGCTAGCTTCGCTACGAAGTTTGGATCTCAAAGTACTGCTGCCGCGCACCTTCGTTGCCGCCGATCCCGAACCAAGCCGCCGCTCGGATTGCCGCCGCCGGTTCCGGGGAGATCCTCTCCAAGAGAGACCAAGGTTGTAGACTATTCGTTGACTTCACGAACACGTCGTCGAACGAAGAGGAACACCGTAGTCTCCAAAAGAAGTTTGTATCTCGTGTACATTCTATATTTACTTTTGTTGTAAAGGAACTTTTGTTCCGTGTTGTAAGGGTTGGGTGCAACCCGTTTTGTGGGAGTGTTGACTCTCACGTGTGGAAGGGTTCCTTCCGAAAGTGCAGGGATTGGATTTCAATCCTGTTGGAGAAGAGACCGAGTCGTCCCGTGTTGGGAGATAGGTCGAAGGGGGAAAGTGGATGTACCCAAGTCGGGGAACCACTATAAATTGCATGTGTATTCTGTGTGCTGTGCTTTTTATTTTTATTGTGCAGGTACATTCGTAAGTTCCGCAAAAGCGCTACACGTCACCTATTCCCCCCCCCCCCCCATAGGTGCACATAGCCGACACTAGGTGGACTTTCAAGTGGTATCAGAGCGAGGTTGCTCATCAAAAAGGTTAACACCTTGAGTAGAATCCTGCCACCAGTGTCAGAAGCATGGAGCTGGATTATGAGATACCGCCACTCAAACTCCCCGCATGCACAAAGGATTATTATCCCATCTGGAGAATGATAGTGTCATTTCACCTTGATGCTATCGATCCTCGAGCATCCTTCATCCTGGAAGAGGGTCCGTTTATTCCCATGAAGACCTCCGACTCTGGGATCCAAGTGCCCATGGGCATTGCTGAGATGTCAGAGACGGAACTATCACTATTTCACTTGGACGAGAGGATTCGTCAAATTATTATGGATATCTGGTCTGGAGCCTCCCGCTCTAGATTGGAAAAATGTAGGACGGCTAAATCCATGTGGGTGATGATATCAGAGTTGATGGGGGAGTCAGAGAAAGCTGGAATATGTTGTCAACCAGACGAGGAAGCCTATGTGGGGGTCCTCACCTCTGAAGATGAAGGCAGGCATCACTCGGACAACATCAGAGCTCCAGTGTCCGTATTAGAGACTGACGAGACCAGTGAGGAAAGCAGCTCTGACGAGGATGAAACAATGGTCACTGACTCTAATGACAATAACACAGATGAGCAGGTAACATCTTCATCCTGCCCCATATCTTTTGACCTTTCTGAAGGCAGAAACTGCTCTCCTCCAGAAAATTCTGATTCCCTGAAGAGAGCCCTTCAGGAAAGCAACCTACTTGCTGAGGAGCAAGCTCGAGAGATTGCTCGACTGAAGATCTTGTTGGTTCTCCAATTGGCGTCCAACAAGGTCAAGGACTCTAAGATCTCAGCTCTAGAGAGTAGTCTAGATAATGAGAAACGTATAGTATCAAACTTTTCCAAAGTTGATGCTATAAAGAGAAAGCAAGAAACCGGGTGGATCTCCCGGATTATCAAGGCATGGAGAAATGGGGAAACGGTATTCCGACCCCCCACTCCAAGCAGGAAGGCAATTCATCATACCTTCAGGTATGACCACAGGAATAGTCGTGGTCACTGCAAGGGTGATCTGTCCCCATATGAAAACGTCCATAGTGCAAGGGCCGTCATGGCCACCCATGAGGAAATACCTAAGGCTCATTCTGAGCCCTTTGTATTCACTGCCACTGCCTCAACACAGTGTGGATCTGCATGTCCCAGCTCACAGAAGACTTCTCACCACTCGAGGACACGGGATAGAGAGGATAGAAGTCATGATGTCAGGTTCCATGGGGCCTCTGTAAGGGAGATGCCTGAAAGAATGGCACCACCTTCCCGGCCTCATAACGCTCACAACATGCATTCTTTCCACCCTTCCACGTGTCACGATGGAAGAGGAATTTTTGTGACAAGATCATGCCCTATCCTGTTTAGACCTAGGACCGTGACTACATCAGTCACGAGATCAGGTCGGAAACGGCGATACAACATTCACCCATGTTGGTGCTGTGGCAAAGTGGGGCACTTTGCCATCGACTGTTGGCACAACCCCTCTGTGCCCATGGCAAGGGCTTATCCACATTATCGGGACAGAGGTAGTCTTCCAGACAGGTTTTCTGAAGGAAGGCAGTTGCGTGCTTATGCTAACAGGAACCTAGGACCCAATATGATTTGGGTTCCTAAGGTAAAGTAATTCTTTCTTGCAGGGTAGTCTAGGTTCCCGTGAATATGATGGGAACTAGACAGTAGGTGGCTCAAGACTAAATTGGAACAAGCGTCTGCAATAATAGATGTGATATCTACTTGAGCATACTCACATTGAGCGTCTAATATGTTCTACCTGTGGGACTTAAACGATGACTCTCAAAATCTCAGGTAATTTTGATCAGTTCAAGGACTTGCGTCATATTGCATCCTCATTTAACCCCAATATATATATATATATTTCTATCCGTGTGTATATTTATACTTATGCTTATACATGTATGTGGGCACCTCTTAGGATAGGTTAACTCGATGCATGCAAACCTTTGTACATCAATAAAGAGTTAACGAAGATATGTCATCGTGAATCTCGACAACTCACAATTGACATCAAAAAGTTTTTGGAAAAGCCTCGTTCAAATCCAAATAGATTGACTTTAAAATATACATGTATTTATCATTTTTATATTGACTTGACATCAGAAGAATTCAAAAATGTTACAATACTTCTCAACGTGAAAATTCCTAGTCAAGAAACCTCTCAATTTCGAATTAGACAAATCCCGCCGACCCATTATATACTTGAAATCTCGCCGAATTAGACAAATCACGTCGACCCTTCACCTTCTTCACGAATCCCGCCTCACGTCGCAGCAGATATCCCGCAAGAGCTCTTCCGCCGACTCGCCGAAACCCGCAGACTTGCCGAAACCCACAAGAGCTCTCCCGCCGACTCGCAGAAACCACGCCAAATCGCAAAGTTTCTTCCGTCGGATCCCTCAAGGTAGCACGTCGAATCTCTCAAAGTTCCCGCAAGGTTTCTCCTTTAGGAATCGCGCAAGGTTCTCGTCGGATCCCCCACCGCCTTCGCAAAATCCCGCAAGTTCTCCATCGTCTTCCCCTAGGTTCCCGCAAGGTTCTCGCAAAGCTCCCGACGAATCCCGCCGAACCCTGAAAGAAGTTCTCCAACTCACTTCCGTCTACGCCTTAGGTAACCTCTTCCTCACCCGTACTTGGACGTCCTCACTAGTGACGCTTTCCTTTTTGAATGTTCATTAAAGTTTAGAGTAGGGATTCTCTCTCTAGATCTGCAATGGCTCCAAGGACAACTGCTGGGTTGGTCACCGGTTGCGAGCTTGTTCGAACTGGGTTCTCTCACGCCTCGGACGAATTCCGCAACATCATTCTGATGCTGGAAGAGGCTGGGCTAACATTCGTCCTGGAGCACCCTTGCAAAATCCTGGACAAAGAAGTACTGGAGTTCTTCGCCACCGCAAGACTCCGAAATGGCGACTCACTAATCAAAAGCAAGGTGGCTGGGGCAAAGGTCAAGCTGTCTGCCAGCAAGCTGACTCGCTTCCTACAGCTTTCTAGCTAGGAGCATGAGGACTATCTGGAGGACGATGATAAAACCAGAACTCTCTTATTCTGCGGTCTCCCACGGGGAACTCGGTCAATAAAGAGAAAATAGATGAATGAAGAAGGGAAGCTCCTGTCTGACATTATTGGAAAGGTGCTCATCTGCAAGCCAGGCTCTCATGACCATATCTCAGGGGATATGTTCAAGATCCTGATAGCTGTCGTCTGCCGTAAGAGGTTTAACTGGGGGGAGTTGCTGTTCGAGAAGATCAAGGACACCTTGGGCACTCCGAGTTTTGGCCGCATCATAAGTCTATATCTAAACCAGCTAAATGGAGACAAATTTGACATGAGTAAAGGTGTCCCTATCCACTACTTGAAGAAGATGGACTCAAGTGTGTTTGATCGATGGGAGAGACGTATTGGGCAGACTGCAGTGGAAGAGCAACAGGGAGTATCTTCAGCAGTCACCCCCGGTGAAATTCCTGATACCTTGACTGCAGGAATCGAGGGGGAGCCTCTACCCTCGCATACTGATGTAGTATCTGACATCTCCCAGCTGGCCAGAGATGCTGTGGCAGATCTACACGAAGAAAGTGAACCTGAGCTGGAGCATGGGGAGGCCCCGAACCGAAACGAGCAAGGAGCCGAAGCTACTGGAATGGAGACTGCTGACAACGAGTTGGAAGATGCTGCTGATATAGATGATTTCTTGGATGATGACAGAGTGGAAGATGGGAATGAGGGACATGAAGTATTGGAGGCTCCAGATCTTGTTGAACCTCCATCTGACAAGCCTGCACCAGTGGAGGGGGAGTCAGACAAATCTACAGAGGCCGCCAGCATTCCTCCATTAGAGACTGTGCTTGTATCCAGCTCTACAGATGCGTCTGCTGAAGGGCAAGGTCCACAAGTGCCTCCGGCTCTTCCATTACGAGATGAGCTAGCCACTCACACAGTAAATGTGATTCAGGGAATTGTGAATGAACTCAAAGACTCCTTTGCTAACGCTCAGAATAAACTGCTGAAAAGGATTAAGACTTCTGAAAATCTGATGCTCAAGAATATGGTGGAAATCAACCATAAACTGGACGTGATGGAGAAGAAATTTGAATAGAAGTATACCGCGGCCGGCGAAGCTGTCACACTTCTTATGGCCGGATTGAAGAAGAACACCGACACTCTTGCCGTCGTCAATCAGAATGCACATGTTGTAGCCAACAACATTCAAAAGTTTGACGGTAATATGGTAACTCTTAACGCCAATCAGCAAGCCTTAGTCAATGAATTCTCCCGGACCACCAAGCATATTGATGACTCCCTGCACTCCTATGCAAACTGCATCGCTGTCGAAGCCAAAAAGGGGGAGAAGGACTACATAGCTAAGATGGCTGAGCTCCGAGAAGTCATGATCAAAAACTTCGAACAGTCCAACAAATACGTTTATGACAGCTGCTGGTGGATGGTCCACCAGGCGTTAGGCGTCGCCTTGCCTGAAAAGCCTGCGGATATTCATGCTCCTGAGACATCTACGGCCACTGAGGGAGTAAGTGCTGCTGAGGGAATAAGTGCAAGTGCTGCAGATGTTCCCATAAGTGAAGCTGATGCTAGGGCTCTCTCCAAAGCTAAACTGAGGAGCATGTTTGATCAAGAGGCCCTAGCAAAAGCCAAGGCCAAGAGAAAAGCTCAGGAAGGGACCTCCAAGGAGACACTAGCTGAAAAGAGGATCAGAATGAGTGAGGAGGACGTACGAAATGAAAAATGGAGTCCAATTTCAAGGAACATCATCTTAGACACCTTCTGGCTGCAAGAAAGAGGAGAGATCAATCGAAACGAAGTATATAGCCAGTATGAGTGGGAAACGCACAAAATGTTTGAAGCGAAATGCAACATCTTTTTCAGAAACAACAAGGATGCAGATAAAGTTCCTCCTCCTAGGTATTACCCGAAGCCCAAAGAATACATGGAGAGGCAAAGCAAGAAGTACTTGGCTCAAAATCTTAAGGGTGACTTAGCTAAGGAAAAATAGTCAATAACTTATAGCTTGTCACTTTGTCTTAAGAACATTTAATGATTATTGTTATCATATGAACAATTCTGAGATTATATGTGTATATATATATATTGGTATATATATTTGAATTTGTGAATGACTCAAGTCCTGATCTGGTTGCATATATTCTCTTGTGCTGCATGTTTAATTTCTGAATGCTATGTTTATTATTTGATAGGTGTTATTCATCTTAGCTAGTAGGGTTTTGGCTTCGTCAAATAGGGGGAGATTGTTGGGTATTGTATCCACAATTACCTGGATTTGAGGAAGCCACCTGTCAAGCTAAGATGAATTCACAATGTATTTGATGAAACATCTTAAGTTGTACTTGCAGCTCCTCCACGCTAAGTGCACACCAATGTCAGGGTGCAGTAGGTCAATATACACGGGTCTGCAAGACGTAATCCCTCGTTGAGCAGATCAGTGTGTTGGCCTACGTGTACTCTCTCTATTGGAGTGCACTTACTTTCAAGTACAGGGCCATTCATATGCAAGAGAAGACAAGGAGCATGGATGGGTCAAGGACCAGCTCCTGGGTGGAAGACGAAAATTCGTCCAAGGAAAATTCGACGAGAATCACCAAGTGATTCTCGCCGATTCGGCGAGAATCACCAAGTGATTCTCGCCGACCCCTTCTGGCTACCTCAAAACGGTGCCAAGTAAGATTCGGCGAGAATCACTAGTGATTCTCGCCGAACCAGTGGTTAAGCAGCTCATGAATACCAAGTGAAAATCGCTGAGAATCAATAAGTGATTCGGCGAGAATCACTCGTCGAGAATCACTTGGTGATTCTCGCCGATTCGTCGAGAATCACCTGCGATTCTCGCCGATTTTCACTTAGCGATTTCTCGGGATGCTGCTGGACCGGATTATGCCGCTGGACTAGTTTGAACCGGATTTCGGGGTTATACGTGTGGGTCCCACAAACGGTCATATTGGAGTTATCTACAGTATATATATTCGGGTATTTTGAACAGTAAAGCAGAGACAAAAATCAGAAACCGAGCCGCGACGTAACCCTAAAATCGCGATTCCTCTCCGCCGCCGCCGTCACGCTCGGGCAAGTTGGTCGCCGCTGCTGATCGATTTTCTTCCCGATCTCCGGCGACAGAAGCTTAGCAAAGCTTGAGTCTCACGCGTCTATCCAGAGATCCCTTGTCTCTCGATTTGTTGACCGGGAAAAACTTCCCCGTCCGAATCGATCGAGACGACCGATCCTCGTGTGACCGTTGGTAGACCTAGCTAGCTTCGCTACGAAGTTTGGATCTCAAAGTACTGCTGCCGCGCACCTTCGTTGCCGCCGATCCCGAACCAAGCCGCCGCTCGGATTGCCGCCGCCGGTTCCGGGGAGATCCTCTCCAAGAGAGACCAAGGTTGTAGACTATTCGTTGACTTCACGAACACGTCGTCGAACGAAGAGGAACACCGTAGTCTCCAAAAGAAGTTTGTATCTCGTGTACATTTTATATTTACTTTTGTTGTAAAGGAACTTTTGTTCCGTGTTGTAAGGGTTGGGTGCAACCCGTTTTCTGGGAGTGTTGACTCTCACGTGTGGAAGGGTTCCTTCCGATAGTGCAGGGATTGGATTTCAATCCTGTTGGAGAAGAGACCGAGTCGTCCCGTGTTGGGAGATAGGTCGAAGGGGGAAAGTGGATGTACCCAAGTCGGGGAACCACTATAAATTGTCTGTGTATTCTGTGTGCTGTGCTTTTTATTTTTATTGTGCAGGTACATTCGTAAGTTCCGCAAAAACGCTACACGTCACCTATTCCCCCCCCCCCCCATAGGTGTACATAGCCGACACTAGGTGGACTTTCAGCTTGTACAACCAAAGAAACTGCTCTTATACCAATTGAAAGTGAGGGTTAGACCTGATATACTCTAAAGGGGGGTGAATAGAGTATCTTTAAACCTTTTTGTTGTTTATAAACTTTTCAGAGTAGAGAAAATAATATATACTAATATTTACTGTAAGCAAAGATATAACCTAAGATAAACGAATCTAACACAGCCACAACAAAAACTAAACTAATACAGGCACAACAAGAACAAAAAGAAAGAGGGCAACCAGACAACACAAGAACTTTTATAGTGGTTCCCCAACCTGGGTACATCCACTCTTCTACCACCCTAGTAGGAATCCACTAACAGTTTTGATCAGGTGACTGCCACCAATGAGTTTTTGATCAGGTGCTCAAAAACCAACCCAGGTATTTTGATCAGGAGACTTGCAACCAAGAAATAACTTTTGAAGTGAGTTAAAGAACCCTTTGTACAGTGAGGGGGTGAGAGATTTATGGTGTCTTCTCTTTCTCAAAACAACTGAGAAGATAAGTGGATCTTGATGATGTCAAAGCTCCCCCTGAGATATTGACTTTGTTCAGGAAGATTGGAGTTTTGCTTTAGTGTGTAGGTCTTCTATCTTCAGCCTTGACTTGAACAGATCTTGACGGATAAAAGTTTGTTGTCCTTGAAAAATCCTGGAGTGAAGGTTGAAGAAGACTCTTGATCTAGAATAATTGTTCTTTTTCTTCTTCAGCAATATCAAGGTGGAAACAAGATTGTTTTCTACACAGAGAAGGATTAGAATGTGATTGTTGTTGATCTTCTCTGTGTGCCTTGTATTTTCTTTCTGGTCTGGACTGTCTTCTACTTGTTGAAAAGAGAGAAAATCTCTTTTATATGATCAGTCGGATTTCTCCTTTGAATTTTTGAATTCCTTTTTGCATTAATTGCTGACGGCCTAGAGAATGTAATACGGCTAGATAGAATATCTGCATTAATGGATTTCCCCAACTGTCCTTTTGAAAATGGCAAGTAATAATTCTAATGAATACCATAATCAATGCTGCTTATAACAGTTATATTCAGAGAATTTTAAGCATTGATTATTCAGAAATTACTGCAATAAAATAAGGACAAAAGAAGGAAAAATCCAAGTCTGGATCTGCACAGAATTCGTCGAGCAAAGAACAGATTTCGTCGACCTAAGTCCAGAGTTCGTCGAGCTGAGAAATCATGTCCATCGACCAGAAAAATGTTGTTCGTCGAGCTGAGATCCAAGTTCGTCGACCTGAGAATGGCTAACTGCTTTCTAATAAAACTTGCCAATTCTGTGCTCTAAGTTCGTCAAGCTGATAACATAACTTCGTTGACTGGAGTTCAGAGAAAGGATTCTGGACTTAGAATGTAGAAGTTGAACTTCCAGAAATCATCGACCTGAGCTCAAATATCGTCGAGCTCAACTCAGAGAATTATCTCTGAGTTCATCGAGCGGAGCACGACTTTCGTCGAGCTGAGTTTGATGAACGTCAAACTCACTTTCCTGAACCTTGATTTTTCTCTAAGTCTGGAGTCTTTTGCAGTCTTTTGTTGGCTGGTCCATGCAATGTTAACTCTAAGGACATAGCCTAAACTCTAGGACACAGACATGACCCAGGCTATACATGGTGGGTCAGACATCTTAATTAGTGAACCTAGCCCAAATCAAACTAGGGGTTCAACACTTTCGATATTACTGCCCACAGGATTGACCGCTAGATATAATTTTAAGAGATGATCGTTTACTTTAAACGAGCCTTTTTTCGGGTGGGAGATGAGTATGGTCTTATATGGCCAAACCTCTTCAACTTTGAAGGGGTCGAACCATCGTGATTTTAGTTTACCCGGAAAGAGTCGAAGACGTGAATTATAAAGAAGTACAAGATCGCCCAGAGAAAAAAACTTTTGGCGCTTGATTTTTCGATTGTGATAAAACATAGAACGCTCCTAATAGAACTTATTGCTCTCGTAAACATTTGCATGCCATTCATCGAGCCCGTCGATTTACTACCTCAACTTGGCCACTTGTTTGCAGGTGGTAGGGGTGGCAAGTTTGTGTGTGACTCTTTATTTAGCTAACGTCTTATCCATTTGGGTGTTACAGAAATGCGTTCCTCTATCGCTCACAATAGCGCGAGGTGTGACGAAGCGAGAAAATAGTTTTTTAAGAAAGGTAACGACGACTCGCGTATCATTGGTGGGGAGAGCTTGCGCTTCCGCCCACCTCAATAAGTAGTCGACCGCCACTAAAATATAATTAGTTTTTTAAAAGACGGAGGTAGGGGGCCAAAAAAATCGATGCCCCACAAATCGAAGATTCGCACTCTAAAAATAAATTTTGGGGCATCTTGTCACGACGAGAGAAGTTACCCGACCACTGGCAGCTATCGCAGGAGCGCACAAAATTGTGAGCGTCTTTGAATAGAGTAGGCCAAAAGAAGCGCGCCTCCAGCGCCTTCCGCGCGGTCCCATTAGCTTGAAAATGCCCACCAGTCGGACCCTCGTGGCTGTGCCTAAGTATTTGCGTGCACTCCATACCTACGACGCATCTTCAGACTGCTTGGTCCACGAAGATACGAAAATGAAAAGGGTTCTCCCAAAAGAAATATTTCAAGTCAGAAAATAATTTCTTCTTTTGCTGGCTCGAAAATGTCTTGTAGGAGCACCCGCGCAACTAAATAGTTCGCAAAATCTACGAACTAAGGCGGGGAAGATGAACTAATATTTATGGCTAGGAGGCATTTCTCGGGGAATTTGTCTTTTTTGTCAGATTTGACGAGTGCTTCCGCACCGGGATTTTCTAAGCCGGAGATGTGATCGGCGGCTAAATTTTTCGCTCCCTAATTATCCCAGATTTCTAAATCAAACTCTTGCAGGAGGAGGATCCATCGAAGAAGGCGGGGCTTGTCGTCCGTTTTTACTAACATTTATTTTAAGGCGGAGTCGTCGGTAAATACGATAACTTTAGATAGCGTTATATATGAGCGAAACATATCAAATGCGAAAACGACGGCTAAAAGTTCCTTTTCGGTTATCGTGTAATTTTCTTGTGCGGAAGTGAGCATCTTGCTAGCGTAATAAATATGATGAAAATATTTATTTATACGGTTGCCAAGGACGGCACCTACGGCAATATCACTAGCGTCGCACATATTCTCGTACGGAAGGGTCCAATCGGGCGCCACTAAAATGGGTGAATTGATATGATTTTGTTTTATAAAATTAAATGCAGACTCGCATTCACTACTAAAGACAAAATTTGATTCCTTTTCCAAGAGGCGAGTATGCGACTTTGTTATTTTTGAAAACTCTTTAATGAAACCTCTATAAAAGCCCGCTTGGCCTAAGAAACTCCTGATAGATTTAACGTTAGAAGGCGGGGGAAGTTTTACGATAATTTCTAATTTGGCTTTATCGACCTCCATCCCCATTGACGAAATCTTATGGCCGAGAAACAATCCTTCTCGAACCATAAAGTTACACTTTTCCAAATTTAAAACAAGATGCGTGTCCTCGCATCGTGGAAGGACACGATCTAGATTATGAAGATAAGTTGGGAATGAGCATCCGAAAACAGAGAAGCCATCCATAAAGACTTTCATAATGTCTCCTACTAGCTCGCCAAAGATCACCAACATACATCTTTGGAATTTAGTTGGCTCATTGTAGAGGCTAGTGGCATTCTTCGGTATGCGAAGGTGTTAAACGGGCAGGTAAAAGTTGTTTTCTCTTGGTCATCGGGGGAAATGGGAATTTGGAAAAACCCTGATAAACCATCAAGAATACAAAAGTATGGATGAGCGGATAAGCTCTCCAGAATTTGTTATAAAAATAGTAGTTGGAAATGGTCCTTAAGGGTGGCATCAGTTAGTTTTCTATAATCGATGCACAACAGCCAACCTGTAACAGTACGAGTTGGGACGAGTTCATTATGCTCATTTTCCACTACGGTAAGACCACCCTTCTTGGGCACGACATGAATGGGACTAACTCATGCACTATCCGAAATGTGATATATAATCTTCGCATCTAATAATTTTATAATTTCGGCTTTAACGACGTTTTTCATTTTGGATTAAGACGTCGATGCGGCTGAATAGTTTTGCGACAATTATCATTAAGGAAAATCTTATGGGTGCAAAAAGAAGTGTTAATCCCTTTTAAATCAGAAATTTGTCATGCAATTGCGTGGCGATGTTTGAGCAAAACTTCCAATAAATTGGAAGTCTCTAAATCTCTCAAATACAAAGAAATGATAACGGGAAGGGTATCATCTTTTCCCAAAAATGCGTATTCGAGAGATTCAGGTAGGGGTTTGAGCTCTAGGCAGGGCTGTTCTTCTAACGAGGTTTTAATTTTAATATATCTCGATCCAAATGGTTTGATAGATAATTTTGCTTCGTCATCCTCTTTGCAGTTAAAGGTTTTGAGCGCAAAAATATCGTCTTTTAAAAAAGTAGACTCGAAAACAGGGGAAGAACAATCTTCGAGATAGGTATCTAATTTATAACAAAAGTCATCGCTCGATGACGAGTCTCTTATGGAGGGATTAATAGAGAAAGTAACCTAATCATCTCCTACTCGGATGAGGAGACGACCGTTACTCACATCAATTAATGCACGAGAGGTGGCGAGAAAAGGGCGACCGAGTATTATTGGTACATCGGTGTCCTCGATGTCTAAGATGACAAATTCTACCGGAAAGATAAACTTATCAACTAGGACAAGAACGTCTTCCACTACCCCAACGGGAAACTTAACTGAGTGATCCGCTAGTTGGATATGCATTTTAGTAGTGGTCGGAGTGCCCAAACCTAATTTTTGAAAGAGCGAGAACGACATCAAATTAATGTTCGCACCTAAATCTACAAAAGCGTATTTTACTAATATATTACCAAAAAGGCACGGGATGGAAAACCGTCATGGGTAATTTCTTTTAAGGGGCAATTTATTAGTAAGAGCCGCTGAGCAGTCTGCTTTCAGAGATATATGTGAAATATTTTCTAATTTTTGTTTATTAGAAAGAAGTTCTTTTAAATATTTCACATACTTAGGCATCTGCGAGATCGCCTCGCAGAAGGAAACATTAATATGAATTTGTTTTAATAATAAAATAATTTTTTGTATTGCACGTCCTTACGCTCACTATCTAACTTATGTGGATACGGCAAGGGCATTTTAAAAATAATTTTATCGTGTAAAATTTATAAAGGCGGCGTAACCGAAGAAGGGGGAAGAGGGGTCGAAGGTGAAATATGTACCTGTGGATCGATCCGTTTTGGATCGATCACCTACTTTCCTCTACGGAGGGTTACAACATTGATATTCTCCCGCGGATTTGGCTCCGTGCTCCCCGGCAGTGCCCCGAGCGTGTGCTCGAACATCATCCGCTCCAACTGTATAACCTGAAGTTTAAAGTTTTTTAGCGATCTGGTGATGTTCTGAATATTTGACTCGTCGGACGCAATGTATTTAGAAAACAATTCCTCCATCTTGGAGGGTTTTGGAAGAAGGGGAGGCAGCAGAAATCTAGGCGCAAAAGAATTGGGCGGGCGCTGCACATTGTTCTCGTTTCTCCATGAGAAGTTGGGGTGGTTCCTCCAAATCGGATTATAGTGATTACTATAAGGGTTATTGTTGGGGTTGAAGGAAGGTCGCCCATGATTTCCAACATAGTCTATGAACTCTTAGACTACGTTGACGTTAGAGGGAATCATCCAAGGCGGAGTGGAGGAGGTAGCAGACATCTCCGCCACCTGCTTCGTCAGACTTTCAACTTGAAGGGCTAAGTGTGTTGTGGCATCCACTTTGAAGACGTCAGCCGCCTACCTGGGACATCCCCGCGTGACATTCCATTGGTAGGAGTTCATAGCCATCTCTTTGATAAGAGCTTGGGCAGCCTCAGGGGTCTTGTTATTCAGGGTATCACCGGCAGCCACGTCAATCATTTGACGTGTCAGATAGTTAAGGCCATTGTAGAAAATTTGGACATGCAACCACGCAGGAAGCGCGTGGTGCGGACACTTGCGGAGGAATTCTTTAAACCGCTCCCAAGTCTAAAATAGAGACTCGAAATCATTACGAACAAACGAAGAAATGTCCGCC
This sequence comes from Platanthera guangdongensis, assembly GCA_039583875.1. NCBI lineage: Eukaryota > Viridiplantae > Streptophyta > Magnoliopsida > Asparagales > Orchidaceae > Platanthera > Platanthera guangdongensis. The sequence continues at coordinate 65,561,690 of CM077166.1, read as the reverse complement.
CGCAACTTTGCAGTTTTGGCCGGCGGAAAATACTTCGTTAAGAACCGCTCCGCAAGCTCGTCTCAGGTGGTGATACATCCTCACGGGAGGGAATTCAACCACGCCTTAGCTTTGGATCTTAAGGAAAAAAGTAAAAAGGCGCAAACGAATGGCGTCAACAGTGACGCCAATAATCTTAAAAGTATCGCAGATTTCCAAAAAACTAGACAAATGAATGTTCGGGTACTCATCCGGTTGTACATCGAACTGCACGGTAATTTGGATCATTTGGATAACGCTCGATTTTATTTCAAAATTATTGCTCGCCACCGTCAGGCGAATAATACTAGAACAAGTATCGTCCAAATTCGATCGAGCGTAATAAGACATTATTGCTCCGCGGCCGCGTTCGGATAAGGGCCAGCCATAGCAACGACAGAGGGTTCTCTGACGGATTCTTCGAGATCCAAAGAGGGATTTCGACGTTGAGAACGAATGCGTGCAAGTGAGCGTTTGATCTCAGGATCGAAATCCAAATTTTCAGACTACGAAGGTTATCCACGGGCCATACACCCTAAAATATAAACTAAATAATTAACTATTTTTTGGATTTTTAAGTAGAGTTTTTAAGTTTTTTTTTAGTTTTTAGAAAATAGGTAAAATTAATACAGTTCGGAATTCGAAATAAAAACTCGAAGCCTCCCAGGCAACGACGTCAAAAACTTAATGCGCGCGAAGCCCGACTCTGATTTATCTAGTGAGCATGGTGGGTCTGAATTTCGCGCGACGATGGTAGGCAAGTGCACCTATCGCAAGTAATACAGGATATTCGGGAGAATATCGAGATCGTAAATTTCCCGGGGATTCGTTGATTATCTCTACTCTTCCTGGAAGGACTATTATCTTACCCAAAAATTTAAGTTGTCAGATTTAACTAATTAAAGCGGTTGATAAGAAAGTGTTGAAAATGGATTGCAAAAGATCGATGAAGAAATAACACTCGGTTCGAATTACGTTACGACTAAAATAGATTTATATAATTAGAGATCCTAGGTTTCAATTCAATTGAAGGGGAAACATGGCCGTGGAGGTTCCAAAAGAATGAGCTCACATATCTCTAGGATTATCACTCACCTGAACATTAAGACTATTCGACCGAGCTCTCGTCCGACGAAGGATTCCTCTTAATACCCGCATTACGCTAGGAACCCCACTATTGGGGGGGGACCCAATCCGGAAGAATTCTGTGCCTCCTCTCTCGAGGTTTAGTGCGAAGCTCTCTTTACCCAAGGGGGATCAGTCCATATGGATGGCCTCTTGGCTATTTAGCATATGGATAACAGAAAGAGAACCCGCACATCAATATGTAGTCGTAAACCAGGGGTAAACCTTAAGTTATTAATTAAATAGAAAAAAGATCTTTAATTATTTAAAAAGATTTTTATGTCCCAATGCCCTTCGATACCGAGGGATAAAGGCGATTAGCCACTCATCGGAATGAGGATGGCTTATGAGTTTGGAGAGGCATGAGTTCTAAACTTAAACGCTAAAGGTTTACAAAAAATAAGAAGAAATAGAATAATCTAACATTAGAAAGAGAAAAGCTACTAAAAAGAGATAAACGCACCCACTCAGCCAAACTCATAATAAAGGAAAAAGGGCTAAGTTACAAAAAAGAAAAATTGCATAATTGAAATTACAAGTCCTACTCAAACGAGTAGGCGGGAAATGACAAGTTCTACTCAAACGAGTAGACGGAAAATTATAGTTGAAAATTGCATGTCCTACTCAAACGAGTATGCGGGAAATTAAAATGGTAAATTGCAAGTCCTACTGATGCAGTCCTATGATTTCGACGGACAAAATTATGCGCTCTGGGTTTCGATAATTAAAATAAATACGTCGCGTGCGGTTTCTCTAATTAGCACTATCGATTATCTACCCGATTCGGACAATTAGCGATTCAAATTAAAATTATATGCAAACATTCACAATTCCAATAAGAGAAGATCCGGACTAAAATAACGATTTAAATGAAGTCCCAATCGATCCCAAATTAATTTAAAACAAGGTGAACCAAATCACATGAACTCGACAAGAAAATCAAGGATAATGAATTATATTTCTTATAGCGTTCACGAGATCTACCCGCTCTGATTTATATGAAAATATTCGGAAGAAAAAACACCCTAAAAATTCAGATTTATTATAGCACAATACTCAATATAAATCAGAACGGATTACTAGTCTTCTATTCCACCAAAATCTCACAATTATTAGAAGAACACACAAGAGATGGTTAGAGAACTCGTTACACAAATCCCAAGAAAGGTCCGTCCACAAAGATGAGTGGAGGAAGCACTCACAACGGTGGTTGATTCTATCTCCATGTGAGTCCACGGATCTGCACCAGATGATGAAGACGCGAGCCATTCTTCTTCCTTTTGCAAAACCCATGGAGAGAGGGAAACTTGGTGGCCGAAATTTTGGAAGGGAAAAGAGACGGTGGTGGCTACGAGGTTGTCCAAAATTCTTGGAGTAGAAGGAGTGAGAGGTAAAGGTGGGGACTCTTACAAAGAGGAGGAGGAGGAGGGGAAGGAGAGGGTGGCCGAACTACTAAGATGGGGGAGAGGAGGGGCATGCTATTGATGCGCGAAAATGGCACCGGCAGCTAAAACGGAGGGGGTGTTCGGTCTCACAAGCTATGAGAGGAAGAGGATTAAGGTTGTGGGGATAGAGGAGAAGAGGGAAGCTTCTGAGTGCTCGAGAGTGGAGCAAATGCATGTCAAGGAGGTTGCGGGGATAGAGGAGAGGGTGCTGAGAGCAGAGGAGAAGCTTGATCAACAGAGAAGGTTGATCAAGAGAGGAGGAGGTTGATCAGAAGCTGTTGAGCAGACGGTTAATATGACGATTGTGCTTACAGGTTGGTTGCCGAGAGAGCTGAGCTGAGCTAGGAAGAAGGGAGAGAGAAGGGGCCGCTAGCAGCGGCAGCAGCAGACTTCGGCCGCCGCGGCTTAAACGCCACTCTTGCGATGGGCTTTCCTTTTATTAATAGCGAGAGTTACAACTTGTCAATACACCTTTACAACAAAGCTATAAAGGGTAAAAGAAGGAAGCTGGCGGCTAAGGAAGAATAATGCCAGAGGAGGCCGCGCGGACTGAAGAGCGAAGCCGACAGGCCGCGTGGTTAAGGGAAGCAGGAGACCGCGCGGACTGGAGGACCAGTGGCTAGCAGGCCGCGTGTCTAAAGGCGCTGAGACGGGTCTGGTCTGAGAAACGGAGTCCACAGGAGTTGGGTTGGTTGGCTGACTTCAAGCGTGAGCACCTTGGTGATGACCAGACCCCTCGAGAGCCCCCCCCCCGGATGAGAGGCATGGGGGGCTATTTATAGGCCCAAGGAGGTAACGGCTTGCGGTGATGTAACCCCCGGTGAGACGGTAACTTGAGCGAGAAGGAGACGGAGTCCGCCGAGTCCGCAATAGGCCGTACGGACAGGGACTTGGTACCGAAGCCGGAGCTGCTGTCGGCAAAATGGGAGACTCAGTGGCGGACTGCGATGCGGGATCGCGGAGTCCGTCAGTGCTGAGCTGGAACTGTCTGCCAACTGCTGGGGTGGCGGATGCTGGAGGACAAGCGGCAGACTGTAAGGAGAATCCGCTGAGTCCGCCGCTCATGAACTGAGCGAGCTACAAGGGGTGCGGGCAGCAGAGTGCCCGCGGAGTCTGGCGAGGCTGCGCTAGGTTATGCGGACTGGGACTGCTCTGGAGGATTTGATGCCTGGCGGGCTGGAAAGAGTCCTCCACTACTGACTGAATCCGTGCCAAGACTGAGGACCGAGGGAGAAGTCTGCTACTACTGGCTGAGCCTGCGACAGGCCTGCGGACTGAGGAGGAGCTAAACCTGCTGCTGCCGAGAAGCTGGTGCTGGTTAAAGAAAGGGCGGACTGCATAGAGAGTCTGCCATGTCCGTTGAGTCCGCGGCTGCTGCGAAGCTGAATACTCTTGCATTGGAGAGGGAGCCTGGCTGTTGCGGCTGTTGGGGTTCACCAGTGAAGGCGGACTGGAAGTCTTGATCGTACTTAGAGTCCGCCCAACTCGCGAGGAACTTGGTCTTTGGCAGGTGGCCGGAACTGGAAACCGCGCTCTGTAGGCGAGCTAGAGGAGTCGGCTGCCCGTGTTACCGGGCGAAGGGATATGCGACCTTTTGTCGGCCTGGGCGGATAGGTAGTTGAGTCCGGCAGAGAGAGACCTGCGGAGACAACTTTGTGGTTAAGCTGAATAGGGGCGACCTGCAGAGGCGGACTGCGGAAGCAGTCCGTGGACCCTGCCGACCAAGGAAAGGCGTGCGGCCTAGGGGGTCAGACCGCTGAGACCGCGCAGGCCGCGCGGCCTGAGCGAATAGAAAATTTTGTCCGCCCTCCCTAGGGAATCACGACCTCCAGGAGAAACCCAGGGGAGGCCGCGACGAGCGAGCTGGCTCCCTTGGTAAGGATTACCGATTTCGGGGTTATCATAATCCCCACAGTTTTTTAAGTTGTGAATAGAACTTTGAAAAAGTTGGAGACCCACGAAAATCGTGATCCACCCCAACGGAAAGAGAAGTGGGGCAAGGAGAGATAGAACATGAAGCCTCTCCTTAGGAGTTTGGTGCTGCCTGTCTATTTTCCTGCAAGAGGAAAGTTAGGGTAGGCATGTATGGGTGGTACATCGAGTGTGTACCTGAGTTTGCCTTTGCAGAATGAGGAAGATGTGTCTTCCACTAAGTTCTGCAAAATGAAAGTGAGAGGAAAACATAAAAGCATAGTAACTTGCAGGTACCTGATGGAGGCTTGCCAGCACCTGTTATCCTCTGCAGAAAAGGAAGGATGAAGAGTATACAAGAAGGAAAAATGGACTGCAAGTACCTGGAAGGAACTTGCAAGTCTTTGTTGGTTTCTGCAAAAGAAGAGTTAAAGGTATGCACAGTATATGAAAGTAACTTGCAAGTACATGTGAAAAAACTTGCAAGTATCGGATGATCTCTACAAAATGAGAGTTAGGAACAAACATGATATATGTGAGAAGCTTGCAAGTACCTGGGAGAGGTCTTGCAAGTGTTTGCTAATCACTGCAAAGAGAAGAGTTAGAAGCAAACATGTAAATGAAAGAAACTTGCAAGTACCTGGGAGAGGGCTTGCAAGTGTTTACTAATCTCTGCAAAGAAAAGATTTAGAAGCAAACATGTAAATGAAAGAAGCTTGCAAGTACCTGGGAGAGGGCTTGCGAGTGTTTGCTAATCTATGCAAAGAGAAGAGTTAGAAGCAAACATGTAAATGAAAGAAGCTTGCAAGTACCTGGGAGAGGGCTTGCAAGTGTTTGCTAATCTCTGTAAAGAGAAGAGTTAGAAGCAAACATGTAAATGAAAGAAGCTTGCAAGTACCTGGGAGAGGGCTTGCAAGTGTTTGCTAATTTCTGCAAAGAAAAGAGTTAGAAGCAGACAAAACATGAAAATAGCTTGCAAGTACCTGTGAAGAAGTCTTGCAAGTGTCTGCTAGTCTCTGCAAGAAAAGAGTTACAAGCAGACATATATATATGAAAAGAGCTTGCAAGTACCTAAGAGAAGGCTTGCAAGTGTTAACTGTTGATGAGATAAGGTGGACATGACCAAATAACAAGGAAAATGCTTGATGAACTCTTTATCATGAAGCCCAGATCAATAAATCGAGCGTTAACTATTGATATGTCTGGATGGACATGATCAGATTAGTAGAGAAGGAACTTGACGAATTCTGCCAATCTTAACTAGATTGTAATAGCATAGTTTGATGATCGAGGAGAGTAAGATTCTTTTATCAATGCTTGATACCATTAGATTTTGATAAGAGTAATGAATAGCTCTGTGAACCATCATCTGATAGCACTTAAGCAGGCAGTGAATAAAGATGAGAGTAACAGAGCTTGTACAAGTAGAGAGCTTGCAAGTCATCATCCGATGGAGCTTTGAGCAAGCAATGTATATAAGATGAGCATAAGTAAGGTGAATGCCGGAAATCCTTTTGAGAGGTTGGATCAACCTGTTCACCTGTGAAAGAAGGCAGTTGACAAAAAAGAGGTCTATACTCGGAAGTGACTAAAGAAGGCTAGATGCTGCCACAGGTGTTCCCCGTGGGCCTTATGCATCGCTTGCCTGAGAAAGGTCATCCCAAGTATAGTCATACTCAAAGCAGGCTGGCCGCAAATCCTCTAGGAGGGCACAAAGGAGAAAAGAAAGGGAAAATCCTGAGACGGATCGCTAGATGCACTGCTCTCTTGCCTCGGGTACAATCATCACTAATCAATCAGACTAGTTGCACCAAGTGGCCTATTGCTTGTCTGTGGATTGATCAGTGGAATTGTGGGATACCACGAAGGCACGTCTTGAGAGTACCAGAGAGTGTTCGGCCATCACAGTTGTGAGATGATCAAAGAGACAAGGCTACGCTTGATCATCACTGCTTGTCAAGCAAAATCACCGTAACTGTAATGTATCCTTTACGAAGCACAGCAGAGCTAACACATGGGGCTCCCCTAGCACACACTCTGTGTCAGATGCCGGCTAGGATCCTAAGTCTGAAGCCCAACATTGTAGATTGAACGACTCCCACTACACATATGGGTATACTCCCGCCATATGTGGTCGAAGCGGTCGTGCCAGAGAACAAACTACGGAGGGAGCATTTCGGACTTGGCGATATCTTATTGGTGTAGTGATCTCTTTGGCAAAGAGAAAAGATAGAAGAGGAAGCATCACAAGAGGGGAACTGTGTCAGTATAAGATCCCAGATAAAAGGTTTGTTGAAAAAACAACAAAGAACACTAAGAAGTGTTTTGAAATGAAAATGTCTGAAAAGAGTAAGGGTAAGAGTTGAGATAACCCATCAAGGTTGTGAGAGAATTTGGAGGACGACGAAGTCCTTTGTTGGCTTAGAATAGCCTTCCAAGCACACCCTCGTCGTCGGCATCGAAGCATTCGACAGTTTTGTTAACAATGAGGAGATGAGGCTCTTCGATTAGGTTCACTCCTTTTGAGGAGCAAGGAACATCTGCGACTTCTTTGCCATTTGAGGTTGATGGATCAGGGCGATCTTCTTTGGAAAGTGTTGGGTACATTGGTTAAATGTACCTGATTTGAAGAAGCCTCACCCAACTCAATGATATACATCATAATGTATTTGATGTATGTTGAGTTTACTTGTGCAGGTTAATTAATCACTGGACTGAAGCAAAAAGTTTCTAAGTTCATGTGTCGACACCCAGAGGGAAAGTGTCGACACTTAAGAAGGCTTGTGTCGACACCCAGACAAGCAGTGTCGACACTTGGAGTTATTGTGTCGACACCTGGGATGCAGAGTCGACACCAGACAGAAAGTGTCGACACTTGGAGCTGTGTCGACACTCAGTGAAGAAAAGTGCAGACAGAAAGTGTCGACCCAAGGAGCTGTGTCGACACCCAGTGAAGCTGATTCTACACCAGATAGTGTCGCCACTTGGAGCTGTGTCGACACTCAGCAAAAGACTGTAGAAACTAAGTTAAAGTGTCGACACTAAGAACAATGTGTCGACACACAACAAGGAGAGTCAGCACTTGAAGAAAGTGTCGAAACCAAGAACAAAGTGTCGACACTCATCAGAAGAGTCAATATTTGAAGTAAGTGTCGACACCCAGAACAATGTGTCGACACTCAGCTAAAGACTCTACACTTGAAGTCAGTGTCGACACATGGAGCTGTGTCGGCACTTAGCAAAGAACAGAATTATCAACAAAATATTCTAAGTACAAGTGTCGACACTAAGGGAATGTGTCGACACTCAGCTGAAGTCTCAACAGAAGAATCAAGTGTCGACACAAGGAGCTGTGTCGACACTCAGCAAGTATCAACATAGAAGACTATGTGTCGACACCAAGAAGCAGTGTCGACACTTAACAGATTCAACACAAGAAGTTGTGTCGACACAAAGGTGATGTGTCGACACTTAGAAGAATTCAGCTAAAGATAGAAGATCAAGTACTTGTGTCGACACTCAATTTTTGTGTCGACAACTGAAGAAGAATCTGTGTCGAGACATACAAGGAGTTGTGTCGACACCTTGTAGACTTGTGTCGACACTTACACAGCATGTGTCGACACTTGAACTATAAGTGTCGACACTTAAAGAGAGAAAGTCTCGACACTTTCAGACAGTTAGAGATTTTCAAGAAATGACTGGATGACTTGACAGCTGCCGTTCCAGCCGGTCTACAGCACCTGTCAGAGATGTCAGAAGACAGTTATGAACCGGACCAGCCGGTTACCATGAAGAAGGCCTATAAATAGGCACATACAGTTTACAGAAATTGTTGATCACATTATTGAAGAACAAGTTATTAAAGTGGTACACAGAGTATCAAATCAAGAAGATCTTGCAGTTCAAGTGCAGATCTAAGATGTTGGAGAGAGAGGGCTCCATCCAAGAAATCAGCCGTTGGAACTAGGCTGAGAAGAAGGGTTCAGATTTATTCTGAATTCTAAGTGGCAGAGGTCAAGGAACAACTGCAGAAGGATTCATTCTTATTCAGTTCTACTTTCAAGAAGCTTTGAAGAAAGCTAAGTCAGATTGGATCCAGCTGAGTTCTTACAAGAACTCATCAAGAAACTCTCAACTCCCCTCTCATGTTTCTGAGTTGTAGAGTTAATATTTGTAAAATCATTTTTAACTTGTAGGATCCTTTGGATCTGAGTGAATTGTAAGCCTGTATTTATAAAGGCTGAGGGTAGGGCTTGAGAGCCTGAGTGTAGGAGAGTGAAATCTCTGAGTGTAGGCCTTGTTGGCTGAGTGTAGGCCTTGATTGGCTGAGTGTAGGCCTTTGTGGCTGAGTGTAGACTTTGGGATAAAGCTGAGTTGTAGGGCCTTGGGCCTGAGGTGTAGGAACCAATTTGGGTTCTGAGACAGTGGAGAAGTTTGGCCAAATCTAGTACACTGCTAGATAGGCGAAGGGGGAAAGTGGATGTACCCATATCTTGGGGAACCACTATAAAACACTGTGTCTACTGTGCTGTGCTATGATTGTTGCTGTGTATGCTTTGTGTTTGCTGTGATAGAATAGTTAGAAATCTATGATATTAACTGTTTGCTGCCATTAAAGTCTTAAAAGGATTAGGTCACCTATTCACCCCCCCCCCCCTCTAGGTGTTTAGGTATCATATCTTTCAAGTGGTATCAGAGCCAGGTTCCTCAAAAAAAAGGACTAACAGTCTGAGGAGATCCTGATTGGCAGATTCAGTGTAAGGCAACATACAGATTCAAGAAAATACAAATTCAAGAAAATCAAGAAACATGGGTTCCTCTGAAAATCACAAGGAATTGGGTTCCATGAAATTGCCCATATGCAGAAAGGAAATCTTTGGGATCTGGAAGGAAAGGGTAAGGCTGTTTATGGAGGCCTCAGACCCTAGAATCTACATCATAGTAAAGGAAGGGCCTTATGTGCCCATGAAGATATCTGTTCTAGATGCAAATCAGAGAACTCCAAAGGATTTCTCTGAAATGACTAAGGATGAGATTGTCCTAGCCACCATGGACAAGAGGGCACAAAACATAATAGTGAGTGCCATTAATGATGCAACTTTTCAGAATCTTATACACTGCAAGACAGCCAAAGAGATGTGGGACACTCTTATTGTGTATATGGTGGGATCTGAAGAAGTTAGACAAGATAGAAAATCCTTGCTAAATCAGGAGTATGAGAGTTTTAGATAAGGAAAAGGTGATAGCATAACTGAGTGCTATAAGAAGTTCTACAGAATAGTGAATGAACTCATGTCTTATGGAAGAGAGTTCAGTAACTATGAACTAAATGACAAGTTCCTAAGGTCCCTAACCAAAGATTGGGACACCAAGATCTGTGCCATAAGAAAAATGGCTAAGTTGGGGGAAATTCCTCCTCCTACACTGTTTGGCAAGTTATTGTCATATGAGATGCAGTTGACAGTGAGAAAAGAGGAGGAGAAATCAACAAGAATTGAACACAAGGAAAGAACAGTAGCCTTCAAGACAGAAGCCTCCAGGAAGTGCAGGAATAAGTCATCAACTCCACCTCCAGAGGTAGCTGAATCAGAGTCAGATGAGTTAGTCAGCACCAAGTCTGAAAGCAGTAAAAGTGATGAAGACTTTGCTCCCTTCACCAGACACTTTCAGAAATTCTTGAAGAAGAAACAGTGGAGGTCAAGACCTTCTACTTCAAAGGGAAAGGAAGTCTTGTATCAGGAGAAAAAGCCTTCAAAGAGAGACAGGAAGAGGACAAAGTCAAGCAAGGCAACTGGTTCAAAGATAGTGTGTTATTGCTGCAATAGACAGGGTCATGTTATTACAGATTGTCCAGAGAAGAGAAAGGAATCTGGTGACAGGAAAAAGCCTCACTTCAAAGCCAAGAAAGAGACGTCTTTTGTTGCCAAGAAGGAGAAGACTCTATCAGATATCTCTTCTTCAGAAACTGAGTCTGAGGCTGATGCCTACAAAGGGCTGTTTGCTGAAGAAGAAGAAGAAGAATTCATGCAGATCATGGAGTCTATTTATGAACAAGAAGACAGTCATTGCCAAGGGCTAATGGCTTTGACAGAGAGTGCCAGAATCCTGGAGCAGCCAGGACCCAGTAAGGTACAAGGTTCAAGTTCAAGTTCAGTTTCTTGTTCTAGTTCAGATTCAGATTCTTCTTCATCAAGTGATGAGAATGTATCTGAGTCTGAGGATGATATTCATCAGCCTATAGATGAATATAAAGTGCTGTTGCAAGCTTACAAGAAAAGCAAGTCCCTTGCCAAAAGTCAGGCAAAGGAAATTGCTGATCTTAAAGCTGCTGCAACAGATTCTGAGAAGCAATTTGATCAAAATCTTAATGAAATAGCCAGGCTGAAACACATAACAGTGATTCAGATGGGCACTATCACCTTTAAGAATGATCAAATCAAGAGTCTGGAGATAAATCTTCAGAAAGAGAGAGATCTTGTTGCTATGTTTTCTAAACCTAAGTCAGTGCTACCTTTAATTGATGAATTTGTTCATCATAAAGGCAAGGCTGGACTGAGCTTTATTAGACCTGCAGGGACTGAGCAGTCCAAGTCTAAGTCCAAGGGCAAAGCCCCAACATTCAACAAGCCTGCTATACACAAGACAGCCAAGGCAATACCTAAGCAAAGGTACAATAAGTTTGAATGTTGGTGCTGTGGCAAAGTTGGCCATTTTGCAGTGGACTGTTGGCACAATGCTAGTGCCAAAGTGAGTACCAAACTACCTGTTGGAAAGCCAGTGTGTAGCTTTGTCAGATTGCAGACTAACAAGTACCAAGGACCCAAGAATTCTTTGGGTTCTAAGGTTCATTAATCTGTTTTGCAGGTGAGTCCAAGTGGTCATACCCCAACATGGTACTTGGACAGTGGATGTTCCAGACATATGACTGGAACTAGAGGATTACTAAAGGACTACATACCAATAAAAGATGGTCCAAAAGTCACCTTTGGTGGTTCTGAAAAAGGAATCATCAAAGGATTTGGTAACATTTCTAGCAACTTGGTTACCATCACTCAAGTGGCTTATGTTAAAGGGTTGAAACACAACCTAATAAGTATAAGTCAATTAAGTGATGTAGGGTATGACATCTCATTTGCTAAAAATGGTTGTCATATCAAGAGGTCAAGTGATCAAGAGATCATTTTGATAGGTTATAGGAAGAGGAATGTCTACTGCCTAGACATTATGATTGAGAACAATGGTTCTCTAGTTTGTCTTGTAGCTGATGAGACAGTCTCTCATTGTGTCAAATGGCACAAGAGGCTAGCCCATCTTAACTACAAGACTATTAGCAAACTCTTTAGCAAAGAGTTAGTGAGGAATGGTCCTCAAGTTAAGTGTGTTAAAGATGGTATTTGCTCAGCTTGTCAAAAGGGCAAGCAGACTAAATCCACCTTTAGAAGCATAGAAAACAAAGATGCTGTGAGGTGTTTATACCTCTTGCACTTGGATCTCTTTGGTTCAATGCTAGTTCACAGCTTAGGTAGGAAGGTCTATACCTTTGTAGTTGTAGATAACTACTCAAGGTTTTCCTGGGTGTTCTTCTTAAGACAGAAATCTGAAACACCTAGTGTCTTCTATAGCTTTGTCAAGCAAATTCAGAATGAACTAAATAGTACAGTGGTCAAAATTAGAAGTGACCATGGTACTGAATTTCAGTCTGATAGTATGACAAAACTATGTGAAGACTTTGGGATATTTCAAGAATTCTCTTCACCTAGAACACCTCGGTAAAATGGCATTGCTGAGAGGAAGAATAGAACCTTGATAGAGGCTGGTAGGACCCTATTAAGTGATACATCACTGCCAGAGTATTTCTGGGCTGAAGCAATTAATACTGCATGTCATGTTATAAATAGGGCTACCATCACTAAAAGGCTTAACAAGACCCCCTATGAAGTTGTGAAAGGCAGGAAACCAAACATATCTTATTTCAGGATCTTTGGTTGCAAATGCTTCATACTTAACAATGGGAAGTCTTACTTAACTAAGTTTGCTGCCAAGTCCCAAGAGGGAATTTTTGTTGGGTACAGCAATAATAGTAAGGCTTATAGAGTCTACAACTTGACTACATAAGTTGTAGAAGAATCTGTGCATGTAGTTTTTGATGAGACTAAACTTATTAACAATGAGTTGTCTAGTAGTGTAGGCAGCCCCACAGGTTTAACAAAGAAAATGGACAAGCTTACTATAGAAGAAGTACCTGCTGCAAGACAGCAAGTAGAAGACAGTAGCTGTTGTCCAGGGGGACAACTACATGTGTCAATTGCTGAAGAAATACAAGGAGTACAGCATGATGGAGATGCTGAAGAGGTTCAACCAGAAGTTAGGATGCCTCCAGCCAACAGGCATCTAAGAGATCATCCAGTAGAGCAGATTATTGGAGATCCAAGACAAGGAGTACAAACCAGGAGCAGATACATGAATACAGCAATCTACTCCAGTTTCCTGTCTCAAGTTGAACCTAAGAAATTTGAAGAAGCAATACAAGATCCACAATGGACTGAAGCAATGCAAGAAGAGCTTAATCAGTTCAAGAGGTGCAAGGTCTGCGAACTTGTTCCTAAACCTAAAGACCACAATGTAATAGGAACTAAGTGGATCTACAGGAATAAGATGGATGAACAAGGGGTCATCATTAAGAATAAGGCTAGACTGGTTGCTAAAGGATATAGGCAAGAAGAAGGTATTGACTTTGATCAAACCTTTGCTCCAGTAGCCAGACTGGAAGCCATAAGGATGTTCTTGGCCTATGCAACCTATCAAGGATTTAAGGTTTACCAGATGGATGTCAAGTCAGCATTCCTAAATGGTAATCTTAAGGAAGAAGTCTATGTGGAACAGCCTTCAGGTTTTGTTGATCCAACTCTACCTCATCATGTCTATAGACTTAGGAAAGCTTTATATGGGTTAAAGCAAGCCCCTAGGGCTTGGTATGAAACCCTATCTAGTTTCCTCATTGAGAACAAGTTCTCAAGGGGGAAAATAGATAAGACTCTATTCCTTAGGGCATCTAGAGGCAAAGTTATACTAGTCCAAATATATGTAGATGACATTATATTTGGGTCTACTGAAAGCAGCCTTTGCAAAAAGTTTGCAAAACTTATGCAAGGTCAGTTTGAGATGAGTAGTATGGGAGAGCTGAAGTTTTTCTTGGGTCTCCAAGTTAAACAGACTGAGAGTGGTTTATCCATTTGTCAGTCCAGGTTCACCCTAGAACTCATAAGGAAGTATGGTATGGATTCATCCAGCACCATGAAGACTCCTATGGGGTCAAGTATGTCTCTTAGCAAGGATGATGCAGGGAAACCTGTAGATGAAACCTTGTATAGAGGGATAGTTGGCTCCCTATTATACTTGACTGCTAGTAGACCAGACATCATGTATGCTACATGTGTTTGTGCAAGGTATCAAGCCTGCCCTAAAGAGTCTCATTTGACAGCAGTCAAGAGAATATTGAGATATCTAAAGGGCACTCCCTATCTAGGCCTCTGGTACCCTAGGAATGGAGATTTTGAACTAACAGGTTATTCAGATGCAGACTTTGCAGGATGCAAAGAAGATAGAAAGAGCACTACTGGAACCTGTCAATTCCTAGGTGGGAGACTAATTTCATGGAGTAGCAAAAAGCAAACCAGTGTGGCTATCTCCACAGCAGAGTCAGAGTATGTGGCTGCAGGAAATTGCTGTGCTCAACTTCTGTGGATACAACATCAGCTAGAGGACTATGAATTTCAGGTAAGTAGAACTCCACTTTTCTGTGATTCTACAAGTGCTATTTCAATAGCTAATAACCCTGTATCTCATAGTAGAACTAAACATATTGAAATTAAATATCATTTTCTTAGGGAGCATGTAGAAAGAGAAGATATTTTATTAGAATATGTTAAAACTGATAATCAAGTAGCTGATATGTTTACTAAGCCCCTAGAAGAAGCTAAGTTCAATAGATTCAAAATTGAACTAGGAATGATAAACTTAGAGTAAGTTTACAGATTAGAAAATGACTAAGTAAAAAGGTGTCGACACATAGACAAGTGTATGTCGACATAGAGTAGTGGTGTCGACACTTCAGGAAATAAGTGTCGACACATCTAGGATGTTGGTGTCGACACTTCAGAATGTTGGTGTCGACACATGTCCAGTAGGTGTCGACACATCCAATGTGGTGTCGACACTTAAGTTTTACTCAGAATTTTCTAAGTAAAGTCTCGACAATGTGTCGAGTTATGTTGTGTCGACACATAACCAAGTGTCGACACATAAAATCTGTGACTAAACTTGTGTCGACACCTGTGTGTCGAGACATTATAAGTCAGTGTCGACACTTTTTGCCAGTGTCGACACATTTTAAGTTAACTATCCCGCCTGTTCATCTTCAAAATCAGAAAGGTATAAATAGGGTTCGGTCTTTGTTTGTCGACACGCTTTCAAAGTTTCGAGACCGAAACTACTGTGTCGACACCTCTCTTTTCTAAAGACAAATTCTACAAATCCTAATGGCACCTAAGCTTGAGGAGAACGTTAACGAAGGATATGAGCTGGTGCGCGGCGCTTTCCATGATGCTGATGCAGAAATCAAGGCGGTCGTAACCCTAGTTGCAGATTCTGGGTTAGAATACTTAGTTTCTGAACCTACAAAGATTTGGAAGAAAGAGGTTCTTGAATTTCTAAATGGAGCTGCAGTAGATGAGTCTGGATACCGAATCAAATCCAGAGTTCATGGAGAAAAGGTTAAGGTAACCCCTAAAAGTCTGAGGAAGATTCTACAGCTTCCAAGAATTCAAGATGAAGAAGAAGTTACTACTATCAAGACCAGGAAAGCTTTAACCTGGTGTGGACTGGATTCCAAGATGAAGATAGGTTTTGTTTTTAACAGGAAAGGCATGAACAGTCAAGGCAAATTCCTGTCTGAGATAGTGGGAAAGGTCTTACTCAGTAAGCCAGGAGGGCATGACAGAGTGTTTGCCTCCATGTTCAATATAATGACCAGGATAATCTTCACTTTAAGAACAAATTGATCAGTTATAGTATTTGACAAGATCAAGGAAAGTCTGAAGAAGCCCAATCTGGGCAGAATCTTAAGCCTCTACCTAGCTGGTACCATACCAGAGGTAATGAATACTGCTGCTGGAAGCAAGATAAATCACATGAGGAAGATGGATCAAAGGATCTTTTCAAGATGGGACAGGGTGTTGTCCAAGGAAATGCCAACCCCAGAGAAGGCAGTTACTGAGAAGGAGATTCCTCCAAAGAAAAAGAGAAAAACTGCTCCAGTGGCACAAGAGTCCACCAGCAGTTCTAAAAGTGAAGAACAAGTTGTTTTCACTCCAGATGACCAAGAGGAAGAGACTGCAGTGAAATCTCCTGCTCCTCAAGAGGCTGCTGAGATCCAGGGGGAGCTGCCTCAAGCTAGCCCCATCCACAAGGATCACAGCCAGGGGGAGCCTCCAGTTGTAGAAGAACCCTCTACACTGGAAAGTGAGCAAGCCACCACCATCATACAAGAGGTACTCACTGACCTAAATACTTTAGAATATCTTATAGAAGATGCTGATTTGTCTGATGTTCCTCAGCAAAATCAGCTGCCTAGTCAAGCTCCAGATGTTGTTATAGAAGACACATCTGTTGTTCCAGTAATTCCTGATCCTGTGGTTGAAGAACCAAGAAATTCTCCAGCTTCTTCACCACCAGAATACACCATGGAGGATTTATTCCTAAATCTAGAACAACAAGATTTTGACATGGACAAGGATGCTGCTGAAAAAGATCATGCTGCTGCTGAGGGGGAGCAAATGCCAGTTCTGGAAGAGCCTATAAGGCAACAACCTGAGAAGCCTCAAAGCCCTAAGGAGAGGGTTAACATAGCCAGCACTTCTGCCTCTGAAGATGAGGAGAGTGCTAGGGCAAAGAAGAAGAAACTGTATGTCTTCAAGAGAAGAAGTCAAAGTTATAAGAAAGCTCTGCAATCTCTTGCCCCACAGCCTATAGTTCAGCAAGCTCCAACTGTTGATTATAGTGCTTTAATGATTGCCATGCAGATTAAATTGGATGAACAAAGAAAAGCCATAGAAGCTTATGTGGATGAAGGCCAGAAATCCTTACAATTTGATCTAGCCCAGAACATCAAGTCTACAAGGTTTGAAATGAACCTTAACAAGAAGGAGATGACAGACTGCTTCCACAAGGGTGGCAATGCAGTGGTGTACTTGGCCACTCATCAGGAAAAGATCAAGGCACAGGTGGATGACATTGCATTGAAACAAGGATATGTTCTTGAAAATCAACTTAGAATGAATGACAATCTTACAGCTTCACATAATGCTATTGTCACTGAGTTAAAGAACAAGGCTGTTGAACCTTCTACATCTACTGCTGCTGCTAAAGCTGAATTTGATAAAGTCTTTCAAGAAGAACTTACTGCTGTAAAGACTGCAATCCAAGCCTCCCAGAAAGCCATCTCTGAACAACTTCAAAAGCTCAAACCATTCTTTAAAGAGGGAATCAGATACTTGGATAGTCAAATAAGATTTCAAAAGGATGATGTCAGAGATCATATGGCTAGAGAAGTCATAAAGGGGGAGAGAGTTTTAGTCAAAGCTAGCTCTGATCATGCCAAATGGATATCTAATTCCATCAGAGCTACACTGGATTATCCTCCACTCTGTGATGATGACAATGTTGCTGAATTAGGGATTCAAACTGCATATCTTGGAGGTGAGCAACCAGAGGTAGCTCAAGTGATATATCCTCCACCAGATTTTGACATGGTGCAAGCTGATATTCATCATATGTATAGCCCAACTAAAGGGAAGTCTAATGTTATTCTGGATAAAGTGGTTCAACCTATTACTGAAGCCATGCAAGAGGCATTACAGAAGGAGGAAGAAACAAGGTTGTCTAAGAAGAGGTTTAGGGAACAAGCAGAACAAAGGCCAGACTTTGAACAGTGTAGCCCTACCTCTAGGAATATAATATTAACTGCCCGGAAAGCTGCCAAGGACAATACTCATGACAGGAACAAATGGTTTTCTGAAGCTGAATGGAGGAAACATGAGATCAGACAAGAAGCCATTATTCAATACAGAAGGAAGACAAAGATGGGAAAGCTACCTCCTACTGCAGTGGAGCCTAGCAAGTACTTTCCTAAGCCATACGATTATTTTGAGAGACAGAAGATCAAAGCTGAAGAGCTTAAAAAGAAAGATCTAAAAGGCAAGAATCCTGCTGATGCTGAAACTACTGATGCCCCTGTCAAAGCTCAAGTTCAAGCTGGCAAGGGAATAGTTATCAAGGAACCTGAACAGAAATAGTTTAAGAATTTACTTGAAGATTATTTTGTAATCTTTTGAATGTAAAACATTTTTGTAAACTACTGAGAATGTATAAGACAATTGTTAGAACAATATATGATCAATATATTTCATGTTTGTTCTGTGAATGTGTCTATTTCTTATTTGTTCTGAAATGTTGAATTTGTATACATGTGAAATTAATACATGTTTATGTTTACCCTGCTGCATATAACCTGATTTACATCATTTTGTAATTTTTAATTATGAATGGTGTATATCATTGACTAAGGGTTATGACTTCTCCAAATAGGGGGAGATTGTTGGGTACATCGGTTAAATGCACCTGATTTGAAGAAGCCTCACCCAACTCAATGATATACATCATAATGTATTTGATGTATGTTGAGTTTACTTGTGTAGGTTAAGTAATCACTGGACTGAAGCAAAAAGTTTCTAAGTCCATGTGTCGACACCCAGAGGGAAAGTGTCGACACTTAAGAAGGCTTGTGTCGACACCCAGACAAGCAGTGTCGACACTTGGAGTCATTGTGTCGACACCTGGGATGCAGAGTCGACACCAGACAGAAAGTGTCGACACTTGGAGCTGTGTCGACACTCAGTGAAGAAAAGTGCAGACAGAAAGTGTCGACCCAAGGAGCTGTGTCGACACCCAATGAAGCTGAGTCTACACCAGATAGTGTCGACACTTGGAGCTGTGTCGACACTCAGCAAAAGACTGCAGAAACTAAGTTAAAGTGTCGACACCAAGAACAATGTGTCGACACACAACAAGAAGAGTCAGCACTTGAAGAAAGTGTCGACACCAAGAACAAAGTGTCGACACTCATCAGAAGAGTCAACATTTGAAGTAAGTGTCGACACCCAGAACAATGTGTCGACACTCAGCTAAAGACTCTACACTTAAAGTCAGTGTCGACACATGGAGCTGTGTCGACACTTAGCAAAGAACAGAATTATCAACAAAATATTCTAAGTACAAGTGTCGACACTAAGGGAATGTGTCGACACTCAGCTGAAGTCTCAACAGAAGAATCAAGTGTCGACACAAGGAGCTGTGTCGACACTCAGTAAGTATCAACATAGAAGACTATGTGTCGACACCAAGAAGCAGTGTCGACACTTAACAGATTCAACACAAGAAGTTGTGTCGACACAAAGGTGATGTGTCGACACTTAGAAGAATTCAGCTAAAGATAGAAGATCAAGTACTTGTGTCGACACTCAATTTTAGTGTCGACACCTGAAGAAGAATCTGTGTCGAGACATACAAGGAGTTGTGTCGACACCTTGTAGACTTGTGTCGACACTTACACAGCATGTGTCGACACTTGAACTATAAGTGTCGACACTTAAAGACAGAAAGTCTCGACACTTTCAGACAGTTAGAGATTTTCAAGAAATGACTGGATGACTTGACAGCTGCCATTCCAGCCAGTCTACAGCACCTGTCAGAGATGTTAGAAGACAGTTATGAACCGGACCAGCCGGTTACCATGAAGAAGGCCTATAAATAGGCACATACAGTTTACAGAAACTGTTGATCACATTGTTGAAGAACAAGTTATTAAATTGGTACACAGAGTATCAAATCAAGAAGATCTTGCAGTTCAAGTGCAGATCTAAGAAGTTGGAGAGAGAGGGCTCCATCCAAGAAATCAGCCGTTGGAACTAGGCTGAGAAGAAGGGTTCAGATTTATTCTGAATTCTAAGTGGCAGAGGTCAAGGAACAACTGCAGAAGGATTCATTCTTATTCAGTTCTACTTTCAAGAAGCTTTGAAGAAAGCTAAGTCAGATTGGATCCAGCTGAGTTCTTCCAAGAACTCATCAAGAAACTCTCAACTCCCCTCTCCTGTTTCTGAGTTATAGAGTTAATATTTGTAAAATCATTTTTAACTTGTAGGATCCTTTGGATCTGAGTGAATTGTAAGCCTGTAATTATAAAGGCTGAGGGTAGGGCTTGAGAGCCTGAGTGTAGGAGAGTGAAATCTCTGAGTGTAGGCCTTGTTGGCTGAGTGTAGGCCTTGATTGGCTGAGTGTAGGCCTTTGTGGCTGAGTGTAGGCTTTGGGATAAAGCTGAGTTGTAGGGCCTTGGGCCTGAGGTGTAGGTAACCAATTTGGGTTCTGAGACAGTGGAGAAGTTTGGCCGAATCTAGTACACTGCTAGATAGGCGAAGGGGGAAAGTGAATGTACCCATATCTTGGGGAACCACTATAAAACACTGTGTCTACTGTGCTGTACTGTGATTGTTGCTGTGTATGCTGTGTGTTTGCTGTGATAGAATAGTTAGAAATCTATGATATTAACTGTTTGCTGCCATTAAAGTCTTAAAAGGATTAGGTCACCTATTCACCCCCCCCCCCCCTCTAGGTGTTTAGGTACCATATCTTTCAGAAAGCAGGTCACGCATCTTACCCTGCCGGAGCATCTTTTGCACAAGCTGGCGGAGTGCTCGACAGTTTTCAGTTAGGTGGCCTGACTCTTTGTGGAATTCGCAGTAAGGCTCTGAGTCTCTGGACCTTTGATCGACGGGTCGATAGGGCTTCTTGAAGCTTGCCCTATCTTTCATGATTTGGATTACTTCTTGCATGGCCTCGTCGAGATCAGACTCATGCAAGTCATTGTCTTACTGTTGATGAACTGTTGCTGCTTGCGAAGACGGGGCTAGTGGTAGCAATGAATCTTGAGAACGATCATGGCTCGGGAAGGAGTATCGAAGGCGTTGAAACCTTCTCTCCTTTCTTCAGTGAGATGGAAAATGATTGTGAGGAGACCTCGGAGGCTGCTTGTGAAAAGAATCTTTCTCTGATAAGAGCTTTGAGACGAAGATTGGGTTGCTTTTTTCTCCTCGGATGTATGAGTTGGCTAAGGCAATCAACTCTTGGTACGTTCTTGGAGCACGGACATTTGCCTCAAATTTGAGAGGCCCTTCACGGAGACCGTGAATAAGATCTACTCGGTACATTTGTTGATCAGCAATCTCGATGTCCAAAATTTCTCTTTGGAATCGATCATCAAACTGAGACCAAGTTTCATCGCTGCGCTGCTTGATCTCAAAGAGGGCTTCAGGACCGCCCTTTCTCTTGGTGGAGGTAGAGAATATGAGAAGAAACTCCCTTCATAGATCAACAAAGGAAGTGATGGAGTGAGGACAAAGGTCATAGAACCAGTCCCTCACTTGCCCATCAAAAGTTGTTACAAGGAGCTTGCACTTAGTTGCATCTGACAGAGTTTTGAGAGCAACAGCCAATTCAAAGGCTTGAAGGTGCTTTACTGGATTAGTCTCTCTGGTGTAGATTGGTAACCGGGGTTCTCTGAAGTTAGCTAGAGTAGGTTCATGACGAACATTCTCTGTGAATGGTGAAGGTTCTTCTTGTTCTCCTACAGCATAAGGAAAGAAGGGGGCATAAGCTGCAGCTGCAAAAGAAGTAGGAGGATAAAAGGAAAAGTTGTTGTAGGAGGAGCAAATGCAGGAGCTGCAGGGTAAGAGTGACTTCCCTGAAATTTGAGAATTCTAGCAGGGCTTCCCCGGAGTGCTTCCCGGAAGAAGTTTTGGCGAGCAGCAAACTCTTCATCTTGAGGTCGCAGAGGAGCAGCAGGCCCTTGCGGGAAGGTTGTTGTGTAAGGAGGATAGACCGGCGGGCAAGCTGGAGGACAAGCTTGTTGGTGCCCCAATGTTGGTATTAGGTTGATTGGAGCAGCTGGAGCGACTGGAGCTGTTGCTGGTTGAGAGTCTAGTCGCTGCGTGATCATAGCGAGCATTTAGTTGATTGCTTGGAACTGTTGAGCATTCTCACGGCGTGATTACTCAAAGGCCTCCCAGAGAGGATCATCTCTAGGACTTGGAGCAAAGTTCTCGGCTGGTTGATGATCTGACATGGTTAACTGTCACTGTTCACCGTCTGATCGGATCTGAAGGTCGCGTGTTAACTGTTGATGCACGAAAATGACACTGGGCAGCTAACACGGAGGGGGTGTTCGGTCTCATAAGCTAGGAGAGGAAGAGTATGATTGTTGCGGGGATAGAGGAGAAGAGGGAAGCTTCTGAGTGCTCGAGAGTGGAGCAAACGCTTGTCAAGGAGGTTGCGGGGATTTAGAAGAGGGTGCTGAGAGCAGAGGAGAAGCTTGATCAACAGAGAAGGTTGATCAAGAGAGGAGGAGGTTGATCAGGAGCTGTCGAGCAGACGGTTAATATGACGGTTGTGCTTGCAGGTTGGTTGCCGAGAGAGCTGAGCTGAGCTAGGAAGAAGGGGGAGAGAAGGGGCCGCTAGCAGCAGTAATAGCAGACTTCGCCCGCCGCAACTTAAACACCACTCTTGCGACGGGCTTTCCTTTTATTAATAGCGAGAGTTACAACTTGCCAATACACCTTTACAATAAAGCTATAAATGGTACAAGAAGGAAGCTGGCGGCTAAGGAAGAAGAATGCCAGAGGAGGTCGTGCGGACTGAAGAGCGAAGCCGGTAAGCCGCGCCGTTAAGGGAAGTAGGAGACCGCGCGGACTGGAGAACCAGATGCTGGCAGTCCACGCGAGTAAAGGCGCTGAGACGGGTGTGGTCTGAGAAACGGAGTACGCAGGAGTTGGGCTGGCTGGCTGACTTCGAGTGTGAGAACCTTGGCGATGACCAGACCCCTCGAGCGCCCCCCCCCCCCCCCCCCCCCCCCCCATGAGAGGCATGGGGTGTTATTTATAGGCCCGAGGAGGTAACGGCTTGCGATGACGTTACCCCTGGTGAGACGGTAACTTGAGCGAGATGGAGACGGAGTCCGCCGAGTCTGCAACAGGTCGCGCAGACTGGGACATGGTACCGAAGCTGGAGCTGCTGTCGGCAAAATGGGAAAATCAGTGGCGGACTGCGATGCGGGTTCACGGAGTCCGTCACTGTTGAGCTGGGACTGTCCGCCAACTGTCGGGGTGGCGGATGCTGGAGGACAAGCAGCGGACTGCAAGGAGAATCCGTTGAGTCCGTCGCTGCTGAACTGAGCGAGCTGTAAGGGGTGCGGGCAGCAAAGTGCCCGCGGAGTCTGGCGAGTCCGCACTAGGTTATGCGGACTTGGACTGCTCTGGAGGATTTGATGCCTAGCGGGCTGGAAAGAGTCCGCCACTACTGACTGAGTCCGCTCCAAGACTGCGGACTAAGGGAGAAGTTTGTTACTACTGGCTGAGCCTGCGACAGACCTGCGGACTGAGGAGGAGTTGACCCTACTACTAACGAGAAGCTGGTGCTGGCTAAAGAAAGGGCGGACTACATAGAGAGTCTGCCAAGTCTGTCGAGTCCGCGGCTGCTGTGAAGCTGAGTCCGCTTGCGTTGGAGAGGGAGCCTGGCTGTTGCGGCTATTGGGGTTCACCACTGAAGGCGGACTGGAAGTCTTGATCGCACTTTGAGTCCGCCCAGCTCGCGAGGAACTTGGTCGTTGGCGGGTAGCCAGAGCTGGAAACCGCGCTCTGTAGGCGAGCTGGAGGAGTTGGCTGCCCGTGTTGCCGGGCGAAGGGATATGCGACCTGTTGCCGGCCTGGGCGGATAGGTAGTTGAGTCCGGCAGAGAGAGAAGTGCGGAGATAACTTTGCGGTTAAGCTGAAAAGGGGCAACCTGCAGAGGTGAACTGCGGAAGCAGTCCGCGGACCCTGCCGACAAGGGAAAGGAGCACGTCCTGGGGGGTCAGACCGCTGAGACCGTGCAGGCCGTACGGCCTGAGCGAACAGAAAATTTTGTCCGCCCTCCCTTGGGAATCACGACCTCCAGGAGAAACCCGAGGGAGGCCGCGACGAGCGAGCTGGCTCCCTTGGGAAGGATCGCCGATTTCGCGGTTAACACCGGCGACCTAGAGAGGGCAAGAGAAAGAGGGGGCCGAATTTTGCCTAAGGGGGGAGAGAGATAAGGGGGAAATTCAAATTTTGAATTTAAGTTTCAATTTTTTATTCTTCATTGCAATACTCACCATAAGCATGGATATATATAGTCTACACCACTCCATCTCCACCCTTCGTGAAAATACAAACTCTTGATGGTTATAGGCACCCATCAATACTCATGAAATGAAATAATTAAAACAACACGTGATAGTTATAAGCGTCCATCATTACACATGAAATAAAATTTCAATAATGTAATGTTTGTAATTAAAAATGCTTAAGTTAAAATTGCATTAAATAGAAATTGCAAAAAATTAAAATTGATAAAATATATAATTATAATTATTCAATTTATAATTATATATTTTATTTAATGGCGGCGACGAACATCGAGCGAAACATGTAGCGGCGGCGCTGGCGAAGAAACGGCGTGGTAGAATTTCATCTTCGAGCTTGCGACATCGATCGTCCCAATCCACGAACTCTCTATGACGGGGATCTACAGCTGTATAAGCATCGTCGCCATCAATCCTCCCCCACTCAAAATTACTCATCGCCGATGAGTGGCATGTGAGGGAAGAACAGTCCAAAGCAGCAGCAACATGGGGCAAATCTGGCCCCGCAATCCATGTCGTAGTAGCATGTACATCCATCAGCACTGAGAACCTGTCTGGCAAAGAAACAGCAAAACTTTTAAGGAAACTCTAAAAGGTGTCAAGCAAAAGATATAAAATTTGAATCTTACCATCCGGTTCAAGAACCATGGAATCAACGTGGGAAATAGTCACGGCAGAACTAACACTCCCCAACCCAAGAGAATATATGGTGGTAGGAAGAAACGACGGAGAAAGCCACTCAGGTGGAACAGAGACGTATAGTAAAAAGTCCAGAAACTTGAAATAAAGTGAAACACCCAGTGCTTTATAAAAATCTGAAAGAAAAGCATGAAATCCAACGTTCTTAATATCCATGGATGGGTCGGCATTCCTATGTATTAAATTATCAACGGAGCCAGAAGGCATCCGCTCGGGGACTGACCAAACTAAACCTAAATCACTAACTCTAGCATCAGACAGTCACAGAAAGGAGTGGAAGTGCATGCAACATAACTTAAAATGAAACACTAACGTCCTAGATACATGAATAGAAAATCCATATGCTACATGACTTGACCCAAAAGCAGAGGATAAGGGGGGTAAGTTAGGTGGCACGAGAGCCTTATAATCGAAAATTATATCATTGGGCTCCAAACTCGCAGTTTTAATTTTATATTTAATATTTTCATGCTTGACATGAAGATATGCCAAGGAGAACCGTTCATCATAAATAATGGAGTTGGACTCTCCACAGATGTGAAAGGAAGTGCGAGCGATACAACTCAAGGGGCCTCGCTAAATTCACTAACGTGTGAAAATGAGGGTCATCAAATGACGGTGGATAAATGTGTGCGACCAGGTGTAGTATATAAGTATGTATAGGGGACACCACATCTAGAGGCACAATGTCCAAGGACTCAGAATCGGTCGCAGTCAAGGACATAACCGTAGATGGACACACAAAAAAATGAACAGTCAAATGTGACACGTAGTCAGATCTACGGGGTTCGTTGAATAGACTAAATACTAGCGCACTCAACTTACTAATATCTAAGCGCTGAGAAAATGCCATAGTAGGAACTAAAAGAGTGGGCGTGTCACAAAACCCGTACTAGGATTGCGGATTCCACGTCCTAAAAAGTCAACTAATGTGGGAAAAATAATCAGGAGTAAGGGTCGGCAAAATCAAACCTGGGATAAAATCTGATTCAATATATATTTGACCCAACGGTGACATCAAAGAACTCTCATTAGGGTGTACAACCAAAGAATTGTCCAAAAATACCCTTCCCTCAAATGGTAACTCATCCACAATAATAATAGGGACATCCTCACTCTTAGTCTCCTCAGATAACTCAGATAAACTCTCAATGGGAGCAATCGTAGGCTCTATCACGATAGGGATCGTATCCTGTAGAGGGCACTCAATACTAGGGTGGTCAGACACAACACTAGCAGCGCAATTAATATGCAACAGAATACTCTCACAGATCGGAATGTAATCATCCCATACATCATCTTCTAAATCACTAGGTATTCCCTTAATGTCATAATCATCAGACTCATCGGGCACTATCGTACGTGAAGGAATACTCTCACCAAACTGATCATCCTCAGAATCAACTGATACCACATCTACATCAGCATCCTCATAGGTATCATTCACAATCTTAGGAGGCTTAGATGACGCAGCTAAAGGAGGTAAGACCCTAGTAGTTACAACTTTTGAGTCCAAGACATATGACCTATAAGGCATGGTTTCCCTAAAGGTGGTAGTAGGTACACTATGGGCAGGCCGACCTTTGGGGGAAAATGATCTAGTGTTAGGTTTATAATCATTCTTATAGGAAGGTATGGAGACTAGCTCCATAACGATACTCACTCACAGGCTTGGTGTAAGTAGTGCGGAGATAGGCGGGATCAAATTGATCCGAGAGTAGGCAACGCATTGCCGGCCAAGCATGTTTATAACTACCAACATGACGCTCTTCATTTAGCCAAAATACCTGGGCTTGACCTACTAATCGTTCTCGGGCAATGTTAATCTTTTGGTGGTCGTCCCATAAGAGATAATTAAAATAATTTTCTAATCCCTTAATCCAGTCTATAAAAATTTGGGGACACCCTATACCGTCATAAGTAGGATAAGTGTTGGGTTGCCTAGGGGGTGGTGGTGCTACTTGGCTACCCTTTAGTTGCACAAGAAAAGCTTTAATCTCATCCATTACATGGTAATGAACTGATTTTCTAACGTTCAACATGGAATCAGAAGATGTTATTCGGGAAACATTAACGTCACAGGCCATATTTAGTGGGAACAGGAGAATAACCTACCTGGATCTAATGCATGTGCAATGAGCTAAAGATTCTGACCCAAATAAATTTTGGAAAGATAGATTTATTCTCGCTTAATAACTAAGATAATAAAATATTTTTTTGATTTTCTGGATGAAAATAATATGGAGATTATTAAAAAAAATTTTGTAGAAAAAAAAAATTTTAGGCCGCTATTGACAGACCCGGAATTTTTCTTTATTATTTTGACAAAAAAAAGTGCCAGATTAGTGTGTATCGGTGTACTAATAAAAGGGGGAGGGTGCTAATTAGTAAATTGACGTGAACCTCCCTCTGATACCAAATTGATACAGGCCCATGATTTCGACGGACAAAATTATGCGCTCTTTGTTTCAACAGTTAAAATAAATATGCCACGTTCGGTTTCTCTAATTAACACTATCGATTACTTACCCGATCCGGACAATTAGCAATTCAAATTAATATTATACGCAAACATTCATAATTGCAATAAGAGAATATCCAGACTAAAATAACGATTTAAATGAACTCCAAATCGATCCCAAATTAATTTAAAACATGGTGAACCAAATCACATGAACTCGAGGAGAAAATCAAGGATAATGAATCTGATTTATTCTAGCGTTCACGAGATCTATCCGCTCTGATTTATATGAAAATATTCGGAAGAAAAAACACGCTAAAAATTTAGATTTATTATAGCACAATATTCAATATAAATCAAGACGGATTACTAGCCTTCTATTTCACCAAAATCTCACAATAATTAGAAGAACACACAAGAGATGGCTAGAGAACTCGTTACCCAAATCCCAAGAAAGATCCGTCCACAAAGATGAGTGGAGAAAGCACTCACGACGGTGGTTGAGTCTATCTCCACGCGAGTTCACGGATCCGTATCGGACGATGAAGACGCGAGCTGTTCTTTTTTCCTTTTGCAAAACCCTTGGAGAGAGGGAAACTTGGTGGCCGAAATTTTGGAAGGGAAAAGAGTGGTTGGTGGCTACGAGGTTGTCTAAAATTCTTGGAGTAGAAGGAATGAGAGGTAGAGGTGAGGATTCTCATAAAGAGGAGGAGGGGAAGGAGAGGGTGGCCGAACCACCAAGAGTGGGAGAGGAGGGGGCCGGCGGCCTAGAGCGGGCAAGAGAAAGAGAGGGGCCGAATTTTGCCTAAGGGGGGAGAGAGTGATAAGGGAGAAATTCAAATTTTGAATTCAAGTATCAATTTTTCATTCTTCATTACAATACACAACATATGCATGGCTATATATAGCATACACAACTCCATCTTCACCCTTCATGAAAATACAAACTCTTGATGGTTATAGGCACCCATCAATACTCAAAAAAATAAAATAATTAAAAAAACACTTGATGGTTATAAACTCTCATCATTACACATGAAATAAAATTACAATAATGTAATATTTGGAATTAAAAATGCTTAAATGAAAATTGCATTAAATAGAAATTGCTAAAAATTAAAATTTATAAATTATATAATTATAATTATTTAATTTATATTTATATATTTTATTTAATGGCGGAGGTGAACATCGAGCAAAACATGTAGCGGCAGCGGCGGCGGCGGCGGCGGCGGCAAAGAAACGTAATGGTAGAATTTCATCTTCGAGTTTGCGGCATCGATTGTCCTAATCCACGAACTCTCTATGACGGGGATTCACGGCCGTATCAGCATCGTCGTCATCACCTACTCAAATGAGTAGGCGGGAAATGACAAGTCCTACTCAAACGAGTAGACCGGAAATTAAAGCGGAAAATTGCAAGTCCTTCTCAAATGAGTAGGCGGGAAATGACAAGTCTTACTCAAACGAGTAGGCGGGAAATGAAAGCAATAAAATGACAAGTCTTACTCAATCGAGTAGACGACAAATGAAAGCTGAAAATTGCTAGCTCATAAACGCACACATTCTACTTGATATAAGAAAGCAATAAAAACCTAACTCATACACTCACACACACAAGCAAAAAATGAGAAAAACAAAGTGATCGAAAAATTTAAACGATTACAATTTTACCATTAGAATTTGCTGAAAATGCATAAAAAGTAGAAATAAAAATTGTTGGTGCAAAAGAGTTTTCAAATAAATGCGAAAATGAAAGGGTTTGAAAAATTGAAATAACATCTAATTCATTCATATGACTTTGTAAAAATGTTTAAAAAGTGAAAGAAAGGGAAAAAGAACCAAAAGTTTTACAAGCTAGGAAAAACCTAAGTAAAAAGGGGATAAAAACCACTTTGAAACCATTTTTATAAATTCATAAGAGTGAATGAAAAGCATAAAAAACCTAAATCTAACCAAAACCTAAGGGACATGTTAAGAAAAGTTATAACAACAACTAGTGAGTTTGAAGAAATCTAAAATGAAGCTAAGCAATTTGATGAATTGAAAACATAAATTCCATAAAGGTAACTCATACACACACACACACTCATATAAAAAATAAAAATGAAGATACAT
Organism: Platanthera guangdongensis; assembly: GCA_039583875.1. Lineage (NCBI taxonomy): Eukaryota > Viridiplantae > Streptophyta > Magnoliopsida > Asparagales > Orchidaceae > Platanthera > Platanthera guangdongensis. The sequence goes on along the minus strand of CM077166.1, from coordinate 65,532,586 downwards.
AAGATTGTTGAAAGAGAGGCACTCATAGGCATTCCAGTACGATATAAGGATAAGAAAACTAATAAATTTTATTAAGAAGATAGTCTGATTACAAAAGCTAAATTAAACACAAAGACGAGGGGGAAAAATAATCCTTACATAGCACAAAAAGCCTCCTAGCATCAGCCCAAACTGCAAAATGGCTCAAAATTTCGAACCCCTGGCCCTTACAACAAAGTTCTATTTATAGGAAAAAAATCAGATTACATGCCCTAGTCACGGGCTTGTAAGGGGGCGTGTCAGTACTGGCGTTAAGATGAAGCCGAGAATTTATTGGCGGTTGACGTCGGGGCTTTCCACGTCGAGGTCAGGAGCGTGAACCTGAGGTCACGGGCGTGTAGCGTGGGCATGACTGGCAGAGCGTCGAATCCTTGCTTCGCTGGTGACGTCTTGTCTGGAAATTTGAGGCAGCCACGGGTGTGCGCCGAATCGGCACGGGCGTGTCTCAAAGGTTTATCTAGCAAAGGCATCGAGTTATTGTTACGTTGGCGACATCTTTTCTGAAACTGTTGGAGGTGTTCACGGGAGTGTTCCAAATCAACACGGGCGTGACTGGCAGTTCGACGAACGTCGAACGTCAAGCTGGAAGCGTTGAGCGTCAACTCAAGATTGATGTGGGCGTGTCGAATCTGGACACGGGCGTGTTCTGGGTGTTGAGTGTCGACTTCCAGGAGGCGTGTAGGAATGGACACGGGCGTGTAATGATGTGACACGACCGTGACTTCATTTTTCCATTGCAGGCGGCAGTTTTCTGCTGGAATCAAAGTGACACGCCTAGGTCACGGGCGTGCACTTTGTTTTTTGTTTTCAGTAAAATTTCAGAAAACAAAAATAAGGCTAAGTTAGAAAAGAATATACAAAAAGGAACATTTTATTGAAGAAAAATAACCAAAAACAACGATAATAAACCAAAATGACATAAATAAAATAAGTAAAAATACAAATATTTATAACTTAACATTAGCCCCAAATAAAGTACTCCCACTCTACTTGTCGAAAGTCTAGTCAAGTGCAGATTGCCCGAATTATTTAAAGCATAGTAGGGCAAGCCGCTGTAGACCAGGTGCATGCTAACAAAATTATTTTCACTTATTTGCTTGTAAATTGCTTGTTCTAAACCATGGCGGGTCAACCACTTCCGCAGACCGTTCGTACCAATGCAGGAAGTTTGACGACTCAAGCCGACGGGAAGATAAGTACCAAGGGTGACCGACCGTTTTGTTTTTTTCCCGTTGGGCTTCCTCCGCTGGTCGGCCAAAATGCTGAATCGTCGGATGTCGCTCACATCCAAGAGTATACCGAGTTCTACGTTAGGACCAAGGTTGTGTGATACAACCACCCATAGAAGTGGCAGGATTGGCCACTGTCACCGACGACCACATCGGTGAGGCCCACGAGGCTCTCTACACTACTCGAGAAGAAGCGGTCCATATTATGTCGATATAGTGTGTTGTACGCGATACTGAATTTCTGTGATGTGTGCGCGATTGTGAATACCTATGGTATGAATACGAGTTATGAATACATGATGTGTTAGTGGAGCTTAAATTATAACTGTCATATATTGCTACTCTATTCTGGTTATACTATGTTGCACCTCTTTTTTGGTTGCTCCTAGCTTATATATGAAATGATGTACTAACTTTTTCTTGCTTCGGTTATCTAATTTTATTGGATGCGTGTGCTTGTCCCCAAGATATGGATCTGGAGAGGATATTTTTTTCAACTTAGCTCTATGACTAACGGTTATTTTAATAACCATTCACATGATATGGAGCACCATAGAGACCAACTACTGCAGGACGATACGGCAGCTGATAGGACTACCCGAATAGAGGCACCCCTTTCCTCTCCAGAGTTTCGAGATGTGAGTACTAGCGAGCATGGTTGAGATAGTGAAAAATTGTTAGTTATAATACTTTTATAGCCTACGGGCTTCGTGTATAAATAGTGGCTATGCCTTTTTGCGTACTCTTTTAAATATATACTGTTATATGTATTTGTTATGGCTTCCTGTTTATGCTTCCACAAAACTCTGTGATGAGATGTGAATGTTGTGATTCAAGATCCGCAAGACATCCAACTAGTGCTTAGCAGTGTGGGTTGTTACACTTTAAGGAGCACTGGGTAGACATCTTGGGCAAGTCAGATCTCTGGCCCGACCCGGGCATAGGTTGCGGGGGTCTTACAGTTCCACCAGTAATGTAGGCAGTCAACTCCGGCATCCAGACTTGAGTAATCTTATTTACTCATCTCTTCAAGCACAAGCCAGAAGTGTGACCAAACTTATTACATTTGGCACACTTCACATAGGCGGTAGATATCACCTTTTGCGTTGTACTAGGGCTCCTGCTAGAAGATAGATATAGGCTTCGAGTTTTATTATGATTATCTTTATAATGTATACACTTCTTAACCGGCTTCGCTGAATACCGGCTATCTCCGGCGGTAGGGATACTCATGACTTAGATTTTGGGATTGATCTACTCTCTTTGTTTTAGTTGTGAATTTGAATTAAGAGGCTAATATAGTTTTAGAGGAATGTAAGATGTGGCCATTACTTAATAATTCTTTGATCAGTACGTTAAAATATGATTGACCAATTCTATCATTTAGCGGCAACAAAGAATTCAGTCATAAAAGTGACAAATTTTGCAAACTGAATTTAAATTTAACTAATTCCAATTTCAATATTGATGGACTATATAATTTAGTATATAGATAAACAATTTGTCAATTTTATTGTTTGGTTGCGTCAAAGAATCCATTCATAAAAATACTAATTTGTTGTAAATACTAAATAAAAGAGTATCATATATCATTAATGATATAAAATTTTATGATCATCATTATTAATTGAATACAATGATTTACACTAAATAACATGTACATCGAACTTTCACCATTTTCTCTCTATAAATATTTAATTTGTACTCTCTACAAATCTCAATATAATTCTCTAGAGAAATGTCTCTCTAAAATTTTTCTTTTTCGACAAAAAGTCATACATATTTCTCTCACTAGTTTTTTATAATTAGAATTATTTTTTATTAATTTCCATTCTCTAAATTCTCATCAAAATTCTCTTTAATTTTTATTCAACTTTCTCAGATATTTTCTCATTAAGACCATCTCTATGGCTAATGAGGCTTAGCACAGTTACCTAAGCCGAGGCCCATAACATGAAGGTCATGTGTTCGAGTCTCATCATGATGTGAGCATTTGTCTACTTATGTGGTAGTTTAGTGATTGCTTTGGATGTTGATTACTGATGATTTATTTTATGAATGTAATTCTCTTTATAGCTATTGATGTTTTATATTTTTCATGTAATGTTATTTACTTATTTGTACATTTTCTCAAAAAGACTATTGCTATGAAATTTCTCTATAAATCTTAATTGAATTTGTTTTCTAAGAATTTATTAGAGTTTAAATAATTTTTATCTTACAATAATTCTTTCGCAATCTTTCGTATTCCTATTATAATTCTCTATAGAATTTTTTCTACAAGTTTTTCTTTTGTTCCTTTAACTCGAACACACTCTTATTAAAAGTTACCTATATCAATTTTTCTCCATAAAATCTCATCTAACTTTGTGTCATTATAGGCAATCATAGAATGCTATTAGTAAGCAAAAAACATGGGTTTAGGTCACTCTACATAGCCTAAATTTTTAGGAACAAACCAAAAAGTTGTGTTCGATTCTCATCATCGTGTTCACCTTCGCTAATCTTAATAATGCAAAGTCCGATGCAAGAAGTTTCTTCTACTACAGATTAGAGGCTGCCATTAAGGAGGTTGGAAACATCAAGGTAATTAGCTAAATCTGAACCTTTCTTCAACTTTTTCTTTGATTTTACATTTTTATGCCCTAATTTCTATCTTGTATGAGTGCTGTATGGAGGCATTTAATTTGCTTAACCGTGTATAAATATATTGGCATGGAGCTTTAATGAGTAGGCACTCTAAAATTGATCAACCTAATTGTGATTAATCATGAAATAAGTTGGTCTGTTGTTCTTAAGAAATACTCTGCATAATTGCATGCATCATTATCATCATGGATTGAAAATAAATGAGTGAGAAGATCTTCTTCCTCCCTCACTGTGCAATGAATCCTTATATTAAAAAAAACATTAAGGCTGTGTTTGGGGGACTTATTTTCACCGGTCTAGCGGTTACGACCGCATGAACCAGACCTTAATTATGGTCTGGTTCATGCGGTCGTACCACTTGACCGGTGAAAATAATCCCCCCAAACGGAGCCTAAATCTCAATATTCCATGTCTTCCAAATTCACCCTCTTTAATTTAAAATAGGGTTTGGCTTTGTGCTCCCCTTGCCTTCTTTAGAAGAGGAGACTCTGTTTTGCATCGATGCATGGTCATGAATGTGGTAGCCGTGCATAGAACTTGGAATTGTTTTGTTTAATTTCAATACAAGTTTTTTTTCGGAGGAGATAGTTGCAATCCAAATACACTTGGAATATTGCACCCCTCTATTTGCTCATGTTTGACATTTTGCATCCTGAGATTTTAATTATGACACTTTGCATTCCTCATTTGCATTCGATTTGATACTTTGCATCCTAGAGAGCATTGTAATGCCCCTTAGATTTAAGCCTCAGGTACAAAGTGCCAAAACAAATGCAAATGAGAGATGCAAAATGCCAAATAGAAGCAAATGGTGGTGCAATATGCCAAAAAATATATCTGAAATTCGATGCTTAGCTTCTCCTCCATTGATTTCCTGGGCATTCATGTTATACAAGGAGAAGGGAAAAGAAGAATTCAGCTATGATTGGATCGAGAGCTTCCAGGATCAAAAAGAAACTATATTTATTCTGAATAATCGCACGAATCGACAGCATTTCTATTTTCTCAGAATCTGGAAGTATTTAAACTTTAGTACTGAAATATGATCGATCGATATAAAGCTATTGATAAACCAAAACATAAATTAGACGCCATGTGAGATTTTCTTTTCTATTATTTTGCATTAGTGTTGATTAATGGTGTTACGTGTCAAACATTCTGCAACTTTCTGCGGCGAGCGGCTGCCGCCGGAGGCTCTTCTGTATCGGGCAAGCCGTTTTCTCTTTCGGCGGAGGACTCGTTGCAGCTGATGTCGGGGTTGCCCGCGGCAAGCGTAGCTCTTTCGCTTCCCCTGCTGTTTCCCGGATTAGAAGAGTTTCGAAAAGACGCCTTCTTTGCTCTTGCTGAGCTCCCCCGCGGCGGGGGAGATGTGGACGCGGCAGCAGTCGTCACCATTGTTTCCGGCGACGGAACAGGAGGCGGCCCAGAGGCTGGTACCTGATGGATATCTTGCTCCTTCGTTGCTTCTTTGACGGGGTTATGGAATGAGCTACGTGGGTGGCTCTGCTTCCTTCTTCGGATCCGGAAGGTCCAACCGCCGTTCCCTTCCATGACGCCGGTTTGGGGGAGGTTGAGAGAGAGAGAGAGAGAGAGAGAGAGAGAGAGAGAGAGAGAGAGAGAGAGAGAGAGAGCAGCCGTGTGGGGTGGTGGTTAAAGTCATATCCTTGAGACTCGGGTAAAGGTTCGGTTGTAATGGTTTTACCGTTTTAGTTTCTAAATTTTAAGAAAAGTTTTAGCTCAATATTCTTTGAGATTCGGGCAAAATATTATTTGATCAGTAGTTTTTTTTATAAGCATTAGCTGATCAAAACAGAGCCTCAATCTCATTATGACTTAACTGAGTTAACTCCCTAATATAACTATTAACGTAGTTACACACAAATGTGCATTTCTCTACAAAATAATTGAGCAGGCACAATGTGGCAGGCTTCATATTGGGTGAGAGCAATCTATGCATGCACTCTGCGTAGAGTATAAACACGCGAATTAGCCATGTTTAGTCATCAATCCAAAATTCGGCTTGACCCAAGTAGGTTGGGACAGGGTTCCTCTTCATTTGGGGTCAAATTGAGAGGTTCATTTCACGTTTCAAATTGATTCTATTTACCCAATAACGTAAAATATTTTGGCTGTATGAGAATTTTAGAAAAAACTAGAAATACTTCACCAGTTTGATGAAGGAAGAGCAAATCTGAATCTTAAAATGAATAGTATACATTTATCTCCAATTAGAGAGGATCTCAGTTCTATTACTAAGATGTATGAAAGAATTAGGCCATAAAAATTACTAATTTTACTTTCAAAAATTAAGTTAAACTCTGCTAGAGACACACAATAGAATTGAGAACATTGACAGAAATTTGTCAATTATATCGTTCCGCTGTATGAAAAAATTCAGTCAAAAAACACCAATTTTCTTAATACAAAAAATAAAGTAGTACCAAATGTCATGAATGGCATATTAGTTTTAAAAGGAACTCAATTATTTAAATACATTGAGTTATACTAAATATATTCTAGATAATCTTCTTCATTTTTCACTCTTCAGATTGCTCATTTGAATTTTCATTAAAAATCTCAATATTCAATATGATTACCTATAGAAATGTTGATCAAAAAAATATTCTGCGGAAATGTCTCTCTCCAAAAAAAATGATAATAAGTTTTGTAAGATTTTTGTAAAAAATTCTAGAGCCATTACTATAGTCCCTATTCAATATATTTTTTATATTGAAATTTAGAGTGAAATGTATAGACATTTCTATTGAAAAATTTTATACAGAATTTTTTTTATAAAATTATTAAAAAGAGAAAAATCTTTTAACAATACATTTGTCTATAGCAACTACTAAAGTGGCAAATGTCAGTAGACATTTCTATAAACATTTCTATAGACATTTATATATAACTTTTCTAGAGACATTTGCTTGGGAGAGAGTTTCATAGAAACGGATTTTTTAGAGACATTTCCATAGAAAATTACATTGAGTTTTTAGAAATAATCCAAATGAGGCTTTAGAGGTAGAAAATGGAGAAAGTTAGGTGGACATATTATTTTGTATAAAACAATGCATTTAATAAATGGGATGGTTTTAAAATTAATATATCATTCATGACATTTGATACTATTTTACATTAAAATTACCAAAAGTTGGAATTTTTATGACCGGGCTAATTTCTTGTCTATATACAATCGTTTCTATTTTGTGGTTTATCACAATAAATTTGGAACTACAACACTCAAGCTTTTATCCCATCATACTGGAGTCGACTTTATGGATACTTTGTCGATATTGTGCTCTATCTTTAGTCATAATCTCACAAAGCCTAAATACATCGTGTCTTTCCTTATAGTTTCATTTTGAGTTTGTTTGGTCTACTCTCCCCTGTGTAACGTGCCTAGCAGCTAAACTCTCACAGTGCCTAAGAGGTGCCTATAATGGTCTTCTTTATACGTGTCTGAACCATCTTAATCGAGCTTCTCGCATCTTCTCTATAATTGGCGCCGCACCCGTCTTATCTCTGATACATTCATACCTAGTTTTATCCAGTCCTGTGTGTCCACACATCCACCTAAACATTCTCATATCCTCAACTTTCATTTTTTTACACATGATGAACATAATTCACTGCACAAGACTCAATACCATATAGCATCGCTAGTCAAATTGCGGTATGGTAAAACTTGCTTTTACGTATTAATGGTACATTTTGTCACGTATGATCTCAAACGTTCCTCTTCACTTCAACCAACCTACTTGGATTCTACATATCATATTTTTATCTACACTTCCTTCTTTTTGAACTATTGATCCCAGATATTTAAAGCACTTGATGAAAAATCATGAAGTGAAAGTGGTGGACTGGGCGACCTAGGCAACTTGTCCGCGCGGCCTGTACGGATAGGACTGGCAGTTAGCCAGGTCGGCATTTCTGCTGCAGTCGGCTTAATCTATGTCGGCCTGGGCACTTTGTCCGCGCGGTCTATGAGGACAGAGGGAGTGGCTAGCCGGGCCGGCTTGTGGCCATCAAGCAGTTTGTTCCCAGAAAGTAAGCAGGCGGATTGGATTGCAATTCAGGGAGCTCGCCAAGACCGGTGAGGTGCAGATTTATGTAGAGTTCGCGAAGTCCGGGTTGCGGACTGCACTGGAGATTGGAAAATCGGCATGACGAGTGCCTTGGTCTAGATCTGGTGGCGCGGTTGACGATAACCGCGGAGTTCGTTGGTTGGAGCGGACTGGCAGCGAAGTTTTCCAGTTAGAGCGGATTGGTGTTGGAGTTCACCGGCTTGAGCGAACTTGTTCCGAAGTTCGCCGGTGTGGGCGAACTGGTCGGTGGTGTGGGCTTGGTGTGAATTTGAACTATGTCTAGGATGGATCACTCGTGAAGATCGCGCAGTTTGCGCAGACAGGTTCTTTGTCCACCGAGCTCAGCAATAGTCAGCCTTATGTTGAGGGTGTGAGCTCGGGGTGTGCGGACTGAAGTTGTCCACAATAGCGTGCGGACTGGAACAAAGTCCGCAGGGATTTGTGGACTGGGGCGGTTTCCGCGCTGTCTGCTTGTGGCGATCAAGTCCGGCTGTGGTATGGAGACCTCGACGGTTTGGCTCAATGCTAACCGGAAGAAAGGGTGGTGATCCTATCAGGTAGGGCGGTGATCACCCTCCTCTTAGTGCCTATAAATGGGACCCCCTGTCATATCAAAGAGTATTCAACTGAACAGTAAGTGAACTCGCAGATAGTTGATGCAGTTAGGATTTTATATCCGCGCAGTTTGAGGTGGTTGACCAGCTTGTGCTGTGCAGGTTGTGCGGGTAGCGCTGGAAAGCCAGGGATTTGGTTCTGACCGCGGTCTAGGACAATGTGGACTGTGCGGATAGCAACCAGCGATTAATCAGCAGGTCACAATTTTCGACCAGGCGGTCTCTCTTCTTCAACTAGTTTCCCAGTTCAATAAGCTGTCCGGTCTGGCGGCTTGGTTCAGTTCTGCAGCAGTTCGCACGGTCTGGCAGCTAGCAACCTTGCAGTTAGGCGAGTCGAGTTAAGCATTGGAATAACGGGCAGTCCTCGTGGCTAGGTTGTGGCATGGCAATTTATCGGTTTGAGCGGAGTTCGTAGCAGTTAACAGCAGGGTCGGCGTATTCTCTTGGAGTCCACGCGGCTTGTTTTTTCTCTGCCTTATAATATTCTTCCATCGAGTACATCGGCGAATCATGTCTCGTCATATATACATCACCTTGTAAAGATTTTTGATTATACAAGTTTCTTGCTCTTCTATTTGCATCTGACTTATTTGGACCTGGATTGGTTGAGTTTTACTGCGCCTGGTTTCTCATTTTCCTCAACTATCAAATTTTAACATGGTATCAGAGGGAACAGAGTGCTGAGCAGTGGATCATCCGGCTGTTTGCTTCATTATTTCTGGGTCTCTAAGTAATTAGGGATAGTGCAATGAAAGGTGGTATGACAAGAGGTCTTGGAATTGAGCTTCTTACATTGACTAACTATAAGAAGTGGAACTCATGTATGAAAAACTATCTTTTGGGAGAGGACTTTTGGGAGGTCGTCCGTGGTGACGAAAGGCAAGAGGTGACTGCTGATGCTGGCAATTCTAGTGCGGTGAGAGCTTGGAGAAAGACAAACGCAAAAGCAGAGTTTACTCTCAAGCGGGCAATCTCATCGGAATCTTCGACCACATCATCGGATGTCGGTCTGCTGTAGAGATTTGGAATTCCCTTGATGGGTTGTTCAACAGGAAGAATGTAGCTCGGCTAGAATTCCTGGAGAATGAGCTGGAGGGAGCCACTCAGGATGATTTTTCCATCTCAACATTCTTCCTGAAGATGAAGAACTTATGCGCTGAGATTTCAGTATTGGACCCGGATGAGCCTATTTCGGAGGAGAAGCTGAAGAGACACATAATCTGCGGTTTGCGGAAAGAATATGTGGCCTTTGTTACTTCTATTCAAGGCTGGACCAATCAGCCATCGTTGCTAGAGCTGGAGAACTTGTTGGCTTCGCAGGAAAGCTTAGCAAGGCAGATGGCTGGTACGACTGTCTCAGGAGGAGCCAGTGAGGCTCTCTTCTTAGGGAAGAAGAAGAGATGAGACAAGAAGAAGAAGTCAGTTTCTAGTGATGGGCCTTCTATTTCATATCAACAAGAGGAGAGGTATGCTCCTAGGCTTGATGGGAAGAGGAAGGAAGGTCTAAGGTGCTATAGATGCCATCAGTCTGGCCACTTCAAGAAGGACTACAAGGTTATCTTTCAGTCGGCGAATGTCGTTCATATAGGGAGAAGGAATGATAACTTGGTTGTGGCTTCAACAGGTTCTTATGTTGATCAGATGAGGGCCAATGACAGTGCAACTATTTGACATGAAAGATTGGGACATGTCGGGATGGACAAGTTGAAAGCAATTACGAAAAGGAACCTTGTGAAAGGCTTTTCTAGGTTGTCATCCTTCGGAGATAGTCATGTTTATGTGGGATGTCAACATGGTGAGGATTATCATTTAACATTTGATAAGTCGCAGACTGGGTGTTCCTAACCATTTAAGTGTATCCATGGTGAGCTGTTGGGACCGACCGTCACCACTAGTCTTGGAGGAAGCAGGTTTATGCTGGTGTTCATTGATGACTATTCGAGGTACACTTGGGTGTACTTCATGAAGGAGAAGTCGGATGTGTTCCTTTTTTATGGAGTTCAAAAAGCTTGTGGAGCACCGACTTGGCCTGCAGATCAAGAAGTTGAGAACGGGAAACGAAGGTGAATTCGGTTCTACCGTGTTCTCTAATTTTTGCATGAAGTACGGAATACGGAGGGAGCTTTCTTGTGGACATACTTCACAACAAAGTAGAGAAGCAGATCGGAAGATCCATCATTTGACGGAGACCTACAAGTGTTGGCTTCATCGCAAAGGCATTCCTAAGGAATTTTTGGTAGAAGGGATGGCCTGCGCGGCGTATGTCATCAATCCGATGCCTCTGATTCCGATCAACATGAATTCTCCTGTTGAGCTGATGTTCAAGGAAAATCACAGCGTGGAACACCTTCAGGTGTTCGGGTCTACCTGTTATGTACACGTCCCAGATGCTCACAGGACAGAGCTGGATGCGAAGACGAGTAAGCTTGTTTTTGTAGGATATGATAAGTAGAAGAAGGGATAAAAGTGTATGGATCCTGCGACGAAAAAGTTCATTGTGTCCAGAGGTGTTGTCTTCGATGAACTGGCGTCATATGGAGGTAGCTCATCCGTGGAGCTAAAGGAGAGCAGGTCAAACGATGGGCAGAAGGAGGCTAATGAAGATCTTCGGTTGGAGCAGCTGTGTCACTAGGAGATCCAGGTTGTTCTAGCTCCGGGGCAGAGTCTTCAGTTTCAGAAAGCAGGGGGAGCAATGTTCCAGGTGGTTCTAGCTCAAGATCGGAGGCTTCTGGTTCAAGAAGCTGGGGGAGCGATGCTCCGGGTGCTTCTGGTTCTAGTACAGTGGCTTCTTGTTCAGGATGTAAGGCGAGCATTGTTCTGGGTTTGCCCAGGAACGAAGATGTTTCAGAAGGAGCAACGGAGGTGGTTAGCCATGATCAGGCTCATTGGAGGTCGAAGAGGATCACCAACCCACCAGCTCGATATTACGAAGGAAATGCTTTGAGCTTTGTCTCTTGTTTCTTTGCCGGCCCTCAGATCGAGCAAGAGCCTTCTAGCTTTGAAGGAACCACTGGAGTTAAGGAGGGGGAAGCGCCAAGGATGAGGAGATAACCGCCCTTTGGGGTAACGAGGCTTGTGACCTTGTGACAAAGGTTGGTGTTACTCCTATGACGTACCAGTGGGTGTTGAAGCTGGAGAAGAAGGCGGAGGGAAGCATGAATACTTTACGGAGGTGCTAGAGTGATCCCTTATGCTCTGGGATATGCAGAGCAAGGACTATGTCCTGGACATCTCCTTGAAGGTGCTATCAGAGAGGCCATGTTCATGGTTACGGGGACTACTGGAGCTGGTCACCACTTCTCACTTGAAGGGGGAGTGCTGAAAATCATGAAGTGAAAGTGGTGGACTAGGCGACCCGAGCAACCTATCCGCACGGCTTGCACAGACAGGACTGGCGGTTAGCCAGGTCATCATTTCTACTGTAGATGGCTTATTCTCTGGCGGCCGAGGCGCTCTGTCCGTGCGGTCTATGCAGACATAGGTGGTGGCTAGCCAGGCTTACTTTTGGTCAGCAAGCAGTTTGTTCCCAGAAAGTAACCGGGCGGATTGGATTGTTATCCGCGGAGCTCGCCAAGACCAGCGATGTGCGGACTTGTATAGAGTTCGCGAAGTCCGGGTTGTAGACTGGACTGGAGCTTGGAAGATTGGTATAGACAGTTCCTTAGTCAAGCTCCGGTGTCACTGTCGGCGATAACTGCGGAGATTGCTGGATGGAGCGGACTAGCAGCGAATTTCGCTGGTTGAAGCAAACTGGCAGCGAGTTCGCCAAATAGAGTGGATTGGTGCTGGAGTTCGCTGGCTTGAGCGAACTATTGCCGAAGTTCGTCGGTGTGTTCGAATTGGTCAGTGGTGTGGACATGGTGTGAATTTGAACCAAGTCCAGGATGGCTCAGTCCGGAAGGTCACGCAGTTTGCGCGGACAGGTTCTTTGTCCGCCGAGCTCGGCAACAGTCATCCTTGTGCTGAGGGTGCAAGCTTGGGGCGTGCGAACTAAAGTTGTACACATCAGCGTGCGGACTGGAGCAGAGTTAGTAGGGATGTGTGGACTGGGGCGGTTTCCGCACTGTCTGCTTGTGGCGATCAAGTCCGGCTATGGTATGGAGACCTCGGCGGTTTGGTTCAATGCTAACTGGAAGAATGGATGATGATCCTTTCATCTAGGGCGGTGATAACACTCCTCTCTGTGCCTATAAAGAGGACCCCCTATCACATTAAGGAGTATCCAACTGAATAGTAAGTGAAATAATTGGTTCCTAAACACCTAGAGGGGGGTGAATAGATGCAATTCCTTTTAACACTAAGGCAGAATATTTATTCAGATAATCAAATTAATCTACCAGTTCTACAGCTACAACAATCACAGAATTCACAGAAATACACACAGTTACAGATTGCACACAGTTTTATAGTGGTTCCTCAAGGTCTGGGTACATCCACTTTCCCGCTTCGCCTATCTAGCAGTGTGCTAGATTCGACCTAACTTATTCTCTTCACCTCAGATCCACAGATCTTACAGCTCAGAACCCAAGCAAGGCTCCTACAACTCAGAGTGAGTCCACACTCATACAGCTCACGCAATCTGCCCTACCTCAGCCTTCAATAAGGCCTACAACTCAGAGATAACAATCTCCTACAACTCAGGCTCACAGCCCTACCTCAGCCTTTATAAAAACAGGATTACAACTCAGATCCTATAAAGATCCTACAAGAAATAGATTTAAGTTTGTAATTTACCACCACCCTAGTAGAGAGAGAAATGATGGATGGTTTCTTGATCAGTTCTTGGAAGAATCTGATGGCAGAGAACAACCACTCTTAGCTTTCTTCAAAGCTTCTTGAATCTGAACTCAGTAGGGTTGAACTCCTTTGAAGTTGATCTTCAATCTGCTTCTTTCTTGAAATTCAGATCTCAATCTGAATCCTTCTTGGCAGACTGGTTCAGAATCTGCACTTGAGAGACTTGTTGATATAAGTCCCTTTCTTCACTTCAATAGATGGATCTCTCTCTCTCCAACTTCTTCTTAGATCTTATGATGAAAATCTTCTTCTATTTTTATGTAACTGTATGTGTATACTCTTTTCTGTATCAGTGTCTTCTGTTGATGGAGAATGCCTTTATATAGACTTCCTCCATGGTAACCGGCTGATCCGGTTTCTAACAAACTTCTGACAACTCTGACAGTTGCAGTAGACCGGTTGGTAATGGCAGATGTCAAGTCATCCAGTCACTTCTTGAAACTCTGTCTCTGTCAGCAAAGTGTCGAGACTGAACTTCATCATGTGTCGACACAAGTAGACTAAGTGTCGACACAAGCCTTGGTGGTATCCACACAGCTCCCTTGGTGTTGACACTGCTTCTCGACACAGCTTCTGTAGAATGTGTCGACACTAGTTCTGTGGTGTCGACACAGTCACTTCTTTTCTTCACAAAAATTGACTTTGTTGAAATTCTGCCATGTGTCGACACAAGTCTTGTGTGTCGACACAGTTGATGTCGACAAAGTCTTCTGTGTGTCGACACTGCCTCTGTGTGTCGACACAGTTGATGTTGACTAAGCTTTCTCTGTGTGTCGACACTGCCTCTGTATGTCGACACAGTTGATGTCGACTAAGCCTTCTCTGTGAGTCGACACTGCCTCTGTGTATCGACACAGTTTCTTCTGGTGTCGACACAGCCTTTCCAAGTGTCGACACAGTTAACTTCAAGTGTCGACACAAATTTTCTCCAGTGTCGACACAAGCCTTCATAAGTGTCGACACAGCTTCTTCTTGTGTCGACTCATGAACTTAGAAAATTTTTCCTGCATTCTTGCATTTTCTTAACCTGCACATATAAACTCAAAACAACATCAAATACACCTTGATGCATATAATTGAGTAAGGTGAGGCTTCTTCAAATGTGGTACACATTTTCCAATGTACCCAATAGTAAGTGAACTCACGGATAGTTGCTGAGGTTAGGATTTTGTATCCGCGCGGTTTGAGGTGGTTGACCGGCTTGTGCTGTGCAAGTTGTGCGGGTAGCACTAGAAAACCATGGACTTGGTTCTGACTGCGCTCAAGGACAGTGCGGACTCTACGGATAGCAACCATCGTTTAATCAGCAGGTCGCGGTTTGCGACCACGCAGTCTCTCTTCTGCAACTAGTTTCCCAGTTCAATAAGTTGTCCGGTCTGGCGGCTTGGTTCAGTTCGGCAGCAGTTCGCACGGTCTGGCGGCTAGCAACCTTGCAGTTAGGCGGCTTGCAGATCGGCAAGTAGAGTTGAGCATTGGAATAACGGGCAGTCCGCGCGGCTAGATTGCGGTATGACGATCTGTCGGTTTGAGCGACCTCCGTAGCGGTTAGCAGCAGGGTCGGCGAATACTCTTGGAGTCTGCACGACTTGTTTTTTCTTTGCCTTGTAATTTGCTTCTATCGAGTACATCAGCGAATCATGTCTCGCCATGTATACATCGTCTTGTAAAGATTTTCGATAGTACAAGTTTCTTGCTCTTCTATTTGCATCTGGCTTATTTGGACCCGGATTGGTTGAGTGTTTCTACGCCAGGTTTCCCGTTTTCCGCAACTAAAAAATTTTAACAGCACTCACTGTTAGGCGCGGATCCAGGAATTTCAACATGTGGAGGCCAGACATCGTCTTCCTCTTGCCAAAACTTTATTGAATGTCTCAAGCTTTTTGGAGTCGTTTCTCCGTCATTCGATTATCATTTTTGGCGTATAAGTAATCAAAATTCATTGTCTCGATAAGGGGAATCCAAATCCCTTAACTATTTACCAAAATTCTGTGTCGGGGGTGTGTGTGTGTGTGTGGGGGGGGGGGGGGGGGGTGGAAGCGGGGCGGTGGGTAGCCCACTCCCCTAGATCCGTAGTTGCTCGCTGTAAGAAATTTCCTGATTACCCAACTTAATGATGGAGTCATTAAGTTATACTCAAATCCTGCTTGCAAAAATAGTAATTTTATGACAGAATTCTTTCACATAGCTTAATCATACAATTGATCAAATAACTTTTATGACTAAATACTCTCATACGACACTCATGTAATCACAAAACAAATATACAACCTATTGTTAATGAATAACCTCCAGGGATAAATGTCATCTGCGCAGTAATATTATCAGTAGGACAACCAAGGTCAAAGCTGAAGGTCCTGTGCAGATATTTTTGTTTTATCCTGTTGCAAATGGGCTTCACTTTGAAAAGCCCAAACGCATGAAATGAAGTGACTCTAAGCGGCGATATAAAATTCCTTTATAGGTGCAATACTTATATTATAAATTTATGTATGTATAAACACTGCAGCGGGTGAAAAAAAAAACTAGTGTTAGGAAAAACTGGTGAAGTTTGCTAAGAATTGCAATTGCGATCAGTGACAGCACTTCTTATTGATGGTTATGCATAATACATAACACCTATTTGGGTTCACATCTAATTTTGGATTGATGACTAAATCATGCATAATTTGAGTGATCCTAGAAATGCTGCACTCAGCCAATAAGAAGCCTGCCACAGTACGTGGTGACAAAAAAAAACTACGCCACAAAATTGTTAAAAAGTAAAAGCTGGAGTTTAGCTTATTAGGGAAAAAAGTTTAAGTTTAATGTAATAGCTCCTCTTTAGTATTAATATAATAGTGAACTCTGTAATATTCTATTAAAAGCATAAGTCTAAAATATTCCAAAATGTACTTTTCAAGGGTATAAATACCTCACATGTAACCGTTCAGTTTCAATGTAATACAAATTTAAAAAAATCTCTCTAAAACCTTCTTCCTCTTTTAAGAAGATCTCTCATCAACAGTGGTATCAGAGGAATATTGGAGTGGTAAATGAGAAAGTCATGGGGTTGAAAATGGTGGAACCATTAATCAATTAGTGAATAGGAATGTTGGATCATGATCCCCCAAAGCTCTTCAAAGTAAAACAAGATGAGAAAAGTAACACTCAAATACAAAACTCGCCTTGTTGCACAAAGTTTTTTCCAAAAATACATATGCGCTTGTAGCAAGGATGAATACAATACGTCTCCTACTTGCAATTGCCACACAGAAAGGCTACCCACTCTACCATCTTGATGTAAAATCAGCCTTTCTAAATGACAAACTGCATAAGGAGGTATATGTTGCTCAGCCACAAGGGTTTGAAATTAAAGGTGAAGAACACAAATTCTACTGCCTACACAAAGTCCTCTATGGGTTAAAATAGGCACCATGAGCCTGGAATGATTATATTAACTCTTATCTATTGAAACAAGGCATTACACGCAGCCTTTATGAGCCTAGTCTCTATATCAAAAATCAAAATGGAGACAACATTCTCATCTGATTGTTTGTGGATGACTTAATTTTTACTGGAAGCAATCATGAGCAGATCAAGTACTTCAAGGACAAAATGAAGATATAATATGAAACGACATATTTGGGAATTTTCAAGTTTTTTCTTGGATTTCAAATCATATACCTTGTGTGCGGCTTGTTGTTAACACAAGAAATCTATATACATGCATTGTTAAAGAAATTTGGCTTGGAGGAGTGCAATCTTGTATTCACTCCAATGTCAACTTCAGAAAAATTGAGCTTAGAAATTGAAGGAGAAAAAGAAGTAGATAAAGAAGAATTCAGAAGTCTAATTGGATCACTCATATATCTAACAAACTCTCGGCCAGATATTGAAAACGCTGTCAATATTGTGGCCAGATTTGTTTGTAACCCCGGTAAGGCACATGTTATAGCAGCAAAATGGATATTAAGATACTTGCAAGGAAAAAAGAATTGTGGCCTTTACTTCAAGCAATATCAAAAATCCTTATTGAACTCAGATTATGCTTGGGCCGGAAATGTGGATGACCGCAAATGCATCGGTGGGTTCATATTCTTCTATGGACCAAACCCCATCACTTAGTGCTCTCACAAACATCACTCTATAGCCCTCTCTATGACTGAAGCTGAGTTCATGGCTTTGAATTCAGCCACATGTGAAGCTATTTGGCTTCAAAAAATTAAAAAGAAGGTCAGAGGGGAAGAAGCAAATGAAGATGAAGAGAAAGAATGAATCAAACTACAATGCGACAACACATCCGCCATCGCGTTATCTTAAAACCCGATTTACCACAGCCGGAGTAAGCATTTAGATATACGCTATCACTTCATTAGGGAAGTAATAGATAAAAAGTAAATCAAACATGTGTTCTGCCCCACACGAGAGCAGGTTGTCGATATCATGACCAAGCCACTGCCATAGGATCATTTCATTGCCCTAAGAGAAAAATTCGGAGTCAACTGTAGCATAGTTTTAGAGGGGATGACAGATAAAAAACCTGCACCACAGAATTGTTAAAAAGTAAAAGTTGGAGATTAACTTATTAGGAAAAGAAAAG
This sequence comes from Platanthera guangdongensis, assembly GCA_039583875.1. Taxonomy (NCBI): domain Eukaryota; kingdom Viridiplantae; phylum Streptophyta; class Magnoliopsida; order Asparagales; family Orchidaceae; genus Platanthera; species Platanthera guangdongensis. Next base: position 65,514,591 of record CM077166.1, on the reverse strand, counting down.
GTTTAAACTTAATGTAATATCTCAGCTTAAGTATTAATTAATAGTGAACTCTGGAATATTCTATTAGAAGATTAAGTCTATAGTATTCCAGAATGTACTTTTGAGCGGTATAAATTGTAAGACCCCTCCCCCTTAACAAGAAGGTTCCCGGTCTTATGCCCAGAACCGCCACCTTACAGTGACACTAACTCACGGGTTAGTCGATACCGCAAGACGCCGATCCTGCCGGCTAGTACGATCATATAATCTGTTCGGCCAAATGAGAAATAAAAGTATAAAAGCAGTATTTAGAAACAGCTAGTCCACAAGTCACAACACAATTACTAAATTAAAATGAAAGTACAAAGAGTGCAGAATGAGTACATCAAAAGAGAAAAGGGCTTATGCCATGTACATGATATCAAATCTCTCTCTCACAAAATGACAACAAGCGGAAGCTAAACTATCATCAGAAAACTCGTCCCACCTGACGACTTGCTGCGGTAGTAGTAGTAGGTGGTGGTGATATTAGCTCCTCACGTCCTGCCACCTCGTCCAGCTGGTGCTCCATCTTCTCGAGCTTCTAAAATGATTGGTCACAATCGACCGTTAGTCATGAAGACTAAGTCGTTTCCTCCACATCTCGCCCCCGTAACTCCTAGGCACCGGGCGTGAGGACGAAGCGGAGGACAACAAGGGGTATAGTAAAAGAAGCAGGTGACAGTGGAGCTATACTAACAAGTATATATAGTATCAATTATTTCTACTATAGCAATTCTATATATATGGCACATGAAAGGTATGAAGAGCTGTACAGAAGTAAGTAAGGTGTTGTAAGTAAACAAAGTACTGATAGTAAACAGAGTAAAGACATCAAGTAGAATATGTTACTACTAAACTATCATAACAGAAGTACCTTAATTTATATGAATGCCCATACAAACTTATAAGCTAAGGTTTCCAGAAATATAACTTATCATATAAAAGAGCCCATACTAATTTATATGATAAGGATCTATGGTGCGTATTGTAACGCCCCCTATCCGTCGCATAGCATATAGCAGTAGGTCCGGCCGGGGCCCGACGCCATATACCACAGACAGACCGGAAGGTTACTCAATGGAAACCATCCAACTAAGAATCAACGTCCTACACAGAGTACATTCTAGCGGAAGCAATTTAATAGTTGCAATAAATAAAGAACCCTGCCAACAGCATGAAGGTCCACTACTCAAACCAACAGGAATGTACGTACAATACACAAATACATGGCCTTAAGGCCTTACAATAGTTTACTCAAATTACAGTGTTTTCCAAACCTCGACACGCAGGCCGGTCACACATGAATAATACAAGTAAACAATCAAATTAGGCCTTCGAGGGCCGGCTCAGCAACAAGGGCTTTTGCCCGCTATTTACCACTTGGCTCCGCAGCACCTACAAGCAGCAATCCACCGCATGGTGGCAAACAAACGCAACAGTTAGCTATGCTGACCAAATTATAACGATACCGCCCCCAAACTCGGGGTAGCGGTGCTCCTTCCCTGCACTTTGTTAGCATAACCAAGCAGTAGTGTAAAAACACTTCATCACAGACGTAGGCACGCACAACCACACACCCCGTGCTCTCAGGGCACATTCACGGTGAACACGGTTAAAGTCTACTATCTCAGCACCGCCCCTTGGACGGCAATTTCTCGTGAGCATTTTGGTCTTTCCGGCATTGGTCACGTCAATTTAAGCTATAGACTGCCTAAGACCCTCTATCTATGCCAACGACTCCTACCGAACGACATAGAGCGGGTACGGTTCCGCCTAACCCGTTGTTCAAACCGCAACGTCAATTTAAGCCATATGCGCTGGTCAAGCTTTCCTGAGTAGCAAATCGATTTCACACTTCACATAACCCAGTTATGTGCAAGTTGGCTCCCAGGCCACCATGTTGGCAGAATCACGCATCGGCCCAGTTTTTCGGGTGCACCTTGGAGTTAGTCCCCAAGGCTACCTGTTGCAATCTACCGCGTAGAAAACCCGAAAAACAAACATCAGCACGGAGTCTTCTCCGGCCATTCATGCAATGCAACATCATAGCAGCTTGGAGACCGCACGGTCTGATGTTTTCTCTCTAGCAATGTGCTAGGCGGTTGGTGCTGATTGGTGACTGGGCGGTCTAGTGTCTTGTCTATAGCGACTTGAAGACAGTGTCGGGTTGCCTTTTGCACAGTGTAGTCGCCGTGCGGTTAGTCTAACCGTGCGGCTTATGCGGCTTGTATAGATGCTTGTTCATGTAATTATTAGTCAGACATTGTTTATTTGTAATCTCACTTCAATCCTCCATTCTATAAAAGGTAGGTAATACCTTTTTAATAGATATATTTTTGGATAATAAAAAATTAGTTACTCCTTATTTTTGGTCTACTTTATTCTGTTCACACACGGTATCAGAGGACTCGATCTTTTCCTCCTGATTCTGTGAGCTTGCTCTATCCGCGAGACCTGTCCGTGCGGCTTGATCCTTCTTGTCACTGCCTATCTTCACGACTTGATTCTTCCGCCTGTTTGAGCCCTGTACGCACAGTTTCTTTATCATCCTTATCGTTGCCCTTTGTGTGTGCGACCTCTCTGATTGCCCTTTATTCTTGCCGCGACCTGTTCTTAAGTCACCGCGACCTATTCTTTCACCACGGCCTATTCTTAAGTCGCTGCAACCTGTTCTTCTTGCCGCGACCTGTGCCTAGTCAACATGCCCTCATTTTCTCGCTGCGACCTGTGTGTCTAGCCGCACCCTGCACTTTGTCGTCGTGACCTCTCCTTTTAGCCACGACTTGTTCTTCTCACTGCTCTCTGCTCTCTTCTATGGAAACCTCCGATATCTCTACCACCACTACTCCCTTTTCCGCTCCTCCTCCTACTCCTCCTACTCCTTCGGGCAACCTTGGCACCATTTTCAAACTCTTCGGTCCCAACTCCCCGGACTGGAGTGTCTCCTTCACCTTCCTTCTCCGCTCACAACGCAAATGCCATCATCTCACCGATGAGAAGGATATCATCCAATGAGAAATTCGGCGTTTTCCGAAGTCTTTCACCCGCCTCCGTTGGAGCTAGAATGCAGGAAATCGTCATCGGAGTAGAGATTTGGACTACTCTCGCTGAGACCTTTGTGTGTGCGGTGATTTTTCAGATGTCGTTGATTTTTGTGGTTGTAACGAGTTGCCTTAACCCTCCTTTTCCCCAAACCTTTCAGAATTTGCTTGATAGGAGTTTCTTGTTGTCGATCCATGGCGTGGGCATGTTGTAGAGGCGGTTTCGTCGATATTTGAGGCAAGTGGTGCTATACTCCTCTATACTCTTCTCTCTTTGATGATTGGGATGCCAACGATGCTCTTGTTCGCATATGGTTGGTTAACAGTCTTCCTGATGAATGCCTACCTGTCATCCGTCATGATGAAATGGTCAAGGATGCTTGGCTTCATCTTGCCGCTCTCTACTCCAAGGGGGCTCAGACGTCTCGCATCTATACTTTGTATGCAGACCTCTTTTCCTGTCCCTCCATGTCTCCTGCTGCTGCTTACCAACTAGTTCAGGCTCTCGGAGCTGAAATTCTCCAGAATTTCCCATTCTCTGCGGATCTGGCTGAGTAACACAAGCACTTCCAGGAGCTTCTGGTTGTGTGCTATCTTCTGCGACTTCCTGAGTCTTATGGTATGATCTGTCAACAGATCCTTGGCGAGGCGGAGTCTCCCACCCTGGATGCCATTGTTGCCCACAATGCCACGGTTACCACTCTGCTACAACGTCCGATGTTATCCTCCCCTCCTCAACCGGACAACTACGCTCACCAGACTCAGTGGAGTGGCTCTGGTGGCCGCAACCACCAATACAGCGAACGTGGTTCTTCCCATTTCTCTGCTCTCAATGTGGTCGCACTAACCATATGGTTGATAACTGCTGGAAGAAGCATCCTCATCTTCGACCAACTAGGGATGCTTCCACCTCTTCTTCGAAGCAGGGCGCCTCGGTGGTCACTTCCTCAGTGTTTTCTCACCTAGAAAAGCGTGATCGGTTGCCCCCGGTCTTTATTGCAGACGACTCTCCCTCACCGGTCAGTGGAACGTGTGTGGTTCTAGTCATTCTGTCTTTTCGCTTGGCAGATACCATCTATATGCCCAAGTTCTCTTGAAATTTATTATATGTTACCTCTCTATGCAAGAAACTACAGTGTTCCATCACATTCACTCCTACTTCTTGTTCCTTTCAGGATCCGGGCTCCCAACGGACGATTGCTACTGGGACTGAGAGCAGCGACCTCTACTTTCTTGACAACGTTTCCGCACTGTCCGCCTTCTTTTCCTCTTCTGCTGATCTTCTCCAGTGGCACCTTAGTCTTGTTCATGCTCCTCCACGACTTCTTCGTCAGCTTCTGCCTCAGCTTCCTCTGTAGATTCCTCCTATCAACTGTGACGTATGTTAGCTTGACAAGCATCACTGCTCCTCCTTCCCACCAAAGCAAGGTCATGGATCTTCCAAACCATTTGATCTAGTTCACTCTGATATCTGGTGTCCTGCTCCTACCCTCACCATAGGTTGGGGTAGTGCATATTTTGTAACTTTCATTGATGCATTCTCCCGCTGTACGTGGGTGTATCTCTTAAAAGATCGCTATGAATTATTCAATATATGTAAATCTTTTCATTTTATGATTAAGAATCAATTTGATGTCTCTGTTAAAATCTTTCACTCTGATAATGCAAAAGCATATCTTAGTCATGATTTTTCTTCTTTCTGTGTGCAACATGTTATTGTTCATTAAATTAGCTGTATCTATACTTCACAGCAAAATGGCATGGCAGAACGCAAAAATCGCCACCTCTTTGATGTCACGTGCACTCTACTGACACAAATGCAGGTTCCGCGCTCCTATTGGGGCTATGATGTTCTCATCTCTTGCTATTTTGTCAATCAAATTCCCTCCATGGTTCTCCACGACAAAACCCCATTCTCCATTATCTATCCGGGTAAGGATCCGTTTCATCTCCCTCTGCATGTCTTTGGGTGCACAACCTTTGTGCACTCTCCCTCAACCACCCGTGACAAACTCTCACTATGGGCCACGAAATGTGTCTTTCTGTGGTACTCCACCATTCATAAAGAGTATTGTTGCTTTGACCCAGTTACCCGCAAGCAGTTCATCTCTGCGGACGTCACCTTTTTTGAAAATGCATCTTACTTCTCATACGACTCCTCTTCTCCTCTTGATGTTCCTACTTCTCATACCACCCCTTCCGTCCCATGTACACCTGCTGAGATTCCTCCACCTCCACCGTTTCCAACATCTCCTCCACCTTGTCCCCCTCCCGAGATATCTCCCTCCTCTACGTAATCGTCTCTCTACTCTCGGGCCAGCTCTCTCTGCCATTGATGCCCCGAAAATGGAGGAACATGTCGACCGGGATCTTCCCATTGCTCTTCGCAACACTCGCTAGCTGATGTTATTTCCTATGCTCGCCTTACTCCTTCTTGCAGGACTTTTGCATTGGCGATCTCTTCCAATGCCACTACCCGCACCTACCAGGAAGCCCTTGCTATTCCTCATTGGAAGGCGGCCATGAATGATGAAATTGCCACCCTCACTGAGTGGGGTACATGAAATCTCGTTTCTCCACCATTTGGTACTGATGTTGTTGGCTGTCGATGGGTCTTTGTTGTGAAGTTCCATCCAGACGGTAGTGTGTATCGTTACAAGGCATGCCTTGTCGCCAAATGTTTCACTAAAACTTATGGTATTAATTATTTTGACACCTTCTCTCCCGTTTCCCGTCTCAGCACTATTCAGGTTCTCCTCTCTGTGTCCGTCAACAAGGATGCCCAATTTTCCAACTGTATGTCAAAAATGCCTTTCTCTATGACGATCTTCAGGAAGTTGTCTATATGGAGCAACCTTCTGAGTATGTTGCTCAGGGGTAGACTCAGGTATGCAGGCTGAAGAAGGACATCTATGGCCTAAAGCAAAGCCCTCGGGCTTGGTTTGACAAGTTTAGTAGCATTGTGGCGGCTGTGGGTTTTACCAGGAGTTCGGTCGATCACTCAATGTTCGTTCGCAAAACCTCCCTGGGTCTGGTGGTTCTTGTCGTATATGTGGATGATATCCTTCTCACTGGAGATGACCAGGCAGGGATAACCATGATTAAGAAACATCTACGTCAACACCTTTTCACAATGGATATGCGTTCTGCAAGAAACTTTCTGTAGATAGAAATCTCTCGAAAGGCCAACTCATTGGTCCTCTATCAACGGATGTATGCTCTTGATCTTCTTAAAGAGGCAGGGTTGACTGGTGCTAAACCTGCCCGATTCCCCATAGCTATTGGAGAAGATAAAAACTAGCCAGATGACTCGCCTCCTCTATCAGATACTACGAGGTACAAGCATTTGGTCCGCAAACTTATTTATCTCACGGTAACCAGACCAGACATCTCTTATGCTATAGGCATGGTTAGCCAGTTCATGCAAGCTCCTAGGGAGAGCCATCTGTAGTCTGCACAGAGGATATTGAAATATATTAAAGCGGTGCCAGGTAAAGGATTACTGTTTCAAAATAATGGACACTTGAAGGTTGAAGCATACTCAGATTCTAGCTATGCTGATGAAAAAGAAGATTGCAAGTCCACATTGGGCTTTTGTAGATTTATGGGGAGAAACCTTATGAGCTGGAAGAGCAAGAAGCAATATGTCGTCTCCAGGTCAAGTGATGAATCAGAGTATCGAAGTATGACATCGACTACATGTGAATTAAAGTGGCTGCGGGCTCTCATGCTTGACTTAGGAGAGGCCTACAACCAACCTCTACCTATGTTTTGCGACAACAAGGTCGCTATTTATATCTCTAAAAATTCGGTCTTCCACGAGAGGACAAAGAACATTGAAGTTGACTACCATTTTATTTGGGAAGAGATTTTGAAGAAACAAATCTATACTCCCTACGTTACATCCAACAACGAGCTAGCAAATATCTATACCAAGCCTGTGCTACTTCCTTTTTCCATATCTGCAACAAGCTGGGCCTGATTGATATATATGCTTTAGCTTGAGGGGGATTATTATTGTATGGTGTCCGGGCAGTCTAGCGGTCTTCCCCTGACGGCTTAGAGACCGGGCGGTATGGCAGTCTGCTTCTAGTAGCTTGGAGACCGCGTGGTCTGGCATTTTCTCTTCAGCGATGAGCTAGGCGGTTGGTGCTGATTGGTGACCGGGCGGTTTAGCGGCTTGTCTATGGCGACTTGAAGATAGTGTCGGGTTGTCTTCTGCACAGTGTAGTTGTCGTGCGATTAGTCTAACCACGCGACTTATGCGCTTGTATAGATGTCTGTTCCTGTAATTATTAGTCTCGCATTGCTTATTTGTAATCTCTCTTCTCTCCTCCATTCTATAAAAGGGAGGTCATACTTTTGTAATAGATATATTTTTGGATAATAAAAAATTTGTTACTCCAAATTTTCGGTCTACTTTTTTCTGTTCGCACAACAAGAACTTTATAATTTTATAATTTGATAGTTTATATAGTACCTTAGCAACCTCTTTATATAGATAGTTGATAAAAATTGTAACAAACAATCTCAGGCATAATACATATGTACGGTAAGCCCGCCCTCAACTTATTTGAAATGGGAGCATCACACACTTTCGTCTTGGAAGATTTTTCAAAGTACTTAGATGGATGTCATGTTTCCCCAGACTTCTCAAGATAGTCCGACTTCCAGAAGGATTGGAGGTGCAGTCTATTGCAAAGTGTGGTATGTCCGTAGACATTAGCAGAAATCTGTTTGATACACCATCGACGATCTTACTACTACTAGACTATTATCTGATTCTGGGCATGACGTGGCTATACTGGCACCATGAGAAGATCGACTGCCCAGCTAGAAGGATCACATTGAAACATGGAGACTCAGAGGTGGTCTTCGAAGGTATTATGCCTATGTCCCGATTATTATTATTATCATATGTACATGTTGTTAAGGCCTATGAGCGGGAAGACAAGGTATATATGGTTTGCTTTGAGATGGCAGTGGTGGATGCCTCCATTGGTGATAATATGGTGGTTCGGGATTTCCCCGATGTATTTCCAGAGAGGTTGTCAGACTACCCCCACATAAAGGAGTAGACTTCCAGATACAGTTAGTACCCGGTGTGAGGCCCGTCTCTCAGGCACAGTACCAGATGGCACCGAAGGAGCTTGTGGAGTTCTGGACTCACCTATGAGAGCTGTTGGATGCAGGATTAGTTAGACTGAGTTCTTCACCATGGGGAGCTATCGTCTTGTTCGTGAAGAAGAAGGATGGATCGCTCCAACTTTGCACTGATTATCAGGAGCTCAACCGATTGACGGTGAGGAACACTTATCTGTTACCATGGATTGATGAGCTGTTTAATCAGCTAGATGGAGCACTCTGGTTCTCTAAGCTTGACCTAAGGTCAGGCTACTATCAGCTGCGGATTCAGGAGGAGGATATACCAAAGATGGCGTTTAGCTGATGCTATGGCCTGTTTGAGTTCACAATGGTACCGTTCGGGCTCACGAATGCTCCCTCCGCATTCATGAGTTTGATGAACCAGCTGTTTGAGCCATTCCTATATGAGTTCATCATAGTCTTTATAGATGACATCTGGATCTAGTCAATGACCGAGGAGGACTATACCCGTCAATTGGCATTAGTCTTGGGTAAGCTGTGGGAGCACCAGCTATATGCAAAGTTTTCAAAGTGCCAATTTTGGATACAAGAGGTGGCATTCCTCAGGTACATTTTCATTGGAGCTGGGTTGGCAGCGCACCCAACCAAGGTGCAGGCAGTAAAGGATTATCCGTAGCCGTAGTCGGCTTCAGATATTTGTAGGTTCCTTAGATTTGCATGCTATTACTGTACGTTTGTGCGGGGGTTTACAAAGATAGCACTTCCCCTCATATCTTTGATGAAGAAGGACACAACGTTCACTTGGACTTAATAGTGCGAGTCCTCATTTCAGGAGCTGAAGGGTAGACTCACCTCAGCTCTCAACCTTGCCCTTCCTTTGGGAAAGTAAGGATTCCAGATTTATACGGATGCGACAGTCCAAGGCATGGGTGATGTATTGATGCAGCACATGCATGTTATAGCGTATGCTTCAAGGCAACTGACGAAGCACGAGCAGAACTACTCGGTGCACGATTTGGAGCTCGGGGCTGTAGTCTTTGCCTTGAAAGTCTAAAGGAACTAATTGTATGATGTTTATTATGAGATCTTCTCGGATCACAAGAACCCTAAGTACTTTTACACGCAGACAGACCTGAATCTACTCCAACGACGGTGGTTATAGTACCTCAACGACTATGATTATACCATGAACTATCACCCGGGGAAGGAGAACACTGTACTAGATGCTTTGAGCAGGAGAGCTGGCACTACTGGACCGGAGTCCCGGGCGATGACCATGGATATAGTGCGTATCATGGAAGACATGCAAATTACTATGGTGTTGAGGGTTGTTTCAGAGGTGCATACAGAGTACATGGTAGCTCTAAGCATGGAGTGTGATAACAGAGACCGCATCAGGGCAGAGCAGAGGCAGGATGCAGTACTGGAGCCTATATTTAGAGCCTTGGGAGAGGGTAAATCCGAGGAGTATTCACTATGTGGCGACCTCGTTCATTTTCGGGTCTGTGTTTATATACCCGCAGGAGGTGCGATTTGGGGAGACTTACTTAGGGAGACACACTACACACGATATTCGGTACACCCGAGGATCACCAAGATGACGGTGGATATGCGGAAGAAGATGTTTTGGCCCAGGATGCATAGGGATCTCGGTGATTTTGTGACACACTGTGAGGCATGCTAGCAGGTGAAGGCCGAGTGCAAGATCCTTGGAGGATTACTGCAGCCTCTGTCGGTTCTGGAGTGGAAGTTTGAGGATATTTCGATGGATTTTGTACATGGGTTGCCTTGCTCTCACTCCGGGCACGATTCTATATGGGTAATAGTTGACTGATTGACCAAGGTAGACAGGTTCATCCTGGCCCGGAAGTATGTGCTAGTTGTTGTATTGGTGAGGATATTTGTGGAGTAGTTTGTGAGGTACCATGGAGTACCCAAGACGATTATATCAGATCGAGATGGTCGATTTACTTCTAGGGAATGGAGGACAGTGTAGGAGTACTAAGGTTCCAAGCTTGCTTTTAGCACTACCTTTCATCCACAGACCGATGGGCAGACGCAGTGGAACAACAGGACCATGGAGGATCTGTTGCGGTTGTGCATAACTTATACGGGGAAGCCCTAGGAGCATCTGTTGCCATTGATTGAGTTCTCTTACAACAACAACCATCAGACCAGCATTGGCATAGCTCCCTTTGAGGATCTGTATGAGAGAAAGTGTCAGACACCGCGATCTTGGCTTCAGGATGAGGACCCAAAGGTTATTATATCAGATTACGTCGAGGATACGGATGTGCTGATTCAGCTGATCAAAGACAGGATGCTAGAGGCTCAGAGTGTAAGACCCCCCCCCCCCACTTACCCAGGAGGCAACCGGGTCTTATGCCCAGAACCGCCATCTTACGATGACACTAACGCACGGGTTAGTCGACACCTCAACACGCCGATTCTACCGGCTTGTACGATCATAAACCTATAGGACAATAAGAGAAAAGAAGTATAGTGGTAAAATAAAACCACAACAAGTCCACAGTCACAGCACATATATATAATATATAAAAGGAAAATGCCAGTCCAAATCAGTACAAAAACAAAATGGAGAGTAATAAGAGCTTATGCCCAGTACATCAAATCAAATCTCTCTCTCAACTCTAAACAACAGAAGAAAACTATCATCACCAAGTCATCCCACCTGAGGCAACTCTGCAGTGGTAGTAAGCGGTGGCGTCAGCTCCTCACGTCCTGCCATCTCGTCCTGCTGGTCGTGCTAGTGCTCTATCTCCTCGAGCTCTTAAAAATAGTTTGGTCACCGACCATTAGTCAAAAAGACTAAGTCGTTTCCTCCACACCTCGCCCTGCAACTCCTAGGCACCGTGCGGGAGGACGAAGCGGAGGACAATAAGGGGTATCAAGTATAAATAGGTGGCAGTGGTACTACGCTAACAAGTATATGAGGAGTACTAGAAGTTCTAATCTAGCAGTTCTACGTAAAAGTACAAGTACAGTAATGAAGTATAGAACTGAAGTAAGTAGGACAAGTGCAGTACGATAAAGTAAATAAGAAACAGAAAGTAAGAACAGGAAAATAAAACTAAGCTACCACTACTCTATCATCACAAATCGTACCTTAACTTATAAAAATGCCCATACAATTTATAAGTTAAGGTTTCCAGGAAATTTAACTTATCATATAAAAGATCCTATACTAATTTATATGATAATGATCTATGAAGCGTATGACCTAATATAAATGAATGTTTATGATGCAATTTATGCACAGGCAAGTGCAACTCACACACAACGACTCTGTGATCACAGACCTTTAGTTCCCACTTTTAGAGAGCTAGCTTCACTCTCGGGTACCACCGCTGTGGCTACGGTAGCAGCGGAGCGGGCATCTCCACTTCTAGGCTGGTATGCACACTACCAAACCTTAGACCCCTCTCATACGCCTCTGTACACGTCCAAGGTGCACTCTAGAGTCTATGCGTATGTACTTTGCTGACAACCCGTCAGTCTTGTTGGGTCGGATGTGCGTTATTAAGGATCGTCCTCCAGACCGCAGTGTAAAATAACCCACTGGCCCCTCTAACCCTCACACCCGCCAGGTGCACCTTACTGCCATCGGTGTGACGAACGGCCAGTACCGCATGCCCCGCCACTAAATTTATGCACATGCAAGTATTTCATCCCGAGCCTTCAGCTCGCAGGACCAACCCGTCTTGAATCCCTCAAACCCTACACGGGTGAGCATTTATCACAAACCCTCCAACCCTACACGGGTGAGAATGAATTACAATGTCTTAACCTATTAGACTACTCTTGTCTACGGATTATTATACTTAGTGACTTAAGGTTAATCCCAGGACTGCCCAGGGTATACCCGGTGAAGGGCTCTCGGGGGCACTAGGAACTATGATGGGATTACGCCCAAAGCTCCCTTTCTCAAGGATATTTACTTTAGTTGATGACTACCCAATATTCACCCTCAGCTCTCGTTATTACTCTTGAGTGATCCTAATGACTTAAGATGTTCTCAGAAGGGCGGTGGTCTTCCGCCGGCCTCCACTCCAGATGCTATCCAAGGCTGGCACTTTACTCTCGTCACTAAGACAACTCTATCCACCAGGGTCATATTCCAATTGAAGTCTCTAGCTCATTTATTGATCTATCCCCCGGTGGTCCTTACAACATGACCTACTTACACTATGCGCAACCCATGACCTAATACCACCCCGAAATGGAACTTCCAATCCCTTGGGCCACCTGCCCCTAAGTAATTATCCTAGGATTGTATGGACTAATGAAGTGAGACTATTTATTTTCATGATTTTCTTAAGTAATTAAGGTCTCTAATTAAATCATTTAATTAATCCCCTAGGTCATTTAATACATGAAGTATGAAAATTTATAATCCACTGAGCTAAGAAACTTTTCCTAAGTTATAACTTGGTAAAATATTGCTGTCTACCAAAATTTATAATTTTCCTTTAATTATTTCTATTTATTCCTTAATTTATACAAAATTCACACAATTGTCATTTTCCAAATGAAGTATAAGGAATGTCTCACTAACAATTCCAGGACCATTACAGAGCATAAATATCATGAATTTAAGGCTAATGGCAGAGTTTTATCAACATCTATAATGTAATGGCCTACAAATTTCAATTCTTAATGAATTACAAAAATGTCATTATAAGGTTTTAAAAATTACTGAATAATCCAAAAATGCTGAGAAAATTATACAAAGTTATTCATACTCAGATATATCATCAAGAATTTTTCCAAAATTTTCTACTAAGTATTTTCACTAATTTGCTAATTAAGTATGATGAGGGTAAAAAAAATAATTTCCACATAACTCCTATCAAAATTTTTCAAACAGAGACATAAAAATTTTAAGGAGTTAAATCTAACCTAATATTGACCTTGACAAAAGTTGGGGGTTTTATCTCAAAGATAACCTATTTTTACATTAATTTTTCAAAAAGGTCAATTATTCCAAAAATTTTAAATAATGGGATTTTTGTTTCCAAAAATCCCATTATTACAATGTGGGGTATAATTCACCCTAATGAGCCTCTGAAATTAATATCATGATTTTTGGATGTTCCAAATAGGCTTAATACACAATATATCAAAAGATGGCTATTTGCACCCCAAGCCTATATACAATCAACACTTGCATGTGAGTTTACTCAACATGAAGTGGTCCAAATGTGCTGAACTAATTTCCATGCACATGGATAGTCTCCAAGGACATGCCACCAAAATTTGGGGCCATTTGAAGCCATAATACTCCAAATATTTCATTTATTTAAATTTGTGTATTTTGAATAAAACTATAGAAAAGGTTTACCCACAAATTCCCAATTTTCGGCAGGGGCTAAATATGCCCTAAAACTGTATGCACCCAAAATTTGGGGTCATGTTGATTACTGGTTTGGCTTGGGCATTGTTTTTAATTTCTGCCCTTTCCTAGGAGCAGTCCTAGGAAAACAGCCCTACAGGGCAGTCTACTGCTCCAAATGACATGATTATGGTGGCAAATTAAATTTACGAGCCTAAGCTACAATTTTCTTTTAAGGTGCAGGACCTGGAAATGCCTCTAAGAGGGTTAAAATAGCCATGCAAGGTGACTGAAATAGTGTGACACTTATATAATTGTATACTATAGTTTATTTGATTAAATAAAATCATCTGCACGAATCTTGAAGTGTTGGGTACATTGGAAAATGTGTAACAGATTTGAAAAAGCCTCACCTTACTCAATAATATGCATCAAGGTGTATTATATGTTGTTTTGAGTTTATATGTACAGGTTAAGAAAATGCAGGAATGCAGGAAAAGTTTCTAAGTCCATGAGTCGATACCAGAAGAAGCTGTGTCTACACTTATGAAGGCTTGTGTCGACACTGGATAAAAGCTGTGTCGACACCTGGAGTCAATTATGTCGACACTTGGAAAGGCTGTATCGACACCAGAAGAAACTGTGTCGATACATAGAGGTAGTGTCGACACACAAAAAAGCTTTGTCGACATCAACTGTGTCGACACACAGAGGCAATGTCGATACACAGAAGAATTTGTCGACATCAACTGTGTCGACACACATGACTTGTGTCGAAACATAGCAGAGTTTCAACAAAGTTGATTTTTGTGAAGAGAAGAAGTGACTGTGTAGACACACAGAACTAGTGTCGACACATTCTATAGAAGCTGTGTCGAGAAGCAGTGTCCACACCAAGGGAGCTGTGTCGACACCACCAAGGCTTGTGTCGACACTTAGTCTACTTGTGTCGATACATGATGAAGTTCATTATCGACACTTTGCTGACAGAGACAAAGTTTCAAGAAGTGACTAAAGACTTGACAGATGTGATATTCAACAAGTCTACTGAAGCAGTCAGAGCTGTCAGAAGTTCGTTAGAAACCTGATCAGCCGGTTACCATGGAGGAAGTATATATAAAGACATTCTCTATCAACAAAAGGAATATACATAGATACATATACAGATGAGATAAAAAAAACCAACAACACACGATAAACAGAAGAAGATTTTCAATAGAAGATCTAAGAAGACATTCTCAAGTGGTGATCTACTCAGAGTTTGTCAAGAGAATTCAAAGAAGAATTAAGAAGAATCTTCAGAAGAATTTGGAGAGAGATAGCGCTCCATCTATTCAAGTGAAGAAAGGGACTTACATCAACAAGTCTCTTAAGTGCAGATTCTAAACCAGTCTGCCAAGAAGAATTCAGATTGATTTCTGAATTTCAAGAAAGAAGCTGATTGAAGATCAACTTTAAAGGAGATCAACCCTATTGTGTTCAGATTCAAGAAGTTTTGAAGAAAGCTAAGACAAGTTGATCTCTAATATCAGATTCTCTCAAGAACTGATCAAGAAACCTTCCATCCTTTCTCTCTCAAGCAGGGTGGTGGTAAATTTCAAATTTACATCTATTTTAAGTAAGATCTTTTTAAGATCTGAGTTATAAGCCTGATTTATAAAGGCTGCGTTGTAGGAGATTAAGTTCTCTGAGTGGTAGGCCTTGTTGAAGGCTGAGGTAGGGCTGAGAGCCTGAGTTGTAGGATATTTTCATCTCTGAGTTGTAGGCCTTGTTGAAGGCTGAGGTAGGGCAGATTGCCTGAGCTGTAGGAGTGCGGACTCACTCTGAGTTGTAGGAGCCTTGTTTGGGTTCTGAGCTGTAATATCTGCGGATCTGAGGAGAAGGAAAGAAGTTAGGCCGAATCTAGCACACTGCTAGATAGGCGAAGGGAGAAAGTGGATGTACCCAGACCTTGGGGAACCACTATAAATCAGTGTGCCATCTGTGATTGTGTGTGGTATTGTTATTTCTGTGCTGTGATAGCTGTAGAACTATATGTTTCTATTAATTAACTGAATTAATATTCTGCCTTAGAAGGAAAAAAAATTAAACATATTCACCCCCCCTCTAGGTGTTTAGGAACCAATTCTTTCAAGTGGTATCAGAGGGAGGCTCCTCAAAGAAAGACTTAACAGTCTGAGTAAGATCTGTAAGGCATAAGTAAGTTCAAGAAGATGGGTTCAGGAGAAAACCATAAAGAACTTGGTTCAATGAAGTTGCCTATCTGCAGGAAGGAAATCTTTGAAATATGGAAGGAAAGGGTCAGACTATTTATGGAGGCATCTGATCCTAGAATTTATATAACAGTTAAGGAAGGACCATATATTCCAATGAAGGTTTCTGTTCTTGATGCTAATCAAAGGATTCTTAAGGATTTTTCAAAAATGACTAAGGATGAGATCATCTTGGCTATAATGGATAAAAGAGCACAGAATATTATAGTGAGTGCCATAGATGACTCAACATTCCAGAATCTGATTCACTACAAAACCTCCAAGGAGATGTGGGACACATTGGTTGTCTACATGGAGGGTTCTGAAGAGGTTAGGCAAGATAGAAAGTCTATGCTTAATCAATAATATGAGAGTTTCAGACAAGCTAAGTCTGATAGCATAACTGAATGTTATAAGAAGTTCTACAGAATTGCAAATGAACTAATGTCCTATGGAAGAATCTTCAGTTCATATGAGCTGAATGACAAATTCCTTAGGTCTTTGACTAATGATTGGGATACAAAGATCTGTGCCATAAGGGAAGTGGCCATACTGGCAGAAATTTCACCTCCAACACTGTTTGGCAAATTGCTGTCTTATGAGATGCAGCTGTTGGCCAGAAAGGAGGAAGAGAAAAATACAAAGGTTGACTATAGAGAAAAGTCAGTGGCCTTCAAGGTAGAAGCCACAAGGAAGAATAGGAGGATGTCTCCATCTTCTCCTAAGAAAGCTGCAGAAGTGATCTCAGAAAATTCTGATATTCACAGTTC
Source organism: Platanthera guangdongensis (assembly GCA_039583875.1). Taxonomy (NCBI): domain Eukaryota; kingdom Viridiplantae; phylum Streptophyta; class Magnoliopsida; order Asparagales; family Orchidaceae; genus Platanthera; species Platanthera guangdongensis. Next base: position 65,498,048 of record CM077166.1, on the reverse strand, counting down.
AGACAGCAGTAATTCTGATGAAGACTTTGCTGCTTTCACAATGTAGTTTCAGAGATTCTTAAAGAAGAAGCAGTGGAAATCTAAGCCGTCCTCATCTCAGTCCAAGGATGACTATTATCAGAAGTGGAATTCATCCAAGAAGGACAGGAGTGGGACAAAGCCTAACAAGTTAACTACATCAAAGATTATTTGTTATTGCTACAACAGACCTGGACATGTTGTGGCTGACTGTCCAGACAAAAGGAAGGAGTCTGCTGATAAAAAGAAGTTTCAGCACAAGAGCAAGAAGGAGAAATCCTTGGTAGCTAAGAAAGAGAAAAGTTGGACAAATCAATCAACTTCAGAGTCTGAATCTGAGGCTGAGGCTTATATTGGTTTGTTTGCAACAGAAGAAGAGGATGAGTTCTTGAAATTACTGGACTCTATAAATGAGCAAGAAGACCATCATTGCAAAGGACTAATGGCTGTGTCTGAAGAAGACCAGTGCCAGGATCAACCTGGTCCCAATAAGGTAAAAAGTTTATCTATAGATTCTAATTACTACACTGGGTCAGAATCAGATGCATCTCCATCAAGAGATGTGGATGGGTCTGAATCTGAAGGAGATATTCATCAGCTTATAGATGAATATGAGGATTTGTTGCAGGCACTCAAGAGAAGCAAAAACCTGGCCAAAAAATCAGGCTAAGGAAATTGCAGCTCTTAAGTTGGCTACATCTGATTCAGAAAAGCTACTGGATCAGAAGATGAATGAGATTGCCAAGCTGAAAAACATAACTATTATTCAGTTGGGTACATTCACATTCAAAAATGATCAGATCAAAAGTCTGGGAGACAGACTTCAGAAAGAGAAGGAAATAGTGGATAGTTTCTCTAAGCCAAAATCTATCCTTCCCTTAATTGATGACTTTGTGTCTCAAAAGGGTAAGGTAGGATTAGGCTTTAAGGGAACTGCATGGGCTGCCCAGTCCAATAATAAAGGCAAAGCCCCAACACAAAATAAAAGATCTGCTGCCAACAATACAGCTAAGATTGTACCTAATAAGAGGTATAATAAGTATGAGTGCTGGCGTTGTGGCAAGATAGGCCAATATGTCTTAGACTGTTGGCACAACACCGGTGTCAGAAAGGATAGCAGTCTATGTGTTAGAAGAGCTACAGGCAGATTTGTCACGTTTCAGGCTAACTTGAACCAAGGACCCAAAAGTTATTTGGGTTCTAAGGTTAAGTAATCTCTGTTGCAGGTGAGTCCAAGTTGTCATGCCCCTATATGGTACTTGGACAGTGGATGTTCCAGGCACATGACTGGAATAAGAGGATTGCTGAAGGATTACTCACTAATATTGAATGGGCCTAAAGTAATCTTTGGTGGTTCTAAAAAGGAGTCATCAAAGGGTTTGGTAACATTTCTAACAACTTAATCACAATCACTCAAGTGGTTTATGTGAAGAGTTTGAAACACAACCTAATAAGCATAAGCCAGCTGAGTGATCTTGGATATGACATTTCATTTATCAAGAATGAGTGTCATATCAAGAGGTCAAGTGATTAAAAAGTCATATTGACTGGCTATAGAAAAAGAAATGTGTATTATCTAAACTTTAAGAGTGAGAATAAAAATTCTCCTATCTGTCTTGTGGCTGATGAGAAAGCCTCTCATTATTTCAAATGACACAAGAGGCTAGCTCATCTTAACTACAAGACTATTGGCCAACTCTTTAGTAAAGAGTTAGTGAGGAATGGTCCTTAAGTTAAGTGCTTTAAGGATAAAATATGCCCAGCTTGTCAAAAAGGCAAGTAGACCAGATCCTCCTTTCATAGTCTAGAAACCAAAGACCCAGTGAGGTGCTTATACCTCTTGCATATGGATTTATTTGGTCCTATGCCAGTTCATAGTCTAGGTAGGAAGGTCCACATTTTTGTGATTGTAGATGACTATTCTAGATTTTCGTGGGTATTCTTTCTGAGGCAAAAATCTGAAACCCCAAATGTCTTCTGCAATTTTGTCAAACAAATTCAGAATGAATTAGATAGTTCAGTGGTCAAAATTAGAAGTGACCATGGAACTGAATTCCAATCTGAAAGTATGACAATGTTGTGTGAAGAATTTGGGATTCATCAAGAATTCTCCTCACCTAGAACACCTCAGCAAAATGACATTGCTGAAAGAAAGAATAGGACATTGATTGAGGCTGGAAGAACACTATTGAGTGACACTACTCTCCCAAAAAATTTCTGGGCTGAGGCAGTAAACACTGCATGTCATGTGCTCAATAGGGCTTCCATCACCAAAAGCCATAAAAAGACACCCTATGAGGTTATGAAAGGCAGAAAACAAAACATATCCTATTTTAGGATCTTTCGTTGCAAGTTCTATGTGCCTAATAATGGTAAGTCTCACCAAACTAAGTTTGCTGCCAAATCCCCAGATGGGATATTTGTTGGGTACAACAACAATAGTAAGACTTATAGTGTCTACAATTTGGCTACTCAAGTTGTAGAAGGGTCTGTTCATGTCATATTTAATGAATCTAGACTTATTAACAGTGAGTTGCCTAGTAGTTCTTGTAGCTCTACAGGTATACGACAGAAGATGGACTAGCTTACTATCAGAGAAGATCCAACTTCAAAGCAGGATGAGGAAAATGGTAGTTGCTGTACAGGGGGAGTACAAGACACTCAAGAGGCTTATGAAGACCATGAGGTGAAGCATAATGAAGAGATTGAAGAAGGTCAAACTGTTAATAGATTACCTCCAGCAGCTAGACATTTAAAGGATCATCCTGCACACCAGATCATTGGTGATCCAAGACATGTAGTACAAACGAGAAGTAGGAACTTAAATACAGTTCTTTGCTCAACCTTCTTATCTCAACTAGAACCCAAGAGATTTGAAGAAGCTATTCAAGACCCACACTGGATTGATGCTATGTAGGAGGAGTTAAATCAATTCAGAAGGTGCAAGGTCTGGGAGTTGGTTCCAAAACCAAAGGGCCATAATATCATAGGGACAAAGTGGATTTATAAAAACAAGCTTGATTAGAGTGGGATCATAGTGAAGAATAAGGCAAGACTAGTTGCCAAAGGATACAGGCAGGAAGAGGGCATAGACCTTGATCAGACTTTTTCTCCAGTGGCAAGGTTGGAAGCAATAAGGCTATTCCTTGCCTATACAACATATCAAGGCTTCAAAGTGTTCCAAATGGATGTTAAGTAAGCATTCTTAAATAGAGACTTAAAAGAGGAGGTCTATGTAGAATAGCCCTTAGGTTTTGTTGATCCACTCAATCCTAATTATGTTTATAAACTTAGGAAAGCTTTATATGGGTTGAAACAAGCCCCAAGGGCTTGACATGAAACCCTGTCTACTTTCCTCATTGAGAACAAATTCTCAAGGGGTAAAATAGACAAGACTCTATTCCTTAGAGAATCCAAAGGAAAGATCATCGTAGTCCAAATATATGTTGATGACATAATATTTAGTTCTACTGAAAACAACCTTTGTAGAAAGTTTGCAAAACTTATGCAATGGAAGTTTGAAATGAGCAGCATGGGAGAAATTAAGTTCTTCTTGGGACTCCAAGTAAGACAGACTGATGATGGCCTGTCCATATCCCAGTCTAAGTTCACCCAGGAGTTAGTTAAGAAGTATAGTATGGAGTCATCCACTACCATGAGAACTCCAATGGGGACAAGTATGTCTCTAAGCAAAGATGATGCATGGAAAACTGTAGATTAGTATTTGTATAGAGGGATAGTTGGCTCACTCCTTTATCTGACTGCTAGTAGACCTGACATCATGTATGCTACATGTGTTTGTGCTAGGTACCAAACCTGCCCTAAAGAATCTCATTATACTGCTCTCAAATGGATTTTGAGATATCTTAAGGGCACACCTAATCTAGGCCTTTGGTATCCTAGGAATAGAGATTTTCTACTAATAGGCTATTCATATGCAGACTTTGCAGGATGCAAAGTAGATAGGAAAAGCACAACATGCACCTGTCAATTTCTAGGAGGAAGATTGGTGTCATGGAGCTGTAAGAAGCAGACTAGTGTGGTAATTTCCACAGCTGAGTCTGAGTATGTTACTGTAGGAAGTTGTTGTGCACAGCTGTTGTGGATACAACATCATTTAGAAGATTATGGTATTCAGGTAAGTAGAACATGTGATTATACTAGTGCTATTTCTATTGCTCATAATCTTATTTCTCATAGTAGAACAAAGCATATAGAAATAAGATACCATTTTCTTAGAGATCATGTAGAAAAAGAAGATATTTCTTTAGAATTTGTTAATACAGATTTACAAATTGCTGACATTTTCACTAAGCCATTAGATGAAACTAAATTCAATAATTTCAAAATTGAATTAGGAATGTTGAACATAAATTAGTTTAACAAATTTGGCTTAGTAAAATTGTGCCGACACAAAAAGTTGTCTGCGTCGACACATAGTAGTTGGTGTCTACACTCCAGGAAAGTGGTGTCGACATATCTAGAAAATTGGTGTCGACACTTCAGAGCAGTTGTGTTGACACATCCAAAAGTTGTGTCGACACTTAGAATTAGAGTCGACACAGAATTTCTGTCGAACTGATAAGAATGTCTGTATTGACACATCATCAACTGGTGTCGACATGTAGAAGTCAACACTTATGTCGAGATATTTGAAGTCTATGTCGACACATTTCAACTGTGTCGACACATTAACAGAATTTTGACGTGCCTTTTGAACTTCATTATTTAGAAGGGTATAAATAGGTCAACAACATATTCTGTCGACACACTCTCTATCTTTTCGAGAACAAAAACTTGTGTCGACAAATTCTCCCTTCTCAATCCAAGATTTCTCTCAACCCTAATGGTGCCAAAGATTGAAGATAACGTCAACGAAGGCTATGAGCTAGTTCGCAATGCTTTTGATAATGCGGAACCCGAGATTAAAATAGTAGTTACCCTAATTACTGTGAATGGTTTGGAATTTCTGGTATTCGAACCTACAAAGATATGAAAGAAAGAAATACTGGAATTCAATTTTCCATAATGAGGATGAAACACTAACTGTGCCCTTGGTTGATGTTGACAAAACCACTCAACTCAACAATCATGCATAGGATGTTATTATGGAGGATACATCTACAGCTGCTAATGCTCCAGAGTTGGTGGTGCCTTAAGTCCCAACTCAACAAGAGTTTACCCTTGAAGAGTTGTTCCCTGATATAGAAATATTAAGAACTGAGGGGGAGCAAGTCAGAACTGAGGCGGAGCAAGCAAGAACTGAGGGGGAGCAAGCTAATATTAAGGGGGAGCAACCTGGGACTGAAAAGGAATTGCCTCCTAGTACTAAGGAAAGAGTTGATATTGCAAGTAACTCAGCTTCTGAAGATGAAGCAGAAATTTAAGCAAAGAAGAGAAAGCTGATGGTTTTCAAAAGAAGAAGCCAAAGCTATAAAAGGGCATTGCAAACTGCTCCACAACCTGCCCCAGCCACTGATTATAGCTCCTTACTAGTATCTTTGCAAGTCAAATTAGATGAACAAAGGATAGCCATGGAGAAATATATGGATGAAACTCATAAAGATCTGCAATTCTCCTTGGCTCAAGATATCAAATCCATAAGATTTGAAGTAAATCAGAACAAGAAGGAAATGACAGATTGCTTCCACAACGGTGGCAATGTTGTAGTCTATCTTGCAAAGCAACAACAAGCAATAAAGTCTCAAGTTGATGATATTACTGTTAAACAAGGTTATGTCCTTGAAAATCAGATCAGGATGAATGACAATCTGACAGAATCTCACAATAAAATTGTCACAGAAGTTCACAAACAAGCTCCCATTGGGACTGAACATTTTGTTCAATTGAAGTCAGATTTTGATAAACAATTACAGAAAGAATTAGCTGCTGCACAAACAGCTATTAAGATTTCTCAAAAGAACATTTCTGATCAGCTACTAAAACTAAGTTCATTTTATAAAGATGGTGTTAATTATCTAGATAACCAAGTTCGATTTCAGAAAGATGACCTCAGAGCTCATATTGGGAGAGAAGTCATAAAGGGGGAGAGAGAGTTAGTCAAAGAAGGCTTAGATAATGCTAAATGGATATCTAATAGCATCAGAGCCACCCTTGGATATCCACCCCTATGTGATGATGATAATGTAGCTGAGTCAGATGTGCAACCTGCTTATTTTGAAGGTGATCAACCTGAAGTTGCTCAGGTCATTTACCCTCCAGCAGATTTTGATATGATTCAGCAAGAAGTACAGTCAATGTACAGTCCTCCACAGGACGTTGATAATAATATTATTAAGAAAGTGGAAATGTCAGAGGCTGCCAAGGAAGCTCAGAAGGAAGCTCTATTGTCTAAGAAAAGGTTCAGAGAACAGACTAAGTTGAAGCCTGATTTTGAACAATGGAGTCCTACTTGCAGGAATATTATATTGACTGCCTGGAAAGCTGTGAAGGACAAGACCCATGACAGGGGTAAATGGTATACTGAGCAAGAATGGAACAAGCAGGAAGCTAGGCAGGAAGCCATTCTACAATATAGAAGAAAGGCAAAAGCTGAGAAGCTACCTCCTAATGCTCAGGAGCCTAGCAAGTACTTCCCAAAGCCTTTTCATTATTTTGAAAGGCAAAGGATAAGGGCTGAAGAACAAAAGAAGAAAGATCTGAAGGGCAAGATGCCAACTGAAGATACTGAAGCTCCAGTACAAGCCAAGATCCAGTCAGGCAAAGACATAGTCATCAAGGAGCCTGATCAGCCTTAGAATAGATTAACTAGATTTTACAACATTGTAATCTTTAGTTTTAAAAATCTATGTAAACTATTGTTAAGAAACTTTTGAAAGTTTAAACAAAACAATGATTAATGCTCATTATATTTGCAGAATTATTCTATGATGACATTTTATACATGTTTTGTTTATAAAGTTACCCTGTCATGTAATGTTTTTATACATCATAATGTATGTTTATTATGAATGGTGTATATCATTGACTAAGGGTTATGACTTCTCCAAATAGGGGGAGATTGTTGGGTACATTGGAAAATGTGTACCAGATTTGAAGAAGCCTCACCTTACTCAATGATATACATCAAGGTGTATTTGATGTTGTTTTGAGTTTATATGTGCAGGTTAAGAAAATGCAGGAATGCAGGAAAAGTTTCTAAGTTCATGAGTCGACACTAGAAGAAGCTGTGTCGACACTCATGAAGGCTTGTGTCGACATTGGAGAAAAGCTGTGTCGACACCTGGAGTCAACTGTGTCGACACTTGGAAAGGCTGTGTCGACAACAGAAGAAACTGTGTCGACACACAGAGGCAGTGTCGACACACAAAAAAGCTTAGTCGACATCAACTGTGTCGACACACAGAGGCAGTGTCGACCCACAGAAGACTTTGTCAACATCAACTGTGTCGACACACAGGACTTGTGTCGACACATAGCAGAGTTTCAAGAAAGTTGATTTTTGTGAAGAGAAGAAGTGACTGTGTCGACACACAGAACTAGTGTCGACACATTCTATAGAAGTTGTGTCGAGAAGCAGTGTCAACACCAAGGGAGCTGTGTCGATACCACCAAGGCTTGTGTCGACACTTAGTCTACTTGTGTCGACACATGATGAATTTCAGTCTCGACACTTTGCTAACAGAGACAGAGTTTCAAGAAGTGACTGAAGACTTGACAGCTGTGATATTCAACAAGTGTATTGCAGCTGTCAAAGCTTTCAGAAGTTTGTTAGAAACCGGATCAGCCGGTTACCATGGAGGAAGTCTATATAAAGACATTCTCTATCAACAGAAGGAATATACATAGATACATATACAAATGAGATAAAAAAACCAACAACACACGACAAACAGAAGAAGATTTTCAACAGACGATCTAAGGAGACATTCTCAAGTGGTGATCTACTCAGAGTTTGTCAAGAGAATTCAAAGAAGAATTCAGAAGAATCTTCAGAATAATTTGGAGAGAGAGAGCTCCATCTATTCATGTGAAGAAATGGACTTACATCAACAAGTCTCTTAAGTGCAGATTCTGAACCAGTCTGCCAAGAAGAATTCAGATTGATTTCTGAATTTCAAGAAAGAAACTGTTGAAGATCAACTTCAAAGGAGATCAACCCTACTGTGTTAAGATTCAAGAAGCTTTGAAGAAAGCTAAGACAGGTTGATCTCTAACATCAGATTGTTTCAAGAACTGATCAAGAAACATTCTATCCTTTCTCTCTCAACTAGGGTGGTGGTAAATTTCAAATTTACATCTATTTTCAGTAGGATCTTCTTAAGATCTGAGTTGTAAGCCTGATTTATAAAGGCTGAGTTGTAGGAGATTAAGTTCTCTGAGTGGTAGGCATTATTGAAGGCTGAGGTAGGGCTGAGAGCCTGGGTTTTAGGAGATTTTCATCTCTGAGTTGTAGGCCTTGTTCAAGGCTGAGGTAGGGCAGATTGCCTGAGCTGTAGGAGTGTGGACTCACTCTGAGTTGTAGGAGCCTTGTTTGGGTTCTGAGCTGTAAGATCTGCGGATCTGAGGAGAAGGAAAGAAGTTAGGCCGAATCTAGCACACTGCTAGATAGGTGAAGGGGGAAAGTGGATGTACCCAGACCTTGGGGAACCACTATAAATCAGTGTGCCATCTGTGATTGTGTGTGGTATTGTTATTTCTGTGCTGTAATAGCTGTAGAACTATATGTTTCTATTAATTAACTGAATTAATATTCTCCCTTAGAAGGAAAAAGAATTAAACCTATTCACCTCCCCCTCTAGGTGTTTAGGAACCAATTCTTTCATGAAGTACATTTACGGGATCCGGTCATCGTCCCCAAATGGCCAATGGCCCAGATTGAATCTGGCTGGCCACTTTTGTTGGCTGATTCCGGCCAGCTGAGCCACCACCACCACCGGCGGATGTCGCCACCACCTTCACTGAGGTAGCGGCTAGCGGTTTCCGGTAGTGAGGCCGCCAGAATTGGCTCCTCCGGCGAACCCAAGTAAGAAATAAAACTCGGGAAAATATCATTTTCCTCTCATGGTATCGGGCTCAATTGAGCCCGATGACTCTCCCTAAAGATCTAGAAACCTAGTACGAGCAGAGGGTAGGCGAAACGGACCCGAATGGCGGCACAACGGCAAGGTTGGTGGCGGTTGGCCATGGATGAGCTGCTCCGGCGATCTCCTGCTCAAATCCCCGATTCTCCACCAAAAGCTTCACTCCAAGACTCGTTCTCCACTCGATTCTACCCTCTGAAGGTGATGGTGTGGTCGAATTGGGTTGAAGGTGACTGTATAGGGTGATACCATCAGGGTGAGCTCGGTTTGGGGCTTTGGAGGCTTCACCCTTAGTGCCAAGTGGCCCCCATGCTGCCAAATTCTCTGGAAATTCTCTGAGGAGGCCAGCCAGCACAATTTGGGCTGATGGAGCCAAGGCCAAGTGGCCTCTTCTTGTTAACTCACATTCTCTCTCCTAAAATCCCCACTTTACCCTCATGCATGTGTCCCTTTATTCAAAACCAGAGGGTAGTGGTGGTCATTGTCCATTTGGGCTGGCCATGGATCAGGTTTGGTGGGCTTGGCCCAAGGGGAGTGGGCTTAGCCCTCATTTTCTCCTTTAGGTTAAATGGGTTGACTTGGGTTGACTTGGTCAACCATGATGAGTGGGCTGACCCCACTTGATGTTCATGGGTCTAATGGCACCACCCAACTTGGGTTGGGTCAATGTGGTGCCCTACTTAGACTAATTGGGCCTATAGGTATATGTTTGACCCAATTATGGCCATGATTGACTTTGGTCAACTAGGGTCAAAGGGTTGACCTAATGGCATGCCCTAGGGTCCACTTAGATTTTTTTAGGATTAGGGAAATGTGGTGGGGTCATGGTGTGGCTAGGGTTCCTATTTAGGCTAGTTTGACCTAGTTTGACTTTGGCCCCTTAGTGGGCCCCACATGGCTACAATCCACTACCTAGGGTCAAACCTAGCTAAATCCCCTATCACCCAACCCATGCCTAACCCAGTCTAAGTGAAGGGGGCCTAGAAGTAACATGGGATGTTACAAATCCCAATAAACAAGAATTATAAGAAATTTTAAACGTATAAACTAAAGTATACCTGAAGTGAACAGCTCTGAGTGTCGCTCCAGCATTAGATCCCTCGGCTCCCAGGTGTGCTCCTCCTGTCCATGATTGGACCACAACACCTTCACGAGAGGGACCTTCTTCTTCCGCAACACACAAACATATGTATCATCAATCCGTATTGGCTCCAGTCTGACGGATCTATCTGGCGCTATCTGGCTGGCTGTAGTAGTAACGTGCTGCTCTGGCCGCAGGAGAGCTCTTTGCAAGGAAGAGACATGAAAGATGTCGTGTAGGCTACCCAACTCCGGTGGCAGCTGCAGTCGGTAAGCTAAGGGACCAATCCGCTCCAGGATCAAGTATGGCCCCATGTATCGAGGACTGAGCTTCTTGTGCCTCCGCACCTGAGAGACACCATGTACCAGACGTATCTTATAGAAAACCCTGTCTCCAACCTGGAACTCCACCTTTCGGTGCCGAGCATCATAGTACTTCGCCTGTCTGCTCTGGGCCTCTAGCAGCCGATCCCTGATCAAATGTACAAGAGCCTCCGTATCCTTCAAATAATCAGAACCAAGAGCCTTGGTATCCACATCCTGAACCCATGACAGCGGTGTCCGGCATTTCCTCCCATAAAGTGCCTCATAAGGAGCCATCCTGATGCTAGCTTAGTGGCTGTTATTGTAGGAGAATTCGATCAGTGGTAGTAGCCTCTCCCAAGGCTTCCCCATATCCAATATGCACAGGCGGAGCAGAACCTCCATGGTCCGGATGGTCCGCTCGGTCTGCCCGTCGGTCTGAGGGTGGAAGGCAGTACTAAAAGTAAGCCTAGAGCCCAAGTAAGCATGCACGGCCCTCCACTCGCTCGAAGTGAACCGACCATCACGGTCTGAAACAATTGTCCTGGAGATGCCATGGTATCTGACAAACTGCTCCATGAATAGTCTCACCAAAACTGCAACTGGAGCATCCTTTTGGACTGGAATAAAGCGTGCTACCTTGGTCAGTCTGTCTACTATGACCCATATAAAATCATGCCCAGAGTGGGAGCGAGGTAATCCGTGCACAAAATCCATATCAATGTCCTCGAGCTTCCACTCTGGGACTGACAATGGTTGTAATAAACCTCCCGGGCTCTTGCATTCTGCCTTAACATGCTGGCACGTCTCACAATGTGTCACAAAGTGGGTGATCTCCCTCTTCATCCCAGGCCAATACATAGTCCTCCGCAAATCTGCCCACATCTTGGTGATGCAGGGATGTACTGAATATCTGGAGCAATGTGCCTCTCTAAGTATATCATCCCGGATACCGCCCCCTGCTGGTATATAAATGCGTCCATGGAATCAAAGGAGATCATCCTGTAGCGTGTAGTCCTCAACCTTTCCCCTTTCTAGGGCACTGAAAATCGGTTGTAATGCAGTATCCAGCCTCTGATGTGCCATAATGCGCCCCTAAATGTCATCATCACTGATCATAGAGCTCACGTACTCTCGGTATCCAACTGGTTTGGCCTCAGAAACCATAGTAATATACATGTCGTCCATCATCCATATCAGCTTCATAGCCATCATCCGAGGCTCCGGTTCAGAGGTGCCGGCCCTCCTGCTCAATATATCTGCTACTGTGTTTGCCTTCCCCGGGTGGTAGTGAATCTGGTAATCATAGTCACAGAGAAACTCTAGCCATCTTCTCTGTCGCAGGTTTATGTCCTTCTGCTTATCGATGTACTTGAGATTCTTGTGATCTGAGAAAATATCACAATGAATCCCATACAGATAGTGCCGCTATATCTTTAGTGCAAATACAACAGCCCCGAGCTCCAAATCGTGTACCGGATAGTTATGCTCGTGTTTCTTCAACTGTCTCGAAGCATAAGCAATAACATGTCCGTGCTGCATCAGTACAACACCCATCCCTTCGTATGAGGCATCCGTGTAAATTTGAAATCCCTCACTCCCAGATGGGAGTGCAAGGACAGGGGATGAGGTAAGTCGGTCCTTCAACTCCTGAAATGCTATCTCACACAGCTCTGTCCATATAAACTTTGCATCCTTCCTCGTCAAGGTCATGAGGGGGATTGCTATCCTCGAGAACCCCTCCACGAACTTACAATAATAACCTGCTAGTCCCAAGAAACTACGAATGTCGGATGCTGTCTTCGGCCGTGGACAATCCCTCACTGTCTCTATCTTGGCTGGATCCACCGCCAATCCATCTCCACTGATCGTGTGCCCCAAGAAGGCCACCTCCTGTCGCCAAAACTGGCACTTCGAAAACTTTGCATACATCTGGGACTCCCTCAGCCTCTGCAGAACTTGTGTCAAATGCGTTGTATGCTCCTCCTGAGTCCGGGAGTAGATCAAAATGTCGTCGATGAATACAATCATGAAACAGTCCAAGAAGGGCTCGAATACACAGTTCATTAGGCTCATGAATGCGGCAGGGGCATTCGTGAGCCCAAAAGGCATCACTGTGAACTCATATAACCCATAACATGAGCTAAAAGCCGTCTTCGGGATGTCTTCCTCTCGGATGCGCAGCTGATAGTAACTGGATCTCAAATCCAGCTTAGAGAACCAGAACGCCCCCTGAAGCTGATCAAATAACTCGTCTATCCGAGGCAGCAGATAGGTATTCCGGACCGTCAACAGGTTTAGCTCCTTGTAATCTATGCATAGCCGCAACGATCCGTCTTTCTTCTTCACAAAGAGAACTGGTGCTCCCCACGAAGACGAACTCGACCGCACAAACCCTGAGTCCACAAGCTCCTGAAGCTGAGTCCTTAACTCTGCCAACTCTCTGGGAGCCATCCTATAGGGTGCCCGGGATACTGGCCTCGCCCCCGGCACTAACTGAATCGTGAAATCAAAGTCCCGAGCTGGTGGTAGTCCGGGAAATTTCTCCGGGAATACATCATTGAAATCCCGAACCACCGGGATATCAGCTATAGAACGCTCCACTGCCACCATCTCGAAGCAGATGAGGTACACCTCTTCCCCCTGCTCATAGGCCTTGACAGCCTGTACAGAAGATAATGATAGATAGTGGATAGGTCGGATACCTTCGATAGTAATGTAGGAGTCTCCATGTCTGAGTGTGATCCTCTTAGAGGGGTAGTCGATCTGGGCATAGTTCCAATGAAGCCAGGTCATGCCCAAAATCAAATCAAAGTCCGACAATCTCAAGATCGCTGCCGGAGCTTCGAATGTCTTGCCTCCTATATCGGCCTCCATATTGCAGCTATCCTTGGTCCGTAGCTCTGAGCCATCAGGAAGACGCACCCTCATATCTGTGATAGGGAATATCTCCACACCCTCTAGTCCTTCAATGAAAGTGTCCGACACGAATGAGTGTGAAGCACCCGTATCGAAGAGGGTATGTGCGGGCTTGCAGCTGATCATAACTATGCCTGAGATTTATTTGAGGTATAATGGATGTTATTTCTATGGTTTTTCAAGGTACTATAAAGGTTGACATTTCTAAATTAAAATAATTTAAGTACCTGTAATCACCTCCTCGGGGTTCCTCTGCTCCGTGAGGTCCAAAGCGTACATTTGCTCCTGATTGCGTCCTCGACCGTGATATCCCCGGCCTCAGTCTCATCCTCGGCCTCGGCCTCGGCCTCGACCCTGCTGTACTGGGGCCATTAGATGTGGAGGTTGAGGAGGAGGTGGAGGAGGAGGAGGATGGAATCGATGCGGACACTCCGATCTAATGTGCCCGGGCTGGCGACATCCGTAACAGACTACCGGCCGGTGTCCATGGTCATCCTGAATTCTCATAGCATGCACCTGTAGAGGTGTGGGATCTAATGCTGGGGGAGGCCCCTGCTCCTGCCTGTAGTTGGGACGACGATGTCCCCCACCCCTCTTGTATCCAATAGTCCTGCCTCTCTGAGAGCCCATGCTGCTCTCTCCTAATGTCAACCCATCGTACAGTCTCTTCCCTCTGCCTTGCACCATCAGCTGGTCAGCCTCCAGCTTCTTTGCCATCTCGATAATCTGGGCCGACGTGTCGTGAGAAATGAACAACAAAGCCTGCCTCAAGTCGTCTCTGAGGCCCCGGTAAAACCTCTTGGCATTCCTCCTATCATTTATATCCTGTATCCCTGCGAACCTGACAAGGTGGGAGAACTCCCTCTGGTACTCAATCTCTGATCTGCTCCCCTGCCTGAGGTTCAGAAACCTCTCCTCCAAAGTATCTCTGTCTATAGTAGATACAAAGTGATCCAAAAATACATCACCAAACTCCTCCCACGATATGTCTGACAGCTCCCAATCAGCATATGTAGACTCTCGTACCGACTTCCACCATCTCTTCGTATGAGCCTCTAGTGTAGAGGTGGCTAGAGGTACTGCCTGGCCGACCGGGAAACTGATGCCTGCTAGTATCTCATATATGTCCTCCAGCCATTCCTCCGTCTTTACATCATCTTCTGTCCCACGGTATATCGATGGGGACAAGCTCTTGAAGGCACTTAGCTAGCTTGACCCCGTATTTGGCTGCGGGGACGGGACTTGCTGCGCTCTGAAGGCATCCAGGATCGCTGTTAAAGTCTACCCCATCTCCATCTGTAGAAATGGAGTGGCAGCTGGAGGGCGAGGAACCACATTTTACGGTGCGACGACCTGTGGAGGTTGCATAAAGGTAAGGTTAAAACGGAATTGGCCTAACTAATTGTACTTAATGGACTGTTTATGCGACTTTTTACACATGGGCACACCACTGCTTCCGCTGCATAGTTTGTCCGCAAACTAATGCTCGCGCGGGGTGGTCCAGTGTTGTGGACTTCTTTCTCATATGATTGCTTGTCAAGTGATACCAGTTTGTAAGACCCCCCACCTTACCCAGGAGGAAACCGAGTGTTATGCCCAGAACCGCCGTCTTACGATGAAACTAACGCACGGGTTAGTCGACACCGCAACACGCCGATTCTGCCGACTAGTATGATCATAAACCTGTAGGCCAATTAGAGAAAAGAAGTATAGTGGTAAAATAAAACCACAACAAGTCCACAGTCACAGTACATATATATAATATATGAAAGGAAAATGCCAGTCCAAATGAGTACAAAACAAAATGGAGAGTAATAAGGGCTTATGCCCAGTACATCAAATCAAATCTCTCTCTCAACTCTAAACAGTGGAAGAAAACTATCATCACCAAGTCATCCCACCTGAGGAAACTCTGTAGTAATAGTAAGCGGTGGCGTCAGCTCCTCACGTCCTGTCATCTCGTCCTGCTGGTCGTGCTGGTGCTCCATCTCCTCGAGCTCCTAAAAATAGTTTGGTCATCGACCATTAGTCAAAAAGACTAAGTCGTTTCCTCCACACCTCACCCCGCAACTCCTAGGCACCGTGCGGGAGGACGAAGCGGAGGACAACAAGGGGTATCAAGTATAAACAGGTGGCAGTGACACTACGCTAACAAGTATATGAGGAGTAATAGAAGTTCTGATTTAACAGTTCTATGTAAAAGTAAAAGTACAGTAATGAAATATAGAACTGAGGTAAGTAGGACAAGTGCAGTACTGTAAAGTAAATAAGGAACAAAAAGTAAGAGCAAGAAAATAAAACTATGCTACCACTACACTATCATCACAAATCGTACCTTAACTTATAAAAATGCTCATATAATTTATAAGTTAAGGTTTCTAGGAAATTTAACTTATCATATAAAAGATCCCATACTAATTTATATGATAAGGATCTATGAAGCGTATGACCTAATATAAATGAATGTTTATGATGCAATTTATGCACAGGCAAGTGCAACTTACACACAACGACTCTGTGATCATAGACCTTTAGTTCCCACTTTTAGAGAGCTAACTTCACTCTCGGGTACCACCACTGTGGCTATGGCAGCAGCGGAGCGTGCATCTCCACTTATAGGCCAGTATGCACACTACCAAACCTTAGACCCCTCTCATACGCCTTTGTACACGTCCAAGGTGCACTCTAGAGTCTATTCATACGTACTTTGCTGACAACCCGTCAGTCTTGTTGGGTCGGATGTGCGTTATCGGGGATCGTCCTCCAGACCATAGTGTAAAACAACCCACTGGCCCCTCTAACCCTCACACCCGCCTGGTGCACTGTACTGCCATCAGTGTGACGAACGACCAGTACCGCATGCCCCGCCACTAAATTTATGCACATGCAAGTATTTCATCCCGAGCCTTCAGCTCGCAAGACCAACCCATCCTGAATCCCTCAAACCCTACACGGGTGAGCATTTATCACAAACCCTACAACCCTATACGGGTGAGAATGAACCACAATGTCCTAACCTATTAGACTACTCTTGTCTACGGATTATTATACTTAGCGACTTAAGGTTAATCCCAGGACTTCCCAGGGTATACCCGGTGAAGGGATCTCAGGGGCACTAGGAACTATGATGGGATTACGCCCAAAGCTCCCTTTCTCAAGGATATTTACTTTAGTTGATGACAACCCAATATTCACCCTCAGCTCTCGTTATTACTCTTGAGTGATCCTAATGACTTAAGATGTTCTCAGAAGGGCGACGATCTTCTGCCGTCCTCCACTCCAGATGCTATCCAAGGCTTGCACTTTACTCTCGTCACTAAGACAACTCTATCCACCAGGGTCATATTCTAATTGAAGTCTCTAGCTCATTTATTGATCTATCCCCCGGTGGTCCTTACAACATGACCTACTTACACTATGCGCAACCCATGACCTAATACCACCCCGAAATGGAACTTCCAATCCCTTGGGCCACCTACCCCTAAGCATTTATCCTAGGATGGTATGGACTAATGAAGTGAGCCTATTGATTTTCATGATTTTCCTAAGTCATTAAGGCCTCTAATTAAATCATTTAATTAATCCCCTCGGTCATTTAATACATGAAGTATGACAATTTATAATCCACTGACCTAAGAAATTTTTCCTAAGTTATAACTTGGTAAAATATTGCTGTCTACCAAAATTTATAATTTTTCTTTAATTATTTCTATTTATTCCTTAATTTATACAAAATTCACACAATTGTCATTTTTCAAATGAAGTATAAGGAATACCTCACTAAATATTCTAGGAAAGTTACAGAGCATAAATATCATGAATTGAAGGCTAATGGCAGAGTTTCATCAACATCTACAATGTAATGACCTACAAATTTCAATTCTTAATAAATTACCAAAATGCCATTATAATGTTTTAAAAAATTACTGATTAATCCAAAAATGCTGAGAAAATTATACATGGTTATTAATACTTAGATATATCATCAAGAATTTTCCAAAATTTTCTACTAAGTATTTTCATTAATTTGCTAATTAAGTATGATGAGGGTAAAAAAAATAATTTCCACATAACTCCTATCAAAATTCTTCAAACAGAGACATAAAAATTTTAAGGAGTTAAATCTAACCTAATATTGACCTTGACAAAAGTTGGGGGTTTTATCTCAAAGATGACCTATTTTTACATTAATTTTTCAAAAAGGTCAGGATTCCAAAAATTCTAAATAATGGGATTTTTGTTTCCAAAAATCCCATTATTACAATGTGGGGTATAATTCACCCTAATGAGCCTCTGAAATTAATATCATGATTTTTGGATGTTCCAAATAGGCTTAATACACAATATATCAAAAATGGCTATTTACACCCCAAGCCTATATACAATCAACACATGCATGTGAGTTTACTCAACATGCATTGGTCCAAATGTGCTGAAATTATTACCATGCACATGGATAGTCCCCAATGACATGCCATTAAAATTTAGGGCCATTTAGAGCCATAATACTCTAAATATTTTATTTATTTAAATTTGTGTATTTTGAATAAAACTATAAAAACATTTTACCCAAAATCCCCAATTTTTGGCAGGGGCTAAATATGCCCTAAACATGCATGCACCCAAAATTTGGGGTCATGTTGATTACTGGTTTGGCTTGGGCATTGGTTTTAATTTCTGCCCTTTCCTAGGACCAGTCCTAGGAAAACAGCTCTACATTGCAGTCTACTGCTCCATATTACATTATTATGGTGGCAAATTAAAGTTAAGAGCTAAGCTACAATTTTCATTTAAGGTGCAGGACCTGAAAATGCCTCTAAGAGGGTTGAAATAGCCATGCAAGGTGACTGAAATAGTGTGACACTTATATAATTATATACTATAGTTTATTTGATTAAATAAAATCAGCTGCACGAATTTTGAAGTACATTTGACGGGATCCGGTCATCGTCCCCAAATGGCCAACGACCCAGATTGAATCTGGCTGGCCACTCTTGCTCGCTGATTTCGGCCAGCTGAGCCACCACCACCGCTGACGGATGTCGTCACCACCTTCACTGAGGTGGCGGCTAGCGGTTTTCGGCAGTAAGGCCGCCAGAATTGGCTCCTCCGGCGAACCCAAGCAAGAAATAAAACTTGGGAAAATCTCATTTTCCTCTCATGGTATTGTGCTCAATTGAGCCCGATGACTCTCCCTAAATATCTAGAAACCTAGTATGAGTAGAGGGGAGGCGAAACAGACCAGAATGGCGGCACAGCGGCGAGGTTGGCGTCGGTTGGCCATGGATGAGCGGCTCCGGCGATCTCCTGCTCAAATCCTCGATTCTCCACCAAAAGCTTCGCTCCAAGACTCGTTCTCCACTCGATTCTACCCTCTGAAGGTGATGGTGTGGTCGAATTGGGCTGAAGGTGACTGTATAGGGTGATACCATCAAGGTGAGCTCGGTTTGGGGCTTTGGAGGCTTCACCCTTGGTGCCAAGTGGCCCCCATGCTGCCAAATTCTCTAGAAATTCTCTGAGGAGGCCAGCCAGCACAATTTGGGCTGATGGAGCCAAGGCCAAGTGGCCTCTTCTTCTTAACTCACATTCTCTCTCCTAAAATCCCCACTTTACCCTCATGCATGTGTCCCTTTATTCAAAACCAGAGGGTAGGGGTGGTCACTGTCCATTTGGGCTAGCCATGGATCAGGTTTGGTGGGCTTGGCCCAAGGAGAGTGGGCTTAGCCCTCATTTTCTCCTTCAGGTTAAATGGGTTGACTTGGGTTGACTTGGGTTGACTTGGTCAACCATGATGAGTGGGCTGACCCCACTTGGTGGTCATGGGTCTAATGGCACCACCCAACTTGGGTTGGGTCAATGTGGTGCCCTACTTGGGCTAATTGGGCCTATAGGTATAGGTTTTACCCAATTAGGGCCATCGTTGACTTTAGTCAACTAGGGTCAAAGGTTGACCTAATGGCATGCCCTAGGGTCCACTTAGATTGTTTTAGGGTTAGGGCAATGTGGTGGGATCATGGTGTGGCTAGGGTTCCTATTTAGGCTAGTTTGACCTAGTTTGACTTTGGCCCCTTAGTGGGCTCCACATGGCTACAATCCACCACCTAGGGTCAAACCTAGCTAAATCCCCTATCACCCACCCCATGCCTAACCCAATCTAAGTGAAGGGGGCCGAAAAGTAACATGGGATGTTACACAGAGTCCGCAAACAAAGTATTACGAAAGATACGTCTGATGCATGGTGTTTCGTAGGTTCGTAGGCACAAGAATCTCAACCCTAGATATATGGGGCTTTATATGATTTTGGAGCAGATCGGCCCCTTGACATATAGGCTGGAGCTACCGTTAGAGTTGGCGAACTTGGACGACATCTTCCATGTCTCCTCACTTCGGAAAGCATTTCTTCGACTGGAGCTGCATATTACTTCTACCTCGTGCCCGGATGCATCTGATCGGTCAGTTCGTTTGGAACAAAACCGGATAGACAATACATCAGTTCGAGTTTTACGAAAGAAGAGCGTCCCTTTGGTCAAGTTGTTGTAGTCCAATCATGTGCAGGAGGAGCACACTTGGGAGCCCTTGGACCTCATGTAGAAGAAACACCCAGAGCTCTTCACCTCAGCTAGAAACTAAACCTCCTACAAGTTGATCTTTTCTTCACTTGTGAAAACCCGTAGACCTGATCTTGAATTTTTAGGACAATTTTTTTGTTTTGTTTATTGGAATTTGTAACATCCTCCACACTTTTAGGGCCCCTAAAGTTAGGGTTAGGGCTTCAGTGGTGCATGGAGGACCTAGTGTGACCCTAGCTCAGCTTGAACTTAGGGAAACTACTATATGCACCCCCAATGTACAGAAGTTAACCCCAAGGTCAACCATGATCAAATTAACCCTAAAGGCTAAATGAGAGCCCAAGGCAATTCAAGTGGGCTAAGGCCTTGCCTAAGGCCCATCCTAAGGCCAACTAAATTTTCAGATTGATTTAATCTAATTAATTATTTTAATTAGGTGATTTAAAGGGAAAATTAAGAGGGAAGTAGCATTTGGAGGGGAAATAATCGAGGGAGGCCAAGTGGCATTACCTTCTTCTTCCCCAACCTCACCTTTCATCCTCCCTAATGAAAAGGAGGAGCTTTCCAAAAGTTATAGGTTGGCCGCCATTAAGGAGGGCCTTTAATGGCCATGACCATAACCCCCATAACTTGGATCTCCTATATAAAGGCCCCCAAAGCTCAATTTGATCCTTTCATCGCCTTTAGAAGGCCTCAAGCAGTCGAAATCAAGTCTTGAATTGTTGCCAATGGTGGAGAATTGAGATCGGGAGAGGTTCGCCAGAAAACGCAAAACACCATGGCCACTCACCGCAGTAGCCGCATCCAATCCCAAAATTAGACATTTTTCTCCTCCTCTCCCCTTGTGCTAGTATCCTATATCAAATAGGAGAGAAATCGGGCTCAATAGAGCCCGATCCAATGTGAGAAAAATAGAGATTTTTGGAAAATTCCAAGGTGGCTGGTTCGCCGGAAACCACTACTTCTGGCGGCCAAACCAACGTCGGGCGATAGCCACCACCTCAACCGAGGTGTTGGTGGCGATGTCCGACCGAGGAAATGCCATAGAAAAGCTATAGGCCGTAGAAAATGGCTACAGGTCTGGTGGATCCCGTCCCTTGGCTAGAGGAGGAAGACGAAATCACCACCGTTGATTTGGATTAATATTAATTACTATATATATTTTGCCCTCTTTAATACGCACTTTTTGATGCTGACAAATGAGGCCTTTACGGGTTGAATCATGAAAAGCTCCCGACATGAAAAAGGTTGCCCTGTGATCTAGTTTAATTAAAAATTAAAATCTGGTCATTTGGAGAACTGTAGGTCCCTGTTGGGCAATTCTTGTGGGACTGGTTATTAGGGTAGGGCAATCACTATTTACTTAATAACTTTTACTTGCCTAAGAGAATTGACATAAAATTTGATGCATGTAAGAATATACCATAGATAAATCTATAATCCAAAAATGGGACTTTTTGGGCAAGATTTTCCTATGGTTTTAGGAAACATGTGATTTTTCATATAAATGGAATATGTTGAATAATAATAATTTTAATCCCCAATTTTGGTGATAGGTTCATTATGTTGATTAAAAATTTTAGATTTTTTGGATGCCAGTAGGATGCTGAATCTCACTTGCAATTTGTCATGTTATATGTGAAGTGGTGTGCATTTAGCCAAAAAGGTGTATCTTCTAAATTTAGCAAGATTTGCTTGGTCAAATCCAGTGAAATTTTATACATACAATTATTTTGTGAAAGTACACCTCCTCATGAAGATTTAGAACATTTTGAGTTGATTTGATTAACAAATGAATTAATTAGTATTTTTGTTACGCAACTATATTATTGAAATTAGGGTGACTAAAATAGTTGCAAAAATTATGAAACCTTGCCAGTAGAAATTATTTAGTATTATAAACACTAGATAAATTAGTTGGAATTTTTGAAGGTCAAAATCTTAGGGTTGCAGTTATAATTATCATTTTTCCCCTTCTATTTTTTTTAGATAATTATGCTGAAATTGAGTTATAAAACTATAAATTTTTGGAATAAATAATTATTTAACATTTGTAATGTCTGGTAATATTTCTGGAATTATTTGATAAATATTTATAGTACTTAATGTGTAACTTGACATACTGGATCAGATTTTTGTAATTAGAAATTAAATACTAAATATTATTGGAATGATGAGAAATTTGGTCCAGAGTAATTATTACTTAAGATGATGTTAGGATAATTTTAGGTTACTGGTTTGATAACAGAAAGTGAAACTTCATCTTCAAAATCACATGTAACAATAATTTGGGAAAATTATAATAATTGCTGATTATTTTAAAAAAATTATAAATCTTTGGAATAAGGTCTAAGATGTCACGATAGGTCTCAGAAAATAATCTAAGGTCCTTATGTCAAGTGTTTTGTGGATTCCTATTCATACACACATACAAGATCATATGGTCCGCATTTAACAATTTTGGAAAATTATTGTTTTCAACAGTTCATACTTTGGAGTGGTCACACACTTAGTAACCCTGGGAGTGGATTTGATTAAGAGTAGAATAACATTACTAAGTGTCTTAAGAAAGGGAGTGATGGACTTCGGCCCATCATAGTTCCTAGTACCAGTGCGAGCACTTCACAGGGTAGACCTCGGGAAGCCTAAGGTTAACCCAAGACTGCTAAATAATTCGGAAGTTAGACAAAAGTTGTCTGATAGGATTAAGGAATGTTATAGCAATCTCACCCATGTGTGGGTTAGAGGTGTTGGAACCGAGATTCGGCTCCACCTAGAGTTGCGACCTAGGGTGCAGCTCACACCTACTTCTCCCAAGCAGTCCCTTGGTGAGAGACCTAAATTTGGGAAATGACCCTTGGCTCTAGCATGGAGGTCCAACCTCACACCCGGAAGACCATTAAGATCTCCCCCACCCTAGCCAATGCTAAGCTAGGTGCCTTGGAGGATGAAGGAAGAAGATGAGGAGTGGTCCAAATGGATCTCTCTCTAAGGCACCCAAGAGACTATTTATAAATTTTTGGGGATGGCCTACCAATAGCGCAATCCCGCAGCTTTGAAATTACTGAAATACCCCAGGGCCGGTTTGCCAACATCCAAACTCCGCTGTTCAGAACAGCTATTTGCATCCCACCAGGGCAGAAAAGTAGACCCTCAAGCCGGGCAAGCTGCTAAAGCCGGGCGAGCTGCTCAAGCCGGGTGAGCTGCTCAAGATGTGAGAGCTGCTCATGCTGGGCGAGCTGCTTAAGCCGGGCGAGCACTAGGGCCGGGGCGGGTGCCGGTCTCGCGCCGCACCCGCCACCTAAAATAGGCTAGGGCGGGTGCCGGCCTACTACCGCACCCAGTGCCTAGAATAAGGCCGGGACGAGTGTCGGCCTCCCGCCGCACTCGCCACTGAAGAGGGACCGGGGCGGGAGCCGGCATGCCACCGCATCTGCCGCCTAAAACAAGGCCGGGGCGAGTGTCGGCCTCCCACTGCACCCACCCCCTGGAACAAGGCCTGGGTGAGTGTCGGCCTCCCACCGCACTCGCCCCCTGAAGAGGGGCCGGGGCAGGTGCTGGCCTCCCGCCACACCCTCCCCCTATAATAAGGCCGGGGCGAGTGTTGAACACCTGCTGCACTAGCCCCTAAAGAGGGGCTTGGGCGGGTGCCGACCTCCCGCCGCACCCACCCCCTAGAAGAGGTGCCATGGCGGGTGCCAACCTTCCGCCGCACTCCCACCTTGAAGGTGTACACCAAGCACTTGCAAGCTAGGCAAATTTTTCATCCCCATAGTAGTAGTATATCAAGCAGATCAACATTAAATTGGCCCCCAAGATTGAAAAACCCCCGAAAAGCTTAAAAATGTATAACAAGTCTTATGCCTTGCTTTGGGACCCTGCTCCATGAATATAGGGTTGTACGCTATTTTCGAGTGAGTTCCATGCTCGAAAAGAAACATCCAACCCAATTTATTCTCTGTGCGTAGCGCTCTTCGAGCCAAAAATACATGGCCACTCCGAGTTGTCAACCTACCATGCCAGCTAACGAGAGAACGGGTGGCAAGTTCCTCTCGGGCTTGGAACCATCTCTCCACTAAGGCACATTCGACCCATCCAGCTAGTGGGAGCCTGGATGAGGAGATCCATTCGGGGTTCGCACTTACTCACCACCGAGGCACATTCGACCCACCCAGCTTGTGAGAGCCTGGGTGAGGAGATCCTCTCGCAACAAGAGCTTACTACCGAGGCACATTCAACACTTCCAAATAGTGGGAGCCTAGATGAGGTGATCCTCTCGGGGTTAGAATCTTATCTCTTCCAAAGCACATTCGACCCATCCAGCTAATGGGAGCCTGCATGAGGAGATCCTCTCGAGGGTTGGTTCCTTCTCTCCACCAAGGCACATTCGACCCATCTAACTAGTGAGAGTATGGGTGAGGAGAACATCTCGGGACAAGAGCTTACTACCGAGGCACATTTGGCCCATCCAGTTAGTGAGACTCTTGGTGAGGCTATCCTCTCAAGATTGGTTCCTTCTATCCACCGAGGCACATTCGACCCATCCAACTAGTGGGAGCCTGGATGAAGAGATCCTCTTGGGGTTGGCACTTACTCGCCACCGAGGCACATTCGACCCATCCATCTAGTGAGAGCCTGAGTGAGGAGATCCTCTCAGGATAAGAGCTTACTATTGAGACACATTCGACCCATCCAGCTAGTGAGATCCTGGATGAGGAGATCCTCTCAGGGTTGGAACCTTCTCTCCGCCGAGGCACATTTGACCCATCCAGCTAGTGAGAGCCTAGGTGAGGAGATCGTCTTGGGGGTTGGTTTCTTCTCGCCACCAAGGCACATTAGACCCATCCAGCTAGTGAGAGCCTCGGTGTCATGTTCCTCTCGGGACAAGAGCTTATTACTGAGGCACATTTGACCCATCCAGCTAGTGGGAACCTGGATGAGGAGATCCTCTTTAGGTTGGAACCTTCTCTCTGTAGAGGCACATTCAAACCAACCAGCTAGTGGGAGCCTAGATGAGGAGATCCTCTTGGGGGTTGGTTCCTTCTCGCCATCGAGGCACATTAGACCCATCCAGCTAGTGAGAGTGTGGGTGAAGAGATCCTCTCGTTACAAAAGATTACTACCGAGGCGCATTCGACCCATCTATCTAGTTGGAGCCAAGATGAGGAGATCCTCTCGGGGTTGGCACTTAATCACCACTGAGGCACATTTGACCCATCCAACTTGTGGCAGCCGGGATGAGGAGATCCTCTCGGGACAAGAGCTAACTACCGAGGCACATTCAACCCATCCAGCTAGTGGTGCCTGGATGAGGAGATCCTCTCGGGATTGGAACCTTCTCTCCGCCGAGGCACATTCGGCCCATCCAGGTAGTGGGAGCCTAGATGAGGAGATCCTCTCAGGGGTTGGTTCCTTCTCGCCACTGAGGCACATTGGACCCATCCTGCTTGCGAGAGCCTGCGTAAGGAGATCCTCTCGGGACAAGTGCTTACTACCGAGGCACATTCGACCCATCCAACTACTGAGAGCCTGGGTGAGGAGATCCTCTCGGGATTGGTTCCTTCTCCCCGCGAGGCACATTTGACCCATCCAACTAGTGGGAGCCTGAATGAGGAGATCCTCGGGGTTGGCACTTACTCGCCACTGAGGCACATTCGACCCATCCAGCTAGTGGGAGACTAGATGAGGAGATCCTCTCAGGGTTGGCACTTACTCGCCACCGAGGCATATTCGACCCATTCTGCTAGTGAGAGCTTGGGTGAGGAGATATGATAAGTAATTATTTATAGTAGCTTTTATTTAATAAATAGTTAGGTTTCTATTTAGTTTTTAATAATTTTTTTTATTAATTCCTTTGTTTTCATATTTCAGGTCTATTTGGGCTGCAGATAACAAATTGGAGCATGTTAGGAAGAACAAACAGAGAATTCCTGGAAAAATCATATTTACACGCCCCTGTCACGGGCGCGACTTTCAGGTCACGGGCGTGACATATGGCCGTAACCCATGAGGGAGCTCCAAAGTATATGTCACGTTTGATAAACGTTATATGCCCCCGTCACGGGTGTGAACTATGGGTCATGGGCGTGACCATCAGGCGTGACTAGCTGATGGTCTGCAGTGTGGTTCCAGGTAGTTTTCATGTTACATGCCCCCTAACACGGGCGTGACCTATTGGTCACGGTCGTGCACCATAGGCATGTCTCTACGGAGTTACTTGGTCACCAGTCAGCAGTGTCCGTTGCAAAGCGTTCAAGCCTACACGCCCTAGGTCATGGGCGTAACCTAGGGTCATGACTTCCTGTAATAGCCAGAATTTATTTCCTGCCATTTCTCCTTCCCTCCGTTTCCAGTAACAGACTTGACACGTCGTAGGTCACGGGCGTGACCTAGGGGCGTGACCGGAAGAACGACAACTTTTGACATTTTTTCTCCAACATTCCCGGACTTTCAAGACAGCATTTTCCGAGCCTTACACGCCCTAGTTCACGGGCATGACCTAGGTCGTGACCTTCCAGAAATTTTACTATAAAATGTAGACAAAGCCATGAGCTGAGGAGGCATCTAGGGAGTTAGATTTAGTAGTTTATATTTAGTTTTTCTCTTTTCTTTCTTGTATCTTCAATTTTTTAGAATAGTTTGCTTGCTTTTATTTCAATTCAAGCACTTTTCTTTTCCATCATGTCTCCCTTTTTATGTATTTCTTTTATGATAATGAGTAGTTAATTTTAGTAGTACTTGATCTTGACAAGATTTTTAATAAAATAAAGTCCTTCTTTCTTGTCAAAAACTCTATTATTTCCGCTTCAATTTATCTTTGATTTAGATTTTTGATCCGTATCCTAGATTTATTGAGTGGTTGTGGGTATGAGTAGATGACTCAAGGGTAGAAGGATTCACATGCACTCCTCGAGAGAGGATGACATGGATCTTCCGGATTGGAGTCAAGTCCAATAGCGGGGTTCACCGCCTAAGGCAAGTTTGGGGGTTTTGATTGGCCGAGAGGTCTTAATAGATCAACCTAAGGTTAGTCAATAGGGTATTCTCGAGAGAGGCGCTCTCGTAATTTAGGAACCTCCACGGTTGTAGAAGGATATTTAGAAATTTGCTTTTATGAAAAGTTTATTTTAATTCAAAGTAAGACTAGATCAATTATTAATCTTAGATCATAATTTTATTAATTTTCTATCGTTATTTACAGATAAAATTATATTAATTTGCGTGAGTAGGAGTACTCAACAGGCCCCGAGTCTAACATGACAATTTCCTATGCTATATTTCGATAGGTACACTAGCCTATTTAGGATTATAGTTTGGATATATTTTTAAAACTATTAAAATTTTTCATCAAGTTTTTGGCGCCGTTGCCGGGGACTTCCTTTTGTTGATATTTTGAAAGCGAAAATTGTATTACTTTTATCACTCTCTTTCTCTATCCCCAATTCTCTTTTTCATTTTGTTTTTCAAATTCATTTCTATTAGGTAAGGGTTGTATTTATTTTCTTTTATTAAAAAAAAATATTATCCCAATTGACCGCTAAAATTGCAAAGCTTCAAAATCAACCAGATATTTTAGAAGCCACAAAAAATGCCAAAGTTTTTGTTATTATTGTGGTGCTCGTCATCAAAGTAATAATTGTTATTATTATTATTATCAAAAATTTTGTTATGAAAATAATTTTGCAATTAATAAATATTCTCACTTTGATGATAATTCTGTTTCTAATTTTCATGAAACTCATTTTTCTAATTCGCCTATTTTTCATGAAAATAATTTTTTAAATGCGAATAATTATTTAGATTTAAATAATTCTTCTTCCACCTCGGATTTTGGTGTTTCTTGTTCGCAAGATCAACCGAAAAACTTTCCGAGTTATGAGAACAAA
The DNA here is from genome assembly GCA_039583875.1 of Platanthera guangdongensis. Lineage (NCBI taxonomy): Eukaryota > Viridiplantae > Streptophyta > Magnoliopsida > Asparagales > Orchidaceae > Platanthera > Platanthera guangdongensis. The sequence goes on along the minus strand of CM077166.1, from coordinate 65,470,229 downwards.
TATTTAGATCCGAATTTTTATTCTTCTTTTTTCACAGAGTACACGTCTTCTTCTAATTTTGGGGACTTTACACAATTCATAGTTGATCCTCCCCAAAATTTAGAAGAAATTATTTACTTGTTCTAATGATTCTTCACCCCCTATGAATATTTCACATATGGAGGAACATGAATCTTAATGTGCCCCCTTAGTATCTTATTCCAAAGAGAAAGAAGAATTATTATATCAAGAGTTTATTAATGTTATGGGCACGCCTAGTGCATTAGAAGAAGAACATATAGCTTCTCCTACTACACCCGATTCTTATTTTCATGAATTTTCAACCGCCTCTAAATATTTAAAAATTCAAATTCATAAAAATGAGGAGGCCCAAAATATTCATTCAAATGAATTTTTGAATGATGATTTTATTGTAGAAAATAAGCAACCTATACCTAATCATATAACTTCGCAAGAACCTCCTCTTTGCGAATATTTTTCTGACGCGCTTACTTTTGATTTTTCTTTAACTAATGAATTTCATGAAGATGATGAGCAGTTGCAATCAAACATCATCAACGATCCATTTGCTGCTCATCTACAAAAAAACATAACACCTCAGGTATGTATAGTTGATGTGAATTTACATTTTCAAGTCAAATATTCAAAGAAAAAAATCAAAAAGCAAGCGGAGGAGTAGTTGGGCGAGCGTCTTCGGTGTATTCACGCAAGTGTGAATTAAGGAAGTTGCCCCTTCATTTTAAATTTTATTATCCATTCTCCTAACAATAACCGTCTAGCCTAAAGACGGGAAAAAGAAAAACGCTCTTGGGAGACACCCCTTGCTTATTTTTAATTTTTATGATTATTTTTTTCTAAACTCGTTTTTCTTTCCCCCCCTCCTACTTGACTTATGAACATTGAGGACAATGTTTATTTTTCAGTATGAGGTGGATTCTTATTTATTATTTTTATTTAAAAATCCAAAAAATATAAAAATCTTTAAAAATTTAAAAAATTATCAAAATCTTTAAAAATTAAAAATTTTTGTTTTCTTTTTTATCAAAAAATACAAAACAATAGAAAAATAGAAAAAAAGTAATAATTAACCCCTGATTAAATTTTTTGTGACTTTTCAGAAATTTATTTTGAGTTAATTTATAAGAATTTCTATAATTTTTGATTTTCGAATCTTTTATTTCATCAAAGTTAGTTATATTTAATTTTTAAGTGATTAGATTTTAAGAAATAAATTTATGAAGTAAATTTATTTAGAGAAATTTATTTAGTCTTTTTCTCTCAAATTCTAATTAGTTTTAAATTCATTGTGCTTAGTTTAACAATCCTTATATTTTAATCATATTCACTTAAGCTTTAAGATTCTTAGGAAATTTTAATTTACTATAGTTGCTCTCCAATAATTTTAATTTAATCTAAATTTTTGCTAGCCTTTCCTTTGTTCTTTTTATTTTCTTTTTAGATCATATGTCGCGGGGATAATAAGATAAAATTCATTATCTCCTGGTACACATATGCATTTTTTATTTTTGGTTAGATCATATGTCATGAGAATCAATTATTCCTTGGTACACATATGCAACCCCCCAAAAAAGTAAGAGGTTGAAATTCATTACACCTAAGCAATTTGGTTTTTATTTGAAGAGAAAATAAATAAATATATCAAAAAGAAAAATATTTTGCGGGGTGAGAGGATAAAATTTATCACCCCCAATCTAAGATCTCTTCAATTTTCTTGTTCCAAAAGCCTAAAATCCAATATAATTGATTTAGATTTAAATTAAAATTATAAGAGAGCATAAGTAGTAGTTTGAATTTTCCATGAAGTTTTTTTTAGTGAAAAAAGTGTTTATAATTTTTAATCTAACTCCATTTGCTAATTACATAATTTTGAGTTCTAATTATTTTATTAGAGAAAACTTTGCTAAATATTTAGCTCTTCATATTTTACTTTCATATTTTAGGACTAAAAATTTGAATCACTATATTTTTATTTTAACTTTCTTTGATTTAATAAATTTTTAGTTCAATTAAAAAATTATATTAATTTCTTATAAATATTTTTCATAGTTTTGCTCTGCAATAACAAAAGGTTAAGTATGAGAGTATTTGATAAGTAATTATTTATAGTAGTTTTATATAGTTTTTATTTAATAAATAGTTAGGTTTTCATTTAGTTTTTATTAATTTTTGTATTAATTCTTTTGTTTTCTTAGTTCAAGTCTATTTGGGATGCAGATAACAAATTTGAGCATGTTAGGCTAATCAGAAGAACAAATAGAGAATTCCTGAAAACAATCACGTTTACACGCCCCTGTCACGGGCGTGACCTTCAGGTCATGGGCATGACATGTGGCCGTGACCCATGAAGGAGCTCCAGATTACATGCCACGTCGGATAAAAGTTACACACCCCCGTCACAGATGTGACCTATCAGTCAAGGGCATGACCAGCAGGCATGACTAGATCACGGTCTGTTGTACGGTTCCAAGAGGTTTTCAAGTTACACGCTGTCACAACCCGCATTTTTCTCCGAATTTAGGAAGTATCAGAGTATGAGAAAAACACGCGTCGTGATGCCACGTCGAGTAGGGGATAACTGTCGACGCTCAGGGGAACACCATCTAACTAGACTATGAAAATTTCATTAGTTTAATGGGTAGAAAATCAGATATAATTTTAAGGGTCGTATCCCTCGGCTCGGTGGTTCATCAAGTCCACGGTTTAAAACTATACTTATACGCTGCGGAAAATACTTTATTTTATTTTTTTGACATCCTATGAGATTGCAAAAGTGACCCCCCCGAGGTCAACTCATACTGTGCAAGACTCTAGATTTATGTAATATTATAAGTAGGAAAATGATTTTTTTACGTTGTTTGGAAAGTAGTGTATGAGTTTTATAAAACATGCTGACCATGAGATATACTTATAGTAGTGTTTTTAGGTTTAAATATAACTAGCAACCTAGCATAAAACTTCCCAATAGCAAGTAGACTATCTCCAGAAAAGGTAGTAGTAAAAGAAACATATCTAGTATCATAAGGTAAAACTACCAGTGGGCGCCAACAAACTGACACGAACCCACTGACAAGTATGTATGTCTGTAAGAAAAGTAGAAAACCTACCTCACAACAACCAAGAGGAAGATCCCTACAACTAAAGGGATCACCAGCAACACCACAACAAATCTAGCCGTCTACCCAGCTACTAATCAGAACCTGAGGCATTCAAAAAAGAAAAGAACACCTCAGCAAGCAAAAGTAGAAAATTAGAATTAGAGCGTTAAATCAAAAATGGAACAAAGAGAGTAAATAATCATGACATTAAAGAAAACAAACACTGTCCAAAGTAAGCAAAAGTACACCAAGAACCAAGTAACAACACCAAGCCCTGCTCAAATCCTGCAGAGGCTACATGGCAAAAGGCTAGAAAAACTTGCCACAATATGTTGCATTTAACCAGGGAGAAACAGCTAACAATCCTAATTTTTGAGTTAATGGCAGTAGTAAACAAAATGGACCTGAGTTGGTGACTAAAAACAGTCCCCCAAGCCAAACAATTCCAAAAGAAAATTCACTATGTCAGTACAAAATCACCACAAACCCAGCCCGTACCTGGGATAAAAAGGGTGACGGCCACACCAATACCCAACCCGTACCTGGGACTAAAAGTGGTGGCCACAACCCACACACAAAACATCGCGCTCCTTTAGAGCGTCAAAATACCACTACCTGCCACAACCCACGATTTGGCCCTCAAAACTAAGGAAGAACGAAAGGCCGACAAGACATTTCCCCTAGGAGGTAATCACTCAGGAAGAAAGGTAATTGAAAAGAATAAATTTCTGCCTACAGGAATCGCCGAATGCAGCTCGACGATTTTCGTCGAGCGCTGGAACAAAATCATCGAACGCAAGAAAATCGTCGAATGCAACTCGACAATTTTCGCCGATCACAGGCCATGGGAAAATCGTCGAACTCCGTTCTACAAATTGCCGTTAAACACAGGCCACAAGATGTCGTCGAATACTGGCCACGAGACAAATCTTCGAACGCCGTTCGACGATTTTCCTTTCGTCGAACAAAGGGCGCGGGAAAAATCATCGAACGCCATTCGACGATTTCACTTTCGCCGAACTCTGACCACGGGAGAATCGTCGAACTCCATTCGACGATTTCCGTCGGACCTAGAATATAGGCACATCGTCGAACCCAGATTGATGATTTCCGTCGATCTGGCTGCATTGGGTGCACGGAAATCCTGAACCTCCTACTTCGTTTCCGTCCACTTCTTAGCCTAATTCAAACCTATCACTAGCAAAATAAGCATGAAATCTCACTGCTATTAAATTCTAGGGTTGAAAGGCTAGATCCTACCCAAACAGAGGTTTTAATAGGGAACACTTTGAATGATTATCAGGGAACAATTTGATAAAAACAAACAAGACTACAGTACTCCAGCCGAAGATTTGAGTTTCATAAAAGGCAAAAATGGTTAATGATTCACATGCTTTTGACGGAAAAACAGAGTAAAATATTAATCTTGGGAAACAGGGAAAAATTATAACACAATGACCATGAAAATGAGAAGAAAACTTGGCATGGGTAGGAGCACCACTTGCCTCAATTCCAGAATTTATCTTGCACTGCCCTTCCTCTCTCTCTCGGCTCCAGCCACAACAGCACCTAAACAGAATCCTGAGGTTTTAATGGCGGAAAGGGATCAAAGTAAAAATTCCGAGACCTCTAGAAACACCACAAAAATTTAATCTCTTACCATAAGAACAAAGGTCTAGGTGAGTGCACTCCAAATCCGCTTTCAGAATCGAATTCCGTCCATTAACGCTCCCAAAATCGGTGTCTGAAGGGTACAGGGTTAGCGATTTCACTTCCTCTCGACAGGCGACGGTTATAACCCCAAGGAAGGAGACAATGAAAAAAAATCTGAATTTTGTCTAAGGCTATATATATATATATGCATGGACACATCCTTTCAGCCCTACCGCCACTGGATTCAATTCAAGTTTCATTAATTAAATCATTTACATCCATAGTATTAACACACCAAAACGACGCGAAAACCGAACCTCCTCGGAATCCGACGAAATTCACACCGTAACCAATAACCCACGCTACGAACGTAACGGCGAAGTCGAAATCAACTTTCGACGATCAAAACTCGGGTTATTACTTCCGGAAGCCAAAACACAAGCATCCCCCGAGAGGCCTCACCTGTCACCAAAACAGACCCGGCTTGCTAGGGGATCTTGCCAAAAAGGCTACCAATAACCACACGAGGAACCAAAAGAGCTAAGACCACGCTCTAACAAACGGCACATGCCGGAAACGCGGCAACGTAAAGCCAAATGAGAATTAAATAATCGTAGAAAAATCGGTGGCGTTACACACGCCCCTAACACGGGCGTTACCTATTGGTCATGGGCGTGCACCATAGGCTTGACCCCCCGGCGTTACTTGGTAACCAGTCAGCAGTGTCTGTTACAAAGCGTTCAAGCCTACACGACATAGGTTGCGGGCGTGACCTAGGGCTGTGACATCCCGCAACAACCAGAATTTATTTCCCTCCATTTCTCCTTCCCGCAGTTTCCAGTAACAGACTTGACACCCCCTAGGTCATGGGCATGACCTCGGGGCTTGACCCGAAGAACAGTAACTTTTGGCAATTTTTCTCCAACGTTTCAGGGCTTTCAAGGCAGAAATTTTCGAGCCTTACATGCCCTAGGTCACGGGCGTGACCAAGGGTATGACCTTGCAGAAATTTTACTATAAAATGCAGACAAAGCCAGGAGCTGAGGAGGTATCTAGGGAGTTAGATTTAGTTGTTTACATTTAGTTTTTCTCTTTTCTTTCTTGTATCTTCAATTTCTTAGAATAGTTTGCTTTGCTTTTATTTCAATTCAAGCACTTTTCTTTTCCATCATGTCTCCCTTTTTATGTATTTCTTTTATGATAATGAGTAGTTAATTTTAGTAGTAATTGATCTTGACATGCTTTTTAATAAAATAAAGTTCTTCTTTCATGTCAAAAACTCTATTATTCCAGCTTCAATTTATATTTGATTTTGATTTTTGATCTGTATCCTAGATTTACCAAGAGATTGTGGGTATGAGTAGATCACTCAAGGGTAGAAGGATTCGTATGCACTCTTCGAAAGAGGATGACATGAATCTTCCGGATTGGAGTCAAGTCCAATAACGGGGATCACCGCCTAAGGCAAGCTTAGGGGTTTCGACTGGCCAAGAGGTCTTAATCGATCAACCTAAGGTTAGTCAAGAGAATATTCTCGAGAGAGGCGCTCTCATAATTTAGGAACCTCCACAGTTGAAGAAGGATATTTAGAAATTTGCTTTTATGAAAAGTTTATTTTAATTCAAATTAAGTCTAGATCAATTATTAATCTTAGCTCATAATTTTATTAATTTTCTATCGTTATTTACCGATAAAATAATATTAATTTGCGTGTGTATGAGTACTCAACAGGCCCTGAGTCTAATACGACAATTTCCTATACTATATTTCGATAGGTACACTTTCCTATTTGGGATTATAGTTTGGATATATTTTTAAAACTATATAAATTCTCCATCAAGATACGCTCAGGACAAGAGCTTACTACCGAGGCACATTCAACCCATCAGTTAGTGGGAGCCTGGATGAGGAGATCCTCTTGGGGTTGGAACCTTCTCTCCACTGAGGCACATTCGATCCATCCATCTAGTGGGAGCCTAGATGAGGAGATCCTCTCGGGGGTTGGTTCCTTCTCGCCACAAAGGCTCATTCGACCCATCCAGCTAGTGAGAGCCTGGGTGAGGAGATAATCTCGATACAAGAGCTTACTAAAGAGATACATTTGACCCATCTAACTAGTGGGAGCCTGGATGAGGAGATCCTCTTGGGGTTGGTACTTACTAGCCACCGAGGCACATTCGACCCATCCAGCTAGTGAGAGCCTGGGTGAGGAGATCCTCTCGGGACAAGAGCTTACTACCGAGGCACATTCGACCCATCCAGCTAGTTGGAGCCTGGATGAGGAGATCCTCTCGGGGTTGGAACCTTCTCTCCACCGAGGCACATTCGACTCATCTAGATATTGGGAGCCTGGTTGAGGAGATCCTCTCATGGGCTGGTTCCTTCTCACCACCGAGGCGCATTCGACCCATCCAGCTAGTGAGAGCTTGGGTGAGGAGATCCTCTCAGGACAAGAGCTTACTAATGTGGCACATCTGACCCGTCCAACTAGTGGGAGCCAGGATGATGAGATCCTCTCGGTGTTGGCACTTACTCGCCATCGAGTCATATTCGACCCATCTAGCTAGCGGGAGCTTGGATGAGGAGATCCTATAAGGGTTGGCACTTAATCGATGCCGAGGCACTTTCGACCCATCCAGCTAGTGAGAGCTTGGGTGAGGAGATCCCCTCGGGACAAGAGCTTACTACCGAGGCACATTCGACACATCCGGCTAGTTGGAGCCTGGATGAGGAGATCCTCTTGGGGTTGGCATGTACTCGCCACCGAGGCACATTTGACCCATCCAGCTAATGGGATCCTGGATGAGGAGATCCTCTCTGGGTTGGCACTTACTCGCCACCATGGCACATTCGACCAATCCAGCTAGTGTGAGCCTGGGTGAGGAGATCCTCTCGGGACAAGAGCTTACTATCGAGGCACATTCAACCCATCCAACTAGTAGGAGCTGGATGAGGAGATCCTCTCGGGTTTGAAACCTTCTCTTCGCCGAGGCACATTAGACCCATCCAACTAGTGAGAGCCTGGGTGAGGAGATCCTCTCAGGGTCACACTAACTCGCCATCGAGGCACATTCGACCCATCCAGCTAGTGAGAGCCAGGGTGAGGAGATCCTCTCGTGATGAGATTAGATATGCCATTCAAATGATTCTAAATCCAACATCCTCAAACAGGGTAGAAATTTTAGGTAGATGACCTCCTGACTCAACTGGTGAGGAGTAGAGCTCATTGTAAAAACATAAACGGAAAAAGACCTTACCGAAGCAAGGTTTCTTCAGGCTGCTTGGGCATGAAGACCGTCATTTGCCTCCTTCTGCTATGATACCTCTATCCTGCTCATGCTCTCCATGATCTTCTTCATCTCCTCTGCCCTGGCTAGCCATGAGATAGTGTTGATGGTCGTGATGAAGCACTGCCTTTCCATCTTGGGGTCTCCTCTGACCCTGACTTGGATCCCACCAGTATTAAACTTTAGGCATTGGTGGAAGGACGATGTCACATAACGGAAGGCGCCGATGAGGGGTCTTCTGAAGATGGCACTGTAATTGCTCGGAGGGTCAACAATGACGAACCGGCAGTTCCTTGTGGTCCCCACACAACTTCACTTGGAGTCCGACTCCACCTTCTACCTCCTCCTTTCCCAAGAAAATTCGAATAGGTGTCCATCCAAGGCCAACACCCTCCTTGGACCAACCTTCATCATGTCAAATGCCTTATTGAATAAGACATTAATGGAGCTCCCATTGTCAACCAAGATCCGGGATACGGTGTAGCCTTCGATGACTGCCTGGATGATCATCACATCTCAGAACGGATCCTTATGATCCGGCATGTCCTTCATTGAGAAGGTGATCCTCTACTCTGCGGTTAGGGTCTGGGATGTCGAAGTGACACTCCGACTGTACATGACATGGAGGCTTGCCCTCCGAGTGGCCTCAATCCACACTCCACCAGGGATCACAGCTATACCTCCTCTGGTTCCTACATTGACCTAGTCCTTGCATACGTCGACTCCGCCCTTTCTCGGTTGAACTTCTTCAATCCGCACCGGTGGCTGCTGCTGGGCTGGGGCTCTCGCCTCTCTCACCCTCCAGGAATTCGGGGCAGGTAGCTGTGGTGTGACCTTCCACCTGGTGGAAGTCACAGTATGACAACACTCTTCCTTCCCTTCTTCGATGGGCTGAGTGATTTCTTCTGTTACCTCTTCCCCTTCTTCCTATCTCCATGGCTCGTTGCGGGGATGGTAGTGGCTGCCTAAGGGCTTACATCTAGAAGTTGAACATCCCTTAGCCTCCGTGAAAGTTCCCCCCACCCTAGGCGAGACCTCTACCTGGACCATGAACGGGCCCTCCCTGTTGTCTCCAACCTGGCTCCGGACCTTCCTAGGGTCCTTGGAACCCCTGAGCTCTATGCTCTTCTCTCCTTCTTCCATCCTGATGTCTTGAGCCACCTTGCTCACTCGACTTTGCCTATGTTAACCTTGCCAACTTCTTGACAAACGCTGGGTTAGCCTCCTCAGTTGTTATCTCCTCTGCCACCCTTTCCATCAGCTGCTCGAAGGATATGAGGCCTTTCGGGTCAGACTCATATTGAAGAACCCTTCACGTAACCACACCATAAATGCCATCTAGAGTGCATACCCTGATATCTCCTGGATGTACATGATCTCTTCTTGGAACCTGTCCACATATTGGGCCAACGACTCCTCTGCCCTCTAACTTATCAGGAAGATGGACTCGGGACTCTTCTTTCTCTTTTTAGAAGTGAAGAAGCGTAGTTGAAAGCTCCGGCTCAAGTCTTCGAACCCGTAGATCGATGTCGCTAGGAGTTGATGGAACCAATCCCTTTCCTTCTCGTTCAACGTGATTGTGAAGTGGCAACACTTGAATGCATCCATCATCGGCCTGATAGAGACCGCATCTTTGAAGCACTGCAGGTACTGGACAGGGTCATCCTTCATGGTATAGTAAGTCATGTCAGGCTCTATGAAGCCCTCGGGAATGGGTGCAGAAGTAATCAGCTCGCTAAAGGGTGACCCCCAACTTGGTGGACTCACATGCTCCACTCACGCGACCTGCTAGCCTGGGATTCAAGCACTCGCCGGGCCGGGCTGGGGAATAACTCCAGCCGGTAAGGTCGCGCACGACCCCCTCTCCCATACTTTCCTTCCCAAGCAGTCTTCCTGGTGCACTTTCTTCTACCCCTCCTGGGGTCATCTCGCCTAGACACATGGGAGCAATCTCGCCGAGACCCCTGGAGGCTGTCTCGATGAGACCCCTAGGAACTTGATCCTGGGGGATGGGAGTTGAGCAGTCACCCCAAGGGGCAATAATTCGCAGCATCTCCATGATACCTTGGATGGACGCCAAGAACTCTTCCCTCCCTACAAAGGGTGTTGGGTTGGGGAGCTGGTTGGGGTCATCACCACCTCCATTATCTTTTGCCATGGAACCTTCTTGGGAACTTCTGTATGAGCTGTGGTCCATGCTCACCGCATCAAAATGTTGGAACCGAGATTCGGGTCCACCTAGAGTTCGGACATAGGGTGCAGCTCGCACCTAATTCTTCCAAGCCTTCCCTTGGTGAGAAACTTGAATTTTGGAAATGAACCTTGGCTCTAGCGTGGAGGTCCCATATGTAACACCTACTATCCGTCACATAGCATATAACAGTAGGTCCAGCCGGGGCCCAACGCCATATACCACAGACAGACCGGAAGGTTACGCAATGGAAACCGTTCTGCCAATAACCAACGTCTTACACAGAGTACATTCTACCGGGACCAATTTAAAAGTTGCAAAATAAAGAACTCAGCCAACAAAATGAATGTCCACTACATAAACCCAATAGGAATTAACGTACAAATAAACAAGTATTGGCCTTAAAGCCTTACAAGAGTTTACTCAAAAATAAGTGTCTTCCAAACCTCGGCACGCAGGCCGGTCATACATGTGAATAAAAGAAAACACTCAAAATTAGGCCTTCGAGGGCAGGCTCTACAACATGGGCTTTTACCCGCTATTTGCCACTCGGTTCCGCAGCACCTGCAAGCAACAATCCACCGAAGTGGTGGCAAACAAAAGCAATGGTCAGCAAAGTTGACCAAATTATAACGATCCCGTCCCTAAACTCGGGGAGACTTTGCTCCTTCCCTGCACTTTATTAGCATTGCCACATAATAGAGAAATTACACATCATCACAGGCATAGGCTCTCACGGCCACAAACCACGTGCTCTCAGGGCACATTATCGGTGAACCCGGTCAAAGTCCGCGGTCTCACCACCACCCCTTGGACGACAAATCTTGTGAGCATTTGAGTATTTTCAGCAGAAGTCACGTAAATTGAAGACATTGACAGCCTAAGATCTGCCCTCTATGCCATCGGTAGGCCTTTAAAACTGAACCACATAGAGCGGGTATTGTTCCACTCAACCCGTTGCTCACCTCGCCATGACAATTGAAGTCATCGGTGCGGATCAAGCTTCCTCGAAACCCGAGTATCGAACACACAATATTACATAATCACAATATGTACAAGTTGGCTCCTAGGACACCAAGATGGCAGAACCACGCTTCTGCCCAGTTTTCCGGGTGCACCTTGAGGTTAGTCCCCAAAGCTCCCTATTGCAATCTACCACGTAGAAAACCCGAAAACAACCATCGGCACAGAGTCTTCTTCGGCCATTCATGCAATGCAACATCACCGATCCAGACTGAAGGATCAAGCGCATAACCAACTGTTCCAAAAGCCCGGACTGTTTGGAAAGGGTGATACATAATTTCTTAAATAAGTAGAAGAGCGCCATGGGTTAAGTGAAGGAACGCCGGACCCAACAATCCCCCGCAGCGTCCAGCACAACCCATCAGCTCAGAGGTGGAGTTACCAAATGGCTCACATGGCTCAGAGGTGGGGTTACCACATGGCCCACACAACTCAGAGGTGGGGTTACCACATGTCCACTGTTGCACCACTCATAGGTGGGGTTACCGCATGTCCACGATTGCCTGACCCATCAGACCCACACAGGTAGAAGGAAAAAATCAGGATTTAATAGCGCCCCCCGGTCTTGAACCCATGACCTGCTATGATACCAATTGAAAGATCAAGCGCATAACCAACTGTTCCAATAGCCAGGACTGTTTGGAAAGGGTGCTACTTAATTTCTTAAATAAGTAGAAGAGCGCCACGGGTCAAGTGAAGGAACGCCGGACCCAACATAGACCAACTTGTCCGGATAGGCTTCACACACCATGCCTATGTCCGTTTCTCGATTCCGGCTCTACATGAAAACAACGACGACTATTCATGTCTACCCGAAGGAACACCTCACACTCACCGCAAACTCGCGTGAGCGGGCTTCCTATGCAAAGAAAAAGAGGACTTCACATGTCCAAAATGAGAATCATTACCCTAGCATTCCTCTTCGGCGCCATGAAGATCTATGTGGATGAAAAGCACCGCAACATCCTCGCCTCCGTAGATCCGAACTCGGCTTGCGATTTGGGGCTCTGAAGCTCCACCGGTGGTCGGATCTCTCCTCCTTCTTCTTACTTGCTCTCCCCTCTCTCTAGAACTCTTAGAAAGAGAAAACCCAAAAGAAATGAGGGTCTCTAAACCCTATTCTCGGGTTAAACCCAGCCAGGACCATCCAGGACCCTTAGTTCCCAAAGGAAGGAAACGGACGGCCACGATTAGCACTTAAAATCCAAAACTTGGGCCGAACACGACTTGTGACACGCCCATGTCCAAGGCCGTGTGGCTCAATCGACGCCAAAACCGACACATCCTGAAAAGAACACGTGCTCTCGACACGCCCGTGTCAGGCTTGACACGCCCGTGTCATCCAGTACACGCCCGTGTAGCTGGGCGTATTCCTACATTGATACAGGACCAACACCAACCTGAGGAGAACACGGGTACTCGACACGCCCGCGTCAAATTTGACATGCCCGTGTCAGGCTGAACACGCCTGGACTCCAGGCCGTGTTCCACCCCCCGACACAGCACAGCTAACCACCCAAATAGGATACGGCCTGAGACACGCCCGTATCTCAGGACGTGTTTGTTGTTCGACGATCGTCGGCTGCAATTTTGTTGACCACACGACCATCGTCGAACATGAGCATGACCCGGCCATGGGACAGTCCAAGGCCGTGTAACACCTACCAAGTTCCAAACTTGGCTCAAAACGCTACCCGTCCCTCTTTTGAGTTTCGGGGCATTACAACTCTCTCCCTCTTAAAAGAATTTCATCCCGAAATTACATAAAGGAAAGATATAAAGCAAACTTAAACGGTACCTGAGTGGAATAACTCTGGGTACTCCTCAAGCATGGTCTGCTCTCGCTCCCACGAGAGCTCCTCCCGACCGTAAGTGTCTCAATGGACCTTGACCATCCTGATTTCCTTATTACGCAATCGCTTGACTTTCGAGTCCTCAATGCGAACGGGGTTGACCTTCGTCGTCAACCCATTATCAACCGGTACTCGATCGACCGCAACCACTTGCGAAGGCTCTTGCACAGCATTCTGCAGCACCGATGTATGGAATACATCGTGTAGACCATTTAGTTCCACTGATATCTTTAATCGGTATGCATATTCAACAATCCGCTCCAAAACCTCAAACGGTCCATGGTACCTCAGGCTTCGCTTCTTCAAGCACCGTACCCGCAAGACACCCTTGAACGGCTTAATCTTCAAGTACACCTAGTCGCCAACAACGAACTCCACGTTCCTATGTTTGGCGTTATAGTACTTAGCTTGCCGGTCCTGAGCGATTAACAATCTTTCTCGAATGGTTCGTACAAACGAGGTAGCAACTTCCACTTATTGTCGCTTGTATAGCTTCGACTCACACGTTTCCAACCACGATAACAGCGTGCGATACCTTCTACCATAAAGGGCCTCGAAGGGCTCCATCTAAACGCTCGCCTGGTAGCTATTGTTGTAAGCGAATTCCACCAAGTATAGGTGATCTTCCCACTCCTTCCCGAAATCCAAGATGCACATGTGAAGCATGTCTTCCATCCTCATGTTGACTCTTTCGGTCTGAGCATCCATCTGTGGATGAAAGGCCGTGCTGAAACTCAGCTTGGTCCCCAACATCTGATGCACCAATCTTCAGTCATTGGAGGTGAACCGCCCATCTCGGTTACTCACAATGCTGCGGGGCACACCGTGAAGCCGCACAATATTATCCACATATAATTTTGCCAATTTCTCCACAAAATCATCCTTCCTTTGCGGAATGAAGTGCGACACCTTCATCAGACGATCTACGATCACCCAGATGGCATCGTTTCCCTTCTACAACCTTGACAAACCATGCACAAAGTCCAATGTAATGTTGTCAAACTTCCACTCCGGAATAGGCAAGGACATCAAGAATCCTCCAGGCTTCTGGCACTCCGACTTCATAAAGGCGCATGTTTAACACTTCGCCTCGTACAATGCCACATCCTTCTTAAGTCCTGGCCACCAGAATAATTTCTTCATATCACGGTACATCTTCGTGCTCCCCAAGTGAATCGAGTACTTGGTGTGATGAGCCTCGTACATCAATTCCACCCACAGTTTGCCCACACTCGGGAAGGACAAACGACTATCCTTCCATAGCAATCCATCCACAACTTCAAATTGGGAATTTGACCCATCAAAGGCCTCAACCATGAGCTTCTTTATACGGCCATCCAAATCCAGAGCTTGTCGAATCCGATCAGCCAGGTCATACTGAACTTCTGTCCAGTTCAATAGCGCTTCGACACTAGTATGTTTGTCTACACAAGAGATCTCCAATGCCTCCAACTCCCGAACCAAATGCTCGTCATGAACTGACAGCCAGTTGGCTTGAGCTGGGGCCCTGCGACTCAACGCATCCGTAACTGAATTGCCTTTCCCGGCACATAATGAATCTTGAATGTGTAGTCCCCCAGGAACTCCATCCATCTCCGCTGTCGCATGTTCTGATCCTTTTGATCCAACAAGTACTTCAGGCTCTTGTGGTCGTTATAGATATCAACCTTCACCCTATACAAGTAATGCCTCCACAACTTCAGGGCAAATATCACAGCTGCTAACTCCAAGTCATGGACCGGATAATTCCTCTCATTCACCTTCAGCTGTAGTGAGCCATAAGCTATTACACTTCCATGCTGTAGTAGGACACTACCCAATCCACTACCCGAATCATCGCTGTAGATCTCAAAGCCTTCGGTCCCACTCGGCAAACTTAGAACTAGCACCGTTGTCAACCGACTATTCAACTCCTCAAAAGCTCGCGCGCACTCTGGCGTCCAAACAAACTTCCGCTCTTTCCTCGTTAGAGTCGTGAGGTGTAACATTATCAGCGAAGTTCTCCACAAAACGCCTGTAATAGATGGCAAGCCCCAAAAAACTCCGGACTTCAGCTACCGTAGACAGCATAGGCCACTCTCGTATGACAACAATCTTCGCCGGATCCACCGCAATTCCCTCTCCACTGACTATGTGACCAAGGAAGGCTACTGAGGAAAATCAAAACTCGCATTTGGAAAACTTGGCGTACAGTTAATTCCTCCTCAGCGTCTCCAACACCAAATAAAAATGCTTAAAGTGATCCTTCTCACTCTGCAAGTACACCAATATATCGTCGATGAAGACGATCACAAAGTGGTCTAGGTACTCTCTGAAAGTCATGTTCATCAGATACATGAACATTGACGACGCATTAGTCAGCCTAAACGGCATGACCGTAAACTCATAATGCCAGTATCTCATACTAAAAGCTGTCTTGGGGATATCACTTTCCCTTACCCTCAGCTGATAATACCCGGACTTAAGATCCAATTTCGAGTACACCGACAACCCAACTAACTGATCGAACAGATCATCAATTCTCGGGATCGCGTACTTGCTCTTCTCCGTTAAATTGTTCAGCTCCCGGTAATCTATTCAGAGCCGCAAACTTCCGTCCTTCTTCTTCACAAAAAGAACCGGTGCAATCCAAGGCGATGAACATGGATGCACATAACCTTGTTCCAAAAGCTTTTGAAGTTGTACCTTCACCTCCACCATCTCCTTAGGCATTAGCTGATATGGAGAGCGTGACACAGGTTTCGCACATGACAATAGCTCGAGAGTGAAGTCTATCTCCCGCTTAAGCGGGGCTCCAGGGAGATCGCCAGGGAACACATCTGGGTATTCGGATACCACTCAGATGCTGTCCAAAGTAGCCTTAGGCTTCGAAGCATCCACTAGCGTGAAGAACAACTCTGCACCAGCACGAACCGCCTTAACCTACTGAAGAGCAGACATCAAAGTCTTGCTCGAACCTTTCAAGCCCGCAAACGTCGTCTCATGACCAGTTCCCAACATAACCTCCTTGCGATTGCAACCAATATATGCTTGCTGCTCCGAGAGCCAGTCCATACCAAATATCATGTTGCACACTAATATCGGCAATAGCGACGCTCGCAAGTCATCAACGTGACTCCCATGCCTTACCTTAACGCAACAAACTCTATCCGCGCGTACTGGGCACCCGTAGGCAGCAGCTCATCCAATTTGCCCCTTGCCATCGAAGAAGGTACTATGATGCGCGATACCAACTCTTCAGACAAAAATAATGTGAAGCTTCCGCATCGAACAATGCTTTCGCCAGATAATCAAAATCGAAACAAAGCCTAGCACAAGCAATCCTAAGCTAACATGCGCAAGGGCAACAAGTTTTTAAAGCTAAACTGCTATAACTTTAACCGCACCTGTCAACACATCAGCGTGCTTCCTGGCCTCCTGCTGGCCCAGGCTGTACTCTCAAGGCTTCCTCTCGGACTTTGTGTGTCTGCTCCAACAATCACGGGCAAAATGCCACGGCTTCCCACAATTATAACATGTACCCAGGGTTCGTCCTGTAGTTGCCCCTAAAGCACCAGAAGAAGTAGCTGGACCCGTAGTCCTAGCCTTCTTATAGAACCTACGATACCCGAACTTTGAGGTAGTCGGAACTTTGAACTCTGTCTTCTCAGCACTAAAGTCCTTCTTCTCTTGGACTCTCTTTTCCCGCATTCTGCGGTATGCGGTTCTTATAGGAATTGCATAGTTCGATACCATACTAACTGACATCTAGTGAGTTTTCCCCAAATCTACTTCCAAAGATCTACCCGACTCCACCAAAGCCCGAAATTCCAACAATTTCGGTCCTAACAGCAGAATTCGCAACTCGCCACGCAGACCATTATAAAATATGTCGACTATAGACTGCTCGTTCTCCAACTCAAAGCCTGAGTAGCGCCTTATCATAAGAAATGCCTACAAATATTCGTCAAATGAGTGCACTCCCTGCACTAAAAGCATGTTCAACTGCTGGCCCGATGGTCTTCTAAATGCTATTTGCTCCATCACACCATCCCGCGTTGAAGCCACCTCAGGGAAAAAGGGTTGCACATTCCTCCCATGTTGTGCATTAGTCACAGCAAACACCGTTTCAACTACCCTTCTTATGATTTCAAACAAAGGAGGGGTCTCAAGCACGTCGCTGTGTGCACTATATTCCTTAGAAAGCGAGCGTTCTGACGGTCTTACACCACTCATGGTCACCTATAGTCATACAAAACACCATTAAGCGACCAAACAAAGTTGTAAAAAGCAATTATAGGAACACGCAGATTCCTCAAACATGTGTATTTTCATTCCTAAGTGGACATTCATGGGTTCTTTTTATGTTATAACAATGACGCATACACATGTGCTCACCACCCCCTAAAATAATTTGTCCACGGATTCATTTAAGTTGACCAAAACCTGTAGTCTGATACCAAATTGTAACACCAGCTATCCGTCACATAGTGAAAGATATGGTACCTAAACACCTAGAGGGGGGGGGGTGAATAGGTGACCTAATCCTTTTTAAACTTAAATGGCAGCAATCAGTTATATCACAGAATACTAACTATTTTATCACAGCAAACACACAGATGCACATCAACAATCACATCACAGCACATCATACACAGTGGTTTATAGTGGTTCCCCAAGATATGGGTACATCCACTTTCCCCCTTCGCCTATCTAGCAGTGTACTAGATTCGGCCAAACACCTCCACTGTCTCAGAACCCAAATTGGTTCCTACACCTCAGGCCCAAAGCCTTACAACTCAGTGAAAGATATGGTACCTAAACACCTAGAGGGGGGGGGGGGGGTGGTGAATAGGTGACCTAATCCTTTTTTAAACTTTAATGGCAACCAACAGTTTATAACACAGCTTTCTAACTTATTTTATCGCAACAAACACAGCAATAATCACAGCACAGCACAGCACAACATACACATTGGTTTATAGTGGTTCCCCAAGATATGGGTACATCCACTTTCCCCCTTCGCCTATCTAGCAGTGTACTAGATTTGGCTAAACTCCTCCACTGTCTCAGAACCCAAATTGGTTCTTACACCTCAGGCCCAAAGCCTTACAACTCAGCTTTATCCCAAAGCCTACACTCAGCCAATCAAGGCCTACACTCAGCCAACCAAGGCCTACACTCAGCCTACCAAGGCCTACACTCAGCCAACAAGGCCTACACTCAGAGATCTCAATATCCTACACTCAGGCTCTCAAGCCCTACCCTCAGCCTTTATAATTATAGGCTTACAATTCACTCAGATCCAAAGGATCCTACAGGATAAAAATGTATTACAAATACTTACTCAACAACTCAGAAATAAAAGAGGGGAGTTGAGAGTTTCTTGATGAGTTCTTGGAAGAACTCAGCTGGATCCAATCTGACTTAGCTTTCTTCAAAGCTTCTTGAGTAGAACTGAATAAGACTGAATCCTCCTGCAGTAGTTCCTTGACCTCTGCCACTTAAGATCCAGAATGAATCTGAATCCTTCTTCTCAGCCTAGTTCCAGAGGCTGATTTCTTGGATGGAGCCCTCTCTCTCCAACTTCTTAGATCTGCACTTGGACTACAAGATCTTCTTGTGTTGATACTTTGTGTACTACTTCAATGACTTGTTCAATAATAATCTGGACCAGTTGATCAACAGTTTCTGTAAACTGTAGGTGCCTATTTATAGGCCTTCTTCATGGTAACCGGCTGATCCGGTCCATAACTGACTTCTGATATCTCTGACAGGTGCTGTAGACCGGCTGGAACGGCAGCTGTCAAGTCATCCAGTCATTTCTTGAAAATCTCTAACTGTCTGATAGTGTCGAGACTTTCTGTCTTTAAGTGTCGACACTTATAGTCCAAGTGTCGACACATGCTATGTAAGTGTCGACACAAGTCTACAAGGTGTCGACACATCTTCTTGTATGTCTCGACACAGATTCTTCTTCATGTGTCGACACTGAAATTGAGTGTCGACACAAGTACTTGTTCTTCTATCTCTAGCTGAATTCTTCTAAGTGTCGACACATCACCTTTTTGTCGACACAACTTCTTGTGTTGAATCTGTTAAGTGTCGACACTACTTCTTGGTGTCGACACATAGTCTTCTATGTAGATTCTTACTGAGTGTCGACACAGCTCCTTATGTCGACACACCTTCTTCTTGTTGAGACTTCAGCTGAGTGTCGACACATTCCTTTAGTGTCGACACTTGTACTTAGAATAATTTTGTTGATCTTTCTGATCTTTGCTAAGTGTCGATACAGCTCCTTGTGTCGACACTTTCTTCAAGTGTAGAGTCTTTAGTTGAGTGTCGACATATTGTTCTAGGTGTCGACACATACTTCTAATGCTGACTCTTCGGTTGAGTGTCGACACATTATGCTGGGTGTCGACACTTACTTCAAGTGTTGACTCTTCTGCTTAGTGTCGACACATTGTGTTGAGTGTCGACACTTGTACTTAGTCTCTGCAGATTTTTGCTGAGTGTCGACACAGCTCCAAGTGTCGACACTTTCTGGTGTAGACTCAGCTTCACTGGGTGTCGACACAGCTCCTTGTGTCGACACTTTCTGTCTGCACTTTTCTTTACTGAGTGTCGACACAGCTCCAAGTGTCGTTACTGTCTGGTGTCGACTCTGCATCCCAGGTGTCGACACAATGACTCCAAGTTTCGACACTGCTTGTATGGGTGTCGACACAAGCCTTCTTAAGTGTCGACACTTTCTCTCTGGGTGTCGACACATGGACTTAGAAACTTTTTGCTTCAGTCCAGTGATTACATAACCTGCACAAGTAAACTCAACATACATCAAATACATTATGATGTATATCATTGAGTTGGGTGAGGCTTCTTCAAATCAGGTACATTTGACCAATGTACCCAACAATCTCCCCCTATTTGGAGAAGTCATAACCCTTAGTCAATGATATACACCATTCATAATTAAAAATTACAAAATGATGTAAAGCAGGTTATATTCAGCAGGGTAAACATAACATGTATTAAATCACACATGTATACACATTCATCAGCACAGAACAAATAAGAAATAGACACATTCACAGAACAAACATGAAATATATGAATCATATATTGTTCTAATATCTGTCTTATACATTTTCAGAAGTTTACTAAATGTGTTTTACATTCAACAGATTACAAAATAATCTTCAAGTAAACTCTTAATCTAGTTCTGGTCAGGTTCCTTGATAACTATTCCCTTGCCAGCTTGAACTTGAGCTTTGACAGGGGCTTCAACAGTTTCAGCATCAGCATGCTTCTTTCCTTTCAAGTCCTTCTTCTTAAGCTCTTCAGCTTTGATCTTCTGCCTCTCAAAATAGTGATATGGCTTAGTAAAGTACTTGCTAGGCTCCATTGCAGTAGGAGGTAGCTTTCCCATCTTTGCCTTCCTTCTGAATTGAACAATGGCTTCTTGTCTTATTTCATGTTTTCTCCATTCAGCTTCAGAGAACCACTTGTTCCTGTCATGAGTATGGTCTTTGGCAGCTTTCCAGGCAGTTAAAATTATATTTCTAGAGGTAGGGCTCCACTGTTCCAAGTCTGGCCTTTGCTTTGCTTGTTCCCTAAACCTCTTTTTGGACAACCTTGTCTCTTCTTCTTTTTGTAGAGCCTCTTGCATAGCTTCAGATATAGGTTGAACAACCTTGTCAATGTGGACATTGTCCTTGCCCTCAAGTGGGCTATACATTGTGCTCACATCTGCTTGAATCATTTCAAAGTCTGGAGGTGGATAAATGACCTGAGCTACTTCTGGTTGCTCACCTCCAAAATAGGCAGGGTTAATGCCTGATTCAGCAACATCTTGGTCATCACACAGAGGAGGGTATCCAAGTGTAGCCCTGATTGAATTTGATATCCATTTTACATGCTCAGAACTTGCCTTGACTAACACTCTCTCCCCCTTTATGACTTCTCTAGCCATGTGATCTCTAACATCATCCTTTTGAAATCTGATCTGACTGTCCAAGTACCTGATCCCATCTTTAAAGTAAGGTTTTAGCTTTTGAAGTTGTTCAGATATGACCTTCTGGGAGGCTTGGATAGCAGTCTTTACAGCAGTAATTTCCTCTTGAAAGACTTTATCAAATTTAGCTTTAGCAGCATCAGTAGATGTAGAGTGTTCATCAGCCTTATTCTTTAATTCAGTGACAATAGCATTGTGGGATTCAGTCAAATTGTCATTCATTCTTAATTGATTCTCAAGAACATATCCTTGTTTCAATGCTATATCATCCACCTGTGCCTTGATCTTCTCTTTGTGTGTTGCCAAATACACCACTGCATTTCCACCTTTGTGGAAGCAGTCTGTCATCTCTTTCTTGTTGAGATTCATCTCAAACCTTATAGATTTTATATCTTGGGCAAGATCAAACTGTAATGATCTGTTCCCTGCATCAACATAAGCCTCTATGGCTTTTCTTTGTTCATCCATTTTAATCTGCAGTGCAATCAGTAAAGCACTATAATAACCAATTGGAGCTTGTTGAACTATAGGCTGTGAGGCTACAGTTTGCAGAGCCTTCTTGTAACTCTGGCTCCTTCTCTTGAATACATAGAGTTTCTTTTTCCTTGCCCTTGCAGTCTCCTCATCTTCAGAGGCAGAAGTGCTGGCAATATCAACCCTCTCCTTAGGGTTTTGAGGCTTGTCAGCTTGCACATCTTGTGCCTTCTCAGTTTCTTGCCTTATAGGCTCCTCCAGAACTTGCATTTGCTCCCCCTCAGCAACAGCATTCTCTCCTTCAGCAGCATCAATTTCCTTGTCAAAATCTGCTTGATCCAGATTTAGGAACAAGTCTTCCATTGTGTATTCAGGGGGTGAAGAAGCTGGAGACATTCTTTGTTCTTCAACTACTGGAGCAGGAATCTCTTCTTGTACAGCAGATGTGTCCTCTCTAACAACATCTGGAACTTGACTAGGCAGCTGTGTTTGCTGAGGATCATCAGACAAATCAGCATCTTCTATAAGATATTCTAAAGTTTTTAGGTCAGTGAGTACCTCTTGAATGATGGTTGTGGCTTGCTCACTGTCCAGTGTAGATGGTGCTTCTACAACTGGAGGCTCCCCCTGGCTTTGATCCCTGTGGATGGGGCTAGCTGGAGGCAGCTCCCCCTGGATCTCTGCATCAGCTGGAGGAGCAGGAGACTTCACTGCAGGCACTTCCTCATGATCATCAGGAGTGAAAACAACCTGTTCTTCACTCCCAGAACTGCTGGAGGACTCTTGTGCCACAAGAGCTATCTTTCTTTTCTTCTTAGGAGGAGTGACTTTCTCAGTAACTGTTTTCTCAGGTGTTGGCATTTCCTTGGACAACACCCTGTCCCATCTTGAAAAGATCCTGAGATCCATCTTCCTCATGTGGTTTATCTTGCTGCCTGCAGCAATGTTCATTACCTTTAGTATGGTACCAGCTAGGTAGAGACTGATGATTCTGCCCAGATTGGGCTTCTTCAAGCTCTCCTTGATCTTGTCAAAAACCACTATTGACCAGTCTGTTTTCAGAGTGAATATGATCCTTGTCATGATTCCAAACATATAGGCAGACACTCTGTCATGCCCTCCAGGTTTGCTGAGCAAGACTTTTCCCACTATCTCAGACATGAACTTCCCTTGATTATTCATGCCTTTTCTGTTGAAAACAGATCCTATCTTCATCTTTGGATCTAGCCCACACCAGGTAAGAGCTTCCCTGGTCTTTGAAGCAGTCACCTCTTCTTCATCTTGAGTTCTTGGCAATTGAAGAATCTTCCTCAGACTTTTTGGGGTTACCTTAACCTTTTCTCCATGAACTTTGGATTTGATTTTGTATCCAGATTCATCTACTGCAGCTCCATTCAGAAATTCAAGCACCTCCTTCTTCCATATCTTAGTTGGTTCAGAAACTAAGTAATCTAACGCTGAATCGATGACTAGGGTTACTACGGCCCTGATTTCTTGATCAGCATCGTCGAACGTGCCGCGCACAAGCTCATAGCCTTCGTTAACGTTCTCCTCAAGCTTAGGTGCCATTAGGGTTTGTAGAATTTGTCTTTAGAAAAGAGAGGTGTCGACACAGTAGTTTTGGTCTCAAAACTTTGAAAGCGTGTCGACAAACAAAGACAGAACCCTATTTATACCTTTCTGATTTTGAAGATGAACAGGCGGGACAGCTAACTTAAAATGTGTCGACACTGGCAATAAGTGTCGACACTGACTTATAATGTCTCGACACATATGTGTCGACACAAATTTAGTCAACAAATTTTATGTGTCGACACTTGGTTATGTGTCGACACAACATATCTCGACACATTGTCGAGACTTTACTTAGAAAATTCTGAGTAAATACTAAGTGTCGACACCACTTGAGATGTGTCGACACCTACTTGACATGTGTCGACACTAACATTCTGAAGTGTCGACACCACATTTCTAGATGTGTCGACACTTTTTTTTTGAAGTGTCGACACCACTATTCTGTGTCGACATAGACTTGTCTATGTGTCGACACCTTTTTACTTAGTCATTTTCAAATCTGTAAACTTACTCTAAGTTTATCATTTCTAGTTCAATTTTGAATCTATTGAACTTAGCTTCTTCTAGTGGCTTAGTAAACATATCAGCTACTTGTTCATCTGTTTTAACATATTCTAACAAAATATCTTCTCTTTCTACATGCTCCCTAAGAAAATGATATTTAATCTCAATATGTTTTGTCCTACTATGGGATACAGGGTTATTAGCTATTGAAATAGCACTTGTAGAATCACAGAAAAGTGGAGTTCTACTTACCTGAAATCCATAGTCCTCTAGCTGATGTTGAATCCACAGAAGTTGAGCACAGCAACTTCCTGCAGCCACATACTCTGACTCTACTGTGGAGATAGCCACACTGGTTTGCTTTTTGCTACTCCATGAAATTAGTCTCCCTCCTAGGAATTGACAGGTTCCAGTAGTGCTCTTTCTATCCTCTTTGCATCCTGCAAAGTCTGCATCTGAATAACCTGTTAGATCAAAATCTCAATTCCTAGGGTACCAGAGGCCTAGATAGGGAGTGCCCTTTAGATATCTCAATATTCTTTTGACTGCAGTCAAATGAGACTCTTTAGGGCAGGCTTGATACCTAGCACAAACACATGTAACATATATGATGTCTGGTCTACTAGCAGTCAAGTATAATAGGGAACCAACTATCCCTCTATACAAGGTTTCATCTACAGGTTTCCCTGCATCATCCTTGCTAAGAGACATACTTGACCCCATAGGAGTCTTCATGGTACTGGATGAATCCATACCATACTTCCTTATGAGTTCTAGGGTGAACTTTGACTGACAAATGGACAAACCACTCTCAGTCTGTTTAACTTGGAGACCCAAGAAAAACTTCAGCTCTCCCATACTACTCATCTCAAACTGACCTTGCATAAGTTTTGCAAACTTTTTGCAAAGGCTGCTTTCAGTAGACCCAAATATAATGTCATCTACATATATTTGGACTAGTATGACTTTGCCTCTAGATTCCCTAAGGAATAGAGTCTTATCTATTTTCCCCCTTGAGAACTTGTTCTCAATGAGGAAACTAGATAGGGTTTCATACCAAGCCCTAGGGGCTTGCTTTAACCCATATAAAGCTTTCCTAAGTCTATAGACATAATGAGGTAGAGTTGGATCAACAAAACCTGCAGGCTGTTCCACATAAACTTCTTCTTTAAGATTACCATTTAGGAATGCTGACTTGACATCCATTTGGTACACCTTGAATCCTTGATAGGTTGCATAGGCCAAGAACATTCTTATGGCTTCCAGTCTGGCTACTGGAGGAAAGGTTTGGTCAAAATCAATACCTTCTTCTTGCCTATATCCTTTAGCAACCAGTCTAGCTTTATTCTTAATGATGACACCTTGTTCATCCATCTTATTCCTGTAGATCCACTTAGTTCCTATTACATTGTGGTCTTTAGGTTTAGGAACAAGTTCCCAAACCCTGCACCTCTTGAACTGATTAAGCTCTTCTTGCATTGCTTCAGTCCATTGTGGATCTTGTATTGCTTCTTCAAACTTCTTAGGTTCAACTTGTGACAGGAAGCTGGAGTAGATTGCTGCATTCATGTTTCTACTCCTGGTTTGAACTTCTTGTCTTGGATCTCCAATAATCAGCTCTACTGGATGATCTCTAAGATGCCTGTGAGCTGGAGGCATCCTAACTTCTGGTTGAACCACTTCAGCATCTGCATTATGCTGTATACCTTGGATTTCTTCAGCAATTGGCACATGTAGTTCTCCCCCTGGACAGCAGCTACTCTCCTCTCCTTGCTGTCTTGCAGCAGGCACTTCTTCTATAGTAAGCTTGTCCATTTTCTTTGTCAAACCCGTGGGGCTGCATACACTGCTAGACAACTCATTATTAATAAGTTTAGTCTCATCAAAAACTACATGCACTGATTCTTCTACAACTTGTGTAGTCAAGTTGTAGACTCTATAAGCCTTACTATTATTGTTGTACCCAACAAAAATTCCCTCTTGGGACTTGGCAGCAATCTTAGTTAAGTAAGACTTCCCATTGTTAAGTATGAAGCATTTGCAACCAAAGATCCTGAAATAGGATAGGTTTGGTTTCCTGCCTTTCACAACTTCATAGGGGGTCTTGTTTAGCCCTTTAGTGATGGTAGCCCTATTTATAACATGGCATGCAGTGTTAACTGCTTCAGCCCAGAAATACTCTGGCAGTGATGTATCACTTAATAGGGTCCTACCAGCCTCTATCAAGATCCTATTCTTCCTCTCAGCAATACCATTTTGCTGAGGTGTTCTAGGTGAAGAGAATTCTTGAAATATCCCAAAGTCTTCACATAGTTTTGTCATGCTCTCAGACTGAAACTCAGTACCATGGTCACTTCTAATCTTGACCACTGTACTATTTAGTTCATTCTGAATCTGCTTGACAAAGCTATAGAAGACACTAGGTGTTTCAGATTTCTGTCTTAAGAAGAACACCCAGGAAAACCTTGAGTAGTCATCTACAACTACAAGGGTATAGACCTTCCTACCTAAGCTGTGAACTGGCATTGGACCAAAGAGATCCAAATGCAAGAGGTACAAACACCTCACAGCATCTTTGTTTTCTATGCTTTTAAAGGTGGATTTAGTCTGCTTGCCCTTTTGACAAGCTGAGCAAATACCATCTTTGACACACTTAACTTGAGGACCATTCCTCACTAACTCTTTGCTAAAGAGTTTGCTAATAGTCTTGTAGTTACGATGGGCTAGCCTCTTGTGCCATTTGACACAATGAGTGACTGTCTCATCACCTACAAGACAAACTGGAGAACCATTGTTCTCAATCATAATGTCTAGGCAGTAGACATTCCTTTTCCTATAACCTGTCAAAATGATCTCTTGATGACTTGACCTCTTGATATGACAACCATTTTTAACAAATGAGATGTCATAACCTACATCACTTAATTGACTTATACTTATTAGGTTGTGTTTCAACCCTTTAACATAAGGCACTTGAGTAATGGTAACCAAGTTTGTAGAAATGTTACCAAACCCTTTGATGATTCCTTTTTCAGAACCACCAAAGGTAACCTTTGGACCATCTTTTATTGGTATGTAGTCCTTTAGTAGTCCCCTTGTTCCAGTCATATGTCTGGAACATCCACTGTCCAAGTACCATGTTGGGGTATGGCCACTTGGAATCACCTGCAAAACAGATTAATGAACCTTAGAACACAAAGAATTCTTGGGTCCTTGGTACATGTTAGTCTGCAATCTGACAAAACTACCTACTGGCTTTCCACCAGGTAGCTTGCTACTCACCTTGGCACTGACATTGTACCAACAGTCCACTGCAAAATGGCCAATCTTTCCACAACACCAACATTCAAACTTGTTGTACCTTTGCTTAGGTACTGCCTTGGCAGTCTTGTCTACAGCAGGCTTGTTGAATGTTGGGGCTTTGCCCTTGGACTTAGACTTGGACTGCTCAGTCCTTGCAGGTCTAATAAATCCCAGTCCAGCCTTGCCTTTATGATGAACAAATTCATCAATTAAAGGTAGCACTGACTTAGGTTTAAAAAACCTAGCAACAAGCTCTCTCTCTTTCTGAAGATTGCTCTCCAGACTCTTGATTTGATCATTTTTAAATGATATAGTACCCATTTGAATCACTATTATGTGCTTCAACCTGGCTATCTCATTCAGTTTTTGATCAAAAGACTTCTCAAAATCTGTTGCTGCAGCTTTAAGAATAGCAATTTCCTTTGCCTGACTTTTGGCTAGGGTCTTGCTTTTCTTGTAAGCCTGCAACAGCACCTTATATTCATCTATAAGCTGATGAATATCATCCTCAGACTCAGATACATTCTCATCACTTGATGAAGAAGAATCTGAATCTGAACTAGAACAAGAAACTGAATTTAAACTTGAACTTTGTACCTGACTGGGTCCTGGCTGCTCCAGGATTTTGGCACTCTCTGTCAAAGCCATTAGCCCTTGGCAATGACTGTCTTCTTGTTCATAAATAGACTCCATAATCTGCATGAATTCTTCCTCTTCTTCTTCAGCAAACAGCCCTATGTAGGCTTCAGCCTCAGACTCAGTTTCTGAAGAAGAAATGTCTGATAGAGTCTTCTCCTTCTTGGCAACAAAAGACTTCTCTTTCTTGCCTTTGAAGTGAGCCTTTTTCCTGTCACCAGATTCCTTTCTCTTCTCTGGACAATCTGCAATAACATGACCCTGTCTATTGCAGCAATAACACACTATCTTAGATCCAGTTGACTTGTTTGACTTTGTCCTTTTCTTGTCATTCTTTGAAGACCTCTTTTTCTGATAAGAGTCTTCCTTTCCATGTGATGTAGAAGGCCTTGACCTCCACTGTTTCTTTTTCAAAAACTTTTGAAAGTGTCTAGTGAAAGCAGCAAAGTCTTCATCACTTTCGCTGCTCTCAGTCTTTGTGCTAACTGACTCATCTGATTCTGAATCAACTACCTCTGGAGGTGGAGTTGATGACTTATTCCTGCACTTTCTGGGGACATCTGTCTTGAAAGCAACTGTTCTCTCCTTGTGCTCAGTCCTTGTTGATTTCTCCTCCTCTTTTCTCACAGTCAACTGCATCTCATATGACAATAACTTGCCAAACAGTGTAGGAGGAGGAATTTCCCCCAACTTAGCCATTTCTCTAATGGCACAGATCTTGGTGTCCCAATCTTTGGTTAGGGACCTTAAGAACTTGTCATTTAGTTCATAGTTACTGAACTCTCTTCCATAAGACATGAGTTCATTAACTATTCTGTAGAACTTTTTGTAGCACTCAGTTATGCTATCACCTTTACCTTGTCTAAACCTCTCATACTCCTGGTTTAGCAAGGATTTTCTATCTTGTCTTACTTCTTCAGATCCTTCCATATACACTATAAGAGTGTCCCACATCTCCTTGGCTGTCTTACAATGTATAAGATTCTGAAAAGTTGCATCATCAATAGCACTCACTATTATGTTCTATGCCCTCTTGTCCATGGTAGCTAGGACAATCTCATCCTTAGTCATCTCAGAGAAATCCTTTGGGGTTCTCTGATTTGCATCTAGAACAGATATCTTCATGGGCACATAAGGCCCTTCCTTTACTGTGATGTAGATTCTAGGATCTGAGGCCTCCATAAATAGCCTTACCCTTTCCTTCCAGATCCCAAAGATCTCTTTTCTGCATATAGGTAATTTCATGGAACACAATTCCTTGTGATTCTCAGAAGAACCCATGTTTCTTGATTTTCTTGAATTTCTTGAATCTGTGTTGCCTTACACTGAATCTGCCAAATAGGATCTCCTCAGACTGTTAGTCCTTGTTTTGAGGAACCTGGCTTTGATACCACTTGAAAGATATGGTACCTAAACACCTAGAGGGGGGGGGGGGGTGAATAGGTGACCTAATCCTTTTTTAAACTTTAATGGCAACCAACAGTTTATAACACAGATTTCTAACTTATTTTATCACGGCAAACACAGCAATAATCACAACACAGCACAGCACAACATACACAGTGGTTTATAGTTGTTCCCCAAGATATGGGTACATCCACTTTCCCCCTTCGCCTATCTAGCAGTGTACTAGATTCGGCTAAACTCCTCCACTGTCTCAGAACCCAAATTGGTTCTTACACCTCAGGCCCAAAGCCTTACAACTCAGCTTTATCCCAAAGCCTACACTCAGCCAATCAAGGCCTACACTCAGCCAACCAAGGCCTACACTCAGCCTACCAAGGCCTACACTCAGCCAACAAGGCCTACACTCAAAGATCTCAATCTCCTACACTCAGGCTCTCAAGCCCTACCCTCAGCCTTTATAATTATAGGCTTACAATTCACTCAGATCCAAAGGATCCTACATGATAAAAATGTATTACAAATACTAACTCAACAACTCAGAAATAAAAGAGGGGAGTTGAGAGTTTCTTGATGAGTTCTTGGAAGAACTCAGCTGGATCCAATCTGACTTAGCTTTCTTCAAAGCTTCTTGAGTAGAACTGAATAAGACTGAATTCTCCTGCAGTAGTTCCTTGACCTCTGCCACTTAAGATCCAGAATGAATCTGAATCCTTCTTCTCAGCCTAGTTCCAGAGGCTGATTTCTTGGATGGAGCCCTCTCTCTCCAACTTCTTAGATCTGCACTTGGACTGCAAGATCTTCTTGTGTTGATACTTTGTGTACTACTTCAATGACTTGTTCAATAATAATCTGAACCAGTTGATCAACAGTTTCTGTAAACTGTAGGTGCCTATTTATATGCCTTCTTCATGGTAACCGGCTGATCCGGTCCATAACTGACTTCTGATATCTCTGACAGGTGCTGTAGACTGGCTGGAACGGCAGCTGTCAAGTCATCCAGTCATTTCTTGAAAATCTCTAACTGTCTGATAGTGTCGAGACTTTCTGTCTTTAAGTGTCGACACTTATAGTCCAAGTGTCGACACATGCTATGTAAGTGTCGACACAAGTCTACAAGGCGTCGACACATCTTCTTGTATGTCTCAACACAGATTCTTCTTCATGTGTCGACACTGAAATTGAGTGTCGACACAAGTACTTGTTCTTCTATCTCTAGCTGAATTCTTCTAAGTGTCGACACATCACCTTTGTGTCGACACAACTTCTTGTGTTGAATCTGTTAAGTGTCGACACTACTTCTTGGTGTCGACACATAGTTTTCTATGTTGATTCTTGCTGAGTGTCGACACAGCTCCTTGTGTCGACACACCTTCTTCTTGTTGAGACTTCAGCTGAGTGTCTACACATTCCTTTAGTGTCGACACTTGTACTTAGAATAATTTTGTTGATCTTTCTGATCTTTGCTAAGTGTCGACACAGCTCCTTGTGTCGACACTTTCTTCAAGTGCAGAGTCTTTAGCTGAGTGTCGACACATTATTCTAGGTGTCGACACAAACTTCAAATGCTGACTCTTCGGTTGAGTGTCGACACTTACTTCAAGTGCTGACTCTTCTGCTTAGTGTCGACACATTGTGTTGAGTGTCGACACTTGTACTTAGTCTCTGCAGATTTTTGCTGAGTGTCGACACAGCTCCAAGTGTCGACACTTTCTGGTGTAGACTCAGCTTCAATGGGTGTCGACACAGCTCCTTGTGTCGACACTTTCTGTCTGCACTTTTCTTTACTGAGTGTCGACACAGCTCCAAGTGTCGACACTTACTGTCTGGTGTCGACTCTGCATCCCAGGTGTCGACACAATGACTCCAAGTGTCGACACTGCTTGTCTGGGTGTCGACACAAGCCTTCTTAAGTGTCGACACTTTCTCTCTGGGTGTCGACACATGGACTTAGAAACTTTTTGCTTCAGTCCAGTGATTACATAACCTGCACAAGTAAACTCAACATACATCAAATACATTATGATGTATATCATTGAGTTGGGTGAGGCTTCTTCAAATCAGGTACATTTGACCAATGTACCCAACACTCAGCTTTATCCCAAAGCCTACACTCAGCCAATCAAGGCCTACACTCAGTCAATTAAGGCCTACACTCAGCCAACCAAGGCCTACACTCAGCCAACAAGGCCTACACTCAGAGATCTCAATCTCCTACACTCAGGCTCTCAAGCCCTACCCTAAGCCTTTATAATTATAGGCTTACAATTCACTCAGATCCAAAGGATCCTACAGGATAAAAAATGTATTACAAATATTAACTCAACAACTCAGAAATAAAAGAGGGGAGTTGAGAGTTTCTTGAAGAGTTCTTGGAAGAACTCAGCTGGATTCAATCTGACTTAGCTTTCTTCAAAGCTTCTTGAGTAGAACTGAATAAGACTGAATCCTCCTGCAGTAGTTCCTTGACCTCTGCCACTTAAGATCCAGAATGAATCTGAATCCTTCTTCTCAGCCTAGTTCCAGAGGCTGATTTCTTGGATGGAGCCCTCTCTCTCCAACTTCTTAGATCTGCACTTGGACTGCAAGATCTTCTTGTGTTGATACTCTATGTACCACTTTAATAACTTGTTCTTCAACAATGTGATCAACTTCAACAACTGAACCACCACACCAGTTTCTGTAAACTGTAGGTGCCTATTTATAGGCCTTCTTCATGGTAACCGGCTGGTCCGGTCCATAACTGACTTCTGATATCTCTGACAGGTGCTGTAGACCGGCTGGAACGACAGCTGTCAAGTCATCCAGTCATTTCTTGAAAATCTCTAACTGTCTGAAAGTGTCGAGACTTTCTGTCTTTAAGTGTCGACACTTATAGTCCAAGTGTCGACACATGCTGTGTAAGTGTCGACACAAGTCTACAAGGTGTCGACACAACTCCTTGTATGTCTCGACACAGATTCTTCTTCAGGTGTCG
This sequence comes from Platanthera guangdongensis, assembly GCA_039583875.1. Taxonomy (NCBI): domain Eukaryota; kingdom Viridiplantae; phylum Streptophyta; class Magnoliopsida; order Asparagales; family Orchidaceae; genus Platanthera; species Platanthera guangdongensis. The sequence continues at coordinate 65,438,234 of CM077166.1, read as the reverse complement.
ACACTGAAATTGAGTGTCGACACAAGTACTTGATCTTCTATCTTTAACTGAATTCTTCTAAGTGTCGACACATCACCTTTGTGTCGACACAACTCCTTGTATTGAGTCTGTCAAGTGTCAACACAACTTCTTGGTGTCGACACATAGTCTTCTATGTTGATACTTGCTGAGTGTCGACACAGCTCCTTGTGTCGACACACCTTCTTCTTGTTAAGACTTCAGCTGAGTGTCGACACATTCCCTTAGTGTCGACACTTGTACTTAGAATAATTTTGTTGATCTTTCTGATCTTTGCTAAGTGTCGACACAGCTCCTTGTGTCGACACTTTCTTCAAGTTTAGAGTCTTTAGCTGAGTGTCGACACATTGTGCTGGGTGTCGACACATACTTCAAGTGCTGACTCTTCTGTTGAGTGTCGACACATTTTTCAGAGTGTCGACACTTTAACTTTGTCTCTGCAGACTTTTGCTGAGTATCGACACAGCTCCAAGTGTCGACACTTTCTGGTGTAGACACAGCTTCACTGGGTGTCGACACAGCTCCTTGTGTCGACACTTTCTGTCTGCACTTTTCTTCACTGAGTGTCGACACAGCTCCAAGTGTCGACACTTTCTGTCTGGTGTCGACTCTGCATCCCAGGTGTCGACACAATGACTCCAAGTGTCGACACTGCTTGTCTGGGTGTCGACACAAGCTTTCTTAAGTGTCGACACTTTCCCTCTGGGTGTCGACACATGGACTTAGAACCTTTTTGCTTCAGTCCAGTGATTACATAACCTGCACAAGTAAACTCAACATACATCAAATACATCATGATGTATATCATTGAGTTGGGTGAGGCTTCTTCAAATCAGGTACATTTGACCAATGTACCCAACAATCTCCCCCTATTTGGAGAAGTCATAACCCTTAGTCAATGATATACAACATTTATAATTAAAAATTACAAAGTGATGTAAAGCAGGATAAAGTACAGCAGGGTTAACATAACATGTATAAATCACACATGTATACACATACATCAACACAGAACAATTAAGAAATAGACATATTCACAGAACAAACATGAATTATATTGATCATATATTGTTCTAACATTTGTCTTATACATTTCCAATAGTTCACAAAAATGTTTTACATTCAAAAGATTACACAATAATCTTCAAGTAAAATCTTAATCTATTTCTGATCAGGTTCCTTGATAACTGTTCCCTTGCCAGCTTGGACTTGAGCTTTGACAGGGGCATCAACAGTTTCAGCATCAGCAGGCTTCTTGCCTTTTAGATCTTTCTTTTTGAGTTCTTCTGCCTTGATCTTCTGCCTCTCAAAATAGTGATATGACTGAGGAAAGTACTTGCTAGGCTCCACTGCAGTAGGAGGTAGCTTTCCCATCTTTGCCTTCCTTCTATACTGAACTATTGCTTCCTGCCTGATCTCATGTTTTCTCCATTCTGCTTCAGAAAACCACTTGTTCCTATCATGAGTATTGTCCTTGGCAGCTTTCCAGGCAGTTAAAATTATATTCCTAGAGGTAGGGCTCCACTGTTCAAAGTCTGGCCTTTGTTCTACTTGTTCCCTAAACCTCTTTTTGGACAACCTTGTCTCTTCCTCTTTCTGTAGAGCCTCTTGCATGGCTTCAGATATAGGTTGAACAACCTTTTCAATATGGACATTGTCCTTGCCCTCAGGTGGGCTATACATTGTGCTCACATCTGCTTGAATCATTTCAAAGTCTGGAGGTGGATAAATGACCTGAGCTACTTCTGGTTGCTCACCTCCAAAATAAGCAGGATTTAGTCCAGATTCAGCAACCTCATTGTCATCACACAGAGGAGGATATCCAAGTGTAGCTCTGATGGAATTTGATATCCACTTAGCATGTTCAGAGCTTGCCTTGACTAGTACTCTCTCCCCCTTTATGACTTCTCTAGACATGTGATCTCTGACATCATCCTTCTGAAATCTGATTTGACTATCCAAGTATCTGATGCCATCTTTAAAGAAAGGTTTAAGCTTTTGAAGTTGATCAGATATAGCTTTCTGGGAGGCTTGGATTGCAGTCTTTACAGCAGAAATTTCTTCTTGAAATACTTTATCAAAATCAGCTTTAGCAGCAGCAGTAGATGTAGAAGGTTCAGCAGCCTTGTTCTTCAACTCAGTGACTATAGCATTATGGGAGGCAGTCAAATTATCATTCATTCTTAATTGATTCTCAAGAACATATCCTTGTTTCAATGCTATGTCATCCACTTGTTCTTTGATCTTCTCTTGGTGTGTTGCCAAATACACCACTGCATTTCCACCTTTGTGGAAGCAATCTGTCATCTCTTTCTTGTTAAGGTTCATTTCAAACCTTATAGATTTTATATCTTGGGCAAGATCAAACTGTAATGATTTGTGCCCTGCATCAACATAAGCCTCTATGGCTTTTCTTTGTTCATCCATTTTAATCTGCAGTGCAATCAGTAAAGCACTATAATCAACAGTTGGAGCTTGTTGAACTATAGGTTGTGGGGCTATAGATTGCAGAGCTTTCTTATAACTCTGACTTCTCCTTTTAAAAACATACAGTTTCTTCTTCTTTGCCCTAGCACTCTCCTCATCTTCAGAGGCAGAAGTGCTGGCTATGTCAACCCTATCCTTAGGGCTTGGAGGTCTGTCAGCTTGCACATAAGGTGCCTTCTCAGTTTCTGGCCTTAAAGGCTCTTCCATAACTTGCACTGGCTCCCCCTCAACAGCAACATGATCTTTTTCAGCAGCATCCTTGTCCATGTCAAAATCTGCTTGATCTAGATTGAGAAATAAATCTTCCATGGTGTATTCAGGGGGTGAAGAAGCTGGAGACATTCTTTGCTCTTCAACTACTGGATCAGCAATCTCTTCTTGTACAGCAGATGTGTCTTCTATAACAACATCTGGAGCTTGACTAGGCAGCTGAGTTTGCTGAGGGACATCAGACAAATCAGCATCTTCTTTAAGATATGCTAAAGTATTTAGGTCAGTGAGTACCTCTTGTATGATGGTGGTGGCTTGCTCACTGTCCAGTGTAGAGGGTTCTTCTACAACTGGAGGCTCCCCCTGGATCTCAGCAATCTCTTGAGCAGCAGGAGATTTCACTGCAGGCTCTTCCTCATGCTCATCTGGAGTGAAGACAACATGTTCTTCACTCCCAGAACTGCTGGAGGACTCTTGTGCCACTGGAGCTGTTTTTCTCTTTTTCTTTGGAGGAATCTCCTTATCAGTAACTGTCTTCTCAGGGGTTGGCATGTCCTTTGACAACACCCTGTCCCATCTTGAAAAGATCCTTTGATCCATCTTCCTCATGTGGTTTATCTTGCTTCCTGCAACAGTACTCATTACCTCTGGTATCACACCAGCTAGGTATAGACTAATGATTCTGCCCAGATTAGGCTTCTTCAGACTTTCTTTAATTTTCTCAAAGACTATCACTGACCAATCAGTTCTTAGAGTAAAGATAATTCTTGTCATTATATTGAACATGGAGGCAGACACTCTGTCATGCCCTCCTGGCTTACTGAGTAAGACCTTTCCAACAATCTCAGACATGAACTTTCCTTGATTATTCATGCCTTTCCTGTTAAATACAGATCCTATCTTCATCTTTGGATCAAGTCCACACCAGGTTAGAGCTTCCCTGGTCTTGGATGCAGTAATTTCTTCTTCATCTTGAGTTTTTGGTAGCTGGAGCACCTTCCTCAGATTTTTAGGTGAAACCTTGACCTTAGTTCCATGAACTCTGGATTTGATTCTGTATCCAGATTCATCTACTGCAGCTCCATTAAGGAATTCAAGCACCTCCTTCTTTCATATCTTAGTTGGTTCTGAAACTAAGTACTCTAACCCAGAGTCGGCGACTAGGGTTACTACTGCCTGAATTTCTTGATTGGCATCGTCGAACGCGCCGCGCACAAGCTCATATCCTTCGTTAACGTTCTCCTCAAGCTTAGGTGCCATTAGGGTTTGTAGAATTTGTCTTTAGAAAAGAGAGGTGTCGACACAGTAGTTTTGGTCTCGAAACTTTGAAAGCGTGTCGACAAACAAAGACAGAACCCTATTTATACCTTTCTAATTTTGAAGATGAACAGGCGGGACAGCTAACTTAAAATGTGTCGACACTGGCAATAAGTGTCGACACTGACTTATAATGTCTCGACACATATGTGTCGACACAAGTTTAGTCAACAGATTTTATGTATCGACACTTGGTTATGTGTCGACACAACATAACTCGACACATTGTCGAGACTTTACTTAGAAAATTCTGAGTAAAACATAAGTGTCGACACCACTTTGGATGTGTCGACACCTACTGGATATGTGTCGACACTAACATTCTGAAGTGTCGACACCAACATCCTGGATGTGTCGACACCTTTTTCCTGAAGTGTCTACACCACTATTCTGTGTCGACATAGACTTGTCTATGTGTCGACACCTTTTTACTTAGCCAATTTTAATTCTGTAAACTTACTCTAAGTTTAACATTTCTAGTTCAATTTTGAATCTATTGAACTTAGCTTCTTCTAGGGGCTTAGTAAACATATCAGCTATTTGATTATCAGTTTTAACATATTCAAGTAAAATATCTTCTCTTTCTACATGCTCCCTAAGAAAATGATATTTAATTTCAATATGTTTAGTTCTACTATGTGATACAGGGTTATTAGCTATTGAAATAGCACTTGTAGAATCACAAAAAAGTGGAGTTCTACTTACCTGAAATCGATAGTCCTCTAGCTGATGTTGTATCCACAGAAGTTGAGCACAGCAACTTCCTGCAGCTACATACTCTGACTCTGCTATGGAGATAGCCACACTGGTTTGCTTTTTGCTACTCCATGAAATTAGTCTCCCACCTAGGAATTGATAGGTTCCAGTAGTGCTCTTTCTATCTTCTTTGCATCCTGCAAAGTCTGCATCTGAATAACCTGTTAGATCAAAATCTCCATTTCTAGGGTACCAGAGGCCTAGATAGGGAGTGCCCTTTAGATATCTCAATATTCTTTTGACTGCTGTCAAATGAGACTCTTTAGGGCAGGCTTGATACCTGGCACAAACACATGTAGCATACATGATGTCAGGTCTACTAGCAGTCAAGTATAATAGGGAGCCAACTATCCCTCTATACAAGGTTTCATCTACAGGTTTCCCTGCATCATCCTTGCTAAGAGACATACTTGACCCCATAGGAGTCTTCATGGTACTGGATGAATCCATACCATACTTCCTTATGAGTTCTAGGGTGAACTTGGACTGACATATGGATAAACCACTTTCAGTCTGTTTAACTTGGAGACCCAAGAAAAACTTCAGCTCTCCCATACTACTCATCTCAAACTGACCTTGCATAAGTTTTGCAAACTTTTTGCAAAGGCTGCTTTCAGTAGACCCAAATATAATGTCATCTACATATATTTGGACTAGTATAACTTTGCCTCTAGATTCCCTAAGGAATAGAGTCTTATCTATTTTCCCCCTTGAGAACTTGTTCTCAATGAGGAAACTAGATAGGGTTTCATACCAAGCCCTAGGGGCTTGCTTTAACCCATATAAAGCTTTCCTAAGTCTATAGACATGATGAGGTAGAGTTGGATCAACAAAACCTGAAGGCTGCTCCACATAGACTTCTTCTTTATGATTACCATTTAGGAATGCTGACTTGACATCCATTTGGTATACCTTGAATCCTTGATAGGTTGCATAGGCAAAGAACATCCTTATGGCTTCCAGTCTGGCTACTGGAATAAAGGTTTGATCAAAATCAATACCTTCTTCTTGCCTATATCCTTTAGCAACCAGTCTAGCCTTAAGAATTACATTGTGGTCTTTAGGTTTAGGAACCAATTCCCAGACCTTGCACCTCTTGAACTGATTAAGCTCTTCTTGCATTGCTTCAGTCCATTGTGGATCTTGTATTGCTTCTTCAAACTTCTTAGGTTCAACTTGTGACAGAAATCTGGAGTAGATTGCTGCATTCATATTTCTACTCCTGGTTTGAACTCCTTGTCTTGGATCTCCAATAATCAGCTCTACTGGATGATCTCTAAGATGCCTGTTGGCTGGAGGCATCCTAACTTCTGGTTGAACCACTTCAGCATCTGCATCATGCTGTACTCCTTGTATTTCTTCAGCAATTGGCACATGTAGTTCTCCCCCTGGACAACATCTACTGTCTTCTACTTGCTGTCTTGCAGCAGGCACTTCTTCTATAGTAAGCTTGTCCATTTTCTTTGTCAAACCTGTGGGGCTGCATACACTACTAGACAACTCATTATTAATAAGTTTAGTCTCATCAAAAACTACATGCACAGATTCTTCTACAACTTGTGTAGTTAAGTTGTAGACTCTATAAGCCTTACTATTATTACTGTACCCAACAAAAATTCCCTCTTGGGACTTGGCAGCAAACTTAGTTAAGTAAGACTTCCCATTGTTAAGTATGAAGCATTTGCAACCAAAGATCCTAAAATAGGATAGGTTTGGTTTTCTGCCTTTCACAACTTCATAGGGGGTCTTGTTAAGCCTTTTAGTGATGGTAGCCCTATTTATAACATGACATGCAGTGTTAACTGCTTCAGCCCAGAAATATTTTGGCAAAATGTATCACTTAGTAGGGTCCTACCAGCCTCTATCAAGGTCCTATTTTTCCTCTCAACAATGCCATTTTGCTGAGGTGTTCTAGGTGAAGAGAATTCTTGAAATATTCCAAAGTCTTCACATAGTTTTGTCATGCTATCAGACTGAAATTCAGTACCATGGTCACTTCTAATTTTGACCACTGCACTATTTAGTTCATTCTGAATTTGCTTGACAAAGCTATAGAAGACACTAGGTGTTTCAGATTTCTGTCTTAAGAAGAACACCCAGGAAAACCTTGAGTAGTCATCTACAACTACAAAGGTATAGACCTTCCTACCTAAGCTGTGAACTGGCATTGGACCAAAGAGATCCATATGCAAGAGGTACAAACACCTCACAGCATCTTTGTTTTCTATGCTTCTAAAGGTGGATTTAGTCTGCTTGCCCTTTTGACAAGCTGAGCAAATACCATCTTTGACACACTTAACTTGAGGACCATTCCTCACTAACTCTTTGCTAAAGAGTTTGCTAATAGTCTTGTAGTTAAGATGGGCAAGCCTCTTGTGCCATTTGACATAATGAGAGACTGTCTCATCAGCTACAAGACAAACTGGAGAACCATTGTTCTCAACCATAATGTCTAGGCAGTAGACATTCCTCTTCCTATAACCTTTCAAAATGATCTCTTGATCACTTGACCTCTTGATATGACAACCATTTTTGACAAATGAGATGTCATTCCCTACATCACTTAATTGACTTATACTTATTAGGTTGTGTTTCAACCCTTTAACATAAGCCACTTGAGTAATGGTAACTAAGTTTGTAGAAATGTTACCAAATCCTTTGATGATTCCTTTTTCAGAACCACCAAAGGTTACTTTTGGACCATCTTTTACTGGAATGTAGTCCTTTAGTAATCTTCTAGTTCCAGTCATATATCTGGAACATCCACTGTCAAAGTACCATGTTGGGGTATGGCCACTTGGACTCACCTGCAAAACAGATTAATGAACCTTAGAACCCAAAGAATTCTTGGGTCCTTGGTACTTGTTAGTCTGCAATCTGACAAAGCTACCCACTGGCTTTCCAACAGGTAGTTTGGTACTCACTTTGGCACTAGCATTGTGCCAACAGTCCACTGCAAAATGGCCAACTTTGCCACAGCACCAACATTCAAACTTATTGTACCTTTGCTTAGGTACAACCTTGGCTGACTTGTCTACAACAGGCTTGTTGAATGTTGGGGCTTTGCCCTTGGACTTAGACTTGGACTGCTCAGTCCCTGCAGGTCTAATAAAGCCCAGTCCAGCCTTGCCTTTATGATGAACAAAATCATCAATTAAAGGTAACACTGACTTAGGTTTAGAAAACCTAGCAACTAAGTCCTTCTCCTTCTGAAGATTGATCTCCAGACTCTTAATTTGATCGTTCTTAAATGATATAGTACCCATCTGAATCACTGTTATGTGTTTCAGCCTAGCTATCTCATTAAGCTTTTGATCAAACTGCTTCTCAAAATCTGTTGCACCAGCTTTAAGATCAGCAATTTCCTTTGCCTGACTTTTGGCTAGGGACTTAATTTTCTTGTAAGCTTGCAACAGTACCTTATATTCATCTATAAGCTGATGAATATCATCCTCAGACTCAGATACATTCTCATCACTTGATGATGATGAATCTGATTCTGAATTAGAACAAGAAACTGAATTTAAACTTGAACTTTGTACCTGACTGGGTCCTGGCAGCTCCAGGATTTTGGCACTCTCTTCCAAAGCCATTAGCCCTTGGCCTTGACTGTCTTCTTGTTCATAAATAGACTCCATTAACTGTATGAATTCTTCCTCTTCTTCTTCAGCAAACAGCCCTATGTAGGCTTCAGCCTCAGACTCAGTTTCTGAAGAAGAGATATCAGATAGAGTCTTCTCCTTCTTGGCAACAAAATACTTCTCTTTCTTGCCTTTGAAGTGAGCCTTTTTCCTGTCACCAGATTCATTTCTCTTCTCTGGACAATCTGCAATAACATGGCCCTGTCTATTGCAGCAATAGCACACTATCTTAGATCCAGTTGCCTTGCTTGACTTTATCCTCTTCCTGTCTTTCTTTGAAGGCTTTTTCTCCTGATAAAAGACTTCCTTTCCCTTTGAAGTAGAAGGTCTTGACCTCCATTGTTTCTTCTTCAAGAATTTCTGAAAGTGTCTAGTGAAGGCAGCAAAGACTTCATCACTTTCACTGCTCTCAGTCTTTGTGCTGACTGACTCATCTGATTCTGATTCAACTACCTGTGGAGGTGGAGTTGATGACTTATTCCTACACTTTCTGGGGACATCTGTCTTGAAAGAAACTGTTCTCTCCTTGTGCTCAGTTCTTGTTGATTTCTCCTCCTCTTTCCTTACTGTCAACTGCATCTCATAAGACAATAATTTGCCAAATAGTGTAGGAGGAGGAATTTCTCCCAACTTAGCCATTTCTCTAATGGCACAGATCTTTGTGTCCCAATCTTTGGTTAGAGACCTTAAGAACTTATCATTTAGTTCATAGTTACTGAACTCTCTTCCATAAGATATGAGTTCATTAACTATTCTGTAGAACTTCTTGTAGCACTCAATTATGCTATCACCTTTACCTTGTCTAAAACTCTCATACTCCTGATTTAGCAAGGATTTTCTATCTTGTCTGACTTCTTCAGATCCTTCCATATACACTATAAGAGTGTCCCACATTTCTTTGGCTGTCTTGCAGTGTATAAGATTCTGAAAAGTTGCATCATCAATGGCACTCACTATTATGTTCTGTGCCCTCTTGTCCATTGTGGTTAGGACAATCTCATCCTTAGTCATCTCAGAGAAATCCTTTGGAGTTCTCTGATTTGCATCTAAAACTGAAATCTTCATGGGCACATAAGGCCCTTCCTTTACTGTGATGTAGATTCTAGGGTCTGAGGCCTCCATAAACAGCCTTACCATTTCCTTCCAGATTCCAAAGATCTCTTTCCTGCATATGAGTAATTTCATGGAACCCAATTCCTTGTGATTCTCAGAGGAACCTATGTTTCTTGATTTTCTTAAATTTCTTGAATCTGTGTTTTGCCTTACACTGAATCTGCCAAACAGGATCTCCTCAGACTGTTAGTCCTTTTTGAGGAACCTGTCTCTGATACCACTTGAAAGATATGGTACCTAAACACATAGAGGGGGGGGGGGGGTGAATAGGTGACCTAATCCTTTTAAAACTTAAATGGCAGCAATCAGTTATATCATAGAATACTAACTATTTTATCACAGCAAACACACAACATGCACAGCAACAATCACAGCACATCACAGCATACACAGTGGTTTATAGTGGTTCCCCAAGATATGGGTACATCCACTTTCCCCTTTCGCCTATCTAGCAGTGTACTAGATTCGGCCAAACACCTCCACTGTCTCAGAACCCAAATTGGTTCCTACACCTCAGGCCCAAAGCCTTACAACTCAGCTTTATCCCAAAGCCTACACTCAGCCAATCAAGGCCTACACTCAGCCAATTAAGGCCTACACTCAGCCAACCAAGGCCTACACTCAGAGATCTCAATCTCCTACACTCAGGCTCTCAAGCCCCACCCTAAGCCTTTATAATTATAGGCTTACAATTCACTCAGATCCAAAGGATCCTACAAGATAAAAATATATTACAAATATTAACTCAACAACTCAGAAATAAAAGAGGGGAGTTGAGAGTTTCTTGATGAGTTCTTGGAAGAACTCAGCTGGATTCAATCTGACTTAGCTTTCTTCAAAGCTTCTTGAGTAGAACTGAATAAGACTGAATCCTCCTGCAGTAGTTCCTTGACCTCTGCCACTTAAGATCCAGAATGAATCTGAATCCTTCTTCTCAGCCTAGTTCTAGAGGCTGATTTCTTGGATGGAGCCCTCTCTCTCCAACTTCTTAGATCTGCACTTGGACTGCAAGATCTTCTTGTGTTGATACTCTATGTACCACTTTAATAACTTGTTCTTCAACAATGTGATCAACTTCAACAACTGAACCACCACACCAGTTTCTGTAAACTGTAGGTGCCTATTTATAGGCCTTCTTCATGGTAACCGGCTGGTCCGGTCCATAACTGACTTCTGATATCTCTGACAGGTGTTGTAGACCGGCTGGAACGGCAGCTGTCAAGTCATCCAGTCATTTCTTGAAAATCTCTAACTGTCTGAAAGTGTCGAGACTTTCTGTCTTTAAGTGTCGACACTTATAGTCCAAGTGTCGACACATGCTGTGTAAGTGTCGACACAAGTCTACAAGGTGTCGACACAACTCCTTGTATGTCTCGACACAGATTCTTCTTCAGGTGTCGACACTGAAATTGAGTGTCGATACAAGTACTTGATCTTCTATCTTTAACTGAATTCTTCTAAGTGTCGACACATCACCTTTGTGTCGACACAACTCCTTGTATTGAGTCTGTCAAGTGTCGACACAACTTCTTGGTGTCGACACATAGTCTTCTATGTTGATACTTGCTGAGTGTCGACACAGCTCCTTGTGTCGACACACCTTCTTCTTGTTGAGACTTCAGCTGAGTGTCGACACATTCCCTTAGTGTCGACACTTGTACTTAGAATAATTTTGTTGATCTTTCTGATCTTTGCTAAGTGTCGACACAGCTCCTTGTGTCGACACTTTCTTCAAGTGTAGAGTCTTTAGCTGAGTGTCGACACATTGTGCTGGGTGTCGACACATACTTCAAGTGCTGACTCTTCTGTTGAGTGTCGACACATTGTTCAGAGTGTCAACACTTTAACTTAGTCTCTGCAGACTTTTGCTGAGTGTCGACACAGCTCCAAGTGTCGACACTTTCTGGTGTAGACACAACTTCACTGGGTGTCGACACAGCTCCTTGTGTCGACACTTTCTGTCTGCACTTTTCTTCACTGAGTGTCGACACAGCTCCAAGTGTCGACACTTTCTGTCTGGTGTCGACTCTGCATCCCAGGTGTCGACACAATGACTCCAAGTGTCGACACTGCTTGTCTGGGTGTCGACACAAGCTTTCTTAAGTGTCGACACTTTCCCTCTGGGTGTCTACACATGGACTTAGAAACTTTTTACTTCAGTCCAGTGATTACATAACCTGCACAAGTAAACTCAACATACATCAAATACATCATGATGTATATCATTGAGTTGGGTGAGGCTTCTTCAAATCAGGTACATTTGACCAATGTACCCAACACATAGCATATAGCAGTAGGTCTGTCTGGGGCCCGACGCCATATACCACAAACAAACCAGAAAGTTACGCAATGGAAACCGTCCTGCCAATAACCAACGTCCTACCCAGAGAACATTCTAGCGGAAGCAATTTAAAAGTTGCAAAATAAAGAACCCAACAAACAACATGAATGTCCACTACATAAACCCAACAGGAATGAACATACAAATACACAAGTATTGGCCTTAAGGCCTTACAAGAGTTTACTCAAAAATAAGTGTCTTCCAAACCTCGGCACGTAGGCCGGTCATACATGAGAATAAAAGAAAACACTCAAAATTAGGCCTTCGAGTACCGGCTCAACAACATGGGCTTTTGCCCGCTATTTGTCACTCAGCTCCACATCACCTACAAGAAACAATCCACTGAAGTTGTGGCAAACAAAAGCAACGGTCAGCTAAGATGAAAAAATTATAACGATCCCTCCCCTAAACCCGGTGCGGCGTTGCTCCTTCCCTGCACTTTATTAGCATTGCCACATAATCGTGAAATTGCACATCATCACAGGCATAGGCTCGCATGGCCACACACCCCGTGCTCTCAGGGCACATTCTCGGGGAACCCAGTCAAAGTCCGCGGTCTCACCACCTCCCCTTGGACGACAAATCACATCAATTGAAGATATCGACAGCCTAAGACCTGCCCTCTATGCCATCGGTAGGCCTCTAAAACCGAACCACATAGAGCAGGTATGGTTCCAGTCAAATCGTTGCTCACCTCGCAAAGATAATTGAAGTCATCGGCGTGGGTCAAGCTTCCCCGATGCCCGAGTATCGAACACATAATATTACATAACATAGTTATGTACAAGTTGGCTCTCAGTCCACCAAGATGGTAGAACCACGCTTCTGCCCAGTTTTCCGGGTGCACCTTGAGGTTAGTCCCCAAGGTTCCCTATTGCAATCTACCGCGTAGAAAACCTGAAAAACAACCATCGGTGTGGAGTCTTCTCGGGCCATTCATGCAATGCAACATCACCGATCCAGACTTACTTGACCGGATATTCTTCACACACCATGCCTATGTCCGTTTCTCGATTCCGGACTCTACATGAAAACAACGGGGACTATTCATGTCTACCTAAAGGAACACCTCACACTCACCGCAAACTCGCGAGAGAGGGCTTCCTATGCAAGGGAAAAGAGGAATTAACATGTCCAAGATGAGAATCGTTACCCTACCATTCCTCTTCGGCGCTATGAAAATCTATGTAGATGAAAAGCAACGCAACGTCCTCGCCTCTGTAGATCCAAACTCGACTTGCAATTTGGGCCTCTGAATCTCCACCGGTGGCCGAATCTCTACTCCTTCTTCTTCTTTGCTCTCCCCTATCTCTAGAAATCTTAGAAAGAGAAAACCCAAAAGAAATGAGGGTTTTTAAACCCTATTCCCAGGTTAAACCTTGCTAGGACCAGCCAGGACCCTTAGATCCCAAAGGAAGGAAACAGACGACCAAGATTTGCACTTAAAATCCAAAACCTGGGCTAAACACGGCTTGTGACATGCCCGTGTCCAAGGCTGTGTACCTTAATCGACGCCGAAACCGGTGCATCCTGAAAAGAACACAGGCTCTCGACATGCCCGTGTCAGGCTTAATACGCCTGTGTAGCTGGGTGTGTTCCCCCATCGACACAGCACTAACACCAACCCGAGGAGAACACAGGTACTCGATACGCCCATATCGAATTTAACACGCCCGTGTCAGGCTGAACTGGCCTGCACTCCAAGCCATGTTCCACCCCCTAACACAGCACGAATAACCACCTGAGTTGGACATGGCCTGGGATATGCCCGTGTCTCAGGCCATGTTTGCTGTTCGACGATCGTCGGCTGCAATTTCGTAGACCACATGACCATCGTCGAACCTGAGCACGACACGTCCCTGGGACACGCCCTTGTCCCAGGCCGTGTGACCCCTACCAAATTCCAAACTTGGCTCAAAACGCTACCTGTCCCTCTTTTGATTTTCGGGGCGTTACAGTTCTCTCCCTCTTAAAAGAATTTCGTCCCGAAATTACAAAAAGGAAAGATACAATCAAAATTAAATGGTAACTGAGTGGAATAACTCTGGGTACTCATCAAACTTGGTCTGCTCTCACTCCCACGAGAGCTCCTTTCGATCGCAGTTGTCCCAACGGACCTTGACCATCCTAATTTCATTGTTACGCAATCGCTTGAATTCCGAGTCCTCAATGCGAACGGGCTTGACCTTCGTCGTCAACCGATTATCAAACGCTACTCGATCGACCGCAACCACTTGCGAAGGCTCTTGCACCGCATTCCGCAGCATTGATATGTGGAATACATCGTGTAGACCACTTAGTTACACTGATAGCTTTAGTCGATATGCAGCTTCACCAATCCGCTCCTAAACCTCAAACGGTCCAAGGTACCTTGGGCTTAGCTTCTTCAAGTGCCGTACCCGCGAGACACCCTTGAACGACATAATCTTCAAGTACACATAGTCGCCAACAACGAACTCCACATTCCTATGTTTGGCGTTATAGTACTTAGCTTGCCGGTCCTGAGCGATTAGCAATCTTTATCGAATGGTTCGTACCAACGAGGTAGCATCTTCCACTTCTTGCCGCTTGTATATCTTCGAGTCACCCGTTTCCAACCATGATAACGACGTGCGACATCTTCTACCATAAAGGGCCTCGAAGGGAGCCATTTGAATGCTCGTCTGGTAGCTATTGTTGTAAGCGAATTCCACCAAGTACAGGTGATCTTCCCACTGCTTCCCAAAATCCAGGACGGACATGCGAAGCATGTCTTCCATCCTCCTGTTGACTCTTTCGGTCTGACCATCCATCTGTGGATGAGAGGCCGTGCTGAAACTCAGCTTGGTCCCCAACATCTGCTGCACCAATCTCCAGTCTGGTGGCGACGACGGCCCCCAAGTGGACGGCGGCCCCCAAGTTGACAGCCCCCAAGTGGACGGCGGCCCCCAAGTTGTTGATGACGACACGCTAACGGAAGACCCTCCTTCGTCTCCAACAAAGGACTCGCGTCGCCGTGGTGTTCGTATGGAGCGGCGCTACAATTTCCGCCCTCGGCGCAAGACAAATATATAGTTAACTTTATCTTATTATTAGTATGCTATTTGGGATATTTTATTGTGGGCTGCATGTAGCCATATTGTGTGTTATTTTTATTTTATTTTGGGCTACATATAGCCAAGACTTGTTGGTAAGCCTATATATAGGCATGTATGCTTTATTTTAACTTAAGTTGAATGAGAAAAGAAAACCCTAAAACTTTCCTATCTAAATCTCTCTCCCTCTCTCTCTACAACTCCTAGCCGCCACCCCACTTCCTCTCTCTCTCTCTCTAAAAAATTCGGCCAGCACCCTTTTCTTCCCTTCATCCAAGCCACCACCACCACACATCCACATCAACCCGGCCTCCTCCTTCCATAGCCGGCCAGCCCACTACCACCTCCACCGAGCAGCCCCTTGAAAGAGAACCGGCAGCCCCTCCACGTGAAGCTTGACCGGAAAGGCTTCATCCTACGGCGAAAATCTGAACTTTGGCGTGACGCGGTCAAGGCGGACGATCTATCTCTCCATCCGGCGCGACTCCGGTGGATCCGCGGAAGAGCGGCCCTTCAAAGGTAGTCGGAATCATCTATTCCGACTTGGGTAACGATCCTCTTCACTCACATGTGCTTCCCTCTTGATGTTCTAGTGGACGGAATAATTTTTGCGTTGGATTTGAATCGTTAGATTCTTCGTGGGTTTTCCTTTGGATTTTGCATCGATCTTAACCGCGTTATTTCCGAAAAGGGTTTGGCGAACCCCGTATTTTTGTTGGGAGAGATCTACCATTTTTCGATCGCACTTTGGGTAGATCTCTTTTGGTACAACCTTCGCTCGGCCGGACCCAATATTGGTCCTTTTAGCTTGGGAGAACGTCGGCCTATCGCCGTTCGCTCGACCTTCCCGCGGGGTGGCTACCGTACGTTGGTGAACTGTGAAAACACGCTTGCGAGTGCGCTGCGATTGACTCTAGTGCGTGAGAGATTGTGGATTGAGCGTGGCGTTCGTTTCTTTCCCTTAACCCGTCTAGTGTCCGCGGTAGTGGCCTACATCAAATTTTGGTATCAAAGCGAGGTTCTTGTCAATTTTTTAATTGGCACCCTCCCCTCTTTTAGCACGTTAACCTGCACTGGTGTTTGCGCGTTAGTTGTCACAAAAAAAAATCTCAAAAAAAAAATTTATCTTTGGTCTGCCAATAGCGGTGTAGTTTTCTTATTTTTCAGCCAAAAAAAATCAAAATAAATTTTTTAATAATCCTCTTTTTATTTCCTGCAAGAAAATCAAAAAAAAAATTATTTTCCTATAGTCATTAAGCGGGATTAATTCCTTCTTCGTTCTGTCTGAAATCTGTTGTCTTCCTTTTGCATGCGTACTAGGCTCGGTACGGAATATCCTCCATCGTCGTCTAATATGGATGATGACCGGGGTGAGGGTCGTCCCCTCACGGAGATTGAGGAGCTCCGTCAGGATTTCACGGAGCAGTTGACGGCCATTAGGGAAGCACTTCACGGATTGGGGTTACCACACGGGGCACCCCGTAATCAACCCGGTCACCCACGGGTGGGCGAGCATCACAACCCGTACCCCCACCCTCCTAATGAGAACGCCCCACGAGCACCGTACGAGTTTGACCTTACTCGGGCCGTCCGAGTCAAGCCACCATCCTACGATGGTTTAGGAGATCCCCAAGTCTTCCAGGACTGGATCATGGAGATCGAATGTTATTTCGAGTGGTACACCCTGAACGACGCGGATAAGGTGCGAGTAGCGAGAATGAAGTTGCTAGGGCGCGCTAAAATATTTTGGCTGAATGAGGAGCGGCGTATGAGGGCCGAGAACGGAGCGTTGCCCATAGGCTGGGATGTAATGAAGGCTAGGCTAACGGAACAGTACGTCCCTACTTACCATCGAACACAAATGTTCGATGATTTAGCCACCCTTAAGCAAGGGACTAGGTCGGTGTCTGAGTATATGAGTTTGCTGAAGGACATGATGGTTAGGTGTGACGTGAAAGAGATGCCCGAGGTCACCCTCTCCAGGTTCCGTAAGGGACTAAACCCCGACATCCAAGGAAAGCTTCTGCGTTATGGTCACACCGATTTGCACACCACTTTCAACGCTGCCTTAGATATTGAGCAGCACAACGCGCTTAAGGGCAAGTCTCGCTCGTTCCAAAAGGGGAAGTCCATTTTAGGACCGCCTCCCACCGCCACCTATAAGGCTAAAGGAAAGTATCAGTCCCCCGACTCGACCTCCATAGTCGTAACTGATTGTCTCTGAGATATCTGCAAAGAGAAAATACCAAACTAACAATTCATCAAGGCAAGTATACCTATCGAAATGCAGCTAGGGGACACAAGTGTCGTATTGAAATCCGGGAACAGTTGAGTAAGCTTACTCACACGAAATCTATTATTTTATCGACGGCAAAATAAGGTTTGGCTAAATGTACTAAAAGAAGAGAACTACTTGTATGAAAAGATAAAGAGAGCTAAAAGAGCGATTAACTTAAGCTTAGTAACGATGAAGGGAAAATGCACTCGATCAGAAATCACCTCGGCAAGAGTGGTTAGAAAAATACGATAAATAAACCTAAGCTAATTAGGGTAAAGGTCCTTGACCGTGGAGGTTCCATGAATATTGACACGCTTCTCTCGAAGGCCGTGCCTAACTGAGTTTAGGAAGGTCCGACCGACTTTCGCCTAAATCGGAGGCCTAAAACTCGCTTTACGCGGTGAACCCCTCTAATGGATTTTACTCCAATCCGGGAGATTTGAACGTCTGCCTCTCTCGAGGGGTGCGAACAACTCCCTTTACTCTTGAGTGCTCATTTCAAACTTTCGGCCTCTCGGCTAGCCCAGAATGAAAGCAAAGGTGGAGAGTATATATCGATAATATACCTCCAACCCGTGATAAATCAAGAGTAATTCAAAGCTAAACCCTAAAAAGAAAAGGTAAGATTCAAAGCATCATAACCTAATCACTCGAACCTCGGATCAATTAGATCGAGTACATGGAGGATTAGTTAATCATGGTGAGGTGGAAGAGGGAGATGAGTAGAAGAAAAATACTGAAAACAGAGCAGGAACGAAAAAGAAAACAACACTTTTTATTAAGAGAAACAGTGATCTTACAGCTTGAAAACCAGAGATTACAAGAACATGAAAAGGAAACTACACTATCATTAGCATCATACTACAGAAAGAAGCTAGGAGCTAATACAGGAAAAGCATAAAGCTAGAGCTACGAACTAGAAATGAAAATACATGCTTAAAAGTTCAGAAAAACAAAGGACAGAACCTCCCCCCTCCAAGCGAAAGTTTCCTAAAACCCCTGGAGTTGGGCTCTATTTATAGAATTTTTTCGGGTCGGGTCACGCCCCCCTGTCACGCCCTGGTCGGGCGTGACCCTGGGGCGTGACACATTCGGCGCGACTTTTTCGGGCAGGAATTGAATTCTGACGTAGTTGTTGCGGTACACGCCCACCGGTCACGCCCTGGTAGGGCGTGACCCTGGGGCGTGTTCTTTGCGGCGTGACTTCTTCGGGCTGAAATTGAATGCTGGAGGTGACGGGCGGAATTGCTGAAGTACACGCCCATATGTCACGCCCGGGTCAGGCGTGACCCTGGGGCGTGACACTTTCGGTGCGACGGTGGAGCGGGAAAAACGAGCGCGCTGCGGCGATTCCTCGGAACCTGGGGACACGCCTCTAGTACACGCCCGTGTCGGGTGTGACACGGGCGTGACCGAGGGCGTGTACACTAAGTTTCCATGGAATGCAGTTTCGGACCAATTGCTTCATTCCTCTGGGTACACGCCCTAGGTACACGCCCTGGTAGGGCGTGACCTTGGGGCGTGTCACAGCAAACTTCGGCAGAAAGCCGTGAAAACCTGCAAAAAGCAGAAAAAATGCATAAGCGACAAAAATATATACAAAGGGGAATCAAAACAAGTACTATACAAGACATGATTGGCTTTAAAACCCCGAAAATATCCTAATAAAATTGACTGCAAACGTATTATCAAATTCCCCCAAGCTTAAGTTTTGCTTGTCCCCAAGCAAAGATATAAAGACAAGTTAATCATAAAAAGTGACTAATTTAAAAAGTTTTAATCATACTCACACAAGTACTATGCGAAATTCTAGGTAGGGAGAATGTAAAACGTAAATCTAAAACAATTATTTAGGTATGGTTTAACTCTTATAAACTTTACTTAATAAAAATAAATCATCCAGAATTTTGACGAAATTCTTTAAATAGATTTAAGTAAGACAATGAAAATGAAAAGAACGTATTGAGTTATTACTGGATCCAAGCAACGCATTATAATTATATCAATTAAATAACAAAAATCTAAGTTTAAATCAAAAACTAAAACTGATTTACTTTTCTTCTTTTCTTAGTTGTTAAATAAAATTAAAAAAAGGGCGTGAATCAAAAGAACTTAATAGGACCGAAACGTTTGGTTTAGGAATATGAATAGGAGTGGAATTCAAATATAAACATGGAGGCTTAAAAATCACACTAAACCAAAACAACGAGTTTCAAAA
Organism: Platanthera guangdongensis; assembly: GCA_039583875.1. Classification (NCBI taxonomy): domain Eukaryota; kingdom Viridiplantae; phylum Streptophyta; class Magnoliopsida; order Asparagales; family Orchidaceae; genus Platanthera; species Platanthera guangdongensis. The sequence continues at coordinate 65,418,781 of CM077166.1, read as the reverse complement.
AAAAATAAATTTATTTTAAACAAAATATGTATAAATAAATTTATTTTTTTTTCTCTTTATGATTATTTATCTCATTTTTTTTCTCATTTTTTTTTATTATTATTTTCATTCATTTTTGTTTTTTTTTTCTTTTTTTAATATATTGCTTTTGAGTACACCTTTTTCAACGATATCTCCACAGATAAGACAAAATTTCCTATCAAACAAAATTAGCGTGATTAGATAGGTAGGAATTTGGGCTTTGGTGAAAATGAAAATGTGTGTGGAGTTTATCAAATGAATTTGGAAAAATGGCTCAAAAGCGGCTAACTAGTGGTAAAAGAGTTTAGGTTGGCAAGAAAGCTCAAACGTAAACAAAAATGGCCTAAATCATTTTCACGCATTTTTTTTTAAATTTATTTAAAACATAGAGTCGATAAATTTCAAAAAGCAAGTTCGAGATAATAAAAGAAGATTGATGAAATTATCTTGAAAATAAAAATAATATGTCACTTGGATCGTTCATATCTACTACGTAATTCAAAATATGTTCTTACAAAAATCATCTAAAGACGAAAAGGAAAATAGTGGATGATAAATTTTTAGAGAAAGTAAAGAAAATAAAGAACGGAAAACCATAATAGAAATGCACGTTGTAGAGAAATATTTTACCTTAACATGCTACCGTGAATTAGAAACACAGCATGACCAACATTTTACTTGTGAAATATGATTAAAAAGAATGATTAGAAAAATTATAATTAACTATGTTGTTTATAAAGAAGTTGGAAAAAAACAAAACATAAACATGGGGTACTTATTGAAATACCAAAATGCAGCTATATATATATAATATGTTTTGAAATTTTTTGAAATTTTGGATTTTTTTGGGATAAAACAAAAAGGAAACAAAAAGAAGGAGGAAGTCCTCCCCCAAGCTTAAAATCTACATTGTCCGCAATGGAGAAGGAGGTCGGAGAACGAGAGAAAAGTAAAGTACAGAAATAAAAGACAGAATTGAAAAGCAGGTACTTCCCCGGTTTTAGTTTGCAGGGCAAGTTGAGTGATGCCTCTCCTCCATGCTTGTGCGGTGGATCTTCATGAAACGTCGTCCGGCGGACTTTGGCATGGAAGCAGAACCGTTGGAGCAGGCGATCGCAGAAGTTTCAGCTTGCCGGAGCCATTCGGGGCAAAAAGTGTAAAATAAAGAAAACATAAAAAGATAACTTGGGTTGCCTCCCAAGAGCGCCCTTTGGTTAAAGCGTCGTTTGAGCTCGACGCATCAAAATAATAATGTCCCAAATATTGTTTAGAAATAAAGTTCGAATAAAGTTAAAGTTGTGAGAAAAATAAAGTTCAGATTAATCAAATGTCAGGACCGGAAAGATAGAGTTAACAGGGTTTAGACTGACATCATCACAGAAATACAGTTTAAGACGCTGACCATTCACTTTGAAAGTACCCTTATCCGGGTGAGAAATTAAAACAGTACCATAAGAAAAGACTTCTAAAACAGTAAAAGGCCCAGACCAACGTGATTTTAATTTACCCGGGAATAAACGTAAACGAGAGTTATAAAGAAGCACTTGGTCGCCTGGCTTAAAGATTTTTGGGTGCCTAAGATGTCGGTCGTGTAAACGCTTCGTCCGCTCTTTATAAAGTCTGTTATTTTCATACGCGTAAGAGCGCCACTCGTCGAGTTCGTTAAGTTGAAATTTTCGAAAATCGCCGACAGAGTGGGGATCGAAGTTTAAAAATCGTAAGGCCCAAAAGGCGCGGTGCTCTAACTCTACGGGTAAATGACACGATTTTCCATAAACCAACCGATATGGCGTACAGCCGAGGGCGGTTTTGTACGCTGTTCGGTAGGCCCATAGAGCATCGTCTAATTTGGCGGACCAGTCTTTTCGAGAAGTTGAAACAGTCTTTTCTAAAATTCTTTTTATTTCTCTATTCACTACTTCGACTTGTCCGTTAGTTTGGGGGTGGTAGGCAGTGGAAAGCTTATGAGTAACGCCATATTTAGTTAGGATTTTTGAAAATTGCGCGTTACAGAAATGGGAACCCCTATCACTAACGATAGCGCGCGGCGTACCGAATCGAGAAAATAATTTTTTTGAGGAAATTAACTACGACTCGGGCGTCATTCGTAGGAAGAGCCTGGGCTTCGGCCCAACGTGAAACATAATCAACGGCAACTAAAATGTACTTATTCCCGAAGCTAGAAGGAAAAGGGCCAACAAAATCAATCCCCCAGAGGTCGAAAACTTCGCACTCTAGAAAATAATTTTGTGGCATTTCATTTTTATTCGAAATATTCCCCGACCGTTGGCAACTATCACACCTACTCACAAAGGCATGCGCGTCTTTAAACAGGCTGGGCCAGTAAAAACCCGCGCTTAACACTTTGTGAGCGGTGCGAGCAGCTTGATAGTGCCCACCTGTCGGTCCTTCATGCAAATGTTTAATAATATCTAATCCTTCCTCAAAGGAAACACACCTCCTGATCACTTGGTCTGCACAGACTTTAAAAAGATGCGGGTCCTCCCAAAAGTAGTTCTTCAGCTCAGAAAAGAATTTCTTCTTTTGCTGAGATGAAAACTCTTTTGGGAGCACACGGGCCACTAGATAGTTGGCGATGCGGGCAAACCAAGGAGAAGTAGATGTGTTAATTACGAAAAGCTTCTCATCAGGGAAATAGTAATGAAAAGAATTTTCATCTAATTGTTCTATAAACGGGTTGTCTAGGCGCGAAAGGTGGTCGGCAGCCAAGTTCTCGGCACCGCGCTTATCACGGATCTCTAAGTCAAACTCCTGGAGGAGTAAGACCCAGCGAATCAAGCGAGGCTTGGCATCCATTTTAGAGAGAAGATATTTGAGGGCCGAGTGGTCCGTAAAAACAATAATTTTTGAAAGAGTAATATAAGGGCGAAATTTGTCAAATGCGAATACTACAGCTAAGAGCTCCTTCTCGGTTGTGGTGTAATTTTCCTGTGCAGATGTGAGAGTTTTACTAGCGTAATAAATGGGGTGGAAGTTTTTGGAAATACGTTGACCTAGTACGGCTCCCACCGCATAACTACTTGCATCACACATTATTTCAAATGGAAGATCCCACACCGGAGCTATCATGATTGGCGCATTACCTAATTTTTCTTTTATTAAATTGAAGGCAGCTAGACAGAGGTCATCAAAGATGAATGGGGCGTCTTTTTCTAAGAGATAGGTAAGGGGCTTGGTGATTTTGGAAAAGTCTTTTATGAAGCGGCGGTAGAAACCCGCATGACCCAGGAAACTTCTTATGGCTTTTATGTTCGTAGGTGGCGGCAGTTTCTCGATAACTTCTATTTTCGCAACGTCTACTTCAATACCCCTTTCAGAAATTTTATGTCCCAAAACTAACCCTTCCCTTACCATAAAATGACATTTTTCCCAATTTAAGGCGAGGTTAGTTTCTTCGCATCGCTCTAAGACTTTTTCGAGGTTCTCTAAGCAACTATCGAAGGAATTCCCGAAGACGGAGAAATCATCCATGAAGACTTCCATAATGCTTTCTACGTACTTGTCAAAGATGGCGAGCATACATCGTTGGAATGTAGCCGGCGCATTGCACAATCCAAACGGCATTCTTCGGTAGGCGAAGGTGCCAAAGGGACAAGTAAACGTAGTTTTCTCCTGGTCCTCGGGGGAGATGGGGATTTGAAGATACCCCGAGAGGCCATCGAGAAAACAATAAAAGCTATGTCCGGAAAGTCTTTCTAAAATTTGATCAATGAACGGCAAGGGGAAGTGATCCTTGCGGGTGGCGTCATTCAACTTACGGTAATCTATACACATTCGCCATCCGGTCACCGTCCGAGTCGGGATTAATTCATTATTTTCATTACTTACGACCGTTATCCCTCCCTTCTTTGGTACTACCTGTACTGGGCTAACCCACTTACTGTCGGATATAGGATAGATAATTCCTGCGTCTAACAATTTCATAACCTCGCCCTTAACTACGTCTTTCATGTTTGGGTTTATACGACGCTGAGGTTGTATAGAGTTACGAGAATTATCTTCCATTAAGATTTTATGAGTGCAGAAAGATGGGCTTATGCCCTTGATATCAGATATCTGCCAAGCAATAGCTTGGCGATGCTTTTGTAAAATTGAAAGAAGTTTATGTTTTTGTGCATCCATGAGGTAGGCCGAAATTATGACAGGCAGCTTAGAGTCCTTTTCTAAGAAAGCGTATTGAAGGTGCTCTGGTAGTTCTTTCAGTTCCAAGGTAGGGGGGTCATCATACGAGGTCTTGGAAATTTGTTCTTTTTCAAAAACTATGTCCTCGTACACTTTTTTATAAGTAAAATTAAAAGGGGTGTTGCTAGCGGCCATGGAGGCTTCGTGCAGCGATTCAGTTGGAAAAGTAGAAGAGGAACAGAAATCAAAAAATTTTTTTTCAAAATCAGAGGAGCGAGTGGAGGATTCGTCACTTAGGTGTAGAGATTCAGTTGGAAGAGTAGGAGAGGAACAAAAATTGGAAAATTCTTTGTCAAAATCAGAGGTGGGAGAGAAGGATTCTTCACTTATGGTATCCATGAAAAAACAGGAGTCATCATTAGCTAGTGTGTTCTTCATCGAGGGGGTGATAGAGAAAGTTACCTCATCGTCGCCCACTCGAAGGAAGAGCTTACCATTGCTTACATCAATGATAGCTCGGGAGGTGGCAAGGAAGGGTCGGCCAAGGATCAGGGGAACCTCGACGTCTTCTTCGATGTCTAAAATGACAAAGTCCACCGGGAAGATGAACTTGTCAACTTTGACTAGGACGTCCTCCACTATTCCTAACGGGTATTTGACTGACCTGTCGGCTAGCTGGATACTCATGCGTGTGGGGTTGAGACTACCAATTCCTAAATTTTTAAACAACGAGAGGGGCATAAGATTAATACTCGCACCTAAGTCGGCTAAAGCGTGTTTGACAAAGAGATCACCAAAGACACACGGGATAGAGAAACTACCCGGGTCACTGATTTTTTCGGTAATCCGTTTGTCAAAACCGCCGAGCACGCGGCATTTAACGTGACATGAGAAAGGTTCTCTAACTTCTTCTTGTTAGTTAGGAGGTCCTTAAGGTATTTTGCGTACTTCGGCATCTGGGATATGGCTTCGTGGAAAGGCAGATTTACGTGGATTTGCTTAAACATTTCCAAAAAACGGGTGTATTGATCATCCTGTCGTTGTTTATTAAGTTCGGAAGGGTATGGCGGGGATGGATTATTTTTAAAGGTGGGTGGTGGAGTGAATTCTTTTTCTACGATAGGGGTGATAAGTTCTTCGGCAGATGATGGAATTTTTAAAAGGGGAACGGAGCTTTGATTTTCAAAAACGGGAGCGGAGCTTGCCTCGGGTTCTTCACTTACCATACCAGGAACTTTCTTCCCACTCCGAAGAGTTATAGCTTTCGCTTGCGCTCTCGGGTTGGGCTCGGTATTGGAAGGAAGAGACCCTACGGGTCGCTCAGAAATCATTTTAGCGAGCTGTCCTACCTGATTTTCTAAGTTTTTAACACTTCCGGTTAAGGTCCTAATCGTAGCGTCATTAGCATTCATGTATTTTGAAAACACTTCCTCCAAATTTGGAGGTTTTGGAAAACTTTGAGGAGGTGGTGGTGGTGGAGCAGAAAAATCACTTTGCGGTGGCGGGCGCACAGCATTCGATGGATTGCTCCATGAAAAATTCGGATGATTTCTTAACGCAGGATTATAACTATTCGGAAAATTAAAACCAGGAGGATGATAATTCGCAGCAGAAAAATTATTAAAAGCAGTTCTAGGCATATTATTTACATAATCCAAATGTTCAGCGGGAGGAGTTGCAGATTCCCATACCTGAGGGGCGGAGGCAGCAGTCATCTCCGTAATTTTTTTGCTTAATATTTTAACTTGCAGTGCGAGTTGTGAGACGTTGTCCACTTCAAAGAGACCTGCAGGTTTGTTTGGGCGAGACCTAGGCACATTCCACTGGTAAGTGTTCATGGCCATGTCTTCAAACAGCTCAAGAGCTGCTTCCGGGGTCTTATGGTTTAAAGTACCGCCAGAAGCTGCGTCTATCATTTGCTTCGTACTTTGATTTAGCCCATTATAAAACGTCTGCACCTACAACCATACAGGCAGAGCGTGATGTGGGCATCGTCTTAATAATTCTTTAAATCTTTCCCAGGTTTCGTAAAGGGTCTCTGAGTCTATTTGTCCAAAGGCAGAAATGTCATTCCTAAGTTTAGCAGTTTTAGCAGGCGGAAAATACTTGGCCAAAAATTTTTCAGTTAATTGCGTCCAAGTAGTTATGCTATTTTTAGGAAGGGTGTTCAGCCACTGCTTAGCCTTAATTCTAAGAGAGAAAGGAAATAATCTTAGCCTAATAGCATCATTTGTGACACCATTTATCTTGAAGGTGTCACAAATCTCAAGAAAGCTGGCTATGTGTGCGTTCGGGTCTTCATCTTGAAGCCCGTCAAATTGCACATACTGCTGCACCATTTGAATTATGCTAGGCTTCAGTTCAAAATTATTATTATTTATTGCAGGGCGAACTATACTCGTTTCTGTACCCTCGAGATTTGGTCGTGCATAATAGGACATAGGCCTTTGCACGACTTCCTCCACGTTGGGTTCTGCCATTCTTAATGTAGAAAATGACTCGGAATCCTCAACCGGCACTTGGGTAGTAGGGCCTTGAAATCGCGATCTTCTCCGAAGAGTATGCTCAATTTCGTGGTCCAGGTCCAAAGTAACCGACGGACTACCGCGGGTCATACACTAGAAGAAAAGAGGAGAAGCAAGACTAAAAAGTAAAAAAAAAAAAACTAATGAAGTTGGAAAAGTTTTTTTTTTTGAAATAGATTTTGTTATATTTTAACTCCCGAACTTCCCAAGGGTACCCGATGAAGGGTTCGCAAGGTACTAGACAAGATAGTGGCATTTAGAGCCACTTTGCCCTTTTCGAGAGAGTTAGGTGGTGTAGAAAATTTTGTGATGTGGGTTTCTATTACGAATGCGGTAATTAAAATCCAGCCACTTATCTCTGTGCGAGTAGGCGGAAATGAAAAGCTATACTCACGCACTCGTCAGAAAATTAAAACACACCCACTCGACAGAAAGTAAACACACTCTACTGAAATAAAGCCTGCCAATTAACTCAAGTGAGTAGGCGGAAAAATAAAATACGCACACTTGCTTGAAATAAACCAGCCAATTAACTCAAGTGAGTAGGCGGAAAAATAAAAGATACGCACACTTGCTTGAAATAAACCAGCCAATTAACTCAAGTGAGTAGGCGGAAAAATTAAAAATACGCACACTTAACAAAATCCAGCCATTTAACTCAAGTGAGTAGGCGGAAAAAAAATTGAAGGAGGCTGAGAAAGAGAAGTGATAAAATTAATATATTCGCGTTTTCAATTTATCAACAAGCGTTGCTTCCCCGGCAACGGCGCCAAAAACTTGATTGTCTCTGAGATATCTGCAAAGAGAAAATACCAAACTAACAATTCATCAAGGCAAGTATACCTATCGAAATGCAGCTAGGGGACACAAGTGTCGTATTGAAATCCGGGAACAGTTGAGTAAGCTTACTCACACGAAATCTATTATTTTATCGACGGCAAAATAAGGTTTGGCTAAATGTACTAAAAGAAGAGAACTACTTGTATGAAAAGATAAAGAGAGCTAAAAGAGCGATTAACTTAAGCTTAGTAACGATGAAGGGAAAATGCACTCGATCAGAAATCACCTCGGCAAGAGTGGTTAGAAAAATACGATAAATAAACCTAAGCTAATTAGGGTAAAGGTCCTTGACCGTGGAGGTTCCATGAATATTGACATGCTTCTCTCGAAGGCCGTGCTTAACTGAGTTTAGGAAGGTCCGACCGAATTTTGCCTAAATCGGAGGCCTAAAACTCGCTTTACGCGGTGAACCCCTCTAATGGATTTTACTCCAATCCGGGAGATTTGAACGTCTGCCTCTCTCGAGGGGTGCGAACAACTCCCTTTACTCTTGAGTGCTCATTTCAAACTTTCGGCCTCTCGGCTAGCCCAGAATGAAAGCAAAGGTGGAGAGTATATATCGATAATATACCTCCAACCCGTGATAAATCAAGAGTAATTCAAAGCTAAACCCTAAAAAGAAAAGGTAAGATTCAAAGCATCATAACCTAATCACTCGAACCTCGGATCAATTAGATCGAGTACATGGAGGATTAGTTAATCATGGTGAGGTGGAAGAGGGAGATGAGTAGAAGAAAAATACTGAAAATAGAGCAGGAACGAAAAAGAAAACAACACTTTTTATTAAGAGAAACAGTGATCTTACAGCTTGAAAACCAGAGATTACAAGAACATGAAAAGGAAACTACACTATCATTAGCATCATACTACAGAAAGAAGCTAGGAGCTAATACAGGAAAAGCATAAAGCTAGAGCTACGAACTAGAAATGAAAATACATGCTTAAAAGTTCAGAAAAACAAAGGACAGAACCTCCCCCCTCCAAGCGAAAGTTTCCTAAAACCCCTGGAGTTGGGCTCTATTTATAGAATTTTTTCGGGTCGGGTCACGCCCCCCTGTCACGCCCTGGTCGGGCGTGACCCTGGGGCGTGACACATTCGGCGCGACTTTTTCGGGCAGGAATTGAATTCTGACGGAGTTGTTGCGGTACACGCCCACCGGTCACGCCCTGGTAGGGCGTGACCCTGGGGCGTGTTCTTTGCGGCGTGACTTCTTCGGGCTGAAATTGAATGCTGGAGGTGACGGGCGGAATTGCTGAAGTACACGCCCATATGTCACGCCCGGGTCAGGCGTGACCCTGGGGCGTGACACTTTCGGTGCGACGGTGGAGCGGGAAAAACGAGCGCGCTGCGGCGATTCCTCGGAACCTGGGGACACGCCTCTAGTACACGCCCGTGTCGGGTGTGACACGGGCGTGACCGAGGGCGTGTACACTAAGTTTCCATGGAATGCAGTTTCGGACCAATTGCTTCATTCCTCTGGGTACACGCCCTAGGTACACGCCCTGGTAGGGCGTGACCTTGGGGCGTGTCACAGCAAACTTCGGCAGAAAGCCGTGAAAACCTGCAAAAAGCAGAAAAAATGCATAAGCGACAAAAATATATACAAAGGGGAATCAAAACAAGTACTATACAAGACATGATTGGCTTTAAAACCCCGAAAATATCCTAATAAAATTGACTGCAAACGTATTATCAGTAACGGCTAGGAATGATAGAAACCCCTCGGGTGAGAGAGTCCCGGTGGGTCGGGTCAACAGAACGAATGTCACATGTTACGCTTGCGGGGTCCAAGGGCACTATGCTAGTGATTGTCCTACTACACCCAGACCATTAGCCCTGTTAGATTCCGCCGGTGGGGCCGACGACATTACTTACGAGGCGGGCGAAGAGAGCGAGTCGGACGGAGTGCCTAGTGATATGGAGGACGACCCCCGTATGATGGTTATGAGGTGTATCCTGGCGACCCCTCGAGCGTTAGACGATTGGAATAGGACGAACATTTTTACGTTGAATTTTAAGAGTGGTGAAAAATGGTGTAGGTTGATCATCGATAGCGGTAGTTGCATGAACGTAATTTCTGAAGCCGCGGTGAGACGGATGTCCCTTGTTGCCGAGCCACACCCTCACCCTTATAAAGTGGCATGGGTAGACAAGTCGTCCCTCCCTGTGACGAAGCGATGCTTGGTACCCCTTAACATCAAAGCTTATTCTGAGCAGATTTGGTGTGACGTCATCCCTATGGATGCGTGCCACGTCTTGTTGGGTCGCCCTTGGTTGTACGATCATGACGTCACCCACTTTGGTCGGGCCAACACTTACGAGTTTAAATTTAATGGCCGAACCATCCTCTTAAAACCCGCCCCGCCGAAAGATCCTTCGGCCCCCTCGAAGGATACGGTCGTCCCGGTCGAGAAGAAGACGTTGTGCCTGATAGGAAGGAAAGAATTGAAGCGTACTACCTTTGTCGATGGGGTCCTCTATGCCTTAGTGTGCCTACAAGTTAAGGAAGACGCAGCCCCTTTTGAGAACTTGCCGTCGGCGTTGAGAAAACTCCTAGAAGAGTTTGTGGACGTGTACCCGGAAGAGCTACCGGCTGAATTACCCCCGTTGCGGGAAATCCAACACGCCATTGATTTCATTCCGGGCTCTTCATTGCCCAACCTCCCACATTATCGGCTAAACCCCTCCGCGCACTTAGAGTTGCAAACCCAGATCTCGGATTTATTGCAAAAGGGTTTTATCCGCCACAGCAAGAGCCCGTGTGCCGTGCCCGCCTTACTTGCCCCCAAGAAGGACGGCTCTTGGAGGATGTGTGTGGATAGTAGAGCCATTAATAAAATCTCTATTAAATATCGTTTTCCCATCCCTCGCTTGGATGATTTATTGGACATGTTAGCCGGTGCCACGATTTTTTCGAAATTGGATCTTAGGAGTGGCTACCATCAGATCCGAATTAGGGAAGGTGACGAGTGGAAAACCGCCTTTAAATCTAAGGAAGGGCTCTACGAGTGGTTAGTTATGCCGTTTGGACTTTCCAATGCGCCGAGCACGTTTTCGAGGATGATGACCCACGTCTTCCAACCCTATATGGGAAAATTCATCGTGGTATATTTTGACGATATTTTGGTATTTAGCACCTCCACGATTGATCATGAGTCACATTTAAGAACCATCCTTACCACGCTGCGATCAGAAAAATTATTCGTGAACATTAAGAAGTGTACCTTCCATGTGACATCGGTGGAGTTCCTCGGTTATATTGTGAGTTCGAAGGGGATCCACGTAGACCCCAAGAAGGTGCAAGCCATTAGAGATTGGCCCGAGCCCGCCAACATACGGGATGTTAGGAGTTTTCACGGGCTCGCTACATTTTATCGGCGATTTATTAAGGATTTTAGTAGTATTATGGCCCCTATAACCGAGTGCATGAAAAAAGGCGAATTTACATGGACGAACTCAGCCGCTGCGGCGTTCCAATTAATTAAATCGCGCATGTCGGAAGCCCCCCTTTTGCGGCTACCGGATTTTACCAAGGTTTTCGAGTTGTCATGTGATGCGTCTGGAGTGGGAATTGGTGGAGTGTTGAGTCAGGAAGGCCATCCTGTGGGGTATTTCAGTGAGAAACTAGCAGGTCCAAAATTAAATTATTCCAATTATGATCGGGAGTTTTACGCGGTCATTCGATGCCTCCAACATTGGCGGCATTACTTACTTCCTAAGGAGTTTGTCATCTTATCCGATCATGAAGCGCTAAGGTTTCTTAACTCTCAAACTAAGGTTAGTCCTAGACATGCCAAATGGGTCTCCTATCTACAGGAGTATACTTTCATTATCAAACACCTCAAGGGGACTCTCAACCGCGTAGCCGACGCCCTTAGTCGTGTTTCGTTATTGCTCTCCACGCTAGAAGTAAAGGTGATTGGCTTCGATAGGATTAAGGACGAGTACGTCCACTGCCCAGATTTTAAGGATATCTACTTCGCCACCCAAGATGACTCGCCGACAACCATTACTTATTTTTACATTCGGGACGGCTACTTATTTAACCATTTGAAGCTTTGCATCCCCCGTTCCTCCCTACGCCACTTCATAGTGTGGGAATTGCATGGTGGAGGGTTAGGGGGACACTTTGGTCGTGACAAGACGATCACGTTAGTTGAAGACAAGTTTTATTGGCCCGGTCTTAAGGCCATGGTTAGTAAGATCGTGGGTAGTTGCCGAGCGTGCCAACTGGCTAAGGGGAACAAAACTAACGCGGGGCTTTATACCCCTCTTCCGATTCCGTCTATTCCTTGGGAAGACGTTAGCATGGACTTCATTCTCGGCCTCCCAATCACATTTCGACGTCACGACTCTATCTTAGTTGTTGTAGATCGATTTTCTAAAATGGCTTATTTTATCGCGTGCAATAAAACCAACGACGCGTCACACGTCGCACAATTATATTTTAAAGAGGTGGTAGGCCATCGAGGAGTTCCGAAGTCTATAGTTACTGATAGGGATGTGAAATTTACTAGTTATTTTTGGAAGACCCTGTGGAGGATTATGGGCACCAAACTTCTATTCTCTTCCGCGTACCATCCACAGACGGATGGGCAAACAGAAGTTGTGAACAGAAGTTTAGGTAGTTTGCTTCGATGCCTTGTGGGAGACCACAAGGGTACATGGGACCTTATCCTCCCTCATGCTCAGCTGGCATATAATAATTCCAAAAATAGGTCCACGGGCTTGTCCCCGAATGAGATCGTGCACGGTTATAAAGCTCACGTGCCCCTTGACTTGCTTCCGTTACCGCCATCGTTTAAGTCAAGTCAATTTGCACAGGACTTTGCCTCTCACATCCATGATCTTCACAAACGCATAAATGAAACGCTTACCACTCAATACGCGTCTTATCAAGTTCATGCCAACGCACATAAGCGAGTGTCTCCCTTGAAAGTGGGCGATTTAGTCATGGTACGTCTCATCCCTGAACGGTTGCCTACGGGCACCTTAAAAAAGTTAGCGGATCGGCGAGCTGGACCTTTTCGGATTTTAAAACGGTTAGGAGACAATGCTTTTCTTTTGGAACTGCCAACTGATTGGGGTATTTCCCCTGTTTTTAATGTTTCGGATTTAACGCCATATATTGCTCCGCCACTAGAACTATCTTCCTGTCCGTTTAGTTCCACTACAGATTCTCATGGGTATGGGGTTGAGGGGGGTAAGGGCTCGCTCTCTCCGTCGGTCTCCAACGGAGGTACGCTACATGTTGATGATATAGATTTTCCCCCTTTGCTGCCTAATGCTTTTCCCAGGTTTGCCAGGACCGCCTTTTTGCCAGACAGGATTCTCCAGGATGACGTGTTTCCCACTGTTGATGGCGATGTGCGCCGCTACTTGATCCGCTGGCGTGATTGCCCTGCCTCTGATGACTCTTGGCTCCCAGAAGCGGAAGTGGCTCTCTTGGATGGTGTTCTTCTCCAACGGTATCTTCAAGACAACTCATCGGTGATGAGTCCTTTCAAGCGGGGGAGGATTGGTGGCGACGACGGCCCCCAAGTGGACGGCGGCCCCCAAGTTGACGGCCCCCAAGTGGACGGCGGCCCCCAAGTTGTTGATGACGACACGCTAACGGAAGACCCTCCTTCGTCTCCAACAAAGGACTCGCGTCGCCGTGGTGTTCGTATGGAGCGGCGCTACAATTTCCGCCCTCGGCGCAAGACAAATATATAGTTAACTTTATCTTATTATTAGTATGCTATTTGGGATATTTTATTGTGGGCTGCATGTAGCCATATTGTGTGTTATTTTTATTTTATTTTGGGCTACATATAGCCAAGACTTGTTGGTAAGCCTATATATAGGCATGTATGCTTTGTTTTAACTTAAGTTGAATGAGAAAAGAAAACCCTAAAACTTTCCTATCTAAATCTCTCTCCCTCTCTCTCTACAACTCCTAGCCGCCACCCCACTTCCTCTCTCTCTCTCTCTAAAAAATTCGGCCAGCACCCTTTTCTTCCCTTCATCCAAGCCACCACCACCACACATCCACATCAACCCGGCCTCCTCCTTCCATAGCCGGCCAGCCCACTACCACCTCCACCGAGCAGCCCCTTGAAAGAGAACCGGACAGCCCCTCCACGTGAAGCTTGACCGGAAAGGCTTCATCCTACGGCGAAAATCTGAACTTTGGCGTGACGCGGTCAAGGCGGACGATCTATCTCTCCATCCGGCACGACTCCGGTGGATCCGCGGAAGAGCGGCCCTTCAAAGGTAGTCGGAATCATCTATTCCGACTTGGGTAACGATCCTCTTCACTCACATGTGCTTCCCTCTTGATGTTCTAGTGGACGGAATAATTTTTGCGTTGGATTTGAATCGTTAGATTCTTCGTGGGTTTTCCTTTGGATTTTGCATCGATCTTAACCGCGTTATTTCCGAAAAGGGTTTGGCGAACCCCGTATTTTTGTTGGGAGAGATCTACCATTTTTCGATCGCACTTTGGGTAGATCTCTTTTGGTACAACCTTCGCTCGGCCGGACCCAATATTGGTCCTTTTAGCTTGGGAGAACGTCGGCCTATCGCCGTTCGCTCGACCTTCCCGCGGGGTGGCTACCGTACGTTGGTGAACTGTGAAAACACGCTTGCGAGTGCGCTGCGATTGACTCTAGTGCGTGAGAGATTGTGGATTGAGCGTGGCGTTCGTTTCTTTCCCTTAACCCATCTAGTGTCCGCGGTAGTGGCCTACATCACAGTCATTGGACATGAACCTCCCATCTCAGTCACTCACGAAGCTGTGGGGCACACCGTGAAGACGCACAATATTATCGACATATAATTTTTCCAATTTCTGCATAGAATCATACTTCCTATGCGGAATGAAGTGCGACACTTTCGTCAGACGATCTACGATCACCCAGATGGCGTAGTTTCCCTTCCGCGACCTTGGCAAACCATGCACAAAGTTCATGTAATGTCGTCGAACTTCCACTCCGGAATAGGCAAGGACTTCAATAATCCTCCAGGCTTCTGGCACTGCGCCTTCACTAAGGTGCATGTTTGACACTTCACCACGTACAGTGCCACATCCTTCTTAAGTCCTGGCCACCAGAACAATTTCTTCATATCACGGTACATCTTCGTCCTCCCCGGGTGAATCGAGTAGTTGGTATGATGAGCCTCGTACATCAATTCCACCCATAGTTTTCCCAACTCGGGAGGCACAAACGACTGTCCTTCCATAGAAATCCATCCATAACTTCAAATTGGGAATTTGACCCATCCAAAGCCTCAACCATGAGCTGCTTCATGCGGCCATCCAAATCCAGGGCCTGCCGAATCCAATCAGCCAGGTCATACTGAACTTCTGTCCAGTTCAATAGCTCTTCAACACTAGTCTGCTTGTCTACACAAGAGATCTCCAGCGCCACCAACTCCCAAACCAAACGCTCGTCATGAACCGACAGCCAGTTGGCTTGAGATGGGGCCCTGCGGCTCTACGCATCCGCAACCGTATTGCCTTTCCTAGGCACATAATGAATCTTGAATGTGTAGTCCCCCAGGAAATCCATCCATCTCCGCTGTCGCATGTTCAGATCCTTCTGATCCAACAAGTACTTCAGGCTCTTGTGGTTGGTATAGATATCGACCTTCACCCCGTACAAGTAATGCCTCCACAGCTTCAGGGCAAATATCACGGCCGCTAACTCCAAGTCATGGATCAGATAATTCCTCTCATGCACCTTCAGCTTTCGCGAGCCATAAGCTATCACACTTCCATGCTACATTAGGACACAACCCAATCCACTGCCTGAAGCATCGCTTTAGATCTCAAAGCCTTTAGTCTCACTCGGCGAACTTAGAATTGGCGTTGGGGTCAACCGACTTTTCAACTCCTCAAAAACTCGCGTGCACTCCGGCGTCCAAACAATCTTCTGCTCTTTCCTCGTCAGAGTCATGAGGAGTAACGCTATCTGTGAGAAGTTCTCCACGAAGCGCCTGTAATAGCCGGCAAGCTCCAGAAAACTCCGGACTTCCGCTACCGTAGAGAGCATAGGCTACTCTCATATAACAATAATCTTCACCGGATCCACTGCAATTCCATCTCCACTGACTATGTGACCAAGGAACGCTACTGAGGACAATCAAAACTCACATTTGGAGAACTTGGCACACAGTTGATTCCTCCTCAGCGTCTCCAACACCAAATGCAGATGCTTAAAGTGATCCTCATCACTCTGCGAGTTCACCAATATATCATCGATGAAGACGATCACAAAGTGGTCTAGGTACTCTCTAAAAGTCATGTTCATTAGATACATGAACATTGACGGCGGACTAGTCAGCCCAAACGGCATGACCGTAAACTCATAATGCCCGTATCTCGTACTAAAAGCTGTCTGGTCACATTCCCTTATCCTCAGCTGAAAATACCCAGACTTAAGATCCAATTTCGAGTACACCGACGACCCAACTAACTGATCGAATAGATCATCAATTCTCGGGATCGGGTACTTGTTCTTCTCCGTTAACTTGTTCAGCTCCCGATAATCGATACAGAGCCACAAACATCCATCCTTCTTCTTCACAAAAAGAACCGGTGCACTCCAAGGCGATGAACTTGGACGCACATAACCTTGTTCCAAAAGCTCTTGAAGTTTTACCTTCAGCTCAGCCATCTCCTTAGGCGCTAGCCGATACGGAGAGCATGACACAGGTTTCGCACCCGGCATTAGCTCGATAGTGAAGTCTATCTCCCGCTGAGGCGGGGCTCCCGGGAGATCGCCAGGGAACACATCAAGGTATTTAGATACCACTGGGATGCTGTTAAAAGTAGGCTTAGGCTTCGAAGCCTCCACTAGCGTGAAGAACAACTCTGCACCAACACGAATTGCCTTAACCACCTGAAGAGCAGACATCAAAGTATTGCTTGAACCTTTCAAGCCCGAAAATGTCGTCTCACGACCAGTTCCCAACTTAACCTCCTTGCGATTGCAATCAATATATGCTTGCAGCTCCGAGAGCCAGTCCATACCAAATATCACGTAGCACACTACTATCGGCAATAGCGATGCTCGCAAGTCATCAACGTTACTCCATGCCTTACCTTAATGCAACAAACTCTATCCGCGCGCATAGGGCACCCGTAGGCAGCAACCCATCCAATTTGTCCCTTGCCATCGAAGAAGGTACTCTGATGCGCGATACAAACTCTTCGAACAAAAAGAATGCGAAGCTTCCGCATCGAACAGTGCTCTCGCCGAATAATCGAAATCGAAACAAAGCCTAGCACGAGCAGTCCTAAGCTAACATGCGCAAGGGCAACACTATTTAAAGCTAAACTGCTATAAATTTAACCATACCTGTCAACACGTCAGCGTGCTTCCTGGCCTCCTGCTAGCCCAGGATGTACTCTCTAGGCTTCCTCTCGGACTTTTGGCATCCGCTCCAACAATCACGGGCAAAATGTCCCGGCTTCCCACACTTATAACATGCACCCGGGGTTCGACCTGTAGTTGCCACCGAAGCACCAGAAGAAGGGGCTGGACCCGAAGTCCTAGCCTTCTTATAGAACCTTCGATACCCGGACTTTGAGGTAGTCGGCACTTTAAACTCTGTCTTCTTAGCACTAAAGTCCTTCTTCTCTTGGACTCTCTTTTCCCACATTCTGCGGTATGCGGCTTTTTAGGAATTGCAGAGTTTGATACCCTACTCATTGGCATCTGGTGAGTTTTCCCCAAATCTACATCCAAAGATCTAGCAGACTCCACCAAAGCCCGGAATCCCAACAATTTGGGTCCTAGCAGCAGAATTTGCAACTCGCCACGCAGACTATTATAAAATCTGTCGACTATAGACTGCTCGTTCTCCAACTCAAAGCATGGGTAGCGCCTTATCATAAGAAATGCCTGCAAATATTCGTCAACTGAGTGCGCTCCCTTCACTAAAAGCATGTTCAACTGCTGGTTGATGGCCTTCTAAATACCATTTGCTCCATCACACTATCCCGCATTGAAGCCACGTCAGGGACAAAGGGTTGCACATTCCTCCCATGTTGTGCATTAGTCATAGCGAACCTTGCTTCAACTACCCTTCTTATGGTTTCAAACAAAGGAGGGGTCTCAAGCACATCACTGGGTGCACTATATTCCTCAGAAAGCGAGCGTTCTGACGGTGTTACACCACTCCTGGTCACCTATAGTCGTACAAAACACCATTAAGCGACCAAAAAAATTTAAAAAATCAATTATAGGAACACGCAGGTTCCTCAAACATGTGTATTTTCATTCATAAGTGGACATTCATTAGTTCTTTTTATATTATAACGATGACGCACACAGATGTGCTCACCACCACTTAAAAGAATTCGTCCACGAATTCATTTAAGTTGACCGAAACTAGTAGTCTGATACCAAATTATAACACCCCATATCCGTCGCATAGCATATAGTAGTAGGTCCGGCTGGGGCCCGACGCCATATACCACAGACAGACCGGAAGGTTATATAATGGAAACCATCCTGCCAATAAACAATGTCCTACAAAGAGTACATTGTAGCAGAAGCAATTTAAAAGTTGCAAAATAAAGAACCCAACCAACAGCATGAATGTCCACTACATAAACCCAACAGGAATGAACGTACAAATACACAAGTATTGACCATAAGGCCTTACAAGAGTTTACTAAAAAATAAGTATCTTCCAAACCACGGTACGCAGGCCGGTCATACATGAGAATAAAAGAAAACACTCAAAATTAAGCCTTCGAGGGCCAGCTCAGCAACATGGGCTTTTGCCCGCTATTTGCCACTCGCCTCCGCAGCAACTGCAAGCAACAATCCACCGAAGTGGTGGAAAACAAAAGCAACGGTCAGCAAAGCTGACCAAATTAGAACGATCCCGCTCCTAAACTCGGGGCAGCGTTGCTCCTTCCCTGCACTTTATTAGCATTTCCACATAATAGAGAAATTACACATCATCACAGGCGTAGGCTCGCATGACCACACACCCAGTGCTCTTAGGGCACATTCTCGGTGAACCCGGTCAAAGTCCGCGGTCTCACCACCGCCCCTTGGACGGCAAATCTCGTGAGCATTTGAGTCTTTCCGGCAAAATTCACATCAATTGAAAACATCGACAGCCTAAGACCCGCCCTCTATACCATCGGTAGGGCTCTAAAACCGAACCACAAAGGGCGGGTACGGTTCCACTCATCCTGTTGCTCACCTCGCCACAGCAATTGAAGTCATCGACGCGGGTCAAGCTTCCCGGAAGCCCGAGTATCGAACACACAATATTACATAAAGCATTTATGTACAAGTTGGCTCCCAGGCCATCAAGATGGCAGAACCACGCTTCTGCCCAGTTTTTCGGGTGCACCTTGAGGTTACTCCCCATGGATCCCTATTACAATCTACCACGTAGAAAACCCGAAAAACAACCATTGGTGCGGAGAATTCTCCAGCCATTCATGCAATGCAAAATCACCAATACAGACCAACTTGTCCGGATAGGCTTCACACACCATGCCTATGTCCGTTTCTCGATTCCGGACTCTACATGAAAATAACGGGGACTATTCATGTCTACCCGAAGGAACACCTCACACTCACCACAAACTCAGGAGAGCGGCTTCCTATGCAAGGGAAAAGAGGACTTCACATGTCCAAGATGAGAATCGTTACCCTAGCATTCCTCTTCGACGCCATGAATATCTATGTGGATGAAAAGCATCGCAACGTCCTCGCCTCCGTAGATCCGAACTCGTCTTGCAATTTGGGGCTCCGAAGCTCCACCGGCGGCCGGATCTCTCCTCCTTCTTCTTCCGTGCTATCCCCTCTCTCTAAAACTCTTAGAAAGAGAAAACCCAAAAGAAATGAGGGTTTTTAAACACTATTCCCCGGTTAAACACTGCCAGGACCAGCCAGGACCCTTAGATCCCAAAGGAAGGAAACGGACGACCACGATTTGCACTTAAAATCCAAAACCTGGGCCGAACACGGCTTGTGACACGCCCGTGTCCAAGGTCGTGTGCCTCAATCGATGCCGAAATCGGCACATCCAAAAAATAACATGGGCTCTCAACACGCCCGTGTCAGGTTTGACAAGCCCGTGTCATCCAGTACACGCCCGTGTAGCTGGGCGTGTTCCTCCATTAACACAAGACCAACACCAACCAGATGAGAACACGGGTACTCAACACATCCGTGTCGAATATGACACGCCTGGGCTCTAGGCTGCGTTCCACTCCCCGATACAGCACGACAAACCACCCGAGTAGGACACGGTCTGGGACACGCCCGTGTCTCAGGCTGTGTTCACTGTTCGACGATCGTCAGCTGCAATTTCGTTGACCACACGGCCATCTTCGAACCCGATCACAACACGGCCCTGGGACACGCTCGTGTCCCATGCCGTGTGACCCCTACCAAGTTCCAAACTTGGCTCAAAATGCTACCCGTCCCTCTTTTGAGTTTCGAGGCGTTACACAACCTCACACCCAAAAGACCTTTGAGATCTCCCCCACCCTAGCCAATTCTGATCTAGGTGCCTTGGAGGATAAAGGAAGAAGATGAGGAGTGGTCCAAACAAATCTCTTTCCAAGGAACCCCAAAGGTCTATTTATAAATTTTTGGGGATTGCCTGCTGTTGGGTACATTGGAAAATGTGTACCAGATTTGGAGAAGCCTCACGTAACTCAATGATATGCATCAATTTGTATTTGATGTTGTGTTGAGTTATCATGTGCAGGTTAAGTAAATGGAAGACAAATTTTCTAAGTATAAGTGTTGACACTTGGGAATGGCTGTGTCGACACCCAAAATTTGTGTCAATACACATAAAATCTGTCGACAACGCTATGTCGACACCAAGGGCCAGATTGTGTCGACACCCAGAATTTATGTCGACACACAGAGAAGCTGTCGACACATTCCAGAATTCTGTCGACAACGACTATGTCGACACATAGAACTTGTGTCGACACACACCAGAATTCTACCGACACCAACTTTGTCAAGACAAGGAGTGATTGTGTCGACACACAGGACTTATGTCGACACATTCCACAGAAGCTGTGTCGAGATGTAAAAGTGAATCCATGTCGACATCATCAAGACTTGTGTCGACACATGGACTATGTGTGTCGACACATGTGAAGTATTCACTGAACATTCTCTGCTGCTGAGTCAAAGTCCAATGAAGGTTGAAGTAATACAACTGGAGACTTGACAGCTCTCAGTACTGACATTGCTGTCACATCTGTCAGAGGTGTCAGAAGACCGTTTGGAACCGGAACAACCGGTAACCATGGATGAAGCTATATATAGATATGCTCTCTCAACAATTGAGAGGCAACACATATAATAAATCAATTGTGAAGAAGTGATCGTGAACACGATCAGTGAATAAAGAATAATCTCTGAAGGCTTTAGGATCCATAATAAGAGAAAGAAGAAATAGTCAACAGATTGTAGAGAGAGAAAAACAAGAAGGAGAGAAGTCCTCATCCAGTGAGGGCAGATCCTGAACAGTCTGCTAGAAGAATTTAGATGAATTCTGAAGAAGAATTCAGATTAATTTCTGAATAAGAAGGAAGCTGATTGAAGATCAACTCCAACACCAAGAAGATCAACCTTACTTTGTTCAGATTCAAGAAGCTTTGAAGAAGCTAAGACAGGTTGATCCTTAAGTAATCAGTTCTATCAAGAACTGATCAAGAAGCCTTCAACCAATTCTCTCTCCATCTGGTTGAAGATATTATCATCTTTTCGTCAATAACTTTTGTAGGATCTGTAATAGATCTGAGTGTAGGAGATTTATTTCTCTGAGTTGTAAGCCTAAATTATAAAGGCTGAGGTAGGGCTGAGTGCCTGAGGTAGGGGAATTTGTTCCCTGAGTTGTAGGTCTATGAAAGAGGCTGAGGTAGGGCTTTTCCTGAGTTGTAGGAGTGGGGTTTCACTCTGAGTTGTAGGCCTGTAAAAGAGGCTGATGTAGTGCTTGTACCCGAGTTGTAGGAGTGTGGATTCACTCTGAGTTGTAGGAACCATTCTTGGTTCTGAGCTGTAAGATCTGCGGATCTGAGAAGGAAGTAAGGCCGAATCTAGTACACTGCTAGATAGGCGAAGGAGAAAAGTGGATGTACCCATCATTTGGGGAACCACTATAAATCCGGTGTGAAATCTGTTGAATGATGTGTGTTTGTGAATGCCGTGCTGTGATGTCTGCTGAATAAATTGCTAAACTAGATAGATTTATCTGCCTAAGTTAGAAAAAGAGTTGAACCTATTCACCCCTCTAGCTGTTTAGGACATCTTGAAACCAATTCTTTCAAGTGGTATCAGAGGGAGGTTACTCAAAGAATAGACGTAACAGTCTGAGTAGATCTCCAAGACAGAAATCTATTAGGCAAAATGGGTTCTATTGAGAATCATAAGGAGTTTGGTTCCATGAAGTTACCTATATACAGGAAAGAGATTTTTGGCATATGGAAAGAAAGATTTAGTCTGTTTATGGAAGCTTTAGATCCAAGAATTAATATGACAGTCAAAGAAGGGTCATTCATCCCAATGAAAGTCTCAGTTCTTGATGTAAATCTCAGGACACCAAAGAAGTATTCTGAAATGACAAAGGATGAGATAATCTTGTCTACTATGGATTAGAGAGCACAAAATATAATAGTCAGTGCTATAGATGATTCAACATTCCAAAATTTGATTCACTACAAGACCTCCAAAGAAATGTGGGACACCCTGATTGTCTACATGGAGGGTTTAGAAGAAGTGAGAGAAGACATAAAGTTTATGCTGAATCAGGAGTATGAAAGTTTTAGACAATCTAAAACAGACAGATAACTGAATGTTACAAGAAGTTCTTCAGAATAGTTAATGAATTGATGTCATATGGAAGAGTATTCAGCACATATGAGTTAAATGATAAGTTTCTGAGATCATTAACTAAGGACTGAGACACCAAGATATGTGCCCTTAGGGAAGTGGCCAGACTAACAGAAATCTCGCCTCCTACATTATTTGGCAAACTGCTTTCATAGGAGATGTAGCTGGTGGCTAGAAAGGAGGAGGAGAAAAGTAATAAAGTTCATTACAGAGATAAGTCAGTGGCTTTCTATACTGATGCCATAAGAAAGGACATGAGGATGTCTCCATCTCCTCCTAGGAAAGCTGCAGAAGTAGTTTCAAAAAGTTCTGACAGTCACACATCAAATAGTCCAAATTCTGATGAAGACTTAGCTGCTTTCTCAAGACAATTTCAAAGGTGCTTGAAGAAAAAACAGTGGAGATCCAAGCCATCCTCCTCACAATCCAAGGATGATTACAATCAGAAAAAGAAATCCTCTAGGAAGGACAGGTATGGCTCTAAACCTAGTAAATTATCTTCAACTAAGATTGTTTACTATTATTGCAACATGCCTGGACATGTGGTAGCTGATTGTCCTGACAAAAGGAAAGAATCTAATGACAAGAAGAAAATAAAAAACAAGGGCAAGAAGGAGAAATCCTTTGTTGTAAAGAAGCAAAAAAGCTGGTCAGATTCTTCATCATCAGATTCTGAGGCTGAAGCTGAAGCATACATAGGACTGTTTGCAACTGAAGAGGATGCAGAAGAGGCTGAGTTCTAAAAATTGCTGGACTCAGTTAATGGAATTGAAGAACATTATTGTAAAGGGCTGATGACCTTGACAGAAGAAGATCAGTGGCAGGATCAGCCTGGTCCTAGTAAGGTAAACAATTCTTCAATAGTTTCTGATTACTATACTGGATCAGAATCAGAAGCATCTGCATCAAGAGAGGTGGATGAATCTGAATCTGAAGGGGATGTTCATCAACTTATTGATGAATATGGTGATATGCTGCAAGCACTTAAGAAAAGCAGAATCCTTAACAAAGCACAGGACAAGGAAATTGCTGCTCTTAAGTTGGCTGCATTAGATTCAGAAAAAATGTTGGATTTAAAGATAAATGAAGTAGCCAAACTGAAAAACATAACTGTTATTCAGATGGGTACAATTACATTTAAGAATGATCAAATCAAAAGTTTGGAAGTCAAACTTCAGAGGGAGAAGGATCTGGTGGCTAAATTCTTTAAAGCAAAATCAGTCTTACCCTTAATTGATGACTTTATTCCCAAAAAGGGGAAGACAGGATTGGGCTTTAAGGGAAATGCAAGGGCTGCCAATTCCAAAAGAAAAGGCAAAGCCCCAGTACAACCACTAGTCTTCAAACCCCCCATTTCCTTCAAAATAGTGTGGCAGCCAACTAATAGATATGATCATGATATCAAACATGGTTATGGTAAGCCTGATATTCTAAATGACAAGGGCGTAGCTCCAGCACTCAAGCAAAAAACCACTGTACCAACAGTGTTTAGAACAGCTGACAGCAATGCTGTTAAAACTGTACCTAAAAATAGATAATATATATGAGTGATAGTGCTATGGTAAGATAGGGCATTATGTCAAGGATTGCTGGCACAACACCAGTGTCAGGAAGAATGCCAGCTTACCTATGAGGAAGGCTGCTGGTAAGAATATCAAGTTTCAATCTAACTTGAACCTAGAACCCAATAAACATTGGGGTTCTAAGGTAAATTAATTTTATTTGTTGTAGGTGGGTCCAAGTTGCCATAACCCTATATGGTACTTGGACAGTGGATGTTCCAGGCACATGACTGGAACAAGAAGAATGTTAAAGGACTATACTCCCATAGATAGTGGACCCAAAGTGATCTTTGGTGGATCATAAAAAGGGGTCATAAAAGGGTTTGGTAACATTTCTACTAGTTCTATAACAATCACTCAAGTGGCTTATGTAAAAGGTTTGAAACATAACTTGATAAGCATAAGTCAGTTGAGTGATCTTGGGTATGACACTTCATTTATTAATTTTGGGTGTCAGATTAAAAGGACAAGTGCTCAGAAGGTGATCTTGTCTGGTTATAGAAAAGGGAATGTTTATTGTTTAAATTTTGATTATGAAAACATGAACTCTCCTGTATGTTTAGTTGCAGATGAGAAAGCATCTCAGTGTGTCTAATGGCACAAGAGGCTAGCTCATCTGAACTTTAAGACTATAGGACAACTATATAGTTTAGAGTTAGTGAGGAATGTTCCTCAGTTTAAGTGCATAAAAGAGGGTATATGTTCAACTTGTCAAAAAGGCAAGCAGACCAAATCCTCTTTTCATATTCTTGATACCAAAGACTATGTGAGGTTTTTATACCTCTTGTATATGGATCTATTTGGTCCTATGCCAGTTCATAGTATATGTAGGAAAGTCTATACTTTTGTGGTAGTAGATGACTATTCTATATTTACATGAGTTTTTTTTAGGCAGAAATCTGAAACCCCTACTGTCTTTCATAACTTTGTTAAACAAATTTAGAATGAACTTAACAATTCAGTGGTCAAAATCAGAAGTGACCATGGAACTGAATTTTAGTCTGAATGTATGATAAGGTTTTGTGAAGAACTAGTGATTCATCAGGAATTCTCCTCACCTAGAACACCTTAGTAAAATGGAATTGCTGAAAGAAAGAATTGGACTCTTATTGAGGCTGATAGAACTCTATTAAGTGACACTTCTCTCCCAGAATATTTTTGAGCTGAGGCATTAAATACTGCTTGTCATGTTCCCAATAGAGCATCCATAACTAACAGCCACAAAAAGACACCCTATGAGATTATGAAGGGCAGAAAACCAAACATATCCTACTTTAGGATCTTAGGTAGTTGGTGTTATGTGCTTAACACTGGCAAGTCTCACCTAACTAAGTTCACTGTCAAATCCCAAGATGGGATATTTGTTGGGTACAACAATAATAGTAATGCATATACGGTCTACAACTTGACTACACAAGTTGTAGAAGAATCTGTTCATATAGTGTTTGATGAATCAAAGCTAATTAATTGTGAGTAGTCTAGCAATTGTTGTAGCTCAACATGTTTAAAAGAAAAGTTGGACATGCTGACCATTAATGAAGACTAAACTACAAGGCAGGATGAGGAAAATGATGGTTGCTGTTCAGGGGGAGTACAAGGTCCACAAGCTGATATTGAAGACAATGAAGTTCAACATGGTGGAGAAATTTAAGAAGTACAAATTGCTAATAGAATGTGTCCAGCAATAAAGAATCTAAAGGATCATCCAGCACACCAAATTATTGGTGATCCAAGACATGGTGTGCAAACCAGAAGCAAACACATGAACACAGTGCTTTGCTCATGTTTCCTGTCACAGATGGAACCAAAGAGATTTTAAGAAGCCATACAAGACTCCAACTGGATTGATGCAATGCAGGAGGAGCTGAATCAATTCAGAAGGTGTAAAGTATGTGAGCTGGTTCCAAAACCAAAGGATCATAATATTATTGAGACTAAGTGGATCTATAGGAACAAACTAGATGAAAATGGCATCATAGTGAAGAACAAAGTAAGACTAGTTGCCAAAGGTTATAGACAGGAAGAGGGCATAGACTTTGATCAGACATTTTCCCCAGTGGCAAGGTTGGAAGCAATAAGGCTATTCCTTGCCTTTGCTGCTTTCCATGGATTCAAAGTATACCAAATGGATGTCAAGTCAGCATTCCTAAATGGTAATTTGAAAGAAGAAGTCTATGTTGTACAACCCTCAGGTTTTGTTGATCCACTTTATCCTGATTATGTTTATAGGCTTAAGAAAGCCTTATATGGTTTGAAACAAGCCCCTAGGGCTTGGTATGAAACATTGTCTACCTTCCTCATTGAAAATAAATTTTCAAGGGGGAAAATAGACAAGACTCTATTCCTTAGGGAGTCAACGGGCAAGATGATCCTAGTCCAGATTTATGTTGATGACATAATCTTTGGAACTATAGAAAACAACCTTTGTAGGAAGTTTGCAAAACTTATGCAAGGGAAGTTTGAGATGAGCAGTATGGGTGAGCTAAAATTCTTCTTAGGACTCCAAGTAAGACAAACTGATGATGACTTGTCCATATCAAAGTCTAAGTTCACCAAGGAGTTAATTAAGAAATATGGTATGGAGTCATCCACCACCATGAGAACTCCAATGGGGACAAGTATGCCTTTAGGCAAAGATGATGCAGGAAAACCTGTAGATGAGTCTTTGTATAGAGGGATAATTGGCTCCCTTCTATACTCAACTGCAGTAGACCAGACATTATGTATCCTACATGTGTCTGTGCTAGGTACCAAGCAAGCCCTAAAGAATCTCATTATACTGCAATTTAAAGAATTTTGAGATATCTTAAGGGCACACCTAATCTTGGTCTTTGGTACCCTAAGAATACAGACTTTCTACTCACTGGTTTTTTAGATGCAGACTTTGCAGGTTGCAAAGAAGATAGAAAGAGCACCACTGACACATGTCAGTTTCTAGGTGGTAGATTGGTGTCATGGAGCAGTAAGAAGTAGATAAGTGTGGCAATTTCCACTGCTGAGTCAGAATATGTTGCTGCAGGCAGCTATTGTGCTCAACTTTTATGGATTCAACATCAACTTGAAGACTATGGTCTCAAGGTAAGTAAAACTCCATTATTTTGTGATTCTACAAGCTAAAAATCTTGTATCACATAGCAGAACAAAGCATATAGAAATTAGATTTCACTTCATCAGAGTGCATGTTGAAAAAGAAGATATCTGTTTGGAATTTGTCACCACAAATGATCAAATTGCTGACATGTTTAATAAACCACTAGATGAAACTAAATTCAATTATTTTAAAACTGAATTAGGTATGTTAAACCTAGAGTAACTTAGTAAATCTGACTAAGTAATTCAATGTCGACACAAAAAGAAATCTGTGTCGACATATAGTAGTTGATGTCGACATAAAAGGAAATCTGTGTCGACATATAGTATTTTATGTCGACACATAAGGAAAGTTGTGTCGACACAACAAAATAGTGGTGAGATAGTGGTGTCGACACTCAGAGTTTGGTGTCGACACATAGAAGTTCTATCATTTAGATAGTAGTGTCGACACATATAGTCGTCTGTGTCGACACGCAGATATTAGAGTCGACTGTTAAGAAGTCTGTGTTGACACGTCGCAAACTGTGTCGACACATAGTGTTGTCTGACTCTGTCGAGACATTAGAAGTCTGTGTCGACACAATCTCTATGTGTCGACACATTAAGTATTTATTACCCCGCCTTTTGACCTTCTGTGTTGACAAACCTATAAATAGGTCACAGAATAACTTTGTCGACTACATTCTCAACATTTTCAAGACAAAATCTTTGAGTCGACAAACCTTCATCTCTCTTCTCCTCAAATTTCTTGTCACCAATGGCGCCAAAATTGAAGAAGAATGTCAACGAAGGCTATGAATTAGTTCGCAATGCTTTTGAGAGTGCTGCGACTGAGATCAGAGATGTGGTAACCCTAATTGAAGAAAGTGGTTTGGAATATCTAGTCTCAGAACCTACCAAGATCTGTAAGACGGAGGTTCACGAATTCTATATAGCAGCAACCCTAGATTCAACTTAACTGAAGATTAAATAATCAATTCAAGGAAGCAAGGTGAAACTTACACAGAAGTGTCTGAGGAAGACATTACAGTTTCCCAGGACTCAGGAAGATGATGAAGTCACATCTTCAATGACAAAAGAAGCTCTTCAATGGTGTGGACTGGATCCCACCACTAAGATTGAATCATCAATGCAGAGGAAGGGGATGAACTCCCAAGGAAAGTTTCTTTCATAGAATATGGGAAAAGTAATTCTCTGCAAACCAGGAGGATAGGATAGGATCTCAGCCTATATGTTCAGCTTAATGACCAGAGTTATTTTCAGAGTAAAAACTAACTAATCTGCTGTGTTCTTTGAAAATATGAAGGAATGTTTGAAGAAACCTAATCTAGGAAGAATACTGAGTCTGTATCTGGCAATGAATATTCCTGAAGTGATGAACCACATAGCAGGATCTAGAATAAACCACATGAGAAGGATGGATATGAAAATACTATCCAGGTGGGAAAGAGTTCTGACAAAGGACGGTTCTACACTAAAGAAACAACCACAACTGAAAAAGTAAAAGTCAACCCCCAGTGTAGCTGAATCTTCTAGTGATTCAGATGAAGAAGTGGTCTTCAGATCAGAAGAGGAATGACCAGAAACTACTAGAAAATCACCTGCTCTTGAGACTGCTGAAGATAGTCAGATGCAGAGGGAGCAGATGGATCACTTTCAGTGGGAGCTGATGGAGCAATTCCAGGGGGAGCCTCTATAAGTTCTAGTTTCCCAAGCTCCATCACCTTCAAAGGATGCTAATGAGTCTGATCAAGCTAAACTAGTGACTGACACAGTCACTGAGACAATACTTGAGGTAATAAATGATATAAATCATGTTGGTAAAAATACTGAGTCTGATACACTATTTGTGCTGCCTGATGCTGAACAGACTACTCAAGTCTATGTCCAAGCACAGGATGTTGCAATAGATCACATCTCTACATGTGATGTCTCTCCATCTACTACATAGGAACAAGATATTCCTCCAGTTCAACTGCAACATGAATTCACTTTTGAGGAATTGTTTCCTGACTTACAAGAAGTAAGGACTGAGGAAGAGGTGCCAAGCACTGAGGGGGAGGATCCAGGGACTAAGGGGGAGTTGCCAAGGACTGACAAGGAGATTCACTCTAGTACAAAGGACACAGTTCACATTGAAAGTTCTTCTGAATCTGATGATGGAGAAGCACTTAGAGAAAAGAGGAGAAAACTGATGGTTTACAGGAAGAAAAGCTCAAGCTATAAGAAAGCTTTACAAACTGCCTCACAACCCTTTACTCCAGCAGTTGACTTCAGTTCACTGTTGGTTGCTCTGCAAGTTAAAATGGATGAGCAAAGACATGCTCTTGAAAAATATGTGGATGAAAGCCATAAGGAACTCCAGTTCACCTTGCCTCAAGACATTAAATCAATAAGATTTGAAGTCAATCAGAATAAGAAGGAGATGACAGATTGCTTCCATAAAGGAGGTAATGCTGTAGTTTATCTGGCCAAGTAGCAACAAGAGGCCAGGACTCAAATTGATGACATAGTAGTTAAGCAAGGACATGTTCTGGAAAATCAGCTCAGGATGAATGCTAATCTTTCTGAATCATATAATGTGATTGTTACTGAGTTAAAAAATACTGCAACTGTATTAACTGAGGAAAGGGCTAAAGAGAAGTCTGAGTTTGATCAACAACTTCAAGCACAATTGGCTGCTGTTCAAAGAGCTATACAAGCCTCACAGAAACTCCTCTCTGATCAGCTACAGAAATTCAGATCTTTTTATAAGGAAGCACCAATTATCTGGCTGAACAAGTAAGATGTCAGAAAGATGACTTAAAAGATCATGTTGAAAGAGAAGTCATAAAGGGGGAGAGGGTGTTAGTCAATGCTAGCTCAGAGCATGGTAAATGGATAACAAATGCTGTTAGAGCAACTCTTGGATATCCTCCCTTGTGTGATGATGATAATACAGCTGAGTCAGGCATTCAAGCTGGAAGAATTAAAGGGTGTCAGCAGGAGGTAGCTCAAATCATATACCCCCCTTCTAACTTTGAGGGAATTCAACAACTGGTTCACAAGATGTATAGCCCTCCAAAAGCTACTAAGAATGTTATAATTAAGAAAGTGGAAATGTTAGAGGCAGCATTGAATAAAGAGCAAGAAGCTCAACTCTCAAAGAAAAGGTTTATACAGCAGGCTGAACTGAAGCCTGATTTTGAAAGATGGAGTCCCACCTCCAGAAATATAATACTCACTGCCTGGCAAGCTATCAAAGACAAAATGCATCATCGAGGCAAGTGGTATTCTGAACTTGAGTGGAACAAATATCTGCAGAGACAAGATGTTATACATCAGTTCAGAAGGGATCACAAGGCTGGGAAAATACCTGCTATAGCTGTGGAGCCCAGTAAATACTTTCCCAAGCCTTATCACTATTTTGAAAGGCAAAAAGTTAAGGCTGAAGAACTTAACAAAATGGATCTCAAAGGCAAGAAGCCAACTGAAGATACCGAAGCTCTAGTACAAGCAAGGGTCTAGTCTGGCAAAGGCATAGTGATCAAGGAGCCTGATCAGCCTTAGGATAGATTGACTAGATTTTAGAACATTGTAATCTTCAGTTTTAAAATCTATGTAATCTGTTGTTAACAAATTTTTTTTTGAAGATTAAACAAAACAATGATTCATGCTTATTATGTTTGTATCATATTCTATGATGATATAATTTACTTGTTTTGTTTATATGTTACCCTGTCATTGAATGCTTTTATACATCATATTGTTTATTTTATTATAAGTGATGTATATCATTGAACAAGGGTTATGACTTCTCCAAATAGGGGGAGATTATTGGGTACATTGGAAAATGTGTACCAGATTTGGAGAAGCCTCACCTAACTCAATGATATGCATCAAGTTGTATTTGATGTTGTATTGAGTTATCATGTACAGGTTAAGTAAATGGAATAAAAGTTTCTAAGTACAAGTGTCGACACTTGGGAATGACTGTGTCGACACCAAGGGCCAGATTGTGTCGACACCCAGAATTTGTGTCGACACACAGAAATTCTGTCGACAACGCTGTGTCGACACCAAGGGCCAGATTGTGTCGACACCCAGAATTTGTGTCGACACACAGAGAAGCTGTCGACACATTCCAGAATTCTGTCGACAATGACTGTGTCGACATGCAGAACTTGTGTCGACACACACCAGAATTCTGTCGACACCAACTTTGTCAAGACAAGGAGTGATTGTGTCGACACACAGGAATTGTGTCGACACATTCTACAGAAGCTGTGTCGAGAAGTAAAAGTGAAGCTGTGTAACACCCCCAATCCGTCGCATAGCATATAACAGTAGGTCCGGCCGGGGCCCGACGCCATATACCATAGACAGACCGGGTGGTTACTCAATGGAAACCATCCAACCAATCATAACGTCCTACATAGAGCATTCTACCGGAAGCAGTTTTATAAGTTGCAATAAAAAGAACCCAGTAACAAGCATGAATGTCCACTAACAAGCCAAATAGGAATGAAGTACATACACAAGTACTGGCCTTAAGGCCTTACAAATGGTTTACTCATATTACATGTTTTCCATACCACGACACACAGGCCGGTCATACATGAACAAAAGCAAGTAAACACTCCAAATAGGCCTTCGAGGGCCGGCTTCGTAATTTGGGCTTTAGCCCGCTATTGACCGCTTGGTCCAGCAGCACCTACAAGCAACAAACCACCACACGGTGGCAAACAAAAGCAACAGTCAGCAATGCTGACCAAATTATAACGATCCCGCCCCCAATTTGGGGCGGCGATGCTCCTTCCTTGCACTTATTAGCACAACCAAGCAGTGTATAAATATACATTTCATCACAGGCATAGGCTCACATGGCCACACACCCCGTGCACTCAGGGCACATTCTCGGTGAACACGGTCAAAGCCCGCCGACTCACCACCGTCCCCTGGATGGCACGACAATGAGCAATTTGTCTTCCCGGCATGGGTCACGTTAATTTAAACCATAGACTGCCGAAGACCCTCATCAATGCCAACGGCTCTAATCCAAACGAAATAGAACGAGTACGGTTCCATCTAACCCGTGCTCACATCGCAACATTAATTTAAAACATATGCGCATGTCAAACTTCTCCCGAGTCCCGTTTCCATCACAAAATCACATAACCCGGTTATGTTCAAGTTGGCTCCTAGGCCACCAAGTTGGCAAGATCACGCATCCGCCCAGTTTTCCGGGTGCACCTTAGGGTTAATCCGTAAGGCTCCCTGTTGCAATCTACCACGTAGAATACCCGAAAAACAAACATTCGCATGGAGTCTTCTCCGGCATTTATGCAATGCAACATCACCGATCCAGACCCACATGTCCGGATAGGCTTCATACATCATGCCTATGTCTGTTCTCGATTACGGACTCTACACAATGGGGACTTCACATATCTACCCGAAGGAACGCCTCCAACTAACCGCAAACTCGTGAGAGCGGGCTTCCTATGCAAAAGAAGTAGAGCTTCACATGCTCAAGTAGAGAATCGTTACCCTAGCGTTCTTCCTTGGCGCCATGGAAAAGTACGTGGATGAAAAGCACCGTAATCTCCTTGCCTTCGTAGATCCGAAGGCAGCTCCCGATTTGGAGCTCTAAAACTCCTCCAAAGACTGGATCTAGGCTTCTTCTTCCTCCATTGCGCTCCCCTCTCTCTAGGATTTAGACAGAGAACCAGCAGAAAATAATAAGGGTTTTGAAACTCTTTTCTCAGGTATAACCCCTTTGGGATAACCATAGCCATCGGATCCCACAAAAAGAAACGCACGGCTACGATCCAGGTCTGACCTGGACGAATGGGGCTAAACACCGCAGGGTACACCAACAGGAGCAGGACACGTCCGCGTCAATGCCGGAACAATTAGTCAACTCCCGCCAATACCGTGTGTCGACACTCCGCGTCGACCGAGTCAGACACGCCATAAACAACCCCGCGCTCAACGATCGTCGAACTAAGATCATCGACCGCTGCCAGATCGTCGAACAGAGATCTATAGCCCGATCGTCGAACTCAACACTCTGGACAAATCGTCGAACGCGCGGTCCGATCGTCGAACCCACGGCCCGATCGTCGAACCCAGAAAACTGCCTGTTCGACGAACACGCGGCCCGATCGTCGAACACAGATAGCTGGCCAGATCGTAGAACCCAGAAAGCTGGCCCGATCGTCGAACGCAGCATTTTGACCAGATCATCGACCGCTGCTCGACGATCGTTGAACCCAGATTTCTACCTGTTCGTTTTGGCAGATCTTTGAACTACCCCGACATGCCCTGGGACACGCCCGTGTCCCAGGCCGTGTACCACTACAAAATTCCAAATTTGGTACAGATTCGTCACTCGTCGCTCTTTTGAGTTTCGGGGCGTTACAGCTCTCCCCCTCTTAAAAGAATTTCGTCCACGAAATTACATAAAGGAAAGATATGTAAAAAATCAAAATTTGTACCTGAGGGGAACAACTCCGGATACTCGTCAAGCATAGTCTGCTCTCGTTCCCAAGAGAGCTCCTCTCGACCGCAATTGTCCCATCAGACCTTGATCATCCTGATCTCTTTATTGCGTAGCCGCTTGACTTCTTAGTTTACAATCCGCACGGGCTTGACCTTTGTCGTCAACCCACTATCAATCGGCACTTGATCGACTGCGATCACTTGCGAAGGCTCTTGTACCTCCTTCCGTAGCACCGATATATGAAATACATCATGTAGACCACTAAGCTCCACAGATTGCTTCAACCGATAGGCTGCTTCACCAACCCGCTCCAGAACCTCAAACGGCCCAAGGTATCTCGAGCTCAGCTTTTTCAATCGCCGCACCCGCGAGTCACCCTTGAACGGCTTGATATTTAAGTATACACAGTCGCCCATAGTGAACTCCACGTTCCTGTGCTTTCCATTATAGTACTTCTCTTGCCGGTCCTGAGCGATAAGCAACCTATCATGAATGGTTCGCACCAATGAAGTAGCATCCTCCACCTCTTGACGCTTGTACAACTTTGACTCACCCGTCTCCAACCAGGACAACGACGTGCGACATCTTCTACCATAAAGGGCCTCGAAGGGAGCCATTTGAATACTCGCCTTGTAGCTATTATTGTACGCAAATTCCACCAAATAAAGATGGTCTTCCCAATGCTTTCCAAAGTCCAAGACACACATGCGGAGCATGTCTTCCATAGTTTTATTGACCCTCTCGGTCTGCCCATCCGTCTGCAGATGGAAGGCTGTGCTAAAACTCAGCTTTGTTTCCAACATTTGCTGCACAAGCCTTCAATCATTGGACGTGAACCGCCCATCTCGGTCACTCACGATGCTGCGGGGCACACCGTAGATCCGCACTATGTTATCCACATATAACTTTGCCAACTTTTCCACCGAATCATCCTTCCTATGCGGAATGAAATGTGACACCTTCGTTAGCCGATCTACGACCACCCAGATGGCGTCGTTCCCCTTTTGCAACCTTGGCAAACCGTGCACAAAGTCCATTTTGATGTCATCGAATTTCCACTCTGGAATAGGCAAGGACTTCAAAAATCCTCCCGGCTTTTGGCACTCCGCCTTCACCAAGGCGCAAGTTTGGCACTTTGTCACGTAGAGCGCCACATCCTTCTTCAAACCCGGCCACCAAAACAATTTCTTAACGTCACGGTACATCTTTGTGCTCCTCGGGTGAATCGAATACTTGGTATGGTGCACCTCGTACAACAAATCCACCCACAAACTGCCCACGCTTGGGACGCAAAGACGACCGTCTTTCCAAAGCAATCCGTCCTCCACAACGAATTGAGAATTTGACCCATCCACAGCTTCTACCATGAACTGCTTCATGTGGTCATCTAAATCCAATGCCTGCCGAATCAGATCAGCCATGTCATATTGAACTTCAGTCCAATTCAAGAATGCTTCAGCACTTGACTGGTTATTTACACAAACAATCTCCAACGCCTGCAACTCCCGAACCAACCGCTCGTCCTGGATCGACAGCAAATTGGCTTGAGCTGGGGCTCGGCGACTCAACGCGTCTGCAACCACATTACCTTTACCAGGCACGTAGTGGATCTTGAATGTATAGTCCCCCAGGAACTCCATCCATCTACGTTGTCGCATATTCAGATCTTTCTGATCAATCAACTATTTCAGGCTCTTGTGATCAGTGCAGATATCAATCTTCACACCGTACAAATAATGCCTCTACAGCTTCAAGGCAAAAATCATGGCCGCTAACTCCAAGTCATGGACCAGATAGTTCCTCTCGTGCACTTTCAGTTGTCTCGAGCCATAAGCTAAAACACTTCCGTGTTGCAGTAGCACGCAACCCAAACCGCTGCCCGAAGCATCGCTATAAATCTCATAACCTTCGGTCCCACTCGGTGAATGCAGCACAGGTACCGTGGTCAACCGACATTTCAACTCCTCAAAATCTCGCGCGCACTTCTGCGTCCAAATGAACTTCTGCTCCTTCCTCGACAAAGTAGTGAGAGGTAACGCTATCCGCGAGAAGTTCTCTACGAAGCGCCTATAGTAGCCGGCAAGCCCCAGAAAGCTCCGAACTTCCACTACCGTAGAAAGCTCAGGCCACTCCCGTATCGCAACAATCTTCACCGGATCCACAACAATACCTTCTCCACTCATTATATGACCGAGGAACGCCACTAAGGACAACGAAAACTCGCACTTCGAGAACTGGGTGTACAATTGATTCCTCCTTAGCGCCTCCAAAACCAAATGAAGATGCCTGAAGTGATCTACCTCACTCTGCGAGTACACCAAAATATCGTCGATGAAGACGATCACAAAATGGTCCAAGTAATCCCTGAAGGTCCTGTTCATCAAATCCATGAACACTGACGACGCATTAGTCAGCCCAAACGGCATGACCGTAAACTCGTAATGTCCGTATCTCGTACAGAATGCTACCTTCGGGATATCACTCTCCCTTATTCACAGCTGGTAGTACCCGGACTTGAGGTCCAACTTTGAGTACACCGTCGACCCGACTAACTGATCGAATAGATCATCAATCCGGGGGATCAGGTACTTGTTCTTTTCCATCAACTTGTTGAGCTCCCGATAATCAATAAATAGGCTCAAGCTTCCGTCCTTCTTCTTAACAAAGAGGACCGACGCGCTCCAAGGCGAAGAACTTGGACGAACATACCCTTGCTCCAACAACTCTTGCAGTTGAACCTTCAGCTCCGCCATTTCCTTAGGCGCTAGCTGATAAAGAGAGCGTGACACAGGCTTTGCACCTGGTACGAGCTCTATCGTAAAATCTATCTCCCACTGCGGTGGGGCTCCAGGAAGATCGCTAGGGAACACATCAGGGTACTCCGATACCACTGAAATATAGTCCAATGCGGGCTTAAGATTTGCAACCTCCACTAGAGTAAAGAATAGCTTTGAACCAGCACGAACCGCCTTCACCACCTGAAGAGCAGACATCAATGTCTTGCTCGACCCTTTTAAGCCCGTAAAAGTCGTCTCACGACATGCTCCCAACTTGACTTCTTTGCGACTGCAATCAATATAGGCCCGCTGCTCCGAGAGCCAGTCCATGCCAAATATAATGTTGAACTCCACCAACGGTAGTAACGATGCTTGCAGATCGAACTCTTGATTCCCAATTCGAATCTTCACGCCACAGATTCTATCCGCGTGCATCGAACACCCATTGGGCAACAACACATCCAACTTGTCCTTCGCCATCGAAGAAGGTACTCCGATGCGTGATATAAATCCTTTGGACAAGAAGGAGTGTGAAGCTCCTGTATCGAAGAGTGCTCTTGCCGGATTTTCACAAATCAAAACAAAGCCTAATCAAGCAATGGTAAGGTAACAAACACATAACAAGTATTTAAAAGATTAACTTGCTATAAATTTAAATTTTACCTGTCACCACATCCGCCTGTTTGATGGACTCCTATTGGCCAAGATTATACACCCTTAGTTGGGTCGGAGCATAATGGGACGTGGTTGACTCCACTGCCTTGCCCTTCTCTTCGTAAGTTGCTCCCGGCTTCCTTTCGGACTTGGGACATCCGCTCCAACAGTCACGGGTAAAGTGCCCCGGCTTCCCACAAGTAAAACATGCACCCTGGGTCCGACCCGTAGTCGCCCCAGAAGCACTAGAAGAAGGAGCTGGACCCGAAGTCCTAGACTTCTTAAAGAACCTTTGATAGTCGGACTTTGAAGTAGTCGGCACTTTGAACCCAGGCTTCTTATCACCAACGCTTTTCTTTGCTTGTACATTCTTCATGTCCTTCTCCAAGGACCGGGCCATGTTGACCAAGGTCAAGAAACCCTGCATCATCGGCCCCGAGAGTAGTAGCCTCAACTCATCTCGCAACCCTTCGTAGAATCGATTTGTCTTACGCTCCTCATCCGCGATGGTGGAGCTAGCATATCGACTCAATCGAGTGAACTCGTGGAGATATTCATCCACGCTACAGTCTACTTGAACCAACTTCAGGAACTCGTTCTCCAATGCTATCCTCTGCGTCGAAGGGAGGTACCTAGCCAAGAACAGTCTCGAGAACTCCTCCATCGAGACGTCTATAAGTTGCCTACCTCTCAATAGATGCAGCTCCAATCCTTCCCACCACAATCTCGCTTCACTGTCGAGAAGGAACGTAGCAATGGTGGTCATTTGCCACTCCCCCGTCTCCATTATTGTCAAGACTCTCTTCACCCTGGAGAGCCAGTCTTCAGCTTGAGATGGGGTTCCCAACCCCGAGAATACCAGAGGATTAAAGCTCATGACATGTTTGAGCTGTCTCTCGGTTGCCCTCCTTGGCACCAACGACTCCACTACTACCTACTCCACTCTTCTCGGCTCAACCTCTAAAAGAGGTACCTGCTCCATCGCAGGAGTGGGCTGCTGCATTTGACCTGCAGGCCGCGAATTAATCATGACAAACACTGCTTCGACCACCAATCGTATGGTCTCAACCGATGGAGGTGATGTAGGAGCATCATTTGGTGCACTGCTAGCCTCAGAAACTCGACGTTCCGACGACCCATCACCACTTCTGGTCACCTATAGTGGTACAAAACACCGTTAAGCGACCAAATAAAATTGCAAACAATAATTATAGGAACACGCAGGTTCCGCAAACACGTGTATTTTCATTCCTAAGTGGACATTCATGGGTTCTTTTGCTGTTATAAAGATGATGCACACACATGTGCTCACCACCCCTTAAAAAGAATTCGCCCACGAATTCATTTTAAGCCTGACCGAAACCAGTAGTCTGATACCAAGCTGTAACACCCCCTATCCGTCGCATAGCATATAGCAGTAGGTCCGGCCGGGGCCCGACGCCATATACCACAGACAGACCGGGTGGTTACTCAATGGAAACCATCCTACCAATCATAACGTCCTACACAGAGCATTCTAGCGGAAGCAGTTTTACAAGTTGCAATAAAAAGAACCCAACAATAAGCATGAATGTCCACTAACAAGCCAAATAGGAATGAAGTACATACACAAGTACTGGCCTTAAGGCCTTATAAATGGTTTACTTTTATTACAAGTTTTCCATACCACGGCACGCAGGCCGGTCATACATGAACAAAAGCAAGTAAACACTCCAAATAGGATTTCGAGGGCCGGCTTCGCAATTTGGGCTTTAGCCCGCTATTGACCGCTTGGTCCAGCAGCACCTGCAAGCAACAAACCACCGCACGGTGGAAAACAAAGCAACGGTCAGCAATGCTGACCAAATTATAACGATCCCGCCCCCATTTCGCGGCGGCGATGCTCCTTCCCTGCACTTTTTAACATAACCAAACAGTGTATAAATATACATTTCATCACAGGAGTAGGCTCACACGGCCACACACCCCGTGTGAAAGATATGGTACCTAAACACTTAGAGGGGGGGGGGGGTGAATAGGTGACCTAATCCTTTTTACACTTTAATGGCAGCAAACAGTTCTATCATAAAATCTACTTTACTTTTGCACAGCAATAACACAACATACACAGTCACAGCACAATCACAGCACAGCATACACAAGGTTTTATAGTGGTTCCCCAAGATATGGGTACATCCACTTTCCCCCTTCGCCTATCTAGCAGTGTACTAGATTCGGCCAAACTCCTCCACTGTCTCAGAACCCAAATTGGTTCCTACACCTCAGGCCCAAAGCCTTACAAGTCATCTTTATCCCCAAGCCTACACTCAGCCAATCAAGGCTTACACTCAGCCAACCAAGGCCTACACTCAGCCAACCAAGGCCTACACTTAGAGATCTCAATCTCCAACACTCAGGCTCTCAAGCCCTACCCTCAGCCTTTATAAATATAGGCTTACAATTCACTCAGATCCAAAGGATCCTACAAGTTAAAAATGTATTACAGATATTAACTCTACAACTCAGAAATAAAAGAGGGGAGTTGAGAGTTTCTTGATGAGTTCTTGGAAGAACTCAGCTGGATTCAATCTGACTTAGCTTTCTTCAAAGCTTCTTGAGTAGAACTGAATAAGACTGAATCCTCCTGCAGTAGTTCCTTGACCTCTGCCACTTAAGATCCAGAATGAATCTGAATCCTTCTTCTCAGCCTAGTTCCAGAGGCTGATTTCTTGGATGGAGCCCTCTCTCTCCAACTTCTTAGATCTGCACTTGGACTGCAAGATCTTCTTGTGTTGATACTCTTGGTACCACTTTGATAACTTGTTCTTCAACAATGTGATCCACTTGAACAACAATCTGAACAACAGTTTCTGTAAACTATAGGTGCCTATTTATAGGCCTTCTTCATGGTAACCGGCTGGTCCGGTCCATAACTGACTTCTGATATCTCTGATAGGTGCTGTAGACCGGCTGGAACGGCAGCTGTCAAGTCATCCAGTCATTTCTTGAAAATCTCTAACTGTCTGTAAGTGTCGAGACTTTCTGTCTTTAAGTGTCGACACTTATAGTCCAAGTGTCGACACATGTTGTGTAAGTGTCGACACAAGTCTACAAGGTGTCGACACAACTCCTTGTATGTCTCGACACAGATTCTTCTGCATGTGTCGACACTGAAATTGAGTGTCGACACAAGTACTTGTTCTTCTAGCTTTTGCTGAATTCTTATAAGTGTCGACACATCTCCTTTGTGTCGACACAACTTCTTGTGTTGAATCTGTCAAGTGTCGACACATAGTCTTCAATGTCGATACTTGCTGAGTGTCGATACAGCTCCTTGTGTCGACACACCTTCTTCTTGTTGAGACTTCAGCTGAGTGTCGACACATTCCCTTAGTGTCGACACTTGTCCTTAGAATATTTTTGTTGATCTTTCTGATCTTTGCTAAGTGTCGACACAGCTCCTTGTGTCGACACTTTCTTCAAGTGTAGAGTCTTTAGCTGAGTGTCGACACATTGTGCTGGGTGTCGACACTTACTTCATGTATTGACTCTTCTGGTTGTGTGTCGACACATTGTGCTGGGTGTCGACACATACTTCAAGTGCTGACTCTTCTGTTGAGTGTCGACACATTATTCTGAGTGTCGACACTTTAACTTAGTCTCTGCAGACTTTTGCTGAGTGTCGACACAGCTCCAAGTGTCGACACTTTCTGGTGTAGACACAGCTTCACTGGGTGTCGACACAGCTCCTTGTGTCGACACTTTCTGTTTGCACTTTCCTTCACTAAGTGTCGACACAGCTCCAAGTGTCGACACTTTCTGTCTGGTGTCGACTCTGCATCCCAGGTGTCGACACAATGACTCCAAGTGTCGACACTGCTTGTCTGGGTGTCGACACAAGTCTTCTTAAGTGTCGACACTTTCCCTCTAGGTGTCAACACATGGACTTAGAAACTTTTTGCTTTAGTCCAGTGATTTCTTAACCTGCACAAGTAAACTCAACATACATCAAATACATTATGATGTATATCATTGAGTTGGGTGAGGCTTCTTCAAATCAGGTACATTTGACCAATGTACCCAACAATCTCCCCCTATTTGGAGAAGTCATAACCCTTAGTCAATGATATACACCATTCAAAATTAAAAATTACAAAATGATGTAAAGCAGGTAATATTCAGCAGGGTAAACATAAACATGTATTAATTCACACATGTATACACATTCATCAACTCAGAACAAATAAGAAATAGACACATTCACAGAACAAACATGAAATATATGAATCAGATATTGTTCTAACATGTGACTTATACATTCTCAGTAGTTCACAAAAATGTTTTACATTCAACAGATTACAAAATAATCTTCAAGTAAATTCTTAATCTAGTTCTGGTCAGGTTCCTTGATAACTATTCCCTTGCCAGCTTGAACTTGAGCTTTGACAGGGGCATCAACAGTTTCGGCATCAGCATGCTTCTTTCCTTTCAAGTCCTTCTTCTTAAGCTCTTCAGCTTTGATCTTCTGCCTCTCAAAATAGTGATATGACTTAGGAAAGTACTTGCTAGGCTCCACTGCAGTAGGAGGTAGCTTTCCCATCTTTGCCTTTCTTCTATACTGAACTATTGCTTCCTGCCTGATCTCATGTTTTCTCCATTCTGCTTCAGAGAACCACTTGTTCCTGTCA
The DNA here is from genome assembly GCA_039583875.1 of Platanthera guangdongensis. Lineage (NCBI taxonomy): Eukaryota > Viridiplantae > Streptophyta > Magnoliopsida > Asparagales > Orchidaceae > Platanthera > Platanthera guangdongensis. The sequence continues at coordinate 65,377,138 of CM077166.1, read as the reverse complement.
TGAGTATTGTCCTTGGCAGCTTTCCAGGCAGTTAAAATTATATTCCTAGAGGTAGGGCTCCACTGTTCAAAGTCTGGCCTTTGTTCTGCTTGTTCCCTAAACCTCTTCTTTGACAACCTTGTCTCTTCTTCTTTCTGTAATGCCTCTTGCATGGCTTCATATATAGGTTGAACAACCTTTTCAATATGGACAGTGTCCTTGCCCCCAGATGGGCTTTACATGGTCTGTACCTCAGCATGAATCATTTCAAAGTCTGCAGGTGGATAAATGACCTGAGCTACTTCTGGTTGCTCACCTCCAAGATAGGCAGGGTTAATGCCTGATTCAGCAACATCTTGGTCATCACACAGAGGAGGGTATCCAAGTGTAGCCCTGATTGAATTTGATATCCATTTTGCATGCTCAGAACTTTCCTTGACTAACACTCTCTCCCCCTTTATGACTTCTCTAGCCATGTGATCTCTGACATCATCCTTTTGAAATCTGATCTGACTATCCAAGTACCTGATGCCATCTTTAAAGTAAGGTTTAAGCTTTTGAAGTTGTTTAGATATGACCTTTTGGGAGGCTTGGATTGCAGTCTTTACAGCAGAAATTTCCTCTTGAAATACTTTATCAAAATCAGCTTTAGCAGCAGCAGTAGATGTAGAAGGTTCAGCAGCCTTGTTCTTCAACTCAGTGACTATAGCATTATGGGAGGCAGTCAAATTGTCATTCATTCTTAATTGATTCTCAAGAACATATCCTTGTTTCAATGCTATATCATCCACCTGTGCCTTGATCTTCTCTTGGTGTGTTGCCAAATACACCACTGCATTTCCACCTTTGTGGAAGCAATTAGTCATTTCCTTTTTGTTAAGGTTCATTTCAAACCTTATAGACTTTATTTCCTGTGCCAGATCAAATTGAAGTGATTTCTGCCCTTCATCTACATACTTCTCTATTGCCTGCCTTTGCTCATCCAACTTTATCTGTAGGGCAACCATTAAAGCACTATAATCAGCAGTTGAAGCTTGCTGAACTATAGGCTGTGGTGCAATTGATTGCAGAGCCTTCTTGTAACTCTGGCTCCTTCTCTTGAATACATAGAGTTTCTTTTTCCTTGCCCTTGCAGTCTCCTCATCTTCAGAGGCAGATGTACTGGCAATATCAACCCTATCCTTAGGGCTTTAAGGCTTGTCAGCTTGCACATCTTGTGCCTTCTCAGTTTCTTGCCTTATAGGCTCTTCCAGAACTTGCATTTGCTCCCCCTCAGCAGCAGCATTCTCTCCTTCAGCAGCATCAATTTTCTTGTCAAAATCTGCTTGATCCAGATTTAGGAACAAGTCTTCCATTGTGTATTCTTGTGGTGAAGAAGCTGGAGAAGTTCTTGGTTCTTCAACCACAGGATCAGGAATTACTTCAACAGCAGATGTGTCTTCTATAACAACATCTGGAGCTTGACTAGGCAGCTGAGTTTGCTGAGGAACATCAGACAAATCAGCATCTTCTATAAGATATTCTAAAGTATTTAGGTCAGTGAGTACCTCTTGGATGATGGTGGTGGCTTGCTTACTGGCCAGTGTAGATGGTTCTTCTACAACTGGAGGCTCCCCCTGGCTTTGATCCATGTGGATGGGGCTAGCCTATGGTAGCTCCCCCTGGATCTCAGCATTCTCTTGAGCAGCAGGGGTCTTCACTACAGCCTCTTCCTCTTGATCATCAGGAGTGAAAATAACATGTTCTTCACTACCTGAACTGCTTGTGGACACTTGTTCCACAGGAGCTGTCTTCCTTTTCTTCTTTGGAGGAGACTCCTTCTCAGTAACTACCTTCTCTTGGGTTGGTATTTTCTTGGACAACACCCTGTCCCATCTTGAGAAGATCCTTTGATCCATCTTCCTCATGTGGTTGATCTTGTTTCCTGTAGCAGTATTCATTACCTCTGGTATGGTACCAGCTAGGTAGAGACTAATGATCCTGCCCAGATTGGGCTTTTTCAAGCTCTCCTTAATCTTCTCATAAACCACTATAGACCAGTCAGTTCTTAGAGCAAAGATAATTCTAGTCATAATTCCAAACATATAGGCAGACACTCTGTCATGCCCTCCAGGCTTGCTGAGTAAGACTTTTCCCACTATCTCAGACATGAACTTCCCTTGATTATTCATGCCTTTTCTGTTGAAAACAGATCCTATCTTCATCTTAGGATCAAGTCCACACCAGGTTAAAGCTTCCCTGGTCTTTGAAGCAGTAACCTCTTCTTCATCTTGAATTTTTGGTAGCTGAAGCACCTTCCTCAGATTTTTAGGTGAAACCTTGACCTTAGTTCCATGAAATCTGGATTTGATTCTGAATCCAGATTCATCTACTGCAGCTCCATTAAGAAATTCAAGTACCTCCTTCTTCCAAATCTTTGTAGGTTCTGACACTAGATATTCTAGTCCAGAATCGGCGAATAGGGTTACAATCGCCTTGATTTCTGCATCTGCATCGTCGAACGCGCCGCGCACAAGCTCATAACCCTTGTTAACGTTCTCCTCAAGCTTAGGAGCCATTGAGGTTTGTAGAATTTGTCTTTAGAAAAGAGAGGTATCGACACAGTAGTTTTGGTCTCGAAACTTTGAAAGCGTGTCGACAAACAAAGACAGAACCCTATTTATACCTTTCTGATTTTGAAGATGAACAGGCGGGACAGTTAACTTAAAATGTGTCGACACTGGATATAAGTGTCGACACTGACTTATAATGTCTCGACACACATGTGTCGACACAAGTTTAGTCAACAGATTTTATGTGTCGACACTTGGTTATGTGTCGACACAACATAACTCGACACATTGTCGAGACTTTACTTAGAAAATTCTGAGTAAAACATAAGTGTCAACACCATATTGGATGTGTCGACACCTACTTGTCATGTGTCGACACTAACATTCTGAAGTGTCGACACCAACATCCTAGATGTGTCGACACCTACTTCCTGAAGTGTCGACACCACTATTCTGTGTCGACATAGACTTGTCTATGTGTCGACACCTTTTTACTTAGTCAATTTTAATTCTGTAAACTTACTCTAAGTTTATCATTCCTAGTTCAATTTTGAATCTATTGAACTTAGCTTCTTCTAGGGGCTTAGTAAACATATCAGCTATCTGATTATCTGTTTTAACATATTCAAGTAAAATATCTTCTCTTTCTACATGTTCCCTAAGAAAATGATATTTAATTTCAATATGTTTAGTTCTACTATGTGATACAGGGTTATTAGCAATTGAAATAGCACTTGTAGAATCACAGAAAAGTGGAGTTCTACTTACCTGAAATCCATAGTCCTCTAGCTGATGTTGTATCCATAGAAGTTGAGCACAACAACTTCCTGCAGCCACATACTCTGACTCAGCTGTGGAGATAGCCACACTGGTTTGCTTCTTGCTACTCCATGAAATTAGTCTCCCACCTAGGAATTGACAGGTTCCAGTAGTGCTCTTTCTATCCTCTTTGCATCCTGCAAAGTCTGCATCTGAATAACCTGTTAGATCAAAATCTCCATTCCTAGGGTACCAGAGGCCTAGATAGGGAGTGCCCTTTAGATATCTCAATATTCTTTTGACTGCTGTCAAATGAGACTCTTTAGGGCAGGCTTGATACCTGGCACAAACACATGTAGCATACATGATGTCAGGTCTACTAGCAGTCAAGTATAATAGGGAGCCAATTATCCCTCTATACAAGGTTTCATCTACAGGTTTCCCTGCATCATCCTTGCTAAGAGACATACTTGACCCCATAGGAGTCTTCATGGTGCTGGATGAATCCATACCATACTTCCTTTTGAGTTCTAGGGTGAACTTGGACTGACATATGGATAAACCACTTTCAGTCTGTTTAACTTGGAGACCCAAGAAAAACTTCAGCTCTCCCATACTACTCATCTCAAACTGACCTTGCATAAGTTTTGCAAACTTTTTGCAAAGGCTGCTTTCAGTAGACCCAAATATAATGTCATCTACATATATTTGGACTAGAATTACTTTGCCTCTAGATTCCCTAAGGAATAGAGTCTTATCTATTTTCCCCCTTGAGAACTTGTTCTCAATGAGGAAACTAGATAGGGTTTCATACCAAGCCCTAGGGGCTTGCTTTAACCCATATAAAGCTTTCCTAAGTCTATAGACATGATGAGGTGGAGTTGGATCAACAAAACCTGAAGGCTGCTCCACATAGACTTCTTCTTTAAGATTACCATTTAGGAATACTGACTTGACATCCATTTGGTATACCTTGAATCCTTGATAGGTTGCATAGGCCAAGAACATCCTTATGGCTTCCAGTCTGGCTACTGGAGCAAAGGTTTGATCAAAGTCAATACCTTCTTCTTGCCTATATCCTTTAGCAACCAGTCTAGCTTTATTCTTAATGATGACCCCTTGTTCATCCATCTTATTCCTGTAGATCCACTTAGTTCCTATTACATTGTGGTCTTTAGGTTTAGGAACAAGTTCCCAAACCTTGCACCTCTTGAACTGATTAAGCTCTTCTTGCATTGCTTCAGTTCATTGTGGATCTTGTATTGCTTCTTCAAACTTCTTAGGTTCAACTTGTGACAGAAAGCTGCAGTAGATTGCTGCATTCATGTTTCTACTCCTGGTTTGAACTCCTTGTCTTGGATCTCCAATAATCAGCTCTACTGGATGATCTCTAAGATGCCTGTGGGCTGGAGGCATCCTAACTTCTGGTTGAACCACTTCAGCATCTGCATCATGCTGTATACCTTGGATTTCTTCAGCAATTGGCACATGTAGTTCTCCCCCTGGACAACAGCTTCTGTCTTCTACTTGCTGTCTTGCAACAGGCACTTCTTCTATAGTAAGCTTGTCCATTTTCTTTGTTAAACCTGTGGGGCTGCACACACTACTAGACAACTCATTATTAATAAGTTTAGTCTCATCAAAAACTACATGCACTGATTCTTCTACAACTTGTGTAGTCAAGTTGTAGACTCTATAAGCCTTACTATTATTGCTGTACCCAACAAAAATTCTCTCTTGGGACTTGGCAGCAAACTTAGTTAAGTAAGACTTCCCATTGTTAAGTATGAAGCATTTATAACCAAAGATCCTAAAATAGGATAGATTTGGTTTCCTGCCTTTCACAACTTCATAGGGGGTCTTATTTAGCCTTTTAGTGATGGTAGCCCTATTTATAACATGGCATGCAGTATTAACTGCTTCAGCCTAGAAATATTCTGGCAGTGATGTATCACTTAGTAGGGTCCTACCAGCCTCTATCAAGGTTCTATTCTTCCTCTCAGCAATGCCATTTTGCTGAGGTGTTCTAGGTGAAGAGAATTCTTGAAATATCTCAAAGTCTTCACACAGTTTTGTCATGTTATCAGACTGAAATTCAGTACCATGGTCACTTCTAATCTTGACCACTGTACTGTTTAGTTCATTCTGAATTTGTTTGACAAAGTTATGGAAGACACTAGGTGTTTCAGATTTCTGTCTTAAGAAGAACACCCAGGAAAACTTTGAGTAGTCATCTACAACTACAAAGGTATAGACCTTCCTACCTAAGCTGTGAACTGGCATTGGACCAAAAAGATCCATATGCAAGAGGTATAAACACCTCACAGCATCTTTGTTTTCTATGCTTCTAAAGGTGGATTTAGTCTGCTTGCCCTTTTGACAAGCTGAGCAAATACCATCTTTAACACACTTAACTTGAGGACCATTCCTCACTAACTCTTTGTTAAAGAGTTTGCTAATAGTCTTGTAGTTAAGATGGGCAAGCCTCTTGTGCCATTTGACACAATGAGAGACTGTCTCATCAGCTACAAGACAAACTGGAGAACCATTGTTCTCAACCATAATGTCTAGGCAGTAGACATTCCTCTTCCTATAACCTGTCAAAATGATCTCTTGATCACTTGACCTCTTGATATGACAACCATTTTTAACAAATGAGATGTCATACCCTACATCACTTAATTGACTTATACTTATTAGGTTGTGTTTCAACCCTTTAACATAAGCCACTTGAGTAATGGTAACTAAGTTTTTAGAAATGTTACCAAATCCTTTGATGATTCCTTTTTCAGAACCACCAAAGGTTACTTTTGGACCATCTTTTACTGGAATGTAGTCCTTTAGTAATCTTCTAGTTCCAGTCATATGTCTGGAACATCCACTGTCCAAGTACCATGTTGGGGTATGGCCACTTGGACTTACCTGCGAAATAGATTAATGAATCTTAGAACCCAAAGAATTCTTGGGTCCTTGGTACTTGTTAGTCTGCAATCTGACAAAGCTACCCACTGCCTTTCCAACAGGTAGTTTGGTACTCACTTTGGCACTAGCATTGTGCCAACAGTCCACTGCAAAATGGCCAACTTTGCCACAGCACCAACATTCAAACTTATTGTACCTTTGCTTAGGTACTGCCTTGGCTGACTTGTCTAAAGCAGGCTTGTTGAATGTTGGGGCTTTGCCCTTGGACTTGGACTTGGACTGCTCAGTCCTTGCAGGTCTAGTAAAGCCCAGTCCAGCCTTGCCTTTATGATGAACAAAATCATCAATTAAAGGTAACACTGACTTAGGTTTAGAAAACCTAGCAACTAAGTCCTTCTCCTTCTGAAGATTGATCTCCAGACTCTTAATTTGATCATTCTTAAATGATATAGTACCCATTTGAATCACTGTTATGTGCTTCAACCTGGCTATCTCATTCAGTTTTTGATCAAAAGACTTCTCAAAATCTGTTGCTGCATCTTTAAGAATAGCAATTTCCTTTGCCTGACTTTTGGCTAGGGTCTTGCTTTTCTTGTAAGCCTGCAATAGCACCTTATATTCATCTATAAGCTGATGAATATCATCCTCAGATTCAGATACATTCTCATCACTTGATGAAGAAGAATCTGAATCTGAACTAGAACAAGAAACTGAATTTAAACTTGAACTTTGTACCTGACTGGGTCCTGGCTGCTCCAGGATTTTGGCACTCTCTGTCAAAGCCATTAGCCCTTGGCATTGACTGTCTTCTTGTTCATAAATAGACTCCATGATCTGCATGAATTCTTCCTCTTCTTCTTCAGCAAACAACCCTATGTAGGCTTCAGCATCAGACTCAGATTCTGAAGAAGAAATATCTGATAGAGTCTTCTCTTTCTTGGCTACAAAAGACTTCTCTTTCTTTCCTTTGAAATGAGTCTTTTTCCTGTCACCAGATTCTTTCCTCTTTTCAGGACAGTCTGCAATAACATGGCCCTGTCTATTGCAGCAATAGCACACTATCTTTGAACTAGTTGCCTTGCTAGATTTTGTCCTTTTCTTGTCATTCTTTGAAGACTTCTTTTTCTGATAAGAGTCTTCCTTTCCATGTGATGTAGAAGTCCTTGACCTCCACTGTTTCTTTTTCAAAAACTTCTGAAAGTGTCTAGTGAAAGCAGCAAAGTTTTCATCACTTTGACTGCTTTCTGACTTGGTGCTGACTGTTTCATCTGACTCTGATTCAGCAATCTTTGGAGGTGGAGTTGGTGATTTATTCCTGCACTTCCTGGGGACATCTGTCTTGAAAGAAACTGATCTTTCCTTGTGCTCAGTCCTTGTTGATTTCTCCTCCTCCTTCCTCACTGTCATTTGCATTTCATATGACAACAACTTGCCAAACAGTGTAGGAGGAGGAATTTCTCCCAACTTAGCCATTTCTCTAATGACACAGATCTTTGTGTCCCAATCTTTGGTTAGGGACCTTAAGAACTTATCATTTAGTTCATAGTTACTGAACTCTCTTCCATAAGACATGAGTTCATTAACTATTCTGTAGAACTTCTTGTAGCACTCAGTTATGCTATCACCTTTTCCTTGTCCAAAGCTCTCATACTCCTGATTTAGCAAGGATTTTCTATCTTGTCTCACTTCTTCAGATCCTTCCATATACACTATAAGAGTGTCCCACATCTCCTTGGCTGTCTTACAGTGTATAAGATTCTGAAATGTTGCATCATCTATGGCACTTACAATAATGTTTTGTGCCCTCTTGTCCATTGTGGCTAGGACAATCTCATCCTTAGTCATCTCAGAGAAATCCTTTGGAGTTCTCTGATTTGCATCTAGAACTGAAATCTTCATGGACACATAAGACCCTTCCTTTACTGTGATGTAGATTCTAGGGTCTGAGGCCTACATAAACAGCCTTACACTTTCCTTCCAGATCCCAAAGATCTCTTTCCTACATATGGGAAATTTCATGGAACCCAATTCCTTGTGATTCTCAGAGGAACCCATGTTTCTTGATTTTCTTGAATTTCTTGAATCTGTGTTTTGCCTTACACTGAATCTGCCAAACAAGATCTCCTCAGACTGTTAGTCCTTTTTGAGTAACCTGCTTCTGATACCACTTGAAAGATATGGTACCTAAACACCTAAAGGGGAGGGGGGGTGAATAGGTGACCTAATCCTTTTTACACTTTAATGGCAGCAAACAGTTCTATCACAAAATCTACTTTACTTTTGCACAGCAATAACACAGCATACACAGTCACAGCACAATCACAGCACAACATACACAAGGTTTTATAGTGGTTCCCCAAGATATGGGTACATCCACTTTCCCCCTTCGACTATCTAGCAGTGTACTCGATTCGGCCAAACTCCTCCACTGTCTCAGAACCCAAATTGGTTCCTACACCTCAGGCCCAAAGCCTTACAACTCAGCTTTATCCCCATGCCTACACTCAGCCAATCAAGGCCTACACTCAGCCAACCAAGGCCTACACTCAGCCAACCAAGGCCTACACTCAGAGATCTCAATCTCCTACACTCAGGCTCTCAAGCCCTACCCTCAGCCTTTATAAATATAGGCTTACAATTCACTCAGATCCAAAGGATCCTACAAGTTAAAAATGTATTACAGATATTAACTCTACAACTCAGAAATAAAAGAAGGGAGTTGAGAGTTTCTTGATGAGTTCTTGGAAGAACTCAGCTGGATTCAATCTGACTTAGCTTTCTTCAAAGCTTCTTGAGTAGAACTGAATAAGATTGAATTCTCCTGCAGTAGTTCCTTGACCTCTGCCACTTAAGATCCAGAATGAATCTGAATCCTTCTTCTCAGCCTAGTTCCAGAGGCTGATTTCTTGGATGGAGCCCTCTCTCTCCAACTTCTTATATCTGCACTTGGACTGCAAGATCTTCTTGTGTTGATACTCTTGGTACCACTTTGATAACTTGTTCTTCAACAATGTGATCCACTTGAACAACAATCTGAACAACAGTTTCTGTAAACTGTAGGTGCCTATTTATAGGCCTTCTTCATGGTAACCGGCTGGTCCGGTCCATAACTGACTTCTGATATCTCTGATAGGTGCTGTAGACCGGCTGGAACGGCAGCTGTCAAGTCATCCAGTCATTTCTTGAAAATCTCTAACTGTCTGTAAGTGTCGAGACTTTCTGTCTTTAAGTGTCGACACTTATAGTCTAAGTGTCGACACATGTTGTGTAAGTGTCGACACAAGTCTACAAGGTGTCGACACAACTCCTTGTATATATCGACACAGATTCTTCTGCATGTGTCGACACTGAAATTGAGTGTCGACACAAGTACTTGTTCTTCTAGCTTTTGCTGAATTCTTCTAAGTGTCGACACATCTCCTTTGTGTCGACATAACTTCTTGTGTTGAATCTGTCAAGTGTCGACACTGCTTCTTGGTGTCGACACATAGTCTTCAATGTCGATACTTGCTGAGTGTCGACACAGCTCCTTGTGTCGACACACCTTCTTCTTGTTGAGACTTCAGCTGAGTGTCGACACATTCCCTTAGTGTCGACACTTGTACTTAGAATATTTTTGTTGATCTTTCTGATCTTTGCTAAGTGTCGACACAGCTCCTTGTGTCGACACTTTCTTCAAGTGTAGAGTCTTTAGCTGAGTGTCGACACATTGTGCTCGGTGTCGACACTTACTTCATGTGTTGACTCTTCTGGTTGTATGTCGACACATTGTGCTGGGTGTCGACACATACTTCAAGTGCTGACTCTTCTGTTGAGTGTCGACACATTGTTCTGAGTGTCGACACTTTAACTTAGTCTCTGCAGACTTTTGCTGAGTGTCGACACAGCTCCAAGTGTCGACACTTTCTGGTGTAGACACAGCTTCACTGGGTGTCGACACAGCTCCTTGTGTCGACACTTTCTGTCTGCACTTTCCTTCACTAAGTGTCAACACAGCTCCAAGTGTCGACACTTTCTATCTGGTGTCGACTCTGCATCCCAGGTGTTGACACAATGACTCCAAGTGTCGACACTGCTTGTCTGGGTGTCGACACAAGTCTTCTTAAGTGTCGACACTTTCCCTCTAGGTGTCGACACATGGACTTAGAAACGTTTTGCTTCAGTCCAGTGATTTCTTAACCTGCACAAGTAAACTCAACATACATCAAATACATTATGATGTATATCATTGAGTTGGGTGAGGCTTCTTCAAATCAGGTACATTTGACCAATGTACCCAACACCGTGCACTCAGGGCACATTCTCGGTGAACACGGTCAAAGCCCGCCGACTCCCACCGTCCCAAGGACGGCTCAACAATGAGCAATTTGTCTTCCCGGCATGGGTCACGATAATTTAAACCATAGACCGCCGAAGACCCTCATCTATGCCAATGGCTCTAATCCGAACGACATAGAACGGGTATGGTTCCATCTAACCCGTGCTCACATCGCAATGTTAATTTAAAACATATGCGCAGGTCAAACTTCTCCCGAGTCCCGTTTAAATCACATAACCCGGTTATGTTCAAGTTTTCTCCCAGGACACCAAGTTGTCAGGATCACACATCCGCCCAGTTTTCCGGGTGCACCTTAGGGTTAATCGCCAAGGCTCCCTATTGCAATCTACCACGTAGAATACTCGAAAAACAAACATTCGCACGTAGTCTTCTCCAGCATTTATGCAATGCAACATCACCGATCCAGACCAACATGTCTGGATAGGCTTCACACATCATGCCTATGTGCATTCTCGATTACAGAATCTACACAACGGGGACTTCACATATATACCTGAAGGAACGCCTCCAACTCACCTCAAACTAGCGAGATCGGGCTTCATATGCAAAAGAAGTAGAGCTTCACATGCTCAAGTATAGAATCGTTACCCTAGCGTTCTTCCTTGGCGCCATGGAAAAGTACGCGAATGAAAAGCACCGTAATCTCTTTGCCTTCGTAGATCCAAAGGCGACTCTCGATTTGGAGCTCTAAAACTCCTCCAAAGACTGGATCTAGGATTCTTCTTCCTCCTTTGCTCTTCCCTCTCTCTAGGATTTAGACAGAGAACCAGCAGAAAATAATAAGGGTTTTGAAACCCTTCTCTCGGGTATAACCCCTTTGGGATAACCACAGCCATCGGATCCCACAAAAAGAAACACACGGCTACAATCCAGGTATGACCTGGACGAATGGTGCTAAACACCGCATGGTACACCAACAGGAGCAGGACACGTCCGCATCAATGTCGTAATAATTAGTCAACTCTCGCCAATCCCGTGTGTCGACACTCCGCGTCGACCGAGTCAGACACGCGATAAACAGCCCCGCGCTCAATGATCGTCGAACCAAGATCGCCGACCGCTGCCAGATTGTCGAATGGAGATCTATAGCCCGATCGTCGAATGCAACACTCTGGCCAAATCATCGAACGCGTGGCCCGATCGTCGAACCCACGGCCCGATCGTCGAACCCAGAAAATTGTCTGTTCGACGAACACGCGGCCCGATCGTCGAACACAGATAGCTGGCCAGATCGTCGAACCTAGAAAGCTGGCCCGATCGTCGAACGCAGCATTTTTACCAGATCGTCGACCGCTGCTCGACGATCGTCGAACACAGATTTCTGCCTGATCGTTTTGGCAGATCTTTGAACTACGCCGACACGCCTTGGGACATGCCCGTGTCTCAGGCCGTGTATCCCTACCAAATTCTAAATTTGGTACAGATTCGTCACCCATCGCTCTTTTGAGTTTCGGGGCGTTATAAGCTGTGTCGACATCATCAAGACTTGTGTCGACACATGGACTATGTGTGTCGACACATGTGAAGTATTCACTCGACATTCTCTGTTGCTGAGTCAAAGTCCAATGAAGGTTGAAGTAATACAACTGGAGACTTGACAACTGTCATTACTGACATTACTGTCACATCTGTCAGAGGTGTCAGAAGACCGTTTGGAACTAGAACAACCAGTAACCATGGATGAAGCCTATATATAGATATGCTCTCTCAACAATTGAGAGGCTACACATATATTCCATAAATTGTGAAGAAGTGATCATGAACACGATCAGTGAATAAAGAATAATCTCTGAAGGATTGAGGATCCAGAAGAAGAGAAAGAAGAAATAGTCAACAGATTGTAGAGAGAGAAAAACAAGAAGGAGAGAAGTCCTCATCCAGAGAAGGCAGATCCTAAACAGTCTCCCAGAAGAATTCAGATCAATTCTGAAGAAGAATTAAGATTAATTTCTGAATAAGAAGGAAGTTGATTGAAGATCAACTCCAACACCAAGAAGATCAACCTTACTTTGTTCAGATTCAAGAAACTTTGAAGAAGCTAAGACAGGTTGATCCTTAAGTAATCAGTTCTATCAAGAACTGATCAAGAAGCCTTCAACCAATTCTATCTCCATCTGGTTGAAGATATTATCAAATTTTCATCAATAACTTTTGTAGGATCTATAATAGATCTTAGTGTAGGAGATTTATTTCTCTGAATAGTAAGCCTAAATTATAAAGACTAAGGTAGAGCTGAGTGCTTGAGGTAGGGGAATCTGTTCCCTGAGTTGTAGGCCTGGGAAAGAGGCTGAGGTAGTGCTTTTGCCTGAGTTATAGGAGTGGGGTTTCACTCTGAGTTGTAGGCCTGTGAAAGAGGTTGAGGTAGGGCTTGTGCGCGAGTTGTAGGAGTGTGGATTTACTCTGAGTTGTAGGAACCATTCATGGTTCTGAGCTGTAAGATCTGCGGATCTGAGAAGGAAGAAGGAAGTAAGGCTGAATCTACTACACTGCTAGATAGGCGAAAGGGGAAAGTGGATGTACCCATCATTTGGGGAACCAATATAAATCTGGTGTGCAATCTGTGGAATGTTGTGTTTATGTGAATGCTGTGCTGTGAAGTCTGCTGAATAAATTGCTAAACTAGATTGATTTTTCTGCCTCAGTTAGAAAAAGAATTGAACCTATTCAACCCCCTCTAGGTGTTTAGGACATCTTGAAACCAATTCTTTCACCTGCCAATAGCAAAATCTCGCTGCTTTGAAATTATTGAAATACCAGGAGGTCGGTTTACCAATAGCCATACTCCGCTATTCTGAACAGCTATTCCCAGCCCACCAGGGGCAAAAAAGCAGACCCTCAAGCCGGGCGAGCTGCTCAAGCAGAGCGAGCTGCTCAAGCCGGGTGAGCTGCTCAAGTCGGGCGAGCACTAAGGCCGGGGAGGGTGCACGCCTCTCGCCGTACCTACCCTCTAAAACAGGACGGGGCGGGTGCCAGCCTCTCGCTGAACCCGCCCCCTAAAACAAGGCCGGGGCGAGTGCCGGCCTCTCGCCGCACTCGCCCCCTGAAGAGGGACTGGGGCGGGTGCCGTCCACCTGCCATACCTGCCCATAGAAGAAGGCCGGGGCGAGTGCCAGCCTCCCGCCGCACTCTCCCCCTGAAGAGGGGCTGGAGAGGTAGTCAGCGTCCCGCCGCACCTGCCCTCTAGAATAAGGCCGGGGTGAGTGTCGGCCTCCCGCCGCACTCGTCCCCTGAAGAGGGGCCGGGGCAGGTGTTTGCCACCCGCCGCACCCTCCCCCTAGAAAAGGGTCGGTGCAAGTGTCGGCCTTATGTAGCACTTGCCCCCTGAAGAGGGGCCGGGACGGGTGCCGACTTCCCGCCACACACGCCCCCTAGAACAAGGTCGGGGCAAGTGTCGGCCTACTGCCGCACACGCCCCCTAAAGAGGGGCCGGGGATGGTGTCGGCCTCCCTTCGCACTCCCGCACTAAAGGAGTATACCAGCACTAGCAAGCTAGGAAAATGTTTCCTCCCCCTACTAGTATATCAAGCAGATCAATAATAAATTGGCACCATAGGAGTGCAAAACCCCCGAAAAACATAAAAATGTATAGCAAGTCTTATGCCTTACTTAGGGACCCCGCTGAATATAAGGTTGTACAGGAGGGATATAGGGCTTGTTGGTCCTACGAGCTGGTGGCTCGGGTTGTTGGTCGATATCAGGATGGGTTGGTCCTGCAAGCTGGAGGCTCGGGAGGGTATTGTTATACCAGGTTCATTTTTATATGGTGGGTCACTTGGTACTAGTTCAGTCGGCACACCAATATATATACGAAGACTCTGGTGCGGAGTGTAGACCTTTGGGGAGACCGGTACGATGTCTATACCAAGGTTTGGAAGACTATATCCCCTAAGAGCACACCCGACTATGGAAGATTGGTAGTCTCCACTAAGAGTATGCAGGGGCTCCACTGTTGTGTTCTTAGCGTTGAGGCATACGAGAGGTCTAGGCCTAGTAGTGTGACTGCCCACCTAGGAGTGGAGACACCCGCTCCACTACCACCGTGAGCTACGATGGTTGGTACCTAAGAGGTTGACAACCTCCAAAAAGTGGGGAACCATGAAAGGTCTGTACACAGAGTCGTGTATGTGAGTACATAATCATTGAATTGCTAGCATGGCATAACATACACACTTGTAGTGTAACATCCCATGTTATTTCTAGACCCCTTAACTTAGATTGGGTTGGGCATGGGGTGGGTGTTAAGAAAATTAGCTAGGTTTGACCCTAGGTAGTAGGTTGTAGCCATGTGGGGCCCACTAAAGGGCCAAAGTCAAATTAGGTCAAACTAGCCTAAATAGGAACCCTAGCCACACCCTGACCCCACCACATTGCCCTAACCCTTAAATAATCTAAGTGGACCCTAGGACATGTCATTAGGTCAACCCTTTGACCCTAGTTGACCAAAGTCAACTATAGCCCTAAGTTGGTCAAATCTATACCTATAGACCCAATTAGCCCAAGTAGGGCACCACATTGACCCAACCCAAGTTGGGTGGTGCCATTAGACCAATGACCACCAAGTGGGGTTAGCCCACTCATCATGGTTGGCCAGGTCAACTCAAAAGTCAACTTAGTCAACATAATTAACCTAAAGAAGAAAATGAGGGCTAAGCCCATTCCCAATAGGCAAAGCCCACCCAACATGGCCCATTATCAGCACAAGGTATCAAAGACCACCCCTACCCCTCTGTTTTTACAGTGTGGTCACATGAAAAGGGGCATTTTGGGGAATTCACCTAAAAGAGGAGAGAGAAGGTGGGATTAAGAGGAGGAGGCCATTTGGCCTTGGCTTCTTCTACCCAAAAAGGTGATGGTCGGCCTCCTCAGTAAATTTCAGCAGGAATTGGAAGCATGGTGGCCACTTGGCACCATTGGTGACACAACCAAAGCCCAAACCGAGCTCACCTTGGAGTTATCTCCACATACAGTCCTCCCCAGCTCAAACCGACCACACCATCAACTTCAGTGAGTGGAATCGAGTGGAGAACGAGTCCTGGAGTAGATCTTTTGGTAAGAATCAAGGTTTTGAGCTGGAGATCGCCGGAGCATCTCAACCATGGCGAACCGCCGCCGCATACGCCACTAAGGCCAGATTCAGGTCCGTTTCGCCGCCTCTCTACTCGTACTAGCTTTCTAGATCCTCTAGGAGAGACATCGGGCTCAATTGAGCTCGATACCATGTGAGAAAATGGACATTTTTCCGAGCTTTTCTTCTTGCTCAGGTTCGTCGGAGAGGCCAATTCTGGCGGCCTCATCGCCGAGAATCGCTAGCCACCACCTCAATGAAGGTGGTGGCGACATCCGCCGGCGGTGGTGGTGGCTCAGCTGGCCGGAAATATCCAGGCAAGTCGGCCCAGCAGAAACCAATCTGGTTCGTTGGCTAATTGGAGATGATGACCAGATCCCGTCCATTCTACTTTAAGATTCTTGCTAAACCAATTAAATTAAATCAAATAAAAACTATAGAATTTATGTATATCTGTCACACTTATACAGTGTTATTGCATGTCTATTTTAGGCCACTTAGAAGAATTTGTAGATCTGGTGCTTAAGATCAAAGTTGTAGCCCTTCCTCCTATCTTTAATTTACCATCTTAATCGTACAATGTGGTGCACTTTACTGTCCTGTAGGGCTATTTTGTTAGGACTGGTCCTTGAATAGGGCAGAATTTCAATTTGATGCCCAAGCCAAATCAGTAATCAACATGACCCCAAATTTTGGATGAATGCATGATTAGAGCATATTTAGCCCCTGCCAAAAATTGAGAATTTTTGGGGAAACATTTTCTACAGTTTTATTCATAATACACAAAAGTAAATAAATGCCATAATTGGAGTAATATGACTCCAAATGGCCCCAAATTTTGGTGGCATGTCCTTGGGGAGTATACATGTGCATGGTAAAACTTTCAACACATTTGTACCACTTCATATTGGGTAAACTCACTTGCATGTGTTGGTTATGTATATGCTTAGGGCGCAAATAGACAAATTTGAAATGTTGTGTATTAGGCCTATTTGGAACATCCAAAAATCATGGTATTGATTTCAGAGTCTCATTAGTGTGAATTATACCCCACATTGTAATAATGGAATTTTTGGAAGCAAAAATCCCATTATTTGGAATTTTTGAAATAATAGGACTTTTGAAAAATAAATGCAAAAATAGGCTCATCATTGAGATAAAATCCTAAATTTTTGTCAAGGTAAATATAATGTTAAGTTTCTCCTGAAATTTTTTATGTCTCTGTTTGAAGAAATTTGATAGGAGTTATGTGGAAATTACCTTTTTACCCTCATTATACTTAATTAAATAATTGATGAAAACTCTCAGTAGAAAATTTTGGAAAATTTCTTGGTGATATATCTGAGTATGAATAACCTTGTATAATTATCTCAGCATTTTTGGATGATTCAGTAAATTTTAAAACCTCATAGTGGCATTTTGGTAATATAATTAGAAATGAAATTTTGTAGCCCTTGTACATGGAAGTTCATGAAATTCCGTCTTTGGCATTATTGTACCAATATATGTATGCTGTAATTTTCTTGGGATTTTTAGTAATGAACTCCTTACACTTCATTTGGAAAATGACAATTATGTGAGATTACTATTAATTAATGAATAAATGGAAATATTTCAAGGCAAATTATGAATTTTGGTAGACAACAATAGTTTACCACGATATAACTCAAGAATAATTCCTTAGGTCAGTGGATTATAATTTGTGATACTTCATGTATTAAATGACCTAGGGGATTAATTAAATGATTTAATTAGAGGCCTTAATCACTTCAGGAAATTATGAAAATCAACATGCACACTTCATTAACCCACATCACCCTAGGATAAATTGTTAGGGGTAGGTGGCCCAAGGAATTGGAATTTCTATTTCGGGGTGGTGTTAGGTCATGGGTTGCGCTAGTGTACGTAGGTTCTACTATAAGGACCATCGGGGGATAGATCGACGGATGAGCTAGAGATTATAATTGGAATATAACCCTGGTGGGTGGAGTTGTCTTAGTGACGAGAGTAAAGTGCAAGCCTTGGATAGCAACTGGAGTGGAGGCCGACGGAAGACCGTCGCCCTTCTGAGAACATCTTAAGTCATTAGGATCACTCAAGAGTAAAAACGAGAGCTGGGGGTTAATTTTGGGTAGTCATCAACTAAAGTAAATATCCTTGAGAAAGGGAGCTTTGGGCATAATCCCATCGTAGTTCCTACTGCCCCCGAGAGCCCTTCACCGGGTATACCCTGGGCAGTCCTGGGATTAACCTTAACTCACTAAGTATAATAACCCGTAGACAAGAGTAGTCTAATAGGTTAAGACATTGTGGTTCATTCTCGCCCGTGACGGGTTTGAGGATTTTTGAATACAGGCACTATTGTGCGTTCTCACCCGCTATGGGTTGGAGGGATATATGCTGCAGGCTCGCCCGTGATGGGTTTGAGGGATTTTGAATAAAGGCACTATTGTGCGTTCTCACTCGCTCTGGGTTGGAGAGATATATATTGCAGGCTCACCCGTGAAGGGTTTGAGGTTATCAGGACATGTTGGTCCCACGAGCTAAAGGCTCGAGATGAAATACTTGCATGTGCATAAATTTAGTGGCGGGTCATGCGTTACTGGCCGATCGTCACACCGATGGCAGTACGGTGAACCAGGCGGGTGTGAGGGTTTGAGGGGCTAGTGGGTTATTTTACACTGCAGTCTGGAGGACGATCCCCGATAATGCACACCCTACCCAACAAGACTGACCAGTTGTCAGCAAAGTACGTACGCAGACTCTAGAGTGCACCTAGGACGTGTACAGAGGTGTATGAGATGGGTCTAAGGTTTGGTAGTGTGCATACCTGCCAGAAGTGTAGATTCCCGCTACGCTGCTGCCGTAGCCACAACGGTGGTACCCGAGAGTGAAGCTAGCTATCAAAAAGTGGGAACTAAAGGTCTGTGATCACAGAGTCGTTGTGTGTGATTTGCACTTGCCTGTTGCATAAATTGCATCATAATCATTCATTCATATTATGACATACGCTTCATAGATCCTTATCATATAATTTAGTACGGGCTCTTTTATATGATAAGTTAAATTTCTTGGAAACCTTAACTTATAAATTTGTATGGGCATTTTTATAAGTTAAGGTACGTTTGTGATGGTAGTGTAGTGGTAGCGTAGATTTACTTTTCTGCTCTTACTTTCAGTTCTTTACTTACTCGTACTGTACACGCTTTTACTTTTGCGATGTATACATAGAACTGCTAGTGTAGATTTACTTCTCACACTCTTACTTGGTAGCTTAGTTTCCCTATCACCTGCTTCCTTTTGTTACCCTTTGATTGTACTCCGCTTCGTCCTCCCGCACGGTGCCTAGGAGTTGCGGGGCGAGGTGCGGAGGAAACGACTTAGTCTTTTTGACTAATGGTCGGTGACCAAACTATTTTTAGGAGCTCGAGGAGATGGAGCACCAGCACGACCAGCAGGACGAGGTAACAGGGCGTGAGGAGTTGATACCACCTAGTACTACTACAATTCTACTTCAGGTGGGACGAGATTAGTTGATTATCTTCCGCTATTTTGATATTTTGAGAGGAGAGTTTATTCATATGATGTACTGGACATAAGCCCTTATTACTCTTTTATTTTTATTCTCATTGTGTACTGTATACTCATTCATTCATATATATGTTTGATTTGTACTGTGACTGTGGACTAACTGTGTTGTACTCTGATATGTTTTACTTTTATTTCTCATATTGACCTACAGGTTATATGATCGTACTAGCCGGTAGAATCGGCGTGTTGCGGTGTCAACTAACCCGTACGTTAGTGCCACCGTGAGACGGTGGTTCTGAGCATAAGACCGGGAGCCTCTTTGGTAAGGGGAGGGGTCTTACAAACTAGTATCACTTGAACAAATGATCATATGAGAAATAAGTCCACAACACTGGCTCACCCCGCTCAAGCAATAGTTTGCGGACAAACTATGCAGCGGAAGCAATGGTGTGCCCATGTTTAAAAAGTCACAGAAAATAGTCCATTTAAACAATGAGTTAGGCCAATCCAATTAGGACATCACCTTAGTTTGAATTACCAAGAGGATTTCGTAGTGTATCCGAGTCTAAAATTGACCTCGAAGATAGATTAGTTAAGGTATGAGGATACCCAAATTCACCAAGGGAAGTATTTGACGCAAGAGTCGCTCTTAAGGCTTAAATTTTGATGTCCCTACTACATCTATCGAGTGATATTATCACTTCTTACCCAAGCTGATAGGACCGCCTTAAGGAGAATTGGTGCATATAATCTATTAGTGGAATAGTAGGGTACTCATAAACTTAACACTCATACTGATGACTTGATTATGTTGAGACAACCATAGTGGCAAATACCAAAGGTAGAATAAGAATTCAAGTCTCAGAAGAAACCCAGTTTGGTTGGGTCATATGTTGGCCTCGAGAAGATTGTTGTATAAGTAATCTTAAGGGCCAAAGTTATATAGCATATCAATTAGTCTAAAGGTGGAACTCCAGTTTTAAGATTCTTAGACCTAAGGATTGAGTGCACATATAAGAGGAATGCACTATAAATATTAAGGGAATTTAGCTCGAAAGGTATGGAGGCTAATCCTTTTGTTTATTGGGCTAAATTGGTAACAACTTGAATTTCTCTAGACCCGGTTTATAAAACATGTGTCACAAACATAGTGATCTAGAAGACTTGATTAATTCAAATATTGCTCAAGTAAAGATGAGGTTTTGTATTCGCATAATCGGCAAGATAATCAACCCTCCCTAGAAGTTTGAGATATACGTAGAGGGTTGCCCGCTTGGATATATTACAATCCTAGAATGAGGAAAGTCTCCATGAGAAGTTAGAAACTTTCGCGGGCTTTTGAATCAAATCATTACTTGACACAACTTTAAGAGAGATTGTAATTTCATCAATGCATAATGACATGCTATATCCCAAAGATCGAAACAAGTTGTGTATAATCCACAAGAATTCGAACAAATGGCCTTTCGATAAACTAAAAACAAGCAGTAACGACGACACAAAGGTTTTAGGTATAAATTAAGGAATGTGTTACCACAGCAAAGCACGTTCCTAGATGCCCCAACACCTTAAACCAATTGACGTGACACGCGATTAATAATTATATCATAGGTTAAGGATTTGATTAATGAACTCAGATATATTACAAGAGAAAACCAATGTGAATTGAGAATTCAGTATAAGTCGGAATGATAGTTGGAAATTCTGCATAGGTGTGTCTCTTAGGAAAGTGACTATGACTTTCACATATTAAATGTGTAGAATTGGGGAAAGTGGAAATGATGATGGATCACTGTAATCCGCGCCTACCTGACATGCTCAGGTCATAATGTTAGAAATATACAGATCGAGATAGAGTAATATCATGGTAATGTGAAAGAGTGATTACGGGTCTTAACTATGACGTGATTGGAGCCCATCACGTAAGGATTCAAATATTTGAGTAATTATGTCTATAACACTGGGGGTAGAACGATCCCAGAAAACTTAAAGTCAAGTGAAAAATCAAAATTGGAAGACGTATATTATAGGTATGATCCTTTGGATGTGACTCTGATGATCACAAGAACCAAAACAAAAGTGTTCAATGATGATTTACAGATGGTGTGTTCTCTCAAAGTGTCAACCCTTTTCAAATTTAAATGGTTTACTTACCCTTATACTTTGGGAGATAGTTTAAGTTATAATTAGAAATCTTGATAAGATAACGTCTTGCATTTAGAATATAATGGTTAAGTTACTATGGTTAGGTATGATTTAGTACTACCATGTTTGATCCTAAAAGGGGCTGGGATTTGGAGAATTAAACACAATGATGAAATATCATTACTATTCATGCTTACATGATATAGCCAGTCACTTGATCATAATGGTGAGCTATAACCTTGAATGATTCAAGTTAAGCAAAAGTCATTATATTGGAACTTAAGAATTGAAATAAGGTAACGTTATGATAAATAAGATTAATCTCCTATAACATGACATTGAAAATGTAACGACTCAATAAATTCAAATGGGGTGGATGATTAGTTGAAACATACGCATAGGTATGATCCCTTGATTATGATAACATCGAGAACTGAAACACATACGTTGATAACATCATGATCACCTTAGGAAATTCATGACTATGGAGAGATCAATTTTGGTTTGCTAAGGTGTATCTGGTGAAATTACACGAGAAGTAATGAGTGTTTCTTGATATTATCTTTATGATGAAATCGATTTGTGTCAGATCTCACCATTATTAGACATATACGTTTATAAATTTATGAATTAGAATATATATGAAAAACAATTGGGAGTCATTTATATCTATATCAATATCATTAATGATCGCTTGATGTACGCTTGAAAGGTGAACACTATGAATTATGTATTACTGTTTATGCAGAGGTGTAATAATTCATGAGTCTGGAAGAAACCAAATAATGACCTCTTCATCACATCTTAATTTTGGAGGTTGGTTAATTACTATACATAAGTTGGATCTTCATAATAAATAATATCACGATACATTGCATTTGAAAAGTCGATGTAGTATAAGCCATGCGGCATGATACGATTCTAGAAGAGAAATCTGAGATTTGTGTGCTCAATTCTATATATAAAAGTATTGATTCTCACCTACTTGGTGGTCATTGCTCGTAAGGGACACCGAACCAACGTATGATTAAGGTTTATTTAATGATAATGCGTTGAAAGACTTGGAAATATGCCAATGTAATCCTGATTATGAATATAATGAAGTATAATGAAAATACACTTGGATCGGAATATATAGAGGATACAAGTGCTCAGATACAACTGATTAGGGATCAGATATTGGAGGCTCAGAATAGGCAGGCCAAGTACTATGATGTACGATATTAAATGGTAGAGTTCCAGGAGGGGGACATGGTGTTCTTGAAGATACGTCGGGTGCATGGTGTCTCTCAGATGCGAAGTCACAATTAGCTCAACCCTCGATATAGGGGGTCGTATTTGATCCTGGAGAGGATCGGCCTCTTGGCTTACAGGCTGGAGCTGCCGCTAGAGTTAGGGAATTTGCACAACATCTTTCACATCTCCTCACTTTGAAGAGCTCTACTTCGACCAGAACAACATATTACCACTGTAGCAGGACCGGTAGCACCAGATAGATCAGTTGGTTTGGAGCCGCTCCGGAGCGATGATACGACGATTCGAGTTCTACGAAAAAAGGTTCACCTAGTGAAGGTATTGTAATCCAACCACGGACGGGACAAGCACACTTGGGAACCTATGGATCTGATGCGTGAACGGTACCCGGAGCTTTTCGCCTCAGGTGTATTTTAACTATGTTGAAATTTTCTTAAAATTCTTGTGCACAGAAACCACGTAGACCCAAACTTGAATTTCGGGGACGAAATTATTTTTTAGTTTATTGGGATTTGTAACATCCCATGTTACTTCTAGACCCCTTAACTTATATTGGGTTGGGCATGTAACATCCCATGTTACTCTTGGACCCCTCAACTTAGATTGGGTTAGGCATGGGTGAGATTTAAGGAAGACCAACTATGTTTGGCCCTAGGTAGTGGGTGGTGGCCATGTGGGGCCCACTATAAGACCATAGTCAAACTAGGTCAAACTAGCCTAAGTGGGGACCCTAGACACACCATGACCCCACCACATTGCCCTAACCCTAAAGACAATCCAAGTGGACCCTAGGGTATGTCACTGGGTCAACATTTTGACCCCAATTGACCAAAGTCAACCTTGTGCTTAATTTGGTCAAACCCACACTCATAGGCCTAATTAACCTAAGTGGGGCACCCCCTTGACCCAAACCAAGTTGGGTGGTGCCACTAGACCCATTTCCACCAAGTAGGGTCAGTCCACCCACCATGGTTGACCAAGTCAACTCCCCAAGTCAACAAGTCAACAAATTGACCAAAAGGAGTGAAATGAAGGCCAAGCCATTTCCCCTTGGACCAAGCCCACCAAAATTGGCCCATAGTCAGCCCAAGTGAACAAGACCAGTCCTACCCCTCTAAATCAGGAGAGAGAATACATGCAAGGGGGTAAAATTGGGATTTTTAGGAGAAGAGGAGAGAGAAAGGGAAATGAAGGAAATGGTGGCCACATGGCCACCCCATCAGTTAGTTTTGGCTGCCCCAAACCAGGTGGCCGACCTCCCCTCTCCATTTCCAGCAGAAAACCAGGGCTGTGAGCCACTTGGCAGCTGGGTGAAGCCTCCAAAGCTCAAAACCGAGCTAACTTTGGAGTTAACTCCACATATACCCCACCTCAGTCCAAATAGACCTCACCAACAGCTTCAGGAGATAGAAGGGAGTGGAATTCGACTGCTTAATCATGGAGAATGGTGGAGAATTGAGTTTTCGGGGTCGAGCTCGCCGGCGCACCACCACCACGGCAAACCGCCGCCTGACCCACAGCCCAGCCCCAATTCAGGTCCGTTTCACTTCACCTCTACCCATACTAGAATCCTAGATCAACTAGGGGAGATATCGGGCTCCATTGAGCCCGATGCCATGGGAGAAATGAGAGAATTTTCCAAGCTTTCTAAACCACTCGGGATCGCCGTCGCCGCCGCCTTCTGCCGCCCCATCACCGGGAAACGATAGCCACCACCACCGTGAAGGTGATGGCACCGTTGGCCGGGGGTGGCGCCGCCTCAGCTGGCCGGAAACAGCCAGCAAAGGTGCTCCAGCCAGATTCAATCCCTGCCGTTGGCTGGAGGTAGGAGATAAACGGATACCGTTAAAATGCGCTTTAAGATTCGTGCGGCTGATATTTAAAAATCAAATTATTTGATATAGATTAATGAAATGAATTGAAAATCCTGTCACACTTTTACAGTCACCTTGCATGTTGAGTTTAGGCCTCGTAGATGCATTTTAAGAACTTAGTCTCTTGATGAAAATTGTATCCAAGGGTCTTACCTTTAATTTGCCACCCTAAACATGTGATTTGGTGTAGCGTGCTGTCCTGTAGAACATTTCTCCTAGGACTGGTCCTAGGGTAGGGCAGAAATTATATTGGATGCCCAGGTCAAACTATTAATCACCATGGCCCCAATTTTTCGGCACATGCATTATTAGGGCATACTTAGCTCCTGCCAAAAGTTAGGAATTTTTATAGAATATTTTCCTATAGTTTTTGCCAAAATATCAAAATACAAATAAATGAAATATAAGGAGTTCTACACCTCCCCATGGTCCCAAATTTTGGTGGTAGGTCAGTGGGGACATCCTTGGTGCATGATAAAATTTTCAGCATCTTGGGTTCACTGCATGTTGGAGAATCCACTTGCATGTGTTAGCTTATGTTATGCCTTGGTGTGCAATTAGCAAAAATGCAAATATGGTGTATTTAGCCCAATAGTGACATCCAAAGGTCTTGAAATTATTTTCAGTGGTTCATTAGGGTAAACTTCACCCCTCAAAGTAATCATGGAATTTTTGGACTCAAAATTCCATTTATTGGAGTTTATTTTAAATATAGCTATTTTGGGAAATAAAATTGGAAAATAGGTTTTCCTTAAGTACAAATCCTAAAAGTGTGCCAAGGCATAGACAATGTCACATTTGACTTAGGAAAAATATGATTTCTCTGTTTTGAAGAATTTTGGAGTAGATATCCTAAATTCCCCATTTTACCCTTATCTTGTTAATTCTTGAAATGATGGATATATACCTCTGAAAAATTTGGAATTTATTCTAATGCTACAAAATGTTATTATTAGTTTTACATAAATTTCTCAGAATTAATGGTTGCATTGTTAGTTGTTAAATTAATACAATGGCATTTTTGGTAAATATGTTATAATATAATTTTATAGGCCATCACACAATTAATGTTGATGATACTCTGGCAATAGTCATAAATTAGTGTTCTAGAGGTTCTATAACTTTCCTGGAATTTTTGATTACATAATGCCTACACTTCATTTGGAAAAATGGAATTGTGTGAATTTGATATTAAATAGGAAATGAGAATAAATAATTAAAGGAAAATTATGAGACTCTGTAGGCAGCAATATTTTATCAATATACATCTTAGGAAAAATTGCCTAGGTCAGAGGATGCTAAATCATAGTACTTCATATGTAAAGTGACCTAGTGTTTAAATTAAAAGATTTAATTAAAGGACTATTTGGCCAAGAAAAATTATGAGAATTCATAGGGTAGTTCCCTTAGTCCATACCACTCTAGGATAAATATTTAGAGGCAAGATGCCTTAAGGTTTGGAAGATCACATTTTTTTAGGGTAGTCATAGGTCATGGTCTGCATATAACACAAATAGGTCTTGCCTTAGGGATTACCAGGGGATTGATTATCGGCAGAAATAAGAGAGTTCAACATGAGTAACCCTGGTGGGTAGAGTTGTCTTAGTGAGGGATCAATAGTGCAAGTCTTAGTTTGCAACTGGAGTGGGGGATCGGCGGAAGACCGTCGGCATCCCGGTAACACCTTAAGTCACTAGGGTTGTACTAGAGCAATAAGGAGAGCTGGGGAGATACATGGGTAGCCATCAACTAAAATAAATATCCTTGCGAAAGGGAACGCTGGGCGTAATTCCAACACAGTTTCTAGTGCCCCTTGAGAGCCCTTCACAGGGAATACCGGGGGCAGTCCTGGGATTAACCTTAAATCTCTAAGTATAATAAACCGTAGACAAGAGTAGTTTAATAAGTTAGGACATTGTTGTACCTTCTCGCCCGTGCAGGGTTAGAGAGATTCATGATATATGCTCACCCGTTTAGGGTTGGAGGGAGTTGGTATAAAGGCACTGATGTGCGATCTCACCCGTTTGGGGTTTGAGGGAGTTGGTATAAAGGCACTAATGTGCGATCTCACCCGGGTTTGGGTTTGAGGGATTCAGGACGGGTTTTGGTCCTGCGAGCGGGAGGCTCGGTATGAATTACTTGCATGTGCATAAATATCGTGGCGGGGCATGCGGTACTGGCCGTTCGTCACACCGATGGCAGTACGGTGCACCAGGCGGTTGTGAGAGTTAGAGGGGCCAGTGGGTTGTTTTTACACTGCGGTCTGGAGGACGATCCCCGATAACACACATCCGACCCAACAAGACTGACGGGTTTGTCAGCAAAGTACGTACGCGAGACTCTAGAGTGCACCTTGGACGTGTACAGAGGCGTATGAGAGGGGTCTAAGGCTTGGTAGTGTGCATACTGGTCTAGAAGCGGAGACGCCCGCTCTGCTGCTGCCGTAGCCACAGCGGTGGTACCCGAGAGTGATGCTAGCTCTCAAAAAGTGGCAACTAAAGGTCTGTGATCACAGAGTCATTGTGTGTGAGTTGCA
Organism: Platanthera guangdongensis; assembly: GCA_039583875.1. NCBI lineage: Eukaryota > Viridiplantae > Streptophyta > Magnoliopsida > Asparagales > Orchidaceae > Platanthera > Platanthera guangdongensis. The sequence continues at coordinate 65,350,182 of CM077166.1, read as the reverse complement.
CTGCCTGCGCATAAAATTGCATCATATCATTCATTCATATTAGGTCATACGCTTCATAGATCCTTATCATATAAATTAGTATGTGCTCTTTTATATGATAAGCTAAATTTCCTGGAAACCTTAACTTATATATTTGTATGGGCATTTATATAAGTTAGGGTACGTTTGTGATGATAACATAGTGGTAGTTTAGTTTATTTACTTATTCATATTACTGTTCTTTACTTTCCTTTACTGCACCGCTCTTACTTATTACTTGTACCATACTTATAACTGCTAGAGTAGAATTACATTACTTATTACAACTCTAGTTAGATATTGTCACCTGCTTCTACTTTGCTACCCCTTGTTTGTCCTCCGCTTCGTCCTCCCGCTCGGTGCCTAGGAGCTGCGGGGCGAGGTGCGGAGGAAACGACTTAGTCTTTTTAACTAATGGTCGGTGACCAACTATTTTTAGGAGCCCGTGGAGATGGAGCACCAGCACGCCAGGGAGGCAGGACATGAGGAGCAGATACCGCTTCAGAAGGCTACTACCACTACTGTGCGTCCTCAGGTGGGACGAGATCTGATGTTCTAGCATAGCTTCCGCATTTATGATTTTGTGAGAGAGAGATTTGATGTACTGGGCATAAGCCCTTTTTACTCTTTCATTTGTACTTTATTGTGGACTATTGTGATGTACTATTCATTTCTTTTACATGATTGTACTATGTGACTTGTGGACTGATAGTTTTACATATACAGTTTACTTCTTTCTTCTCATATTGGCCTACAGGTTAATGATCGTACTAGCCGGCAGAATCGGCGTATTACGGTGTCGACTAACCCGTGAGTTAGTGCCACCGTAAGACGGCGTTTCTGGGCATAAGATCCGGTAGCCCTCCTTGGTAAGGGGGAGGGGTGTCTTACAAACTGGTATCACATGAACAACGATCATATGAGAAAGAAGTCCACAACATGGGACCACCCCCGCCCGAGCATTAGTTTGCGGACAAACTATGCAGCGGAAGCAGTGGTGTGCCCATGTGTAAAGTCACATAAATGGTCCACAAAGTACAACGAGTTAGGCCAGTTTTCTTTTAACCTTACCTTTATGCAACCTCCACAGGTCGCAGCACCGCAAAATGTGGCTCCTCCCCCTCCAGCTGCCACTCCATTCCTACATACGGAGATGGGGCAGACCCCGACGGCGATTTTGGATGCCTTTAGAGCCCAGCAAGTCCCGGCTCCGCAGCCAAATCCGGGGTCGAGCTGGCTGAGTGCATTCAAGAGCCTGTCTCCACCGACGTACCGTGGGACAGAGGATGCGGTGAAGACGGAAGAATGGCTGGAGGCCATACACGAGATCTTAGCGGGCATCAGCTGCCCAGTCGGCCAGGCAGTACCTCTAGCCACCTCTGTGCTGGAGGCCCATGCGAAGAGATGGTGGAAATCAGTCCGGGAGTCTACTTATGCGGACTTTGAGCTGTCAGAGATATCATGGGAGGAGTTTGGCGATGTGTTTCTGGAGCACTTCGTCTCTGCTACGGACATAGATGCTTTGGAGGAGAGGTTTTTGAACCTCAAGCAGGGGACTAGATCGGTGATAGAGTACCAGAGAGAGTTCTCCCACTTGGCCAGATTCGCGGGGATTCAGGATACCGATGATAGGAGGTATGCGAAGAGGTTCTACCGGGGCCTTAGGGACGATTTGAGGCAGGCCTTGCTATTCATTTCTCATGGCACATCTAGGAAGATCATCGAGATGGCGAAGAAGCTGGAGGCTGACCAGCTGATGGTGCGAGCCAGAGGGAAGAGACCATTTGATGGGTCGACATCAGGTGAGAGCAGTAGGGGCTCTCAGAGAGGCAGGACCATCAGATACAGGAAGGGTGGGGGACGTCGTCGTCCCAACTTCAGGCAAGAGCAGGGGCCTCCTCCAGCATTGGCTCCCCCACCTCTACAGATGCATGATCCGAGGAGACAGGATGACCGAGGCCACCGACAAGTGGTTTGTTACGGATGCCGCCAGCCCGGGCACATCAGGTCGGAGTGCCCGCACCGATTCCATCCCCCTCCTCCTCCTCCACCTCCAGTGGCCCCAGTACAGCAGGTCCGAGGACGAGGCCGAGGACGAGGCCGAGGTCGGGGATATCACGGCAGGAGACGCGAGCAGGAGCAGATATACGCCTTGGACCTCACAGAGCCGAGGAATCCCGAGGAGGTTATCACAGGTACTTGAAGTTAATTATGAATTTTCTTGGATTTTCAATGATATATATATAGTACCTGAAACTATAGGATAACAATTAACTTTCACATAAACAAACCTCAGGCATAGTTATGATCAGCGGCAAGCCCGCTCATACTCTTTTCGACACGGGTGCTTCACACTCGTTCGTATCCGAGGCCTTCATCGACGGACTCGAAGGCGTGGAGAGGTTCCCTGGACTAGAGATGAGGGTATGTCTACCCGATGGGTCGGAGCTGCGGACCACTGCACATTGTGATATGGAGGCCGAGATTGGCGGCAAGGCATTTGAGGCGCCGACAACTATTCTGAAGTTGCAGGACTTTGACTTGATCTTGGGCATGGCCTGGTTGCATCGGAACCATGCCCAGATAGATTGCCCGTCCAGGAGGATCACGCTAAGGCATGGCGACTCTCATGTTATCGTTGAAGGTATCCAGCCTATCTGCCACCTACTGTTATCTTCTATACTGGCTGTGAAGGCCCATGAGCAGGGTGAAGAAGTTTATCTTGTCTGCTTCGAGATGGTGGGAACAGAGGCGACTATCTCAGATATTCCGGTGGTCCGGGATTTCTCCGACGTATTCCCGGAGAAATTGCCCGGGCTACCACCTGCTAGAGACTTGGATTTCAGGATTCAGCTAGTACCGGGAGCGAGGCCGGTGTCCCGGGCACCCTACAGGATGGCTCCCATGGAGTTAGCAGAGTTCAGGACTCAACTACAGGAGCTAGTCGAGTCAGGATTTGTGCGGCCCAGCTCATCGCCATGGGGAGCGCCAGTTCTCTTTGTAAAGAAGAAGGACGGATCACTGCGATTATGTATAGATTACTGGGAGCTGAACCGGTTGACGGTCCGCAACACCTATCCTCTGCCTCAGATAGATGAGTTATTTGACCAGCTACAGGGAGCCTTCTGGTTCTCCAAGTTAGATTTGCGATCCGGCTACTATCAGTTCCGTATCAGGGAAGAGGACATACCGAAGACGGCATTCAGTTCGCGCTATGGATTATACGAGTTCACGGTGATGCCTTTTGGGCTCATGAATGCTCCTACTGCATTCATGAGTCTAATGAACCGTGTATTCGAGCCTTTCTTAGACCGCTTCGTGATTGTATTCATCGACGACATCCTTATATATTCTCGGACTCAGGAGGAGCATACGGAGCACCTGGCACAGGTCCTACAGAGGCTGAGGGAGACCCAGATGTACGCAAAATTTTCGAAGTTCTAGTTCTGGCTGCAGGAGGTGGCTTTCCTGGGCCACACGATCAGTGGGGCTGGGTTAGCAGTGGACCCAGCCAAGATAGAGACAGTGAGGGATTGGCCACGGCCGAAGACCGCATCTGACATCCGCAGTTTCTTGGGACTAGCAGGGTATTACCGCAAGTTCGTGGAGGGGTTCTCGAGGATAGCACTCCCCCTCACGTCCTTGACGAAGAAGGACACAGATTTTGTTTGGTCAGAGCGGTGTGAAACGGCTTTTCAGGAGCTGAAGGACCGACTCATCTCATCCCCCATTCTTGCGCTTCCATCCGGGAGCGAAGGATTTCAGATCTACACGGACGCCTCTTATCAGGGGATGGGTGCAGTCCTGATGCAGCATGGACATGTTATTGCTTATGCTTCGAGACAGTTGAAGAAGCATGAGCATAATTATCCAGTACATGACCTAGAGCTCGGAGCTGTGGTTTTCGCCCTAAAGATATGGAGGCATTATTTATACGGGATTCATTGTGACATCTTTTCAGATCACAAGAATCTCAAGTATATCAATATACAGAAGGACCTAAACCTGAGACAGTGGAGGTGGTTGGAGTTCCTCTGCGATTATGATTACAAGATCCACTATCACCCGGGGAAAGCGAACACGGTTGCGGATGCTTTGAGCAGGAGGGCCGGCACTTCTGGACCGGAGCCCCGATTGATGTCTATGGAGCTGCTACAGATGATGGAGGACATGCACATTACCATGGTGTCCGAGACCGAGCCAGTAGTATATAGAGAGTATTTAAGCTCTGTGATCAGTGGCGATGATATACAGGAGCGCATCCGAGCACATCAGAGGCTGGATGCTGCGTTACAGCCGATTTTAAGTGCCCTAGAGAGGGGCAAGGTCGAGGACTACACGCTACAGGATGATCTTCTTCGGTTCCGTGGGCGCATCTACATACCAGCAGGAGGCAGTATCCGGGAGGACATACTCAGAGAGGCACATTGCTCGAGATATTCAGTGCACCCCGGCATCACCAAGATGTGGGCAGATTTGCGGAGGTCTATGTATTGGCCCGGGATGAAGAGGGAGATCACGGATTTTGTGACCCATTGCGAGACCTGCCAGCGTGTGAAGGCAGAATGCAAGAGCCCGGGAGGTTTACTACAGCCACTGCCAGTTCCAGAGTGGAAGTTTGAGGACATTGCTATGGACTTTGTACACGGATTGCCTCGCTCCCACTCTGGGCATGATTCTATATGGGTTATAGTGGATAGATTGACCAAGGTAGCGCGGTTTATTCCAGTTCGGAAGGATGCCCCAGTTGCAGTTCTGGTGAGATTATTTGTGGAGCAGTACGTCAGATATCATGGCATCCCCAGGACTATCGTTTCGGACCGTGATGGTCGGTTCACCTCGAGCGAGTGGAGGGCCGTGCATGCTTACTTGGGATCTCGACTTACCTTTAGTACCGCCTTCCACCCGCAGAACGACGGACAGATCGAGCGGACCATCCAGACCATGGAGGACCTGCTCAGATTATGCATATTGGATACGGGGAAGCCTTGAGAGAGGTTGTTACCATTGATTGAGTTCTCGTATAATAACAGCCACCAGGCGAGCATCAGGATGGCTCCATACGAGGCACTTTATGGGAGGAGATGCCGGACACCGCTATCATGGGTTCAGGATGTGGATACCAGGGCTCTCGGATCTGATTATATAGAGGACACTAAGGCTCAGATTCGATTGATCAGAGATCGGCTACTAGAGGCCCAGAGCAGACAGGCAAAGTATTATGATGCTCGACACCGGAAGGTGGAGTTCCAGGTTGGAGACAGGGTATTCTTGAAGATACGTCCAGTATACGGTGTCTCTCGGGTGCGGAGGCATAAGAAGCTCAGTCCACGATACATGGGGCCATACCTGATCCTGGAGCGGATCGGCCCCCTGGCTTACCGACTGCCGCTGCCACCGGAGTTGGGTGCATTACATGACGTCTTTCATGTCTCTTCCTTGCGAAGAGCTCTCCTTCGGCCGGAGCAGCACATTACTACTACAGCCGGACCGGTAGAGCCTGACAGATCAGTGAGATTGGAGCCGATCCGGATTGACGATACAGCCATCCGAGTGTTGCGGAAGAAGAAGGTCCCTCTTGTGAAGGTGCTGTGGTCCAACCATGGACGGGAGGAGCACACTTGGGAGCCGAGGGATCTGATGCTGGAGCAACACCCGGAGCTATTCGCATCAGGTACATTTAAGTTATGTCTTTAAATTTCTTGATGATTCTTGAAAATAGAACCCCGTAGACCCGAACTTAAATTTCGGGGACGAAATTATTTTCTTATTTATTGGAATTTGTAACATCCCATGTTACTCTTGGACCCCTCAAATTAGATTGGGTTAGGCATGGGTGAGATTTAAGGAAGACCAACTATGTTTGGCCCTAGGTAGTGGGTGGTGGCCATGTGGGGCCCACTTTAAGACCATAGTCAAACTAGGTCAAACTAGCCTAAGTGTGGACCCTAGCCACACCATGACCCCACCACATTGCCCTAACCCTAAAGACAATCCAAGTGGACCCTAGGGTATGTCACCGTGTCAACATTTTGACCCCAATTGACCAAAGTCAACCTTGGGCTTAATTTGGTCAAACCCACACTCATAGGCCTAATTAACCTAAGTGGGGCACCCCCTTGACCCAAACCAAGTTGGGTGGTGCCACTAGACCCATTTCCACCAAGTAGGGTCAGTCCACCCACCATGGTTGACCAAGTCAACTCCCCAAGTCAACAAGTCAACAAATTGACCTAAAGGAGTGAAATGAAGGCCAAGCCATTTCCCCTTGGACCAAGCCCACCAAAATTGGCCCATAGTCAGCCCAAGTGAACAAGACCAGTCCTACCCCGCTAAATCAGGAGAGAGAATACATGCAAGGGGGTAAAATTGGGATTTTTAGGAGAAGAGGAGAGAGAAAGGGAAATGAAGGAAATGGTGGCCACATGGCCACCCCATCAGTTAGTTTTGGCTGCCCCAAACCAGGTGGCCGACCTCCCCTCTCCATTTCCAGCAGAAAACCAGGGCTGTGAGCCACTTGGCAGCTGGGTGAAGCCTCCAAAGCTCAAAACCGAGCTAACTTTGGAGTTAACTCCACATATACCCCACCTTAGTCCAAATAGACCTCACCAACAGCTTCAGGAGACAGAAGGGAGTGGAATTCGACTGCTTAATCATGGAGAATGGTGGAGAATTGAGTTTTCGGGGTGGAGCTCGCCGGTGCACCACCACCACGGCAAACCGCCGCCTGACCCGCATCCAAGCCCCAATTCAGGTCCGTTTCACTTCACCTCTAACCGTACTAGAATCCTAGATCAACTAGGGGAGATATCGGGCTCCATTGAGCCCGATGCCATGGGAGAAATGAGAGAATTTTCCAAGCTTTCTAAAACACTCGGGATCGCCGTCGCCGCCGCCTTCCGCTGCCCCATCACCAGAAAACGATAGCCACCACCACCGTGAAGGTGATGGCACCGTTGGCCGGGGGTGGCGCCGCCTCAGCTGGCCGGAAACAGCCAGCAAAGGTGCTCCAGCCAGATTCAATCCCTGCCGTTGGCTGGAGGTAGAAGATAAATGGATGCCGTTAAAATGCGCTTTAAGATTCGTGCGGCTGATATTTAAAAATCAAATTATTTGATATAGATTAATGAAATGAATTGAAAATTCTGTCACACTTTTATAGTCACCTTGCATGTTGATTTTAGGCCTCTTAGAGGCATTTTCAGAACTTAGTCTCTTGATGAAAATTGTAGCCAAGGTTCTTACCTTTAATTTTCCACCCTAAACATGTGATTTGGTGTAGTGTGCTGTCCTGTAGAACATTTCTCCTAGGACTGGTCCTAGGGTAGGGCAGAAATTATATTGGATGCCCAGGTCAAACTATTAATCACCATGGCCCCAATTTTTGGGCACATGCATGATTAGGGCATACTTAGCGCCTGCCAAAATTTAGGAATTTTTATAAAATATTTTCCTATAGTTTTGCCAAAATATCAAAATACAAATAAATGAAATATAAGGAGTTCTACACCTCCCCATGGTCCCAAATTTTGGTGGTAGGTCAGTGGGGACATCCTTGGTGCATGATAAAATTTTCAGCACCTTGCGTTCAATGCATGTTGGAGAATCCACTTGCATGTGTTAGCTTATGTTATGCCTTGGTGTGCAATTAGCAAAAATGCAAATATGGTGTATTTAGCCCAATGGTGACATTCAAAGGTCTTGAAATTATTTTCAGTGGTTCATTAGGGTAAAATTCACCCCTCAAATTAATCATGGAATTTTTGGACTCACAATTCCATTTATTGGAGTTTATTTTAAATATAGCTATTTTGGGATATAAAATTGGAAAATAGGTTTTCCTTAAGTACAAATCCTAAAAGTTTGCCAAGGCATAGACAATGTCACCTTTGACTTAGGAAAAATATGATTTCTCTGTTTTGAAGAACGTTTGGAGTAGATATCCTAAATTCCCCATTTTACCCTTATCTTGTTAATTCTTGAAATGATGGATATATACCTCTGAAAAATTTGGAATTTATTCTACTGCTATAAAATGTTATTATTAGTTTTGCATAAATTTCTCAGAATTAATGGATGCATTGTTAGTTGTAAAATTAATACAATGGCATTTTTGGTAAATATGTTATAATATAATTTTATAGGCCATCACACAATTAATGTTGATGATACTCTGCCAATAGTCATAAATTAGTGTTCTAGAGGTTCTATAATTTTCCTGGAATTTTTGATTACATAATGCCTACACTTCATTTGGAAAAATGGAATTGTGTGAATTTGATATTAAATAGGAAATGAGAATAAATATTTAAAGGAAATTTATGAGAATCTGTAGGCAGCAATATTTTATCAATATACATCTCAGGAAAAATTGACTAGGTCAGAGGATGCAAAATCATAGTACTTCATATGTAAAGTGACCTAGTGTTTAAATTAAAAGATTTAATTAAAGGACTATTTGGCCAAGAAAAATTATGAGAATTCATAGGGTAGTTCCCTTAGTCCATACCACTCTAGGATAAATATTTAGAGGTAAGATGCCTTAAGGTTTGGAAGGTCACATTTTTTTAGGGTAGTCATAGGTCATGGTCTGCATATAACACAAATAGGTCTTGCCTTAGGGATTACCAGGGGATTGATTATCGACAGAAATAAGAGAGTTCAACATGAGTAACCCTGGTGGGTAGAGTTGTCTTAGTGAGGGATCAAAAGTGCAAGTCTTAGTTAGCAACTGTAGTGGGGGATCGGCGGAAGACCGTCGGCATCCCGGTAACACCTTAAGTCACTAGGGTTGTACTAGAGCAATAAGGAGAGCTGGGGAGATACATGGGTAGCCATCAACTAAAATAAATATCCTTGCGAAAGGGAATGCTGGGTGTAATCCCAACACAGTTCCTAGTGCCCATTGAGAGCCCTTCACAGGGAATACCGGGGGCAGTCCTGGGATTAACCTTAAATCTCTAAGTATAATAAACCGTAGACAAGAGTAGTTTAATAAGTTAGGACATTGTTGTACCTTCTCGCCCGTGTAGGGTTAGAGAGATTCATGATATATGCTCACCCGTTTAGGGTTGGAGGGAGTTGGTATAAAGGCACTGATGTGCGATCTCACCCGTTTGGGGTTTGAGGGAGTTGGTATAAAGGCACTAATGTGCGATCTCACCCAGGTTTGGGTTTGAGGGATTCAGGACGGGTTTTAGTCCTGCGAGCGGGAGGCTCGGTATGAATTACTTGCATGTGCATAAATATCATGGCGGGGCATGCGGTACTGGCCGTTCGTCACACCGATGGCAGTACGGTGCACCAGGCGGTTGTGAGAGTTAGAGGGGCCAGTGGGTTGTTTTTACACTGCGGTCTGGAGGACGATCCCCGATAACACACATCCGACCCAACAAGACTGACGGGTTTGTCAGCAAAGTACATACGCGAGACTCTAGAGTGCACCTTGGACGTGTACAGAGGCATATGAGAGGGGTCTAAGGCTTGGTAGTGTGCATACCGGTCTAGAAGCGGAGACGCCCGCTCCGCTGCTGCCGTAGCCACAGCGGTGGTACCCGAGAGTGATGCTAGCTCTCAAAAAGTGGGAACTAAAGGTCTGTGATCACAGAGTCGTTGTGTGTGAGTTGCACTGCCTACGCATAAAATTGCATCATATCATTCATTCATATTAGGTCATACGCTTCATAGATCCTTATCATATAAATTAGTATGGGCTCTTTTATATGATAAGTTAAATTTCCTGGAAACCCTAACTTATATATTTGTATCGGCATTTATATAAGTTAGGGTACGTTTGTGATGATAGCATAATGGTAGTTTAGTTTATTTACTTGTTCATATTACTGTTCTTTACTTTCCTTTACTGCACCGCTCTTACTTATTACTTGTACCATACTTAGAACTGCTAGAGTAGAATTACATTACTTATTACAACTCTAGTTAGATATTGTCACCTGCTTCCACTTTGCTACCCCTTGTTTGTCCTCCGCGTCGTCCTCCCGCTCGGTGCCTAGGAGCTGCGGGGTGAGGTGCGGAGGAAACGACTTAGTCTTTTTGACTAATGGTCGGTGACCAACTATTTTTAGGAGCCCGTGAAGATGGAGCACCAGCACGTCGGGGAGGCAGGACATGAGGAGCAGACACCGCTTCAGCAAGCTACTACCACTACTGTGCGTCCTCAGGTGGGACGAGATCTGATGTTCTAGCATAGCTTCCGCATTTATGATTTTGTGAGAGGGAGATTTGATGTACTGGGCATAAGCCCTTTTTACTCTTTCATTTGTACTTTATTGTGGACTATTGTGATGTACTATTCATTTCTTTTACATGATTGTACTATGTGACTTGTGGACTGATAGTTTTACATATACAGTTTACTTCTTTCTTCTCATATTAGCCTACAGGTTAATGATCGTACTAGCCAGCAGAATCGGCGTATTGCGGTGTCGACTAACCCGTGAGTTAGTGCCACCGTAAGACGGCGGTTCTGGGCATAAGATCCGGTAGCCCTCCTTGGTAAGGGGGAGGGGGGTCTTACAGGGCATGAGGTGGGTGTTAGGGAAATTAGCTAAGTTTGACCCTAGGTAGTAGGTTGTCGTCATGTGGGGCCCACTAATGCGCCAAAGTAAAACTAGGTCAAACTAGCATAAATAGGAACCCTAGCCTCACCCTAACCCCACCACATTGTCCTGACCCTAAAATAATCTAAGTGGACCCTAGGGCATGTCATTAGGTCAACCCTTTGACCCTAGTTGACCAAAGTAAACCATAGCCCTAAGTTGGTCAAATCTATACCTATAGGCCCAATTAGCCCAAGTAGGGCACCACATTGACCCAACCCAAGTTGGGTGGTACCATTAGACCCATGACCACCAAGTGGGGTCAGCCCACTCATCATGGTGACCAGGTCAACTCAAAAGTCAACTTAGTCAACATAATTGACCTAAAGAAGAAAATGAGGGCTAAGCCCATTCCAAGTAGGCAAAGCCCACCCAACATGGCCCATTATCAGCCCAAGGTGTCAAAGACCACCCCTACCCCTCTGGTTTTAGAGTGTGGTCACATGCAAAGGGGCATTTTGGGGAATTCACCTAAAAGAGGAGAGAGAAGGTGGGATTAAGAGGAGGAGGCCACTTGGCCTTGGCTTCTTCTGCCCAAAAAGGTGCTGGCCGGCCTCCTCAGTAAATTCCAGCAGGAATTGGCTGCATGGTGGCCACTTGGAACCATTGGTGATACAACCAAAGCCCAAACTGAGCTCACCTTGGAGTTATCTCCACATAAAGTCCTCCCCAGCTCAAACCGACCACACCATCTGCTTCAGTTAGTGGAATCGAGTGGAGAACGAGTCCTGGAGGCGAGCTTTTGGTGAAGAATCAAGGTTTTGAGCAGGAGATCTCCGTAGCAGCTCAACTGTTGAAACCAGAACTTGGTCTCTCATGGAGTTTGGAGTCCCAAAAGAGGGCTGACAGCGCACCTACTACCCTCAGGCGAACGATCTAGGCACAAGATTATGAACACGAGGGACAGACCCAAGGTCTCAGCGTGGAGCACCCACCGCTTACCCGGAAGACTAACAAACTCTTCCCCTCCCAAGCCAAAGGCTGAGCTAAGACACCTTCGGAGGGCGCTCTTAGCTGACCGGAATATCTAAGGAGGATCTCGAGATCAACTCTCTCTCCTATTCAGATGTGTCCCCTTGGGTCTACACAAAATACTACTCACCCGCCCAACTGATGACACAAACTCGCCGAGCAATTCCACCACACACTGCCCAAACTGGGCCACTAACAACGTAATTCCGCTATTCTAACAGGCCGCCAACAGACTATGAGGGGCTCCCGGGAAACTATACCTCGGGGCCCTCACGGGGCGAGCGGTTCACGAGAACACCGCCCCCCTAATACGAAGAAGAAAGCCACACATCCACAGAGCATCACAGATATTAAAAGAATATTACAGGAATATGAATTCCAAACTTCGGCACGCAGGCCGGCAATATAAGAAAAAATAGGCCTTCGTGGGCCGGCACAAATTTGGCCTTAAGCCCGCCACTCCCCGCTTGGAACTGTAACACCTGTACGCCAACGTCTCGTCAAGCGTCTGCCAGCTGAACAAACGCCGGCTAACATAAGCTGGCCAAACATATTGCACTCACCCCTTTTTCGGGGGCTGTGGCGCACATTCCCTGCAACGGATAATATACAATTTCCTCGGAGTCTTCTCCGGGAACCCCAGAACATCACCAATCTATCTCACACGTCCGGATGGGCTTCACACAGCATGCCTAAACCCGTACTCACACTTCCGGGTGCTAACACAGTTAATTGCGGGGACGTACACGTCAACCCGTCGGAGAGCTCCCTTCCTCCACCCGTTGGTGGAGAGGGGCTTCCATGCAAATATGGAAACTGAGGGCTTCACCTGCCCAATTAGAAATTTCGTTACCCTTGACGCGTGTTTGGCGGGGCCGCTACCGCGCTCGTTGCCCGAGGTTCCACGTCTAGCGTCTATAGTGGTTGTCCATGCTCGGATCCGACCACCGTGGGAGAGTTGAAAGCTCGGAATGATTTTTCCCCTCCATGACCGAGCCTCTCCATGGCCGACCGTGCTCCAAGTGGCCGGCCGCTACTATACGAGGCCGATCCCGGCTAGAGAGAGAGAGGAAGGGGGCGGGTGTTGCTGCTCCGGCCGACTAGAGAGAGAGAGGAGGGGGCGGGTGTTGCTGCTCCGGCCGACCAGAGAGAGAGAGAGAGAGAGAGGAAGGGGGTGGGTGTTGCTGCTCCGGCCGACTAGAGAGAGAGAGAGGAAGGGGGCAGGTTCTTTTTCTCCAGCCAAACCCTAACCTAGGGATCCCGATCTCCTTCCTGCTTCTATTTTTCTTTTTGCTCCCTTTCTTCTGTACCGACCCCCTGCCGCCCCTTTTCTTCATACCCCCTTTTCTCCCCCCCAAAATCCATATCTATATACATATATATAATATATATAATACAATAATATATATATAATACAATATATATAATATAATATATATATATATATATATATATATTATATATTAAAAGTCTATGCACGTAAAACCTTCGCACGCACGCACGAGCACCCGCACGTCTCGAACGAGGCTGCACCAAAACGTCGCTCATAGCACGCCCCTAGGCCAATATTTGGGGAGGGTTCCACTCGCCCGGCTACGGGGTTGTACATAATCCACGCTCTTTTCGAGGTTGGCACAAGCTCGGAAAGAAATGTCCAATCCCACGTATCCGGCGAGTGGGAGGCGACCCAAAGAAAAAATTTTGGGGAAAACTGAAAACTGCACTTAGAGAACTTATCTCTACATGCCCCCTTTGATCTTTTTGAACCACTCGATACCTGAGAATTCTCCTTGCTATTGAATTGCCTTATACCCTTACTTACAATAAGTACAAAATTTTCCAAAATATTGTGAAACAATAAAGCCATATATTTGTAATGTGTTGAACACGGGGAGCTAATCATTTCCCCACAGGTGTGCCTACCGTCCTGCCCGGCTAATGAAAGCCTGAGAAGCGAGTCTACCCGGGGCCGAGCAGCTCTCGGGGTCCCTTACCCCCACAGGCGAGCCTGCGGACCTGCTAGCTAGATGGGAGCCTGGTCAGCGGGTCTGCTCAGTGTCTCCTCTCCAAAACACCTCCAACCACCGACTGAGCCTACAACCCTGCCAGCTAGATGAGAGCCTGGTCAGCGGGTCTGCTCGGGGTCTCCTCTCCAACACACCTCCAACCACCGAGTGAGCCTACAGCCCTGCCAGCTAGATGGGAGCCTGGTCAGCGGGTCTGCTCGGGGTCTCCTCTACAAAACACCTCCAACCACCGAGTGAGCCTACAGCCCTGCCAGCTACATGGGAGCCTGGTCTGCGGGTCTGCTCGGGGTCTCCTCTCCAACACACCTCCAACCACCGAGTGAGCCTACAACCCTGCCAGCTAGATGGGAGCCTGGTCAGCGGGTCTGCTCGGGGTCTCCTCTCCAAAACACCTCCAACCACCGAGTGAGCCTGCAACCCTGCCAGCTAGATGGGAGCCTGGTCAGACGGTCTGCTCGGGGTCTCCTCTCCAACACACCTCCAACCATCGAGTGAGCCTACAGCCCTGCTAGCTAGATGGGAGCCTGGTCAGCGGGTCTGCTCGGGGTCTCCTCTCCAAAACACCTCCAACCACCGAGTGAGCCTACAACCCTGCCAGCTAGATGGGAGCCTGGTCAGCGGGTCTGCTCGGGGTCTCCTCTCCAACACACCTCCAACCACCGAGTGAGCCTACAGCCCTGCCAGCTAGATGGGAGCCTGGTCAGTGGGTCTGCTCGGCGTCTCCTCTCCAATACACCTCCAACCACCGAGTGAGCCTACAGCCCTGCCAGCTAGAAGGGAGACTGGTAAGCGGGTCTGCTCGGGGTCTCCTCTCCAAAACAAATATAAAGCAAACATAAAGGTAAACAAATAACTCAAAAGTGCTGTTAAACTGTTCAATCAAGTCAAAGTCCGACACGAGGAACCTATACCCGCTACGTCCACCCTCCTGAGAACCAGGGTCGATCATATAATATTCTCCCTAAAGCACGTTTTGATCTCTAGGATAGAACATCCTATGTGATTTACATGTATCTTTCTTGTTTTACACTTCTAAATCATAATTCAAAATTCCAGTTCTCATATCTTATCACATTTGGTATTTTTTGATAGAATAAAATCTTATAACTTTATTGATGTATTGGGCTCTCATATCTATACTTGCAATTAGAGATTTATAAATAATATTCTAACAACCAACCTCCAGTAGGATTTCAACTAAGAGAAACACGGTAAATAATCTTCACTTGGTTCATTATACACATCACTTTACATGTACTGTGTTACGTGGTAATACGGTAAGTATTCTTCGCTTCATATTCATAAATGTGCTTGTCATGGGAGGGTAAATGATTGAGCCTTCAGTAGTTAGTTGTCTGCTAATTTTTCCTATATAAATATAAAAATCGAAATTACTTCTATTTCACTTATGGCAAACATCTTTTTGCATAACCATGACAAATGTTCAGAGGAGTTATGAGCAGATGTGGTGGTGATTGGTAGCGGTATTGGTGGGTTAAGCTACGCTGGACTTTTAGTTAAATACAACCAGGATGTTATTGTGCTGAAAAGTCATGATGTATCTGGTGGTGCTGCACATTCATCTGAAATTAAGGGCTACAAGTTCAATCCTGGTCCCTCTTCATTCTTCGGATTTCGCTCTACAGTTTCGCAAGCAAACCCCCTAGCACAGATGAATTAGTTATGGTTCGTGAATGCAGTGGTACTCTTTGGTTTTACTGTTGTTTTTACTCCCACCTCTCTCGTCCTAAGACACACATTTGAGAATAATTGTTAATATACGCTTTCTAGAACTTAGATGACTCACACAAGTCTGAACCCAGTATTCTAGTACTAACACTTCAACCTTTCGACTGTGCACTTTCCAACCTTAAAATTTTAGCTAGTGGGAAATTATTTTAAGAGCTACTTCTCAACTGTGAGAGTTTATACTTTGTCATTTGAGAAACATTCGAAATGAAAAGTCAAGATGATTAGGAGCGACAAAAGAGGAGTGGGAGTGGACTTCTTTCATCACATGACCTTGGTCGTCACTTGGTTCCTCTTCTATAGCCATGACGTTCGACTGAGTTTTTCTATGCTGGTCACTCTCCACGCTTACCGCATCATAAATGTTGAAACCAGAACTTGGTCTCTCGTGGAGTTCGGAGTCCCAAAAGAGGGGTGACCGCGCACCTACTACCCTCAGGCGAACGATCTAGGCACAAGATTAGGAACACGAGGGACAGACCTAAGGTCTCAGCATGGAGGACCCACCGCTTACCCGGAAGACTAACAAACTCTTCCCCTCCGAAGCCAAAGGCTGAGCTAAGACACCTTCGGAGGGCGCTCTTGGCCGACCGGAATATCTAAGGACGATCTCGAGATCAACTATCTCTCTCTCTCTCCTATCCAGATGTGTCCCCTTGGGTCTACACAAAATACTACTCACCCGCCCTATTGATGGCGCAAACTCGCCGAGCAATTCCACGACACGCTGACCAAACTGGGCCACTAACAGTGTAATTCCGCTATTCTAACAGGCCGCCAACAGACCATGAGGGGCTCCCGGGCAACTATACCCCGGGGCCCCCACGGGGCGAGCGGTTCACGAGAACACCGCCTGCCTAATACGAAGAAGAAAGCCACACATCCACGGAGCATCACAGTTATTAAAAGAATATTACAGGAATATGAATTCCATACTTCGGCACGCAGGCCGACAATATAAGAAAAAATAGGCCTTCGTGGGCCGACACAAATTTGGGCTTAAGCCCGCCACTCCCCGCTTGGAACTGTAACACCTGTACGCCAACGTCTCGTTAAGCGCCTGCCAGCTGAACAAACACCAGCTAACATAAGCTGGCCAAACATATTGCACTCACCCCTTTTTCGGGGGCTGTGGCGCGCATTCCCTACAATGGATAATATACAATTTCCTCGGAGTCTTCTCCGGGAACCCCAGAACATCACCAATCCAGCTCACACGTCCGGATGGGCTTCACACAGCATGCCTAAACCCGTACTCACACTTCTGGGCGCTAACACAGTTAATTGCAGGGACGTACACGTCAACCCTTCGGAGAGCTCCCTTCCTCCACCCGTTGGTGGAGAGGGGCTTCCATGCAAATATGGAAACTGAGGGCTTCACCTGCCCAAGTAGAAATTTCGTTACCCTTGACGGGTGTTTGGCGGGGTCGCTACCGCGCTCGTTGCCCGAGGCTCCACGTCTAGCGTTCGTAGTGGTTGTCCATGCTCGGATCCGACCACCGTGGGAGAGTTGAAAGCTCCGAATGATTTTTTCCCCTCCATGACTGAGCCTCTCCATGGCCGACCGTGCTCCAAGTGGCCGGCCGCTGCTGTACGAGGCCGATCTCGACTTAAGAGGGAGAGAGGAAGGGGGCGGGTGTTGCTGCTCCGGCCGACTAGAGAGAGAGAGGAAGGGGGTGGGTGTTGCTGCTCCGGCCGACTAGAGATAGAGAGAGGAAGGGGGCGGGTGTTGCTGCTCCGGCTGACTAGAGAGAGAGAGGAAGGGGGCGGGTGTTGTTGCTTCGGCCGACTAGAGAGAGAGAGAGGAAGGGGGAGGGTGTTGCTGCTCCGGCCGACTAGAGAGAGAGAGGAAGGGGGCGGGTTCTTTTTCTCCAGCCGAACCCTAGCCTAGGGATACCGATCTCCTCCCTGCTTCTATTTTTCTTTTTGCTCCCTTTCTTCTGTACCGACCCCCTGCCGCCCCTTTTCTTCATACCCCCTTTTCTCCCCCCCCAAAATCCATATTTATATACATATATATAATATATATAATACAATAATATATATATATATATATATATATATATATATATATATATATATATATATATATATATATATATATATATATATATATTTATATATATTAAAAGTCTATGCACGTAAAACCTTCGCACGCAAGCACGAGCACCCGAACGTCTCGAATGAGGCTGCACCAAAATGTCGCTCATAGCACGCCCCTAGGCCGATATTTGGGGAGGGTCCCACTCGCCCGGCTACTGGGTTGTACATCAACCATGGCCAACCTCCGCCGCACTCACCGCCAAGGCCTGATTCAGGTCCGTTTCACCGCCTCTCTACCCGTACTAGCTTTCTGGATCCTCTAGGAGAGACATCGGGCTCAATTGAGCCCGATACCATGTGAGGAAATTGAGATTTTTCCGTGCTTTTCATCTTGCTCGGGTTCTCTAGAGAGGCCAATTCCGGCGGCCTCATCGCCGTGAATCGCTAGCCACCACCTCAGTGAAGGTGGTGGCGACATCCGCCGATAGTGGTGGTGGCTCAGCTGGCCGAAAATAGCCGGGCAAGTTGGCCCAGCAGAAACCAATCTGGGTCGTTGGCTGATTGGGGACGATGACTAGATCTTGTCCATTCTACTTTAAGATTCGTGCTAAACCGATTAAATTAAATCAAATAAAAACTATAGATTTTATGTATATCTGTCACACTTAGACAGTGATATTGCATGTCTATTTTAGGCCCCTTAGAGGCATTTGTAGATCTGGTGATTGGGATGAAAGTTGTAGCCCTTCCTCCTATCTTTAAGTTTCCACCTTAATCTTACAATTTGGTGGAGTCTACTGTCCTGTAGGGCTGTTTTGCTAGGACTGGTCCTTGACTAGGGCAGAATTTAAATTTGATGACCAAGCCAAACCAGTAATCAACATTACCCCAAATTTTGAGTGCATGCATGATTAGGGCATATTTAGCCCCTGCCAAAAATTGAGAATTTTGGGGGAAACATTTTCTATAGTTTTATTCATAATACACAAAAGTAAATAAATGACATAATTGGAGTAATATGACTCCAAATGGCCCCAATGTTTGGTGGCATGTCCTTTGGGACAATACATGTGCATGGTAAAACGTTCAGCTCATTTGGACCACTGCATGTTGGGTAAACTCACTTGCATGTGTTCGTTATGTATAGGCTTGGGGTGCAAATAGCCAAATTTGAAATGTTGTGTATTAGACCTATTTCGAACTTCTAAAAATCATGGTATTGATTTCAGAGGCTAATTAGGGTGAATTATACCCCACATTGTAATAATGGGATTTTTGGAAGCAAAAATCCCATTATTTGGAACTTTTGAAATAATAGGACTTTTGAAAAATAAATGTAAAAATAGGCTCATCATTGAGATAAAATCCCCAATTTTTGTCAAGGTAAATATAATGTTAAGTTTAACTACTGAAAACTTTTATGTCTCTGTTTGAAGAAATTTGATAGGAGTTATGTGGAAATTACCTTTTTACCCTCATTATACTTAATTAGAAAATTGATGAAATACACAGTAGAAAAGTTTTTAAAATTTCTTGGTGATATATCTGAGTGTGAATACCCTTGTATAATTATCTCAGTATTTTTGGATGAATCAGTAATTTTTAAAGCCTCATAGTGGCATTTTGATAATATAATTAAAAATGAAATTTTGTAGCCCTTGTACCATGGAAGTTCATAAAATTCTGTCTTTAGCATTATTTTACCAATATATGTATGCTGTAAATTTCTTGGAATTTTTAGTAATGAACTCCTTACACTTCATTTGGAAAATGATAATTATATGAGATTTCTATTAATTAAGGAATAAATGGAAATATTTCAAAGAAAATTATGAATTTTGGTAGACAACAAAATTTTACCAAGATATAACTCAGGAAAAATTCCTTAGGTCAGTGGATTATAATTTGTGGTACTTCATGTATTAAATGACTTAGGGGATTAATTAAATGATTTAATTAGAGGCCTTAATGACTTAAAAAAATTATGAAAATCAACATGCACACTTCATTAGCCCACACCACCCTAGGATAAATTGTTAGGGGAAGGTGGCCCAAGGAATCAGAAATTCTATTTTGGGGTGGTGTTAGGTCATGGGTTGCGCTAGTGTAAGTAGGTTCTACTATAAGGACCATCGGGGGATAGATCGACGGATGAGCTAGAGATTACAATTGGAATATAACCCTGGTGGGTAGAGTTGTCTTATTGATGAGAGTAAAGTGCAAGCCTTTGATAGCAACTAGAGTGGAGGCCGGCGGAAGACCGTCTCACTTCTGAGAACATCTTAAGTCATTAGAATCACTTAAGAGTAATAACGAGAGCTGGGGGTGAATTTTGGGTAGTCATCAACTAAAGTAAATATCCTTGAGAAAGGGAGCTTTGGGCGTAATCCCATCCTAGTTCCTAGTGCCCCCGAGAGCCCTTTACCGGGTATACCCTTGAAAGTCCTGGGATTAACCTTAAATCACTAAGTCTAATAACCCATAGACAAGAGTAGTCTAATAGGTTAAGTCATTGTGGTTCATTCTCGCTCGTGACGGGTTTGAGGATTTTTGAATAAGGCCTCTATTGTGCGTTCTCACCCGCTATGGGTTTGAGGGATATATGTTGCAAGCTCGCCCGTGATGGGTTTGAGGGATTTTGAATAAAGGCACTATTGTGCATTCTCACCCGCTATGGGTTGGAGGGATATATGTTGCAGGCTCACCCGTGAAGGGTTTGAGGGAATCAGGACAGGTTGGTCCCACGAGCTAAAGGCTTGAGATGAAATACTTGCATGTGCATAAATTTAGTGGCGGGTCATGCGGTACTGGCCGATCGTCACACCGATGGCAGTACGGTGAACCAGGCGGGTGTGAGGGTTTGAGGGGCCAGTGGGTTATTTTACACTGCGGTCAGGAGGACGATCCTCAATAACATACACCCGACCCAACAAGACTGACCGGTTGCCAGCAAAGTACGTACACAGACTCTAGAGTGCACCTAGGACGTGTACAGAGGCGTATGAGAGGGGTCTAAGGTCTGGTAGTGTTCATACCTGCCTAGAAGTGGAGATGCCCGCTCCGCTGCTGCTGTAGCCACAACGGTGGTACCCGAGAGTGAAGCTAGCTATCAAAAAGTGGGAACTAAAGGTCTGTGATCACAGAGTCATTGTGTGTGAGTTGTACTTGCTTGTTGCATAAATTGCATCATAACCATTCATTCATATTAGGACATACACTTCATAAATCCTTATCATATAAATTATTATGGGCTCTTTTATATGATAAGTTAAATTTCCTGGAAACCTTAACCTATAAATTTGTATGAGTATTTTTATATGTTAAGGTACGTTTGTGATGGTAGTGTAGTGGTAGCGTAGCTTTACTTTTCTGCTCTTACTTTCAGTTCTTTACTTACTCGTACTGTACATGCTTTTACTTTTGTGCTATATACATAGAACTGCTAGTATAGATTTACTGCTCACACACTTACTTGGTAGCTTAGTTTCCCTTGTCACATGCTTCCTTTTATTACCCCTTGATTGTCCTCCGCTTCGTCCTCCCGCGCGGTGCCTAGGAGTTACGGGGCGAGGTGCAGAGGAAACGACTTAGACTTTTTGACTAATGGTCGGTGACCAAACTATTTTTAGGAGCTCGAGGAGATGGAGCACCAGCACGATCGATAGGAAGAGATAACAGGGCATGAGGAGTTGATACCACCACCTACTACTACAACGCTACCTCAGGTGGGACGAGATTAGTTGATTAGCTTTCGCTATTTTGATATTTTGAGAGGAGAGCTTATTCATATGACTTACTGGGCATAAGCCCTTATTATTCTTCTATTTTTATTCTCATTGTGGACTATATACTCATTCATTCATATATATGTATGATTTGTATTATGACTGTGGACTAACTGTGTTGTACTCTGATATGTTTTACTTCTATTTCTCATATTGGCCTACAAGTTATATGATCGTACTAGCCGGCAGAATCGGCGTGTTGCGGTGTCGACTAACCAGTGCGTTAGTGCCACCGTAAGACGGTGGTTCTGGGCATATGACTGGGAGACTCTTTGGTAAGGGGAGGGGTCTTACATGTAGATCCACATCATATAATTAGTGTGGACTCCTTTATATGATGAGTTACTATTTTTGAAACCTTAACTTATATGTTTGTATGAGCATTCCTATAAGTTAGGGTACACTTATGTGATAGTAGTATAGTTGCATTACTTTAGTAGTTTTACTTAGCAACTCTTACTGTAAATTTATATTGCACTAGTTATTGCTCTTTTTTACTGCTCATACTGATATAAAACTGCTAGAGAATTATATATATACTACTGTCACCGACTTGTACATTCTACTACAATTGGTCCTCTACTTTCTTCATCCCGCGCGGTGCCTAGGAGTCGCAGGGGTGAGGCGGGGATGAAGCAGCTGAGTCTAGTTTGATTGACGGTTGTTTGACATCATTTTAGGGACATGTGGAGAAGCCACTGCAGTTTGACCATGCGGAGCCAAATATTGAGACACAAGGATCTGCGGTGTCGGAGCAGTGCACTGCCACTACTACTACCCAGTGTCAGGTTGATGATCATATAGTTTAGCTTCCATGTTAATAGTTGAGAGAGAGAGAGTGATATTTTATGATCTCTATGTACTGGGCATAAGCCCTTTTTCTTGTACTCTTTCAAAATCTCATGTGGATCTTTACTTAGATATTTATATAACTTTATTGTGATATGTGGGCTTGTTTTACATCTTCCTTCATTGGCTATGAATGATCGTGTTTGCTGGCAGGGTCACAATCTTATGGTGATAACTAACACACAGTTAATGTCATTGTACGGCGACAATCCTGGGCGTAAATTCTCTTCTCGGTCGTGCCCAATTCCTGGGAGGAGGGATTTTACATCTTCAATATTTCTTCTTTTGTGTAAGAGAAGTGCCTGTTGTCATGCGGCCTTTTGCCGGATGCAGATTGTTATGTTGTTGTTCCTTTGCAAGTGATCAGAAGAGGAAGAAGAAATTTGAAGGTTGCGACGATTTAGTGATCAAGCGCCATGCTATGAGATAGTCGAATGCTATCTTGGAGGAGTTCTCATGCTCTTCTAGGGTTGAGGCGGCTATGCCTGCTGACCCTGATAATGAGATTTTGGACTCTGCTGCCCCCCAAGTTACTGAGAAGGCATCCATGCCTCAGCCAGGATATGTGATGCATGTGCTATCTTCAAGGCCGATTATGGCAGTAACGGTGTAGTTCCTTATGTTGATTTTATTGAACTTATTTAATTTTCTCTAACTTGTTCTCTTTGTTGTAGACCGGTGTTGAAGCCAACATTGACTCCTCTTTGGATGATCTTCAGGCAAGACTGAAGGACAACTACCAGACACTTAAGGAGAAGTGTCGAGTGATGGATATATCCTGCCTCGACCTGAGGGGTAGGTGAGATTGTGATATCTCCCACTTTGGCCAATTTGAGGCGGAGATGAAAGCTGAGATGGCGAAGTTGTGGGAGGAGTTTCAGGAAGAGAAGTTTTCGTTGGAGAAGACAGCGCGGCTTTTGGAGAGTGCATAAGATGAGAATGCTCTTCTACAATCAGAGAGGTCTTCTCTGAAGTTTGAAGTTTAGCAACTTTCTTCAGAGGAGCGCTTTCCAGAGTTGAGAGCGACAGGGGTTGCTGAGTATAGAGATTCTATCAAGTTCATGCGAGGCCATTGTCTGCTTTCTGATGAGATCCGTGAGGAGATATGCATGCACAAGGTAAAGCTAGACATGGCTGAGGTGCGGGAGGTGGCCTTTCTTCGTGGAATATTGAAGGCCCTTATGATGATTTCGTGCAAGCAAACGTGCGATTTCTTTGATCTTAGCTTTGATGATTTGTCTGAGGATGATATTGCTGATGTTGAGGATGAGTTGTCCTAATTATTTGGATTTTCTTGTTTGATCTACATTCGTTAGCCCTCGTGGAGCACTTGTGTACTTATCTTGTCATACTTTTGTATGTTGTGCTTGGTTTTATTATATGCTGGTCATCGGTGATCAACACGTAGTTTGTTGTGCGAAGTTATGATGTCGTGCGCATAATTATATGCTGGTCCCAGAATGGTGATACCCCACTGCATGGATGGCCAAAGGCTCTAGAGGGTAGTTAGCGTGACTGGCGATTGGTATGAGATATTTGCATGAAGCTGGTAGCTCGCAGACCATTGTACAAATTTGGTTGTGTATTTTTCCATTGTCAGCAAATAAAATCCTTGGCGGAGTATCTGAAAGAGAAGGTTCGACCTGATATACTCTAGAGGGGGGAGGGGGGTGAATTGAGTATCTTTAAAAACTTTAAAGCTTTTTTACAGTTAATAAAATCTACAGAGTAGGGCAGCTATTTGATACCAAAATTTGTTGTAGGTAAAAGAGTAACCTAAGATTAACAAATCTACCACAGACACAACAAAATTAAACTAACTAACACAGGCACAACAAAACTGACTAGCACAGGCACAATAAGAATAAAAAGGAAAGAGGGAAACCAGACAATACAAGAATTTTTATAGTGGTTCCGCAACCTAGGTACATCCACTCTTCTACCACCCAAGTAGGAATCCACTAACAGGTTTTGATCAGGTGATTGCCACCAATGAGTTTTTGATCAGGTGCTCAAAAACCAACCCAAGTCTTTTGACCAGGTGACTTGCAACCAAGGAAAAACTTTTGAAGGGAGTTAAAGAACTCTTTGTACAGTGAGGGGGTGAGAGAGTTATGGTGTCTTCTCTTTCTCAAATACAACTGAGAAGACTAGTGGATCTTTGATATTATCAAATCTCCCCCTGAGTTATTGAGTTGTTCAGGAAGACTGGAGCTTTGCTTCATGGTAAGTAGGTCTTTTATCTTTAGCCTTGAGCAGAAGAGATCCAGGAACTTCTTGACTACAGAAGATTTGTTGTCCTTGAAGAATCCTGGAGTGAAGAATGAAGAAGACACTTGATTTGGGATGAATGTTCTTCTTATTCTTCAGCAATGTCAAGATGAAACCAGATTCCTTTTTTTTTACACCGAGAATTATTTGAATATTGTTGCTGTATTATTCTCTATCACCGTGTGCTGTGTCTTGATCTTCTGTATCACTGTCGTGAATAAGGAAGAAAATCACTTTTATATTCCCAATGAATTTTCTCCTTTGAATTTTTGAATTCCTTCCAACATTGATTGCCGACGACCTAGAGAGTGTAATACGGCTAGATAGAATGTCTGCATTAATTGATTTCCCCAACTGTCCTATTGAAAAGCGGCAAGTAATAATCCTGATGAATGCCATAATCAATGCTGCTTCTAACGGTAATATTCAGAGAATATTAAGCATTTATTACTCAGGAATTACTGCAGTAAAATAAGAATAGAAGGAAGGAAAAATCCAAGACTGTATCTGCACAGAAATCATCGAGCAAAGATCAGATTTCGTCGACCTAAGTCCAGAGTTCGTCGAGCTGAGAAATCATGTTCCTCGACCAGATAATTATTATTCATAGACCTGACATCCAAGATCGTCGACCTGAGAATAGCTAACTGCTTTCTGATAAACATTTTCCAATTCTATGCACTAAGATTGTCGAGATGATAATCTAACTTCGTCGATTAGAGTTCAGAGATATGTTTATTGACTTAGAATGTTGAAGTAGAACATCCAGAAATAGTCGACCTGAGAACCAAGTTTGTCGAGCTCAACTCAGAGAATTGTCTCTGAGTTCATCGAGCTGAGCACGACTTTTGTCGAGCTGAGTTCGACGAACATTGAACTCACATTTCTGAACCTTTGAAATTTCTCTAAGTCTGGAGTCTTCTGCAGTCTGTTGTTGGCTGGTCCATGCAATGCTGATTCTAAGGACATTGCCTATACTATAGGACACAAACATGACCCTGACTATACATGTTGGGTCAATAATCCTAGTTTTGTGAACCTAGCCCAAATCCAACTAGGGATCCAACAATCTCCCCCTATTTGGGTGATGTCACTAATTACAGACACAAAATATTTACAAAGCAAGAAAAATATATCTGGCAAGAAACTTTAAAATATGCAGCAGATATATACATATATATACAGTGAGCTTTGTATCAGGAAATAAATAAACATTTTTAAGACAACAGAAAGACTAAACAGTTAAAATTCATTTCTTCTGCTTTGGCTCCTTTTGCTTAACCTCTTTAGCTTTATCACCAGACTGAGTAAACTTGATTTCCCCGTTTGGATTGGCTGCTTGAGTCTTTGTCATGGTCATATCAGCTGCTCCAATAATATTTAGGGAAGAAGCCCTTAGCACCATAACTTCTTGATGTAATTTCATGTAATCATCTACATTAAAGAATTTGTTAGCTTTTGCAAACCTGTTTAGTTCCTCCTTCCTGTATTTGGACATTGTTGAGTATTGAGAGGCATCCTTTCCTTCAGCTTTGGCTTTGTTGATCATAGATAGGCCAACCAATTCTTGGAACCTGGCCATCCTTGCAGTAGTAGCTGTTTTTGGGTCATCAAATGGAACAGGAGGGGATGCAGGTCTCTTTGGACTTTAAGCCTTTTGATGTTCAGTAGTTTGTTGTAGATGTTGTTGTTGATGTTGATGTTGTTGATGTTGGTGCTGCTTGCCTGAGGAGGAGTACCTGAGATGGTTACTTCCAAAAGAAGAAGATCTACCATGCTGTCTATGATAGGTTTGATATTGGGTAGTCCTCTGAGATGAAGAGACTGAAGCACCAGCAGCAGGTGGAGGAGGAGGAGGAGGGTCTTTCCTGTATCTCTGTGGAGGAGGAGAATACTTCCTGCTTTTCTTCCTTTCTTTCTGCTGATTCTTGGATAGCCACATCCAAGCTGGCATACCCTTGTATGGAGTGATATTCTGAAGAATATAATAAGGAGTATCATGTGTTTGGTTTGGCTTTAGAGCAGGAGCTGGAGGGGCTTTGCTTTTCTTAGTGACTTTCTTTTTCTTAGCAGAGGGACTGTCATCTGAATCCTCTTCATCATCATCATCTGAGGAGTCTTGTGAATTATCATATAAAGCATTAATTTCTTTCAAAGCCTCTACAGATATCAACAGTTTTTCTGCCCGAGGAGGAGCTGGAGGAAGAGCTAGAGCTGCAGCTGGAGAATTGTACACATCAGTGCTTTCAGCAACTGATTTATTCTCTTCTTCAATATCAGCCAAAATCAACTCATCAAGATCAGGCATGGGGCTATCATCCATAATGAATGTTGGAACAGAAATGACTCTAGGAGGGAATGAAACAATGAAGGAATCAGCTCTCGGTGGAGATGGAATGACAGGAGCCTTTGTATTTGCAAAACTAGCCTTGAGTTGCATGGCAACCTTAAGGCTTATTGGGGAGGTATAGGGAACAATTGCCATGGATGGCTTTATGTTGTATTTTGGAAGAGAGTTCAAATGAACTGTATCAAAAATATTCAACAAATTCAAAAGATCTACTGTGAGATTTATAATGTAATCACCAACAATTTTATTTCCTCTGTGACTGTCTCATCCAAATCCATATTAGATTCAATAAAATTAATTAAATCAATCAAATCATCAGCTGCTTCTTCTTCTGCTTCTGCTGCTGCTGCTTCTGCTTCTACTGCTGCTGTTACTTCTTCACAGAGTATCTCCCCCTGCCTGGTTTTAGTGGGTACTGGAGCCAGGCCCCTGACTGAAGAAGGAGGGATGGAGAGAGTAAAGATTTGAGAAGGAAGAGAAGAGATGGAAGAAGCAAGAGGTGAAATAGCCTCTACTATGAGGGTTTTGAGGTGGGGAGTGAGAAGTGTTATAAGAGGTGGAATGATGGAGGGGTCCAGTTGCAGGAATGCAGGGGGTGTCTCAGTGGAAACAGAAGGGTGAATGAAAGATGATGGTGGAGGAGGTGATGGTGAGTGACTGTGAATGTCATGTACTGGAGATGTATGTGTAGATGGTAAGGAGGTGAGCAGATTGAATGTAGGGGATGAGAAGAATATTTCATTTGTGATGTCTAGAAGTTGGGATGGAAGAGGAGTTTGAGGAGGAGTTGGTGTACCATCTGGGGATGGAGTTGGTGTATTAGAGGGAATATGAGTTTGTGAAGGGGATGTATGAGAGTGAATATGAGTCGGTGATGGAGGTACTGGAGATGATGGAGGTGGTGGAGTTGGTGTACCATCTGGTGTTGGAGTATGGACTGGGAAATGAACTAGTGAGGGGAGTTGGTGTACCATCTGGGGATGACTCTGGATGGCTGGAGGTGGTGGAAGAGAAGATGGAGCATCTTCAACAGGGTGGGGGAGTTGCTAGAGCGGCCCTTGTACTCTCAGAAGGCCTGGAGGAAGATGAAGAAGCCTTAGATGGCTTGGTGATGTTCCTCTCCCACCTGCAAAAGAGGGCACAAGTGAGCCTCTTGGAGGCATTAATGAATATGGTCGGTGTGACCAGGGATTCAACAGCCTTTTCCTGAAGGAAGATTCCCAGAATCCTGCCAAAACACACCTCTTTCCTGGTGTTCTTTTTCCTAATCATCTCAAACATAATCTTAGCCCAATTCACAGGCTTCTTATTCACCATAGCACACATCACCAGGAATTGATGCCTAGTGATGTCGTCATGGGTTGTGTGTTTGCCCAGCAGTACTTTGCCCACAACATCTGCTAGAAACTTATATTCAGCAGATAAATGTGTCTTTAGCAGTTTGTTGGGTGTTGCTCCAGAATAACCCATTTTATTCAGCATTTCATCAAATTCAGCACTGTCAATCTCCAGTTCTTCTTCACCATTTGCTAATGCAAATATGTCGATCAGGATAGAGGGGGTAAGAGATATTTCATTTCCCGATATGGTGCCAGTCATGATGTTCTCACCTGGGGAGGAGGAAGTGTAAACCCATTCTCTGATCTCTACATCGGCTATCTTTATTCTGGTGGTCATCAAGTTCTTCAACTGTTGATCTTCAAGCAGTTGCAGAATTTCCAGGAAGATAGGATCCGAGTGTAGAAAAGACTCAAAATCTATATCAAATCTTGTATCAAACTTCATTGCTCCAAGACTGTCTGCAGGAATCGCCATGAGTTCCCCTGCAACAAACACAAAAGAGATCAAGTGCAATGGAACTGAATGCGGGATGGAGGTCGAAGAAAACCTAGATATATGGTTTTTAGAATATGAATCGGCAAACTCTGTTCCACGAGTAATAAAAAGATCTTCGATCTGAGATCGATGAATTATTTTATTAGAAAATGAGTTCATCGATCTCAGTTTGAAGAAGATGAATAAATCGTCGATCTTTGTTCGGTGAAAAATTCACTGAAGCAGGGATCGTCGATCTCCGTTCGACGAAAACTATTTCACTAAGAAGTGATCGTCGAACTCCGTTCGACAAACTCTTCACGATGGGTTCATAGATCGTCGATCTCCGTTCGATGAACTGTCAACAAATCGTCGACCACAGATAGAAATTAAATTAAAGCTTCTTCAATTATCATTCCAAGCTGGTTTATAAAGAACAAGTGATTTCTTTCATCTAGGGGTTTGGTGAAAATATCTGCTCTTTGTAAATTAGTGTAGATATAGATAAATTTAATTTTATTTTTGACTACACACTCTCGAATGAAGTGATGCATAATGTCTATATGCTTAGTCCTACTGTGATGGACTGGATTCTTTGCTATGGATATAGCACTTGTGTTGTCACATAATAGAGTTGAATTATTTAAGTTGAACTCATAGTCTAGGAGTTGGTTTTGAATCCAAAGCATCTGTGAACAGCAACTACCAGCTGCAATATATTCTGCTTCAGCAGTTGATGTAGACACATATGACTGTTTCTTGCAAAACCAAGACACTAATCTCATACCAAGGAACTGGCATGTCCCTGAGGTACTTTTTCTATCAACCCTGCATCCAACAAAGTCAGCATCTGAGTATCCAGTTAACTCAAATTCTGACTCAGTAGGATACCAGAGTCCTAGACTATGACAACTCTTTATATATCTCAAAATTCTTTTTATGAAAACTAGGTGAGATTCTTTAGGGTTCACTTGGAACCTAGCATAAAGACATGTAGCAAACATTATATCAGGTCTGCTTATTGTATGGTATAGTAGGGACCCAACAATGCCCCTAAATAATTTTTTATCAACAGGTTTGCCATGTTCATCAGAATTTATTACAGTATTAGTGGCCATAGGTGTTTTCTTTGCTGAGGCATTAGCCATCCCAAACTTCTTAATAAGCTCTTTAGCATACTTAGCCTGGGATATAAAGATGACATCAGCTAGCTGCTTCACTTGGAGACCAAGGAACTAGGAGAGCTCACCCATGCTACTCATTTCAAACTTTGAATGCATGAGGTCAGAAAACCTCTTGCATAGTTTGGAATTTGTAGACCCAAATATAATGTCATCTACATAAATTTGTACTAACAAAGTTTGATCCTTATGGTGCATAGTAAATAATGTTTTATCTACAATGCCTCTAGTGAATTTATGCTCTATCAATAAGCTAGCTAAGGTCTCATATCAAGCTCTTGGAGCTTACTTTAAACCATAAAAAGCTTTATGTAATCTAAAGACATATGAATGATAAGTTGGAGAGATAAAACCTGAATGTTGTTCAACATAAACCTCTTCTTTAAGTACTTCATTCAGAAAGGCACTCTTGACATCCATTTGAAAGACTTTAAACTTCTTGCAGGCAGCGTAAGCAAGGAAGATCCTGATTGCATCTAACCTTACAACTGGTGAAAAAGTTTGGTCATAGTCTATTCCTTCTTCTTGCCTATAACCTTGAGCAACAAGCCTACCCTTGTTTCTCACAATTACAACTTGGGCATCTAGCTTGTTTCTATATACCCATTTAGTTCCAATGACTGGGTAGTCTTTGGGTCTTGGAACTAAATCCCAAACTCAGCATCTCTCAAATTGATTGAGTTCCTCTTCCATTATAATGATCCAGTGGGGATCTTGCTCAACATCTTTTATGGATTGAGGCTCAACTTAAGAGAGGAAACAGGCATGCATCACATCTTGATTGAGTGGATGCCTTGTCTCTACACCTGCTGACATGTCCCCAATCACTTGGGATCTAGGGTGATCCCTTAGTGTGACAAGATCAGTGGGTGGAGTTGGTTCAGCAACAACATTTGGAATTAATTCATCTTGTGGAATAATGTCTGCTGTTGGAGTAGGTTCAGCCACTTCCAAAAATTCATCTTCACTGTCTTCATCAGCTTGTGGAGGAGGAGGTGATATAACCTCTTGTGGAAGGTTCAACTCACCCAATTTCTCACACAAGTGAGGTACCTGCAAAATATCTGAGGTAGAAGAGTCCTTCTCCTTGTAGTACATGTTAGCTTCATCAAAAAAAATATGTACAAATTCTTCTATTTTTAAGGATGATTTATTGAATACCCTATAAGCTCTGCTAACTTGGAGTATACCAGAAACATTCCCTCTATAGCTTTAGCTTCAAATTTTCTAATCTGTTTCTTGTTATTGTTATGAATGAATCACTTACACCAAAAAATTCTAAAGTAATCAATTTTAGGTTGCTTCCCTTTGAGTAATTCATAGGGGGACTTGCCCTTTAGTTTGTGTATCAAACTTCTATTCAGCACATAGTTTGCTGTGCTCACAGCCACTGCCCAAAAGGATAGGGGCATGTGTGCATCTGCAAGCAATGTTCTTGCAGATTCAATGAGTGTTCTGTTTTTACTTTCAGCTGCCCCATTTTGTTGAGGAGTTCTAGGAGAAGAGAAACAATGTCTGATACCTTCCTCCTCACAGAATCTTTATATGGGAAGAGATTCAAACTCAGTACCATGATCACTTCTGATCAATGCAACTGGAGTAGAATACTCAATCCTTATGCCCTTAATAAAATCTGTAATGACTTTAAAGTTATCTGACTTGTTTCTCAAGAAGAAAACCCAAAAGAATCTGGAGAAGTCATCTACAATAACCAAGGTGTAAGACTTCCCTCCTTAGCTTTGTACAACAATGGGTCCAAAAAGGTCTGTATGTAGCAAGTACAAAATCTTAGGTGAATCACTCTTATTAATTTACTTAAAACTATTTTTAGTTTGCTTGCCTTCTTGATAAGCCTTGCATAGGCTTTCCTTCTTGTAGGGGCCAAAAGGCAATCCTCTGACAAGGTTATCCCTAGATAGCTTAGATATGTTCTTAAGGTTGACATGACATAATCTATTATGCCAAAAGATATTGTTACTGCTAACTTGGTTGAACAAACATATTTCTGAGTTAGCAGAATTAAAATTTACTAAGTATATATTTCCTTGTCTACACCCTGTTAGAACAGTTTGATTATTTGAAGAGATAATGCATTTAGAATTGGTAAAGCAAACCTGATAACCTGCATCACATAATTGACTTATGGATGTTAGGTTATGTTTGAGACCATTGACATATGCCACTTTTCTGAAGGTGACAGCTCTACTGTTGAAGTCTCCATTGCCTTCAATTTGTCCAAAGCTGGAATCTCCAAAGATCGGCCTTGGACCCAGCTTTTCCTTGAAGTTAATTAGGCTATCCTTGCTTCCAGTCATGTGCTTGGAGCACCCACTATCCAGATACCATTTTTGATTAACAGCTGCACAACATTTTACCTGCAAAGAAAACAATTAATTGTTCTTGACCCAGGTCACCTTGGGTCCTTGTTTCTTTACATAAGAAAAGCTGGAAATATAAGAGCACTCAGGTTGGCTTTTGTATCATAAGGGGTGATTTCTTCTTAGTGGAATTATCCAATCAACAAGTGGATTAAAAGGTTTTCTAGGTTGATTAGAGTTTCTGTCAAAATTATGATTTTTATTAAGTCTGACTGGGTTCGATAAAAAGTTGTAAGTTCGTCGATCAGAGTTCGACAAAGTGGGATGAGATCGTTGATCTCTGCTCAGAGAATGAACATATTCATTTTCTGTGCCCCAAGTTCATCGATCTCTACTCGACGAACCATACACAGTTCGTCCATCGCAGTTAGACGAATTATTATGGCTAACATTGGCGTTCATAGATCGTCGATCGGAGTTCGATGAACTAGCCACATTTCGTCGACCTGAGTTCGACAAAATCTGTTGAACTTTATTTTTACTTAAAGTTTTCTGGTTTCTGTTATTTTGACTTTTTGATTTAGGTAATTCTTCTGTGGTTTGTTTATTATTTATTACCTCTTTACCCTTACCTGAAACAAATCTAATAGGGGCTGATAATATGTTATTCTTAAGTATGGTGGGTAAACTTGATGATGCACCCAAGCCCAGTTTTCCATTCAGTCTGGAATTGACTGTACTTGTGATGTCCTTCAGCTTAAGACTTCTCCCATTGAGAGATTTCTCAAGTTGTTTAGCCTCATATAGCTCTTTTTTTAAAGAAATGATTTGTTCATTAGCTAGAGTTAGTTTATCTTTTAACTTAGAGTTTTCAGAAACCAGATTATCTTGATTTGATAGTCTTTCCCTAAGTATTTTAATTTCCTTTTCAGAGTTGCTTAGGTCAATAAATATGGTTTTAAATTCAGTTTTGAAACTATCAGAATAATAATCAAAAGACGAAAGTACCTGATCATCTTCTGATTCTGAAACTCCTTCATTATCAGATTCTTCATCACCTGATTGACTGCTGGAGGCATTGATGGCCATGAGGCAGACTTCCTTGGCCTTTACCTCTTCTTCCTCTTCACTGGAACGGGAAGATGTGGATTCATCTTCAATGTCACTCCAGGTATCAGCTACAAAGCCCTTCTCCTTCTTTTTATATTTGCTGGAGGAAGGACTCCTACTTTGTTGTCTTCTAGAGTCCTTCTCTCTTCTTCTTTCTTTCTTCTAATTCTCTGGACACTCTGAGATAAAGTGTCCTGATTACCTGTAGCCAAAACATACTACTTCTTCAATATGAGTTTTATCATACCTTGTCTTATCATCCTGCCTGTATGATTTTCTCCTGAAATCTTTTCTTGCCATTTTGTAAAATCTCTTGGCAAAGAGACTCATTCATTCCTCATTGACTATTAAAGCTTCAGTTTCTTCAGCAGCCTTAAATGCTATGTTGTGCTCCTTTCTTGCTGGTAGAGGTTTCCTTTGTTCTGCAGCTTCTCTGGACTTTATTAGTTGCTCATAAGACTTGAGCTTTCCCAATAGAGATTCTGTAGAAATCTCATTTAAGCTCCTGGCCTCCTTGATTGGCTATATCCTGGAATCCCATGAGCTTGGGAAGCACATGAGGATTTTATCATTTACTTCAGTAAGGGTGATGTCCTTATCTAAAGTCTTCAACTTATTGATTATTGAGCTCAGTCTGTTGTACATGTCAGCAATAGATTCTGACTCATCCTTCTTGAAGTTCTCATACAGAGATATGAGATTTGATCTTCTATCTTTCCTCTCATCACCAGAGCCAGCCACCATTTGGTTAAGGGAGTCCCAAATAGCCTTGGCTGATATGCATTCAGCCACCTTCTGGAAAATGTCATCAGACATAGTATGGGCCAGAAAATTCATGGCCTTTGCATCAGTAATCTTGGCCTTCTTCTGTGCATCTGTCCACTCAGGTGGTGGAATAGCATGTGTGCTTAATGTTGATGTATATGCAGCTGGTTGAGGAGGACCTGTCATAACAGAGTTGTAGATGTACTCATCAATGGAATTCATATAAAGTTTTATTATTGGCTTCCAGATGGCAAACTTATTTAAGTTGCATACTGGAGGTCTGTTGCTTGCATAATCCTTGTTCTGTGCCATGCTGTGAGTATAATCCTAACAGAAATAAAAGGGTCAGAACTAACAAAGGATTTTTTGGTTCAAGGGTTTACTTGTACAACCAAAGGAACACAGCTTTGATAACAATTGAAACAGAGGGTTAGACATGATATACTCTAGAGGGGCGGGGGTGTTGAATAGAGTATCTTTAAAAACCTTAAAGCTTTTTGCTGTTAATAAAATATACAGAGTAGGGCAGCTATTTGATATCAAAATTTGCTGTAGGTAAAAGAGTAACCTAAGATTAACTAATCTACCACATGCACAACAAAATTAAACTAATTAACACAGGCACAGCAAAACTGACTAGCACAGCAAGAACAAAAAGGAAAGAGGGCAACAAGACAATACAAGACTTTTTATAGTGGTTCCCCAAACTGGGTACATCCACTCTTCTACCACCCTGGTAGGAATCCACTAACAGGTTTTGATTAGGTGACTGCCACCAATAAGCTTTTGATCAGGTGCTCAAAAAGCAACCCAAGTATTTTGATTAGGTGACTTGCAACAGAGGAATAACTTTTGAAGGGAGTTAAAGAACCCTTTGTACAGTGAGGTGGTGAGAGAGTTATGGTGTCTTCTCTTTCTCAAATATAACTGAGAAGACTGGTGGATCTTTGATGTTATCAAAGCTCCCCCTGAGTTATTGAGTTGTTCAGGAAGACTGGAGCTTTGCTTCAGGGTGAGTAGGACTTCTATCTTTAGCCTTGACCAGAAGAGATCTAGGAACTTCTTGACTAATGAAGATTTGTTGTCCTTGAAGAATCCTGGATTGAAGAATGAAGAAGACTCTTGATTTGAGATGAATGTTCTTCTTCTTCTTCAACAATGTCAAGGTGAAAACCAGATTCCTTTTTTTTGCACAGAGAAGTGTTTGAATATTGTTGTTGTATTGTTCTCTATCACAATGTGCTATGTCTTGCTCTTCTGTATCACTGTCGAGAAGAAGGAAGACAATCACTTTTATATTCCCAATGGAATTTCTCCTTTGAATTTTTTAATTACTTCCAACATTGATTGCTGACGATCTAGAGAGTGTAATATGGATGGATAGAATGTCTGCATTAATTGATTTCCCCAACTGTCCTATTGAAAAGCGACAAGTAATAATCCTGATGAATGTCATAATCAATGCTGCTTCTAACGGTAATATTCAGAGAATATTAAACATTGATTACTCAGGAATTACTGCAGAAAAATAAGAACAGAAGGAAGGTAAAATCCAAGCCCGTATCTGCACAGAAATCGTCGAGCAAAGAATAGATTACATTGACCTGAGTCCAGAGTTCGTCGAGCTGAGAAATCATGTTCATCGACTAGATAATTGTTGTTCGTCGACCTGAGATCCAAGATCGTTGACCTGAGAACAGCTAACTACTTTTTGATAAACACTTGCCAATTTTGTGCACTAAGATCATCGAGCTGGTAATCTAACTTCGTCGACTAGAGTTCAGAGATATGTTTCTGGACTTAGAATGTTGAAGTAGAACATCTAGAAATTGTTGACCTGAGAACCAAGTTCGTCGAGCTCAACTCAGAGAATTGTCTCTGAGTTCATCGAGCTAAGCACGACTTTCATCGAGCTAAGTTCGACGAACGTTGAACTCACATTTCTGAACCTTTGAAATTTCTCTAAGTCTGGAGTCTTTTGTAGTCTGTTGTTGGCTGGTCCATGCAATGTTGACTCTAAGGACATGGCTTATACTCTAGGACACAAACATGACCCTGGGTATACATGTTGGGTCAATAATCCTAGTTTATTGAATCTAGCCCAAATCCAACTAGGGATCTAACAGTATCTTCCTTGTTAAGGCCCTCCCGCAATGGTGGTCCGGCAGACTCCCTCGTGAACTTCACAAGGTAAACTCTGCCTCAGATTTCACTAATCACATTAGATAAGGTACAGAGAAGGAACATGTGTACTATTCCTCGTCGATTATATAGATTGTTGCTGCTCGCATCCACAATTGCCAAGCTTCCTGTGACCCTTTCTGGAATTATTAGTGACTGAGGTAAGCTTATAGAGGCGTCATCCTGGTTGACTCATTATTGACTGCAGTGATTTCCTATGGCCCTTATATGCTTTGAACCATCACATCTTCGACCATCCTTCTTCAGGACTGATACCCAGTCAAAGAATCGGTGACCTTAGAAAGTCTGTCGGCCCTAGTATTTTGCTAATGAGGGATCTGCAGGATCAGATGCAAGGGAATTCTCTAGAGGAGAGATCAAACGAGCGTGAGCTACTACGTTAGATGATCATTTCTTGCCTCATAATTTCCTTTGAATTGAGAAGATAACAGCTGTGAATCTGTGTAGATTGTCAGGCTCTTGACCTTATAATCGATAGTGAGCCGGAGTTCGGCGACCAGATCCTTGTATTCTGCAATATTATTGGTGATGGGAAACTTAGCTAAAGACCAAAATCTAAGGTAATCTCTTCCAAGCTTATCAAGATCAAGCAGGCTCCATCTCCTGCTATCCCAAAATTCCATCGACATAAAGGGTCCAACGAGCATGAGATGGCCCTTCTTTTAGGGCTAATGCAGGGGGATGGTACACTCCACCACAAAGTCTGCAAGGACTTGTGATTTGATATCGAAGCGCGGGAGGAATTGAATATCAAATTTTCCTAATTTGACGACCCACTTGGACAATCTCCCAGAGACCTCCAGCCTTTGAAGAATTGTTTGGAGCGGTAACAGCATCGACACTTTTATCATATGGGCCTGGAAAGAGGTCGGAGATTTCTTTCTAAAAAGACATGTGCTAGGGCAGTTTTGCCAGCTACCGGGTGTCTTGCTTTAGTGTTGGTGTAACGCCCCCGATTTTATAATGTTATTATTTGGTTGGTAGACGTCATAATTATAACGTCAAGGCGTTACCCTTTTTTCATTTTGTTTACGGCGCTGTACTGTTTGTGCGTTTTCGCGTCCGTTGAGCCTATTTATCCTGATTTTTGGGATTCTGTTGGTATTGAATGTCTTCCTTGATATAAAGGATGACGTTTTGAGGCCTTGGGCTTGTCCAATTCTGTTGCGTTTCGAGCATTTTGGAGTCTCGACGCGTGTTTGGATCCTTTTGAGGATTTTCTTTGCTTGTGTAAGCTTTTGATGATAGTGTCTGAAGAATGGTACGTCGGATTTTAGTGTTTTCATCATTGTTGAATTCGTTTAATTCAACGCGCGTTGGGCCTCTGTTTCAAACTCATATTTCCTTGTTCAATTATCTGAATATGATTATTACTGTTGATATTATGCAAGCTATATGACTTGTTCTAATTCTTGGATAGCCCTCCTTTTGATTCCCATGAAACTCCTGTAGTGTTAATTTTTCATCAACCTTAAGTGTTCCACGTTGTTTCTAGGCGCTGTTCTAAGATCGACAAAGCATCGAGCTAAGCTCGATGAATGTCGGGCTGAGCTCGACAATGCGTCGAGCTGTTCTGGGTTCTGGGTTCGATGAACTTCGAGCAGAATTCGTCGAACGGAGTTTTTCTTTTGTGTTTGGTGAACTTCGAGCAGAATTCGTCGAATGGAGTTTTTCCATTGTGTTCGACGAACTTAGAGAGGAGCTCGACGAACGTCGAGCTGAGCTCGACAAAGCGTCGAGCGGATTTTGTCCTTCCTGCTTATTTTCGAGAAGTTAATTTTGTACTTGAGTTCTGCCAAGTTATTCTCGAGTTATGCTTCCCTGTTCTCGGGAATTGTTGCCTTGTTCACGAGAACAACCTCTTCATTCTCGAGAACAGCCTCTTCGTTCTTGAGAACACCCTCTTTGTTCTCGAGAACAACCTCGAGAATAGCCTTCTTGTTCTCGAGAATAACCTCTTCGTTCTCAAGAAAAGCCTCCTTGTTCTCGAGAATAGCCTCTTCGTTCTCGAGAACAGCCTCCTTGTTCTCGAGAATAGCCTCTTTGTTCTCGAGAACAGCCTTCTTGTTCTCGAGAACTACCTCTTTGTTCTCTAGAACAGCCTCCTTGCTCTCGAGAACGGCCATTTTGTTCTTGAGAACTGCTTCCTTGTTCTCGAAATGTCTGGTTGATCTCGAGAAGACCTTCTTTCTTCTCAGGACGCCGAGTTCAAGCGACACCAACTATTTTCTTAAGTGCGGTTATCCTAATTTTACCCTTAGTATATATATCAACCTTTTTCCTACTTCATTTTAGAAAGAGTTTTACTATTCATCTCCCGAACCAGAGCAGCGTGAGCGAGAGTGAGAAAGTTTTTCCGCTATCCTTCCAATGGTCGTCGATGGTGCTCCGATGCTCGAAATTTCCAACCGATCATAGATCCGTAAAGCTCTTAGTGAGAGCTTCGCCATCATGGTAAAAGTTTCCCCATTCCTTGAGTTTTTCTCGCTAGGGTTTTCGGCCCTAACTCCAAGTTTTGGCCATTCTTGCTAGATTTTGACTTCCCTCGTCTTCTTTAGCCCCGGTCTATGTCGTGGTGCGATTTGGATGTCTTTCTCTGGTAAAACCAAGGCAAGTGATGGTTATCCCGCTCTTTTCCCTTCTTTATCCTGATTTGCAGAAATTACTAACTTATTGATATATTGATTTTTAATAACTTGCTGATTTTAGTGCTCTTTAGATCTCTTGTCTAGTTTCGTTTATAATCACAATGTTCTTATTTTTGTTACCTAATCTTGTATGTGTTATATGTGGTTGAATCTTACTCTTATAATTGTTCCTCAATGTTTAAGTAGGACTCGTTAGAGTTCGTTTAGGATTGTAAATTCTTCCTAAAGGTTGATCAACCGCTCCTAACCTAGAATTGTCCAGTAGAATCGATGTGCCATTGTTGTCTTGAGACTTATATCATGGTTTCTTTCATGGTGAAGCCATGGGTCGAGACACGCCGCCAGACCAGGAAGGGTTGTGGTGGTCCTCTGAGCTCTAAACTCGGGTCATTACGGGGTTTTCCTTCCGGGTTTCCTTTGTTGCGGGTGTTATTTATGGACGAAACCACCGCCTCAACGTTTGTTCTCCATATTAGTACTTTGTAGGGCTCTACCGGGTGTTTGGTCATTTGCGGTGAATGGTAGAGTATCCTGTCTCCCCCGCAATTAGACGGATAAATGTTCTTCGGGGTTGGCCACCTCGCCCGTTTTGGTTTTGGTGGAGTTGGTCACAGGTGGCTAATAGGGATTTGTTTCTCTCCTGATGGTTTAATTTTGACCTTTTCCCCTTATTGTCTTCTGCATTTGGGGTGATGTGGTTATACATGATGCTTCGCGTAAGTGTTTCTCTTTTTTACCTTTGTACCTGACTATTGTACTTTATGTAAGTATTTTTCCATGGGTCTTGGGTTGGTACCCCTTGACTTTGTTTACTTTTGGCTTACTTTCTGCCATCTTTTGTACTTTCTTGCTGAGGTGTTCTGTCTTTGGAATGGCTCAGG
This sequence comes from Platanthera guangdongensis, assembly GCA_039583875.1. Classification (NCBI taxonomy): domain Eukaryota; kingdom Viridiplantae; phylum Streptophyta; class Magnoliopsida; order Asparagales; family Orchidaceae; genus Platanthera; species Platanthera guangdongensis. The sequence goes on along the minus strand of CM077166.1, from coordinate 65,310,579 downwards.
TTCATAGCTGTAGTTGATAGCCGTGCTTGTTTTAGAGTTCCTGGGTAGCTATCTTGGCTGTGATTTTTCCATCGCCGTAGCGAGGTAGATTGTTGTTTTGATTACTCTGCTAGTTCAGACATACTTTGTTTTATGTGGTTTCGTGTCAGTTTGTTGACGCCCACAGGATTGTTGATTTTGGATACTTGCTAGCTGCTTAGTTTTCTTTCTATGTATAAGATTACATGCTCTCTGGGACGTTTTATGTTTGGATTGCATGGTTGGTATTTTCAAGTATAAAAACTACTATTATTACCTCATGCATTGCACGTTTTTAAAATGTTAAATCACCATATTTAACGACCGTAAAAATCTACTTATAATGTTATTATAAATTTAGAACTTGCATATCTTGAGGTGTCCTCTGGGAACCTCTAAACTCATGTAGGACATCTAATTTTGTAAAAGAAGTAATTTTCGCAGTGTATAACTACTTTCCACGTGGACCAGATGAGCCACTAAGCTGAGGGATACAACTAACTACCACACTTAAACTGATTTTACCTTTAAATAACTTAAAGAATCTTTCTTCATGATTAAGTAGGTGTTTTGCCTGATCGTCCGCATTTATCCCCTGCTGACATGGCATCTTGATGCACATTTTTCCCCTACTCTGATACACCTTTATTGGCGGTGAAAAATGCGGGTTTTGACAGTTGGTATTAGAGGGAGGCTGGTTTGACATGTTGGTCGAACCAGCCAATCTCTTTTAGTTTGTTTCCCGTCATTCATTTGCATACACACACACCGATGTGTCATTAGTACATCATAACTGAAGCATAGTCACTACACTCATAGCATGATAAGAAGCTTATGTGGCATATTATGTAGTATGAGATGCATAATATGTATTTGTATATGGATCCACCATAGGAGGCAACATGTGATGGTTATGTAGTATGGGATGCATAACCATCATCACATGGTTGCCCATTAGCATGTTTTCTTTTTTATCATTGCATGCGATGTTATGTAGTATGAGATGCATAACATTTCATGTGTACGCCAATCATGCATGCATTAAGGCCTTTTTAGAATGCATAGCACTGCATACATAGCATATCATTGCATATGCACGTGTGCTAAGTTAAGGTTTACATGATGACACATGTATACACATGATTTTAAAGAAGAATAAAGAATTCATGCATTCATATCATAGGCACATGTGTAAATAAGATGAGAGGATATCATCCTAAGTAGGACATAACATCATTATAAAATCTAGAGCAAGTTGCAGCATAAGCAAGTGTCTTAAGTATGGGTTGAACTAGTTGTATGGCCTAGTTGTACTCTAGGTTTTTTTACGAGCCATCAGGTGTAACGCCCCAAAACTCAAAGGAGAGACGGGGGACGTTTTGGGCCAGTTTTGGGTTCTGGTTGTAGGCACACGGCCTGGGACACGGGCGTGTCCCAGGGCGTGTCAAGCTTGTGTCGACACTCAGCCGGGAAGTGGACATTTTGAGCTCGACATTGTGTCGAGACTGGGCACACGGCCTACGACACGGGCGTGTCGCAGGGCGTGTCGACCCGTGTCGACACTTAGCCCGCGAAGTCGACACTCTGCTTTCGATGAAGTGTCGAGACATGGAACACGGCCTGCGACACGAGCGTGTCGCAGGGCGTGTCGACCCGTGTCGACACTCATCCCGGGAAGTCGACACTCTGCTCGACGATGTATCGAGACAAGGCACACGGCCTAGGACACGGGCATGTCCAAGGCCGTGTCATCAGGTCGACGATCTTCGCTCGACGAAGTGTCGAGTGTCGAGACCGTGTACACGGCCTGGAGCCCAGGCGTGTTGAGGTAACACGGGCAAGGACACGGGCGTGTCCTAGAACGCGTGCTGTGCTCGGCTTCTTTTCGGGAAAAATGATGGGGGTACACGGCCGGCCACACGGCCGTGTCAGGTGGAACACGGGCGTGTCAGGTCGAACACTGGCATGTTGGGTACCCGTGTGTTGTTCCAGGCGAGCCTATTTTGACGGCGAATGAGGCACACAGCCCTGGACACGGGCGTGTGCCAGGCCGTGTGCGGTCCAGATTGGGCATTTCAGTCCCGAATCAAAGCCGTTCATTTCTTTAATTGATGATCCAACGGCTGGGGGTTGTTCCTGAAGGGATATAGCCGGGATTGGACTTAGTAACCCTCAGTTTTCATGAGTGGTTATCTTTCTAAAATCTTAGAAAGAGAGGAGAGCCAAGGAAGGAAGAAGAAGCTAGATCCGGCCATTGGAGGAGCTTCGAAGCTCCAAATTGCGAGCCGACTCCAGATCCACGGAGGCAAAGCCAGTGCAGTGCTTTTCATCAGCTTACTTTTCCATGGCGCCAAAGAGGAACACAAGGGTAACGATTCTCTTCTTGAGCATGAGTAGCTCTCCTTCTTTGCATAGGAAGCCCGCTCTCGCGAGTTTGCGGAGAGTTGGAGGCGTTCCTTCGGGTAGATATGTGAAGTCCCCGTTGTATAAAGTCCGTAAGCGAGAACGGACATAGGCATGATGTGTGAAGCCTACCCGGACATGTTGGTCTGGATCGGTGATGTTGCATTGCATAAATGCCGGAGAAGACTCCGTGCTATTGGTTGTTTTTCGGGTTTTCTACACGGTAGATTGCAGCAGGGAGCCTTGGGGATTAACCCAAAGGTTGACCCGGAAAACTGGGCGGATGCGTGATCTTGCCAACTTGGTGGCCTGAGAGCCAACTTGAACATAACCGGGTTATGTGAATTGTGATGGAAATGGGACTTGGTGGAAGTTTGACCCGCGCAAATGGCTTAAATTGTCGTTGCGATGTGAGCACGGGTTAGATGGAACCGTACCCGTTCTATGTCGTTCGGTTAAAGAGACCTAAGGGTACGTGGCACTTGCCATTGGCATAGATTAGGGTATTCGGTGGTCAATGGTTTAAATTGTCGTGACCCAGGCCAAGAAGACAAAATGCTCATAGGTTTGGCCGTCAAAGTGGCGGTGGTGAGTCCGGGATGTCTATGGCTTTAATTGACGTGACATCGACCGGTTCACCGAGAATGTGCCCTGAGAGCACGGGGCGTGTGGCCATGCGAGCCAAAGTCTGTGATGATATGGTTATATAAATATTGCTCGCTTATGCTAATGAAATGCAGGGAAGGAGCATCGCCGCCCCGAGTTGGGGGCAGGATCGTTATAATTTGGTCAGCTTTACTGACCGTTGCCTTGTTTTGCCACCGTGCGGTGGTTTTTTGCTTGCAGGCGCTGCTGGACCAAGCGGTCAATAGAGGGCTAAAGCCCAAGTGCGAAGCCGGCCCTCGAAGGCCTAATTGGAAGTGTTTACTGTTTTTATTCATGTATGACCGGCCTGCGTGCCGAGGTTTGTAAATCATGTAATATCAAGTGAACAATTTTTGTAAGGCCTTAAGGCTTGTACTGGTGTATTTTGTAACATTCCTATTTTGGATTAGTGGACATTCATGCTTTAGTGCTGGGTTCTTATTTGCAACATTTATAAACTGTTTCCGCTAGAATGCTCTGTGTAGGACATTGTGATTGGTTGGATGGTTTCCATGAGTAACCACTCGGTCTGTCTGTGGCATATGGCGTCGGGCCTCGGCCAGACCTACTGCTATATGCTATGCGACAGATAGGGCGTGTTACAATTTGGTATCAGACTACTGGTTTTGGTCGGGCTTAAAATGAATTCGTGGACGAATTCTCTTTAAGGGGTGGTGAGCACATTGTGTGCGTCATCATTATAACGGTAAAAGAACCCATGAATGTCCACTTAGGAATGAAAATACACGTGTTTGAGGAACCTGCGTGTTCCTATAATTGTTGTTTGTAATTTTATTTGGTCGCTTAACGGTGTTTTGTACCACTATAGGTGACCAGATGTGGTGTTGGGCCGTCGGAACGTCGAGTTTCTGAGGCTAGCAGTGCACCAGATGTTGATCCTGCAACACCTCTATCGGCTGAGAACATACGATTGGTGGCTGAAGCGGTGTTGACCGTGATAAATGCGCAGCCTGCAAGGCAAATGCAGCAGCCCACTCCTGTGATGGAGCAGGAACCTCTTCAAGAGGCTGAGCCGAGGAGAGTGGAGCAAGTGGTTGTGGAACCGGTGGTGCCAAGGAGGGCAACCGAGAGGCAGCTTAAGCATGTAATGAGCTTTAACCCTCCATTATTCTCGGGGTTGGGAACCCCATCTCAGGCTGAAGACTGGCTTTGCAGGGTGAAGAGAGTCATGACAGCAACGGAGACGGAGGCGTGGCAAATGACCACCATTGCTACGTTCCTTTTGCACGGTGAAGCGAGATTATGGTGGGAAGGTTTGGAGCTGCATCATTTGAGAGGTAGACAACTTGCAGACGTCCCGATGGAAGAGTTCTCGGGATTGTTCTTAGCAAGATACCTCCCTTCTACTCAGAGGATTTCGATGGAGAACGAATTTCTGAAGTTGGTTCAGGGTGAGAAGAGCGTGGATGAATATCTCCATGAGTTCACTCGTTTGAGTCGATATGCTAGCTCCACCATCGTGGATGAGGAGCGTAAGACTAATCGCTTCTATGAAGGCTTGAGAGATGAGTTGCGATTACTACTCTCGGGGCCGATGACGCAGGGTTTCTTAACCTTGGTCAACACTGCCCGGTCCTTGGAGAAGGACATGAAGAATGTACAAGTAAAGAAAAGCTTGGGTGATAGGAAATCTGAATTCAAAGTGCCGACTACTTCAAAGTCCGGCTATCGGAGGTCTTTCAAGAAGCATAGGACTTCGGGTCCAGCTCCTTCTGGTGCTTCTAGGGCGACTATGAGTCGGACCCCGGGTGCGTGTTTTACTTGTGGAAAGACTGGGCATTTTGCCCGTGACTGTTGGAGCGGACGTCCTAAGTCCGAGAGAAGGCCGAGAGCGACTTATGAAGAGAAGGGAAAGGCGGTGGAGTCGACTGCGTCCCACTATGCTCCGGCCCAACCAAGGGTGTATAATATTGGCCAACAGGAGGCCATCAAACAGACTGATGTGGTGACAGGTATGGTTTAATTTATAGCAAGTCAATTTCTTTAAATACTTGTTATGCACATGTTACCTTACCACTGATTGTTTAGGATTTGTATTGATTTGTGAAAATCCGGCAAGAGCACTCTTCGATACGGGAGCTTCACACTCCTTCTTGTCCGAAGGATTTATATCACGCATCGGAGTCCCTTCTTCGATGGCGAAGGATAAGTTGGATGTGTTGTTGCCCAATGGGTGTTCGATGCGAGCGGATAGGATCTGCGATGTTAAGATTCATATTGGGAATCAGGAGTTTGACCTGCAAGCGTCTTTACTTCCGTTGGTGGTGTTCGACGTTATATTTGACATGGACTGGCTCTCGGAGCAGCAGGCCTATATTGACTGCGATCGCAAGGAAGTCAAGCTGGGAGCAAGTCGTGAGACGACTTTTACGGGCTTAAAGGGGTCGAGCAAGACGTTGATGTCTGCTCTTCAGGTGGTGAAGGCGGTTCGTGCCGGTGCAGAACTATTCTTTACACTAGTGGAGGTTGCAAAGCCGAAGCCCCCGTTGGATTGTATTTCATTGGTATCGGAATACCCTGATGTGTTCCCCGCAGATCTTCCTGGAGCCCCGCCTCAGCGGGAGATATATTTCACGATTGAGCTAGTGCCAGGTGCAAAGTCTGTGTCACGATCTCCTTATCGGCTAGCGCCTAAAGAAATGGCGGAGCTGAAAGTTCAACTGCAAGACTTGTTGGAGCAAGGGTATGTGCGCCTGAGTTCTTCTCCTTGGAACGCACCGGTCCTCTTTATTAAGAAGAAGGACGGAAGCTTGAGGCTGTGTATTGATTATCGGGAGCTCAACAAGCTGACGGAGAAGAACAAGTACCCGATCCCCCGAATTGATGATCTTTTTGATCAGTTAGTCGGGTCGACGGTGTACTCGAAGTTGGATCTCAAGGCTGGGTACTATCAGCTGCGAATAAGGGAGAGTGATATCCCGAAGACGGCATTTAGTACGAGATATGGGCATTATGAGTTTACGGTCATGCCGTTTGGGCTGACTAATGCGCCGTCAGTGTTCATGGATTTGATGAACAGGACTTTCAGGGAGTACTTGGACCATTTCATGATCGTCTTCATCGACGATATTTTGGTGTACTCGCAAAATGAGGAAGATAACTTCAAGCATCTTCATTTGTTTCTGGAAACGCTAAGGAGAAATCAGTTGTATGACAAGTTCTCGAAGTGCGAGTTTTGGCTATCCTCAGTGGCGTTCCTCGGTCATATAGTGAGTGGAGAGGGTATTGCTGTGGATCCGACAAAGATTGCTACGATACGGGAGTGGCCTGAGCTTACTACGGTAGCGGAAGTCCGGAGTTTTCTAGGGTTTGCCGGCTATTATAGGCGCTTCGTAGAGAACTTCTCGCGGATAGCGTTAACTCTTACTACTTTGACGAGGAATGAGCATAAGTTTCTTGGGACGCCGGAGTGCGCGCGAGATTTTGAGGAGTTGAAGTGTCGATTGACCACGACGCCTGTGCTGAGTTTGCCATGTGGGACCGAAGGCTATGAGATTTACAGTGATACTTCGGGCAGCAGTTTGGGTTGCGTGCTACTACAACACGGAAGTGTAATAGCTTATGGCTCGAGACAGCTAAAAGTTCATGAAAGGAATTATCCGGTCCATAACTTGGAGTTAGCGGCCGTGATTTTTGCCTTGAAGCTGTGGAGACACTATTTATACGGTGTGAAGATTGATATCTACATCGATCATAAGAGCCTGAAATATCTAATTGATCAGAAGGATCTGAATATGCAGCAGCGTAGATGGATGGAGTTCCTGGGGAACTATACATTCAAGATCCACTACGTTCCCGGTAAAGGGAATGCGTTTACAGACGCGTTGAGTCGCCGAGCCCCAGCTCAAGCCAATTGGCTATCGGTGCATGATGAGCGGTTGGTGCGGGAGTTGGAGGCGTTGGAAATTGTTTGTGTGGATAGGCAATCAAGTGCTGAAGCAGTTCTGAATTGGATTGAAGTCCAATATGACCTGGCTGATCGTATTCGGCAGGCTTTGGATATGGATGCTTATATGAAGCAGTTCATGTTAGAGGCTCTGGATGGGTCAAATTCCCAATTCGTCGTGGAGGACGGATTACTTTGGAAAGATGGTCGTCTGTGCGTCCCAAGTGTGGGCAATTTGCGGGTGGAGTTGTTGTACGAGGCACACCATACAAGGTACTCGATTCACCCGGGGAGCACGAAGATGTACCGTGATGTGAAGAAACTATTTTGGTTGCCAGGTTTGAAAAAGGATGTGGCTCTATACGTAGCAAAGTGTCAAACTTGAGCCTTGGTGAAGGCGGAGTGCCAAAAGCCGGGAGGATTTCTTAAGTCCTTGCCTATTCCGGAGTGGAAATTCGACGACATCTCTATGAACTTTGTGCACGGTTTGCCAAGGTCGTAAAAGGGGAACGACGCCATTTGGGTGGTCGTGGATCGGTTAACGAAGGTGTCGCATTTCATTCCGCATAGGAAGGATGATTCGGTGGAGAAGTTGGCAAAGCTTTATGTGGATAGCATAGTGCGGCTTCATGGTGTGCCCCGCAGCATCGTGAGTGACCGAGATGGGCGGTTAACGTCCAATGATTGGAGGCCAGTGTTGGAGCATGCGTTCCGCGCTTCTTACTTTGAGAATAACAAATCCCGGATGTATTTGATTTTGGTATGTGTTTTAAATGTGCAGGGATAACAGCATTTTTATGTACAAAAGAAAGGCTGAGCATGGCATTGATGAAATGGAAAAACGCGCTATCACTGGCGATAACGCTACCGCGGGCGATAGCATAATCAGTTCCTGCTGACGTCAGCCTTAATCCGCATGTTGCCGCGCACGAAGTCACGATCAGCGATATCGCGGGGCGATACCGATGTCGCCGAGCGATATCCCACGATCGTCACGTTCTCCGCTCAGATCTGAAAATCAGCGCGACGTGTGCCACGTGTCAAGCAACAGAGAGTTATCACTATCGCGGGGCGTTAATGTTAACGACGGCGATAGCATGAAGTGATATATACGGCAAAAAATTTCAGGGAAGAGTTGGATCGTGCAGAGCTTTGTTTTCCCAGATAATTTTCAGAGCCTTCATCTCCGTTGCCAGACGAACTCCCTTGGTCCGTTGAAATCTCAAGAGAGAAGGAGATACAACCGTGTGTTCAAGATTGGAGATCTTCTTATTGGTCCACCATCATCTTCAGAGTTCGTGATTTTGAGGGAGTTTTTAAGTTTTACTATTGTACTTTCATTTTCACTCTTTATCTTTGTAATTGGGAAGGGAAAATCACCACCTTGTGTGTGGTGTCTAAGTCCGTGTGTGGCTTAGGGGCAAATCACCACCTTGTGTGTGGTGTCTAGGTCCGTGTGTGGCTTAGGAGTAAATCGCCGCGTGTTGTGCAGCGACTAGATCATAGATTTGATTTAGGGGGAGGCTAGTAGGCATATCTAGGGAGATATTGACTATAGCCTACCGGTTCTTGGGAGAAGGATCGGTGAAAAAGAAAAAAAACTATTATCGTTGTAAGCCTTGATTTCAAGCTTTATTGGAATCATTTTACATATATATTTTGGAAAAGTATAATCTTGTTTTTCATTTCATTGATCTGTCTCAAACATAGTAGCTAGTTTCATATTTTATAAAAAGTTAAATTTTTTTTTAAAGAGCCCTTATTCACCCCCCCCCCCTCTAAGGGCGCCACAAGATCCTACAAGTGGTATCAGAGCTGGTTATTCCTAATACGGTTTCACCACTAGGAATTATGGTGCAGCATGACCATGCTTTCTCTGAGGGGCAAGGAATTAGTAGACCTCCATTATTCACTGGATCTGACTATAATTACTGGAAAACTAGGATGAAGTGTTTTCTTATTTCTCTTGATATTGAAGTTTGGAATATGGTAGAGACTAATTATGCTCATCCCACTTATACAGTAGGCAATGTAGAAATGGAAAAACCAAAAGATAAATGGGATGATCAGGATAAACTAAGATGCAAATATAATGCAAAAGCCATGAATGCATTATTTTGCGCATTAGATAGGACTGAATTTAATAGAACTTGTTCTTGTAATAATTCTTATGAGATTTGGAATTTACTTGAAGTAACTCATGAAGGTACTCGCAGGTGAAGGACTCGAAGCTATTTCAACTTGAATCGGAATTTGAAAAGTTTAGGATGGAAGTGGATGAGGACGTAGACTCAATGTACACCAGATTCACCAAGATAGTGAATGACTCAAAAGTGCTTGGAAAATTTTTTTCAAATGGTGATTTGGTGAGAAAACTTCTTAGATCTCTCCCCCCTTAGTTTAATCCCAAAGTGACGGCTATTTCTGAATCTCATGATCTTAAATCTCTTAATATTGAAAGCCTGATTGGGAACTTGAAAACTCATGAAGTTGAATTGAAAATACAACAATAAGAGTACATGGAGCCTAAGAAGAAGGGGTTGGCTCTAAGATCTAAGAAAGAAGAATGCAGTAATTCTGAGGATGAAGAAGATGATGAGGAGAGTCTTTTTGTAAGAAAGTTTAAAAAAATTATGAGAAATCCGGAGAGGAGAAATGCTTTTAAAAAGTATTTTAAGAAGGAGACGTTTAGAAAGAAAAAACAAAAGGATGACGACGATGAGCAGGAAGAGAGACCCCCACCAGAGTGCTATCATTGCAGGAAGTTAGGACACATTCGAAGCAAGTGTCCAAAGTACTTGAAAGAATTTAAAGAAAAGAAGCACAAAGGGAAGAAGAAGGTCCTGAAGGCTGAAACATGGGATGATACTACTTCTGAGGGTGCAAGCAGTTCAAGCTCAAGCGAGGAGGAGGAGGCCAATATGTGCCTAATGGGAAAAAGCGTCACATCTGATGACAAGTGCAGTGTCCAAAGCGACACTGAGGTAACTCCTCCAACTTATGATGAATTATTTTCTGAATTTTTAAATACTTGCAAATATCTTGAAAAAAGTTTAAAAGATAATGATATTCTTAAAACTGAAAATAAAGTTTTAATTAAAGAAAACAAAAAATTGTTAAATGAAAATAAGACTATTGGAAAAGAAAAAGTCTCTTGCCAAGAGTGTGATCACTTTATGGGAAGAATAAAAGAGCTTGAAGAATCTCTTTCCAAATCTCATTCAGAAATAAAAATTCTCGATAAAAAGAATGAGATTTTAGAGAGAGATCTGAAATATTCTATTTCCAAAGTCCATGAAGGAAAGAAAGCTTTTGAACGTAGATGTGTAAATCTAGTATCTGAGAATAATGAAATGAGAAAGCAGATTCATGACTTAACACTAGCCATGAAAAAGTTTGGATTGGGCCAAAGATCGCTGGATATGATCTTAGGTTACCAATGTCACGGATCTGGAAGATTTGGACTCGGATACACGACTGTAAACTATCGCCCGGCGATAGGTACTACCGCCGGCGATAGCGAGAAGTCCAGAAAATCGAATTTTAAAAATTATGATAATAATAAATTAACTGATACTACCTTTTCTCACAGTAAAAGTCCAGAAAAGTCATATTCTTCTTGTTACATTACATGTGCCAAATGCAATAGATTTGGTCACACCACGGACTCATGCTGGAAGAAAGGAAAAAGTAAAATTAAGCAAATCTGGATGCCTAATGTAACAACCCCATCCGTTCATATGATATATTCTAGAAGGTCCGGCCGAGGCCCCACAGGATATAGTACAAAACAGTCGGTGAAGGTACAGGATGATACCAGAGTTGCGCATCGCACCTATCACAAAGCATTCTAGCGGAAGCCTAGACTACAACTGGAACTCCTCATGAATGTCCAAACATAAAACTCCACATTTTATATCATATAGGAATGTCTTACAAGTCAAAAGAGTTGGCCTTATGGCCTTACATGGCTTTCACACAGTAGCCTAAACAAATTGGCGCGCAGGCCGTCCATAAGAAAAGAAAACACACAAGAGAACACATTTAGCCTTCGAGGGCTAGCAGCAATCGCAGCAACACCAGCAGAAACATCAACCTCTATGCGTCCCGCTCGGCTCTCCAACACCTGTAAAGGGACAATCCACCCAACGGTAGCAAACAAGGGCAACGGTCAGCGTTCAGCTGACCAAATTATAACGACCCTACCCCTTCTCTCGGGGTAGCGGTATTCTTCCCTGCAGGCATATGAGATCACAAGTATGGCAAGCTATATCATCAAAATGTGCTTTCACGCACACAAGCCATCACAACCGTTCGCCACCCGGCCCAACGGTCCGTGCACTCAGGGCACATTCTTGGTGTTCTGGCAACCTCTTGCCCACCACCGTATCAGGGTTACAAGCCAACGGTAACTCTCTTGAGCATTTACTCCATGGCGTGCAGCCGGAGTTAGTCTTCGGACACCGGGATGGCCCGTAGCCCCCCGTTGTGTCATGGCGCGCAGGCCGAAGACTCTTACTATGCGCTCCAACAGACCGCACTTTTTGGTCTCACGTCGGACGGACATAGCGCAGGTCGGATCCTCCACCCCCCGTTGCTCAAATCGCCATGCCTTCTCTGAGTACAACGTACTCATGGCTATATCAAAGGCGCGGGTAGGTCTCACCGATCCTGTTCTGGCATTCAAGCCTGGGTATTTCTCTATACACATTTCTCTCACAGCAACAGCGGGTCTTTCCTTGGCACACCAGTACTTCCTGTGACTCTCTCCACAGGTGGACACCGCACAAGCACAAATGTCAGGGGTCTTTTCTAGCTCTCATGCCAGTACTTCCTGTTACTCGCTTCACAGGTGGACACCCTACGACATCAAGCATCACAAAAAGGGCCTTTCCTGGTCCCACCAGTACTTCCTGTGCCTCAATCACAGGTAGGACCCAAAACCATCACATGGCTATTTTCCTGGGCTACCACCCCAGTACTTCCTGCTACTCCTTTTCGCAGGCATAACCCGTAGACTCCTTACACTACACGTTTATCACGGAGTTTTCTCCGGTTCGTATGCAACATCACCAACCCAGACCAACCTGTCCAGATGGGCTTCACACAGCATGCCTATTCCGTACTCCATTTCCGGATCTATATGCTAACAAAGGGGATTTCAAACATCCACCCAAAGATTTCCAAAACCGGCCACCTCTTGGTGGGGGAAATCACAAAATATGCCAAAAAGGAAGCCTTCACATGGCTAGGAAGAAAAGTCGTTACCCTTGACGACCGCTTCGGTGCCATGGCCGCAAAGCTTGCTTGCAAGACTCGCAAGATCGTTTCCTCCGCAACGCCGGCTTCGAATCTCTCGTCGGTAAACCGCAGCACCACCAGCAGCAGCCCCCCTTTTCTTCTTCCTCCTCCTTTCTCTCTCTCTTTCTCTCTTAACTTGAAGAAACTCAAGGCCAAAGAAAATGAGAATCCTTCTCTGATTTCGGCCTTTAAGGAAAAAGAGGAAGAAGCTTCAGCCCTTGGATCCAGACTGAAGGAATTGACGGCCACAATTCTGCCAAAATCACTGATTTTGACCCGACACGGCCTCTGACACGGCCGTGTGCCAGGCCGTGTGCCTCAAGCGGTGGTCAACCGACTTATCCAAACCAGTGACACGCCCATGGGACACGCCCGTGTCATGGGCCGTGTCACCAACACGCCTTCAAACACGGCCGTGTCTGTGGCCGTGTGCCTGGGTGAAAAAAAAATCCCAAAACATCCCGAGACTTCACACGGCCTGTGACACGCCCATGTCCCAGGCCGTGTGCCCAGACACGGGCACAAAGACACGCCCTGTCGAAATCCTTCGGCGGGCTGAATTCGCCGTCCTGATTTGACACGCCCCGTGACACGCCCGTGTCACAGGCCGTGTTCAACTTCTCGACACTCGACACACACACGTCTCGACACTCGACGATCGTCGAGATAAAGTCGTCGAGCATACGACACGGCCATGGACACGCCCGTGTCCTGGGCCGTGTGCCCCCCTCGCGACGCATCGTCGAGAGAAAAATCATCGAGACAAAGGTCGATCGTCGACACAACCTCGACACGCCCTGCGACACACCCGTGTCGCAGGCCGTGTCAACTGACACGCCCTGGGACACGCCTGTGTCCCAGGCCGTGTCACCCAAAAATGCCTGTTTCCGAACTTTGGGCTGTTACACCTAAGGCCTCTACCTATACTATGGGTGGAACCACTTGGGTAGCCAGATCTTTACTCACATCCTCTTTCTAGGTGTGTTGGCAGGCTAAGGACAAAGAAGACGTGTGGTACTTGGACTCAGGTTTTTCAAAGCACATGACGGGCAATAAAGAGAAGTTTCTTAGCCTGGAGATGAAGAAAGGAGGAGTCGTTACATTTGGAGATAATGGAAAAGGAAAAATCATCGGCATCAGTGTTGTGGGTAACGAAAGTTTTTCAATTTCAAATGTTTTGTTAGTAGAAGGTTTAAAACATAATTTGATTTCTATTAGCCAACTATGTGATAAGGGTTTAAATGTTTTGTTTGAATCTTCTACAAATTTATGCAAAATTATTGATTCCAAAACAAATGAAATTGTTTTTACCGCCCCTAGATGTCATAACGTATATATGATTAAATTTTATGATTTTTCAAATTCTACTTTAAAATGTTTTTTATCAAAAAATGATGAGTTAGAATTATGACATAGGCGACTTGGACATACTAGTGCAAAGTTAATTAAAAAAATTTCAAAAGATAAATTAATCAAAGGTTTACCATTGCTAGATGGGAATTTATCTTCATTATGTGAGCCTTGTCAAAAAGGAAAATTTACAAAATCATCTTTTAAAAGTAAAAATATTATTTCTACAACTAGGCCACTCCAATTAATTCATATGGATTTATTTGGGCCAATTATTATTTCTAGCTTAGGAGGTAGAAAGTATACATTTGTATTGATTGATGATTATTCACGTTTTTGTTGGACTTTGTTTCTAACCTCCAAATCCGATGCATTTTCAGAATTTTCTAAATTATGTTTGCGTATTCAAAATGAATTTGAGTTAAAAATTAAACCCATACGTTCGGATCATGGAGGGGAATTTGAAAATGAAAAGTTTATTTCTTTTTATACGGAGTTAGGAATTAAACATGAATTTTCTGCTCCACGCACACCACAGGAAAATGGTGTAGTGGAGAGGAAAAATAGGACTCTTCAAGAGCTAGCCCGTACGATGTTATCTGAATTTTCTTTACCAAAATCTTTTTGGGCTGAAGCGGTGAGTACTGCATGTTATGTAATTAATAGAGTAATGCTTCGCCCTATTTGTTGGGTATTGTATCCACAATGTACCTGATTTGAAGAAGCCCCTGGACAAGCTAAGGTCAATAGACTATGTATTTGATAAAATCCTTCTAGTTGTGCTTGCAGTTTTTCCACGCTAAGTGCACACCAATGTCAGGGTGCAGTAGGTCAATATACACGGGTCTGCACGACGTAATCCCTCATTGAGCAGATCAGTGTGTTGGCCTACGTGTACTCTCTCTATTGGAGTGCACTTATTTTCAAGCACAGGGCTGTAAATATGCAGGAGCAGACAAGGAGCAAGGATGGGTCAAGGAGCATCTCATGGGTGGAAAGACGAAATTTCGTCTAAGTTAGATTCGTCGAGAATCAGAAGTTGATTCTCGCCGAACTCGATCCAGCAACTTCTAAGCAAGCACCTCTGCGTCTAAGTAAGAATCGACGAGAATCACTTAGTGATTCTCGCCGATTCGGCGAGAATCACTAGTGATTCTCGTCGAATCGACGAGAATCACTGGTTGATTCTCGCCGTCTCGACCTGGCCTAAAGCAGTGCGTGCAACCAAGGCAAATTCGACGAGAATCATCTTTGATTCTCGCCGAATCGTCGAGAATCACCTTTGATTCTCGGCGACTCGGCGAGAATCACTTTCGATTCTCACCGATTTTGACTTGGCGTTTTTCTGGAACTTCCTGAACCGGATTCTGCCGCTGTTAAATCTCTGGACCGGGATTTGGGGATTTCTATTGTGGGTCCCACAAACGGTCATATTGGAGTTAGCTACAGTATTTATACACGGGTATTTTGAACGGAATACCTAGACAGAAAGAAGCCGAGCGAGTGCAACCCTAAAATCGCGAAGTCTCTCCGCCGCCTCCGTCGCCGCTCGCGCAAGTCCGTCGCCGCTGCTGATCGCATTTCTTCCCGATCTCCGGCGACAGAATCTTAGCAAAGCTTGAGTCTCACGTGTCTATCCAGAGATCCCTTGTCTCTCGATTTGTTGACCGGGAAAAACTCCCCCGTCCAAATCGATCGAGACGACCGATCCTAGAGTGACCGTTGGTAGACCTAATTTGCTTTGCAACGAAGATTGGATCTCAGAAGTACTGCTGCCGCGCATCGTCGTTGCCGTCGATCCCGAACCAAGCCGCCGCTCGGATTGCCGCCGCCGGTTTCGGGAAGATCCTTTCCAAGAGAGACCAAGGTTGTAAACTTTTCGTTGACTTCACGAACACGTCGTCGAACGAAGAGGAACACCGTAGTCTCCAAACGAAGTTTGTATCTCGTGTACTTTCTATATTTAATTTTGTTGTAAAGGAACGATTGTTCCGTGTTGTAAGGGTTGGGTGCAACCCGTTTTGTGGGAGTGTTGACTCTCACGTGTGGAAGGGTTCCTTCCGGTAGTGCAGGGATTGGATTTCAATCCCGTTGGACAAGTGACCGAGTCGTCCCTTGTTGGGGAGATAGGTCGAAGGGGGAAAGTGGATGTACCCAAGTCGGGGAACCACTATAAATTGCCTGTGTATTCTGTGTGCTGTGCTTTTTATTTTTATTGTGCAGGTACGTTCGTAAATTCCGCAAAAGCGCTACTCGTCACCTATTCCCCCCCCCCCCATAGGTGCACATAGCTCACACTAGGTGGACTTTCAAGTGGTATCAGAGCGAGGTTACTCATCAAAAAGGTCAACACCTTGAGTTGAATCCTGCCCCTAGTGTCAAGAAGAAGACAAATATCTACTATGGACGGGCTCAAGTTCTCCGGCAAGATCCCAGTATGCACCAGGCTAAACTTTCCGATCTGGAAGGAAAGAATCAGGTTTTACATGGAAGCAGTCGATCCTCGACTCTTCATGATCGTGGAGGAGGGACCTTATGTCCCCACCAAGGCCTCCACCATCGATCCCACCAAGAAGGTGCCGAAGACACTTTCTGAAATGGACAAAGACGAGATGGTGCTCGTGGGACTGGACAAGAAGGCACGAAACATTCTGGTGAGCGCAGTTGATGATTCCATGATGCAAAATTTCAGCAACTGCAGGACTGCTCAGGAGATCTGGCAGTGCCTGATCATCCTAATGGAGGGCACGGATGAAGTGAGGGATGATCGGAGATCCCTCCTGAACCAAAAATATGAGGCCTTCAGGCAAGGGCCTAAGGAAGAGATCGGAGTCACATACGAGAACTTCCTGAAGATTGTCAACGCCCTCAAGGGCTACGGAAGAGTGTTCACCAATGGTGATCTCAATGACAAATTCCTTAGGTCCCTTACTAA
This sequence comes from Platanthera guangdongensis, assembly GCA_039583875.1. Classification (NCBI taxonomy): domain Eukaryota; kingdom Viridiplantae; phylum Streptophyta; class Magnoliopsida; order Asparagales; family Orchidaceae; genus Platanthera; species Platanthera guangdongensis. The sequence goes on along the minus strand of CM077166.1, from coordinate 65,294,020 downwards.
GGAATGGGACACAAAGATCTGCGCCATCAGAGAATTTGGCAGACTAGCAGAAACTGATCCACAAATCCTATTTGGGAAGCTGATGTCCTATGAACTTCAGCTGAACACCAGGAAGGCAGAGGAAGAAGCAGAGAAGGCTGCTGCAAAAGAAAAGACTGTGGCCCTAAAAGCCAGTTACTCCAGAAAGGGCAAGGGTGCGATGTCATACCGTGCGAGGAGTAAGGAAGAGGAGGAGGACTCTGAACCATGCTCCTCCGGCTCAGAGCTGTCGGAGGAGGATTTCTCCCTCATCACCCGAGAGTTCAAGAAGTTCCTCAAGATGAGGAATCAAAGAAAGAAAGACAGCTCCTCCTCCAGGCATCAGAAGAAAAATTATTCTTCTGACAGGTATGCATCTAAACCTAACAAACATCGTTCTTCTGATATTATTTGCTTTGGATGTAATAAGCCAGGACACGTCGTGGCCGACTGCCATCAAAGCAAAAGAGAAAAAGGGAAAGGAGAGGAGCTCAAATCCTCCAGAGATAAGAAGAAGGAGCGGAGCTACATCGCAAGAAGGCCAAAGACACTAAGTGAGTCTGATTCCTCAGACTCCAGTGATGATGAAGAAGCGTACTTCGGGCTGGTGGGGCGCTCTGACTCAGAAGGAGAATGTCCCCCATTTACTAGGAAGGTAAAATCTCACACCCCTCTCTCCGACTCTGACTCTGATCCTGAGTCTCAGGATGATGAACCTGAGGATGGCCCTTCAGCCCGTGAAGCTGAGCTCCTCGAGAAGTATGAGCTTCTGCTCAACACTTTCGATGAGTGCCGAAAGAGACTGAAGGCTGAGAAGAAGGAAGTAAAATTCCTTAAGGGTGAGTGTGTATCCCTAAGGGAAGAGGTCACTAGCTTGATTTCTCTCCGACAGGAACACCTTGGCCTGACTTCCAAGCATTCAGAGTGTTTGAAGCTCCTTGATCTAAAGCAGGAGGAAGTCGACAAGTTGGAAGAACTACTTGCGGCAGAAAGGAAGATCGTCAAGAGCTTCTCCATGCCAAAAATAGTTCTTCCAGTCATTGATACCTTCTCTGCTCAGGCCAAAGGAGCTGGCTTGGGGCATATAGGGGTACCTGGTTCTTCATCTAGGAGAAACAAGAACCAGAGGAAGAATAAGGCCGCCAAGAAGGCCTCTGCTGATGAAAAGGGTAAGGCTCCTCTTAGTCCTGTTGCGTTCAGAAAGCCTGGCTTTCCTTGCAACCAACACGACTTTGAGTCAACATTTGGGCATCATTTCCGGCCCTCGGTTGCAAAGCCAAAGAGCCGGTATGACGGTTGGAACTTTCCCCGGAACTTCGGTGAGAGTGCCTTCAAGGCACCTTATGAGGAAATCCACATAGGAAATTATGGTCCGTTCTCTAGCGGCCATAATGGAAAGCAGGCACCAAAAGCCAAGCCTGTTATACAGAAGGTGACAAAGTCATGCGACTGTTGTCACCATGAGGCCTCCACCTCCAGATCCAAGGCCCCAGCAGTACCCACCGTTCCCAGGGTAAGGCAGGAGCCTAGGAAGAGGTACAACAGATTTGACTGTTGGTGTTGTGGCAAAGTCGGTCACTTTGCCGTGGATTGTTGGTTTAATCCAAGGAACTACGAGACTCCCCATGTTAGCAATGCGAGACCGACCACTCGTAGGGTTAACCAACCGAGGGGGAGTGTGCTAACCAGGAATCTAGGACCCAAGTTCGATTGGGTTCCTAAGGCGAATTAATTTTGTTTTGCAGGAATGTCCAAAGGCCACCAAAACGCCGATCTGGTATTTGGACAGTGGATGCTCCCGGCATATGACCGGGACAAGAAGCCTGCTGCGTGATTACACTCCAGTCGAGAATGGACCCAAAGTCATCTTTTGAGGGTCAGATCGAGGAGTCACCAGAGGTTATGGTATGATTTCCAACGGTATAATCTCTATCACCGACGTGGCTTATGTTGAAGGGTTAAACCATAACCTGATCAATGTAAGTCAGTTATGTGATAAAGGTTATGACGTTAAGTTCTGCAAGGATAAATGTCTGATAATTTCACGTACCTCTTCTGAAACGGTATTATCAGGCATTAGGAGCAGAAATATCTTTTGTTTAGATTTTCTCAGTTTAGATTCATCTACCCCCGTATGCCTTGTGGCAACAGGCAGTGCATCTCTTTGTGAACAATGACACAAGTGATTGACACATATTAATTACAAGACAATTAGTATGCTGTTTTCTAAGGACTTGGTAAGGGATGCTCCCAGTATCAAGTGCATCAAAGATAGCCCATGTCCTGCTTGCCAAATGGGCAAACAGACTCGGGCTACCTTTAAGAGCATCGCTGACAAAGACTCTTCCCGATGTCTTTACCTTTTGCATATGGACTTGTTTGGTCCAATGCAAGTTCATAGCTTGGGAGGCAAGTCCTATACGCTAGTGATAGTTGATGATCATTCTCGGTTTACATGGGTGTTCTTTTTGAAATGAAAGTCAGATACGTTTGACATCTTCACTAATTTTGTCAAGCAGGTTCAGAACGAATTTAACTGCTCCGTGGTCAAAATCAGAAGTGACCATGGAACAGAATTCGAATCTGGTGCAATGACAGAATTTTGTGAAGAACAAGGTATCTTTCATGAGTTTTCCTCCCCGCGCACTCCTCAGCAAAATGGAGTTGCGGAGAGGAGAAATAGAACTCTCATTGAAGCCTGCACGACAATGTTGAAAGACGCTTCTCTCCCGGAATACTTCTGGGCAGAGGGTGTCAATACGGCATGTCATGTACAAAACGGAGCATTGATCAACAAGCATCATCGTAAGACGCCCTACGAGCTACTGAAAGGCAGGAAACCAACCATGTCCTACTTGAGGATTTTTGGTTGCAGATGCTATGTACTGAATAATGGGAAGTACCCGCGTACTAAATTCGGTGAAAAATGCTTCGAAGGCATATTCATGGGCTATAGTTCCCATAGTCGGGCATATAGGGTCTTCAATAAGAAAACCCTAGTGGTAGAAGAATCAATAAATGTTGTATTTGATGAAGGAAGTTTGCTTAACAGCAATTCTTCCAGTAGTATTCTTGAAGATGCAGGTGCTAGACTTGAACAGCTGAGTCTGGATGAGACCCCTAAAGATGACGCTCCCAAGTACGTCAAAGTTTCCACCTCCACGTCATCTGAAAATGTTGAAGATCAAGATGGAACAAATCTCTTAGAAGAAAGAGAATCCCAAGAAGTAGTTGAAGCTCCAGACGCCAGACTTCTAGAGCTCCGGCACGTGAGAGATCATCCTAGAGATCAGATCATCGGGGATCCTTGTGTTGGTGTCAGAACTCGAAGAGGTACAGTTAACGAAGTATTGCATCTTAGCTTCCTGTCACAGGTTGAGCCAAAGAAGTTCGACGAGGCGAACAAGGATGCGGCATGGATTCTGGCCATGCAAGAGGAACTACATCAATTCGAACGTTGCAATGTTTGGACGCTGGTTCCCAGACCATACAAGCAGAATGTGATTGGCACGAAGTGGATCTTCAGAAACAAGCTGGATGAATATGGTGTCATCGTAAAGAACAAGGCCAGGCTGGTGGCTCAAGGTTACAGACAGGAGGAAGGGATTGACTTCGACCAGACCTTCGCACCAGTAGCAAGGCTCGAGGCAATCAGGTTTTTCCTGGCGTATGCTTCACATAAAGGATTCACAGTCTATCAAATGGATGTGAAATCGGCATTCCTGAACGGAGACCTGAAAGAGGAAGTATACGTTGCTCAACCCCCAGGTTTTGTCGATCCTACTTATCCCAATCACGTTTATTTTCTTAATAAGGCCTTATATGGGTTGAAACAAGCTCCACGAGCTTGGTATGAGACTTTATCTAGTTTTTTTCTTGAGAACAAGTTCTCCAGAGGTAAAATAGATAAAACATTGTTTCTCAGGGAAGTCAAAGGCAAGATTTTGCTGGTGCAAATCTATGTCGATGACATAATATTCGGCTCAACGGACAACAATCTTTGCAAAAAGTTTTCTAAACTTATGCAAGGAAAGTTTGAAATGAGCAGTATGGGAGAGCTCAAGTATTTCTTAGGACTTCAAGTGAAACAGTCTGAGGATGGAATCTTCATCTCTCAGACGAAGTTCACAAATGAACTCCTTAAGAAATTCGGTATGGAGAGTGCAACCTCTATGAGGACTCCAATGAGATCCACCATGTCTCTGGATAAGGATGAGAAAGGTAAACCTTTCGATGAAACCAAATACAGAAGCATAATTGGATCCCTGCTCTACCTTACTGCCAGTCGACCAGATATTATGTTCTCCACATGTGTCTGTGCCCAATATCAGGTGAACACTAAGGAATCTCACTATGTCGCTGCAAAGCGAATTCTGAGATACCTTAAAGGTACTCCTAATCTTGGCTTGTGGTACCCGAGAAACAATGATGTCGAGCTAATAGGCTTTTCAGATGCTGATTTTGCAGGGAGCAGGGATGACAGGAAAAGCACCTCCGGGACGTGTCAATTCCTCGGCAGGAGGCTTATCTCATGGAACAGCAAGAAACAGAATTGTGTTGCAACCTCCACAGCAGAGTCAGAGTACATCTCGGCTGGAAGCTGTTGCGCACAACTTCTATGGATCAGAAACCAGTTAGCCGACTACGACCTTCAGTTCAAGGAAGTACCCATGTACTGCGACTCCTCCAGTGCAATTGCCATTGCCAACAATCCGGTGTCGCACAGCAGAACGAAGCATATCGAAGTACGCTACCACTTCATTCGGGAGCACGTGGAGAATAAGGATATCTCTCTCTGTTATGTCCCCACGGACAAGCAGATTGCTGATATATTCACAAAGCCCCTAGACGAGGCCAAGTTCAATCTTTTCAAGACTGAATTGGGGATGCTCAATTATGAGGAATGAAGACTACAGAGGCTCCAGGCCCGTGCAAGAACTAAGGGGGAGCAAAGGGTAAAACGCTACAGACCCCGATTTGTAGAAGCCGAAAAGGGGGAGATTACCCTCTCGACTAAGGCTAAGGTGGCTCCAAGCTTGCTCCCAAGAAATTGGTATTGGTAATGGATAACTCACTCAACTCTATTTTCAGTTTATGATTTTCATTCTCATTTGCTCTATTCACCTTAGCTTGTAGGGTTTAGGCTTCTTCAAATAGGGGGAGATTGTTGGGTATTGTATCCACAATGTACCTGATTTGAAGAAGCCCCTGGACAAGCTAAGGTCAATAGACTATGTATTTGATAAAATCCTTCTAGTTGAGCTTGCAGTTTTTCTACGCTAAGTGCACACCAATGTCAGGGTGCAGTAGGTCAATATACACGGGTCTGCACGACGTAATCCCTCGTTGAGCAGATCAGTGTGTTGGCCTACGTGTACTCTCTCTATTGGAGTGCACTTATTTTCAAGCACAGGGCTGTAAATATGCAGGAGCAGACAAGGAGCAAGGATGGGTCAAGGAGCATCTCATGGGTGGAAAGACGAAATTTCGTCTAAGTTAGATTCGTCGAGAATCAGAAGTTGATTCTCGCCGAACTCGATCTAGCAACTTCTAAGCAAGCACCTCTGCGTCTAAGTAAGAATCGATGAGAATCACTTAGTGATTCTCGCCGATTCGGCGAGAATCACTAGTGATTCTCGTCGAATCGACGAGAATCACTGGTTGATTCTCGCCGTCTCGACCTGGCCTAAAGCAGTGCGTGCAACCAAGGCAAATTCGACGAGAATCATCTTTGATTCTCGCCGAATCGTCGAGAATCACCTTTGATTCTCGGCGTCTCGGCGAGAATCACTTTCGATTCTCACCGATTTTGACTTGGCGTTTTTCTGGAACTTCCTGAACCGGATTCTGCCGCTGTTAAATCTCTGGACCGGGATTTGGGGATTTCTATTGTGGGTACCACAAACGGTCATATTGGAGTTAGCTACAGTATTTATACACGGGTATTTTGAACAGAATACCTAGACAGAAAGAAGCCGAGCGAGTGCAACCCTAAAATCGCGAAATCTCTCCGCCGCCTCTGTCGCCGCTCGCGCAAGTCCGTCGCCGCTGCTGATCGCATTTCTTCCCGATCTCCGGCGATAGAAGCTTAGCAAAGCTTGAGTCTCACGTGTCTATCCAGAGATCCCTTGTCTCTCGATTTGTTGACCGGGAAAAACTCCCCCATCCGAATCGATCGAGACGACCGATCCTAGAGTGACCGTTGGTAGACCTAGTTTGCTTTGCAACGAAGATTGGATCTCAGAAGTACTGCTGCCGCGCATCGTCGTTGCCGTCGATCCCGAACCAAGCCGCCGCTCGGATTGCCGCCGCCGGTTTCGGGAAGAACCTTTCCAAGAGAGACCAAGGTTGTAAACTTTTCGTTGACTTCACGAACACGTCGTCGAACGAAGAGGAACACCGTAGTCTCCAAACGAAGTTTGTATCTCGTGTACTTTCTATATTTAATTTTGTTGTAAAGGAACGATTGTTCCGTGTTGTAAGGGTTGGGTGCAACCCGTTTTGTGGGAGTGTTGACTCTCACGTGTGGAAGGGTTCCTTCCGGTAGTGCAGGGATTGGATTTCAATCCCGTTGGAGAAGTGACCGAGTCGTCCCTTGTTGGGGAGATAGGTCGAAGGGGGAAAGTGGATGTACCCAAGTCGGGGAACCACTATAAATTGCCTGTGTATTCTGTGTGTTGTGCTTTTTATTTTTATTGTGCAGGTACGTTCGTAAATTCCGCAAAAGCGCTACTCGTCACCTATTCCCCCCCCCCCCCCATAGGTGCACATAGCTGACACTAGGTGGACTTTCACTATTTTAAAAGTAACTCCCTATGAATTAATTTTTAATAAAAAACCAAATGTTTCTTATTTCAAAGTTTTTGGGTGTAAATGTTTTATTTTAAATTCTAAAGATTCCTTACGAAAATTTGATGAAAAATGTGATGAAGGAGTTTTCATTGGGTATTCTTCAACTAGTAAAGCTTATAGAATTTTTAATAAACGAACGAAAATAGTTGAAGAATCTATTCATGTTAGGTTTGATGAGTTTGTTCCATGTGTAGATAAGAAAACTACAGGAAAAGAAGATACACCCCTTCCTTTGATGGAAAATGATGATGAAAAACATGAAAGGAATGAAGAAGGAAAAGAAGAAGAAGAAAGAGAACAACATGTCCCTCCAAGGGAATTGATATTTTCAAAGGATCATCCGAAGGAGCTTATTATTGGAGATCCACAAAAAGGGGTAGGTACTCGTTCTTCTTTACATGTTTTATTTTCAAACCTTTGCTTTGTCTCTGAAATAGAACCAAAAGATGTTTCCACCGCTTTAAATGATGAATTTTGGTTTTTAGCTATGAATGAAGAACTTAATCAATTTGAACGTAATAAGGTTTGGAATCTTGTAGAACGACCCAAAAATCATCCTGTAGTTGGAGTAAAGTGGATTTTTAAAAATAAATTGGATAGTGATTCTAAAATTGTTAGAAATAAAGCCAGATTAGTTGCAAAAGGTTATGCACAAATTGAAGGGGTAGACTATGATGAAACTTTTGCACCCGTTGCTAGACTAGAAGCGGTTAGGATATTTCTTATATTTGCTTGCTTTAAAAGATTTAAATTATATCAAATGGATGTCAAAACTGCATTTTTAAACGGGTATATAAAATAAGAGGTTTATGTAGAACAACCCCCTGGCTTTATTAATGAAAAATATCCAAATTATGTTTATAAATTAGATAAAACACTTTATGGGTTAAAACAAGCGCCTCGTGCTTGGTATGATCGTTTAACTCAATACTTATTAAAGCACGATTATAAAATGGGAAGTGCCGATTCTACACTATTCATTAAGCAAATTGATCATGATTTAGTTATTTTGCAAATTTATGTTGATGATATAATTTTTGGAGCCACTAATGAAGAGTTATGCAATGAAGTAGTTCAAATTATGAAAAATGAATTTGAAATGAGTATGGTAGGAGAACTTTCATATTTTCTAGGTTTTCAAATTACGCAAAAACATGATGGTATTTTTATTTGTCAATCCAAGTATATTCATGATATGTTAAAAAGATTTGGATTTGATAACCTTAAACATGCAAATACTCCTATGAGCGCTTCATTGAAATTGGGAAAAGATGAAAGTGGTATTTCAATTGACCAAACCCTTTATAGAGGTATGATTGGATCTTTATTATATTTAACTTCTTCTAGACCTGATATTATGTTCGCCGTTTGTTTATGTGCTAGGTTTCAAGCTAATCCAAAAGAATCACATTTAAAAGCGGTGAAACGTATTTTTAGATACCTTATAGGAACATCTAAACTAGGCTTATGGTATCCTCATAATGACTCTTTTATTTTACATGAATATTCTGATTCTGATTATGCGGGGTGTTCATTAGATCGAAAGAGCACAAGTGGCACTTGTCACTTTATCGGCCCAACACTTATTTCTTGGTCGAGTAGGAAACAGAATTTTGTTGCCCTCTCCACTACTGAGGCCGAATATATTGCACTTGGTAGTTGTTGTGCTCAAGCACTTTGGATGACACAAACACTAGAAGATTTTGGCGTATACCAAAATAATGTTGAATTAAAATGTGATAGCAAAAGTGCTATCGATTTAACAAACAATCCCGTATTACATTCTAGATCCAAACACATAGATGTTCGTCATCATTTTATTAGGGATCACATAAAGAAAGGACATACTAAAATAAATTTTATTGGAACCGATTCTCAAATAGCAGATATTTTCACAAAACCACTTAATGATTCACGCTTTTCAAGCTTAAGACTAGAACTTGGAATCTTAGAATTATAAATAAAATTTAAGAACTGGCCAACACATAAACATAACAGAAAACATAACATAAAACTGGGCAGCACATAGGATAACACTGAAAAAGAGAGTACAAACAACAAAACCACAAATTAATATTCTTCCCTATCGCCAGGCGACAGAACTATCGCCGGCGATATCCCAGTTTCAGTAAAACTCAAAATATTACATCACTGATCATAAAAAGTCATTCATCCATGTTCTCTTCAGCAGACACATTCACATCTTCACTGGAAGTCGGAGTTGGTTCTCTAGGCCTTCGCGTCCGCCTTATCGAATGTCATGGAGGATCCTCGACTGGACTCCCCCATTCTCGTTCTTCTTCCGGAGTTGGCTTTAGTTTCAGCCCCTTTACCAGATATTTCATGAATTTGCGAAAACCGGAATGACTACGCCTTTGTTCCTCTTTCATCTCCTCCACTGTCTCTCTTAGATCCTCAATAGATTCACGCAAAGAACCTCCTCTTTGGAGTGGTTGTCTTGATGACGAGGCAGCCCTAGGAGATGGACCTCTACCTGGTTCTACGGTATGTATCGCCGGGATACAATCATCAATGTAGAACTCCTGATCTATCCAATCATATTTTTGATATACGATCCTTTGAATAACACTTCCTAAAGGAAGTGTATTCAGTTTCCTCCTAAGGGGATGCTTCATTTTATATGTATATCGTATGATGGATAACACAAAATCCGCCACGTCAAACTTGACTCTCTCTAATACATAATACGTCACTAAGCTCAATTGAGCCGTGATCTTCCTTGTGTCACCGGACTTCAACATAACCGTGTTTCTTAATATGTCTTGAATCACAAATGCATCGCGAGAGAGTGATGAGATGTCTTGAATCAAACTCCTATTTTCCTTTCCATGAAGGACTTGGTTCAATATGCTCCAATCACGATCCTTACGGTAATTCTCCACTATATCAATAAAACGTTCCTCACAAGTGGCAAGACTATATTCTCATCTTAAATCAGCATGAGTAATATCTATTTGAGCTCCTTGGATTCGAGACCTTACTCCTCCATTTAACCCCGTATATTTAGGGTCTTCCAAATTATTATAAAAATCCCTTACGAAGATGGAGCTAAAAGTGTTCGGTACAAGGAGAGACATTATACCTGACTCAACAAGTAGTTCATAGATATGTGGTGGCAGTGATTCATCCAAAAGTTTAGCGATACCAACTGACGCATTCTCAATTCTCGGGTATGTTTGATATGATGCATGAGGATTGCGGCTGGTACTCTTTCTTGCACGGGATGATGATGCCATTTCCTGAAAAACATAATGAAAACATCGTGTTAACTCAAAAATTAAATTTTCCAAGTTTTTTTTTATGTCGTCGGCGACAGTACTAACGCCGGGCGATAGTAGAAAAACTTCTTTTTTTTGAAATGTCCGGTAGATTTCCTCTCGTAGATTCAGAAAAATTACTAAACTTCCATACATCTCAAAGATCTACAACCTATAACTCGTTTTTTTGTAAGGATTTTGCATCAAAATGGTATGTTCTTCAAAAATTTTTTCTTAACAAAATCTATAACCAAAATCAAATTTTTTTCCTAGATCTATCTCCTTTCATACTCTAGAGTGCAGATCTATATTTTTTTTGAAGAAAAACACCACCATAAAGAGGGATCTAAACCTTACCTTTTGGAGTTTTGAGGGTTTCCGCTGAAGAAGACATTGCCAAACAGCCCAGGGTCGGTCAAAGCAGGAAATGAGTCAGCCCCCTTCGATTTTTCGCCTTTAATATCAAAAACCGCTATCGCCGCGCGGTATCGCTACCGCTGGCGATAGTGTATTTTTTCAGCCACACTTTCCAAAAAATTCTGCCATTTTTTTAAACCTGTTTCTAGTATTATCGTAAAGTTTTGGATGCTTATCAGACTACAATACCTAGTACCTGTGTGATTATTAGTTTATCAGTTGTTTGCACATTGTTTTTAACTTGTCGTGCTCTTGATATCTACCTGTATCATTGATGACTGGAACTTGAATAGACTTGTTTCCGCATGCCTCTAAGTATGAGTAATATTTTATGCTTGATAATATTCTCACACTGACACGAGCTGATATTTACACATCCTTAAGTTTCTTCTTACATGCTATTGGTTTGTTTCAAAGATTCGCATACATTGCTAACATTTTCATTTATGCCTCATTCACATTGATTTTCCAAACTGATGGCCATTCGGAAAAACCCTTTTTGGGGTTTGCAATACAAGTGAATTCGGAGTCCTAAGTCAAAGTTTCTTAAAAAAAATGAATGCAAAACAATTAAAAAAAACAACAATTACACATGACTAGGATACTCCAATCAAGCTCTACTCACCCTCCTGATAAGTCTTAATGAGCATTGTGAGGTTGAGCACCTTGACAAGGATTGTAAAGTGTCTTGTGCAAACCCACTTGGCCATTTTTTTTAAAAAGAACAATCTTTATGACATGAGATTATCTATGTAAAGGTATTAGCTTCTTGTATCCATATCTTGCAAACCTTCCTGTAACATTATTTCTTAAGGAATATGTATACTAAATCACTCTTCACATGTACACAACATTATCACTTATAAAATTTCTTCTCATGAGAATTGGACCGGTCATAGTTCTTCTTTTCCATTTCATCAATTTTCCTGTTTTCGATATCTTCAACTGACAATTTTTCAATGTTTCAATTCAACTCTTAAATTAATTTTTTCCATATCCTACATTTTTTTTGATAAACTTCCAAATCTTAAGGTAACACTATTCCATGGTTTTTACTGTCTATATCATACTACTCGTGTTTCTCCATTCTATTTCTACTCACTCAGCTTCTTTCAGCTTCCGCATTTCCACCTCGTTTTCTTTCCACCGTCTTTTGCTAATACCAAAAGGGGGAGATTCAGTACGAAATAAATTGATTAGTACATTCAGGGGGAGTAACTATAACTATTTCTTCTTTTGAATAGGGGGACAATATAGGGGGAGCAACTAGTATTTATTAAATGAGGAGTTTATTATAACTAGTTATGCACTTTAATTCATATTGATTATTAGAATTGTTTCACATTCTCCTGATCTCATGCAATATCTTTCTTAGTGGATTTGTTATTATCAAAAGGGGGAGATTGTTGGAGCATGCGTTCCGCGCTTCTTACTTTGAGAATAACAAATCCCGGATGTATTTGATTTTGGTATGTGTTTTAAATGTGCAGGGATAACAACATTTTTATGTACAAAAGAAAGGCTGAGCATGACATTGATGAAAAGGAAAAACGCGCTATCACTGGCGATAACGCTACCGCGGGCGATAGCATAATCAGTTCCTGCTGACGTCAGCCTTAATTCGCATGTTGTCGCGCACGAAGTCACGATCAGCGATATCGCGGGGCGATACTGATGTTGCCGAGCGATATCCCACGATCGTCACGTTCTCCGCTCAGATCTGAAAATAAGCACGACGTGTGCCACGTGTGAAGCAACGGAGAGTTATCACTATCGCGGGGCGTTAACGTTAACGCCGGCGATAGCATGAAGTGATATATATGGCAAAAAATTTCAGGGAAGAGTTGGATCGTGCAGAGCTTTGTTTTCCCAGAGAATTTTCAGAACCTTCATCTCCGTTTCCAGACAAACTCCCTTGGTCCGTTGAAATCTCAAGAGCGAAGGAGATACGACCGTGTGTTCAAGATTGGAGATCTTCTTGTTGGTCCACCATCATCTTTAGAGCTCGTGATTTTGAGGGAGTTTTTAAGTTTTACTATTGTACTTTCATTTTCACTCTTTATCTTTGTAATTGGGAAGGGAAAATCACCACCTTGTGTGTGGTGTCTAAGTCCGTGTGTGGCTTAGGGGCAAATCACCACCTTGTGTGTGGTGTCTAGATCCGTGTGTGGCTTAGGAGTAAATCGCCGCGTGTTGTGCAGCGACTAGATCATAGATTTGATTTAGGGGGAGGCTAGTAGGAATATCTAGGGAGATATTAACTATAGCCTACCGGTTCTTGGGAGAAGGATCGGTGAAAAAGAAAAAAAAACTATTATCGTTGTAAGCCTTGATTTCAAGCTTTATTGGAATCATTTTACATATATATTTTGGAAAAGTATAATCTTGTTTTCATTTCATTGATATGTCTCAAACATAGTAGCTAGTTTCATATTTTATAAAAAGTTAAAATTTTTTTTTAAAGAGCCCTTATTCACCCCCCCCCCCTCTAAGGGCGCCACAAGATCCTACAGCCAGTGCAACAAATATTGGAAACAAAGTTGTAATTCAGTACAGCCTTCCATCCGCAAACGTATGGGCAGACCGAGAGGGTCAATAGAACCATGGAAGATATGCTCCGCATGTGTGTCTTGGATTTTGGAAAGCAGTGGGAAGACCACCTGTATTTGGTGGAGTTCGCATACAACAATAGCTACCAAGCAAGTATTCAGATGGCTCCTTTCGAGGTCCGATATGGTAGAAAATGTCGCACGCCGTTGTCTTGGTTAGAAACGGGTGAGTCAAAGATGTATAAGCGATCGGAAGTGGAGGATGCTACTTCTTTGGTGAGAACTATTTGGGAGAGGTTGCTTATCGCTCAGGACCGGCAAGCGAAGTACTATAATTCCAAGCACAGGAATGTGGAGTTCGCTGTGGGCGACTATGTATACTTAAAGATCAAGCCGTTCAAGGGTGTCTCGCAGGTGCGGTGATTGAAAAAGCTAAGCCCGAGGTACCTTGGGTCGTTTGAGGTTCTGGAGCGAGTTGGTGAAGCGGCCTATCGGTTGAAGCTTTCAGTGGAGCTTAGTGGTTTACATGATGTATTCCATATTGCGGTGCTTCGAAAGGCGGTGCAAGAGCCTACGCAAGTGATCGCGGTTGATCAAGTGCTGGTGGATAGTGGGCTGATGACAAAGGTCAAGCCCGTGCAGATTGAGGACTCGGAGGTCAAGCGGCTATGCAATAAAGAGATCAGGATGGTCAAGGTCCGGTGGGACAATTGCGGTCGCTAGGAGCTCTCTTGGGAGCGAGAGCAGACTATGCTTGACGAATATCCGGAGTTATTCCGCTCAGGTACAAATTTTGGTTTTGTACATGTCTTTACTTTATGTAATTTCGTGGACGAAATTCTTTTAAGAGGGGGAGAGTTGTAACGCCCCGAAACTCAAAGGAGCGACGTGGGACGTTTTGGGCCAGTTTTGGGTTCTGGCTGCAGGCATATGGCCTGGGACATGGGCGTGTCCCATGGCGTGTCAAGCTTGTGTCGACACTCAGCCGGGAAGTCGACATTTTGAGCTCGACATTGTGTCGAGACTGGGCACACGGCCTGCGACACGGGCGTGTCGCAGGGCGTGTCGACCCGTGTCGACACTTAGCCCGCGAAGTCGACACTCTGCGTTCTACGAAGTGTCGAGACATGGCACACGGCCTGCGACACGGGCGTGTCGCAGGGCGTGTCGACCCGTGTCGACACTCGTCCCGGGATGTCGACACTCTGCTCGACGATGTGTCGAGACAAGGCACGCGGCCTAGGACACGTGCGTGTCCAAGGACGTGCCATCAGGTCGACGATCTTCGCTCGATGAAGTGTCGAGTGTCGAGACTGTGTACACTGCCTGGAGCCCAGGCATGTTGAGGTGACATGGGAAAAGACACGGGCGTGTCCTAGAACCCGTGCAGTGCTCGGGTTGTTTTCGGGAAAAATGATGGGGGTACACGGCCGGCCACACGACCGTGTCAGGTGGAACACGGGTGTGTCAGGTCGAACACGGGCGTGTTAGGTACCCGTGTGTTGTTCCAGGCGAGCCGATTTTGACGGCGAATGAGGCACACGGCCCTGGACACGGGCGTGTGCCAGGCCATGTGCGGTCCAGATTGGGCATTTCAGTCCCGAATCAAAGCCATTCATTTCTTTAATTGATGATCCAACGGCTGGGGGTTGTTCCTGAAGGGATATACCCGAGATTGGACTTAGAAACCCTCACTTTTCATGAGTGGTTGTCTTTCTAAAATCTTAGAAAGGGAGGAGAGCCAAGGAAGGAAGAAGAAGCTAGATCCGGCCATTGGAGGAGCTTCAAAGCTCCAAATTGCGAGCCGACTCCGGATCCACGGAGGCAAAGCCAGTGCGGTGCTTTTCATCCGCTTACTTTTCCATGGCGCCAAAGAGGAACGCAAGGGTAATGATTCTCTTCGTGAGCATGAGTAGCTCTCCTTCTTTGCATAGGAAGCCCGCCCTCGCGAGTTTGCGGAGAGTTGGAGGCGTTCCTTCGGGTAGATATGTGAAGTCCCCATTATATAGAGTCCGTAAGCGAGAACGGACATAGACATTATGTGTGAAGCCTACCCGGACATGTTGGTCTGGATCGGTGATGTTGCATTGCATAAATGCCGGAGAAGACTCCGTGCTATTGGTTGTTTTTCGGGTTTTCTACACGGTAGATTGTAGCATGGAGCCTTGGGGATTAACCCAAAGGTGCACCCGGAAAGCTGGGCGGATGCGTAATCTTGCCAACTTGGTGGCCTGAGAGCCAACTTGAACATAACCGGGTTATGTGAATTGTGATGGAAATGGGACTTGGTGGAAGTTTGACCCGCGCAAATGGCTTAAATTGTCGTTGCGATGTCAGCACGGGTTAGATGGAACAGTACCTGTTCTATGTCGTTCGGTTAAAGAGAACTAAGGGTACGTGGCACTTGCCGTTGGCATATATTAGGGTCTTCGGCGGTCAATGGCTTAAATTGTCGTGACCCTGGCCAAGAAGGCAAAATGCTCATAGGTTTGGCCGTCAAAGTGGCGGTGGTGAGTCCGGAATGTCTATGGCTTTAATTGACGTGACATCGACCGGTTCACCGAGAATGTGCCCTGAGAGCACGGGGCGTGTGGCCGTACGAGCCAACGTCTGTGATGAAATGGTTATATAAATATTGCTCGCTTATGCTAATGAAATGCAGGGAAGGAGCATCGCCGCCCCGAGTTGGGGGCGAGATCGTTATAATTTGGTTAAAATTGCTGACCGTTGCCTTGTTTTGCCACCGTGCGGTGGTTTGTTCCTTGCAGGTGCTGCTGGACCAAGCGGTCAATAGCGGGCTAAAGCCCAAGTGCGAAGCCGGCCCTCGAAGGCCTAATTGGAAGTGTTTACTGTTTTTATTTATGTATGACCGGCCTGCGTGCTGAGGTTTGTAAATCATGTACTATCAAGTGAATAATTTTTGTAAGGCCTTAAGGCTTGTACTGGTGTATTTTGTAACATTCCTATTTTGGATTAGTGGACATTCATGCTTTAGTGCTGGGTTCTTATTTACAACCTTTATAAACTGCTTCCGCTAGAATTCTCTATGTAGGACGTTGTGATTGGTTGGATGGTTTCCATGAGTAACCACCCGGTCTGTGTGTGGCATATGGCGTCGGGCCCTGGCCGGACCTACTGCTATATGCTATGCGATGGATAGGGGGTGTTACATCAGGTGCGCAGAGTGATGCATTGATCGAGAGTCTGCGTCAAATTAATGAGCCTCTATCAATTCAGTTAGTTGCAATGCAGTCGCAGATTCAGTCCTTATTGTCTGCCGCTCCCGCACAACAACCCTTAGCGTAAGATTCTATTGCAAGTCATGCCATACTTGCTGATCCTGCTCCTTTGGTGCCCCCAGTGATGTTACCACTGGAGATGAACCTTATATCGCATTTCCAGCAATTGAAACCTCCCACTTATGATGGGAGTCCCACTTTATGGTTTTGGATGATTGGATCATCACTATCGATGAGATGTTCACGTATTCGGGGATTGCTAAAGCATAGAAGGTAATGATTGTGGCCTACTAGCTAAAAGGACTGACAAAGACTTGGTGGATTCGCGAAAGGGAAAGTTTAAAGGAAGGATTCTCTTGGGAGTCCTTCAAGATGATGCTGCTTAAGAAGTTCTTACCCTCGGTGGAGCAAGACCGTATGATGAATAATTTCCTGCATTTGAAGTAGAGATAGCTTACGGTGAGCAAATATGAGATTGATTTTAGTATGTTGAGCAGATTTGCTCCTGATTTGGTATCCTCGGAGGCAGGAAGAGTGAAACATTTTCACGGAGGATTAAGAAGCGATGTCCAACAATTGACATGATCTTATAGAGCTGAAAGATATGTTGAGGTAGTGGAAGCCACTCTGAAGGATGAGGCGATCGAAAATGCCAAGAATCGAGGTGCTGCGGCAAGGAAAGAGAATAGGAAAGGTGATGAGGATGGAAGCTCTAGGGCATCTGGCCCTTCTTCGAAGAAGAAAAGTAAAGAAGTATGTAGCTTCTGTGGTCGACCTGGCCACCCTTTCGAAAGGTGTTTCAATAGGACTGCCACCCTGAAGCAACAACAGGTGCTCTCCATCTAAGGTGCCCCCAAAGGTGATCTGGTGTGCCCGATCTGTACAAAGAAGGGTCATGACGTCAGTCATTGCTGGTCGAAGGATAAGACTTACTTCTAATGCAGTCAAAAGGGGCACCTGAAGTCTTCTTGCCCCCAGACTCAGACTCCACTGTAGCCTGCACCACTTCGGGCTCTACCACCACCGTAATACCAGGACAGAAGAAAAGGAAGGATGAATGTGGTGACCAGGGAGGAAGCTCAAACATACACAAGTGATATCAGGTTAGACCATAGTTTGATTTTTATTATTACTCTTTAGTTGCCCTACTTTTCGTTCGTTTAGTTATGTATGCTACGTTTTTAGGGGATTTTAAGGTGCGAAATAGGTGGGCGCGCGTTATTTTTTATTCGGGTGCCACAGATTCCATTGTGGCCCGGAGGTTCGTAGATAAACATCGTTTGAACGTCGATCAATTTGGAGACTCCTTCAATGTCAAGCTTCCCTCCGGTGAATCAGTGATATCTAATCAAGGAGTTCTAAGATGCCCTATTTATCTAGGCGATTTCCTAGCCTTTGCGGTTCTGGAGGTTTTGGATCTGGCGGACTTTGATGTGATTTTGGGCATGGATTGGCTGTCCATGTATGACGCGGTCATCCAGTGCAAGGCAAAGCGACTGGATTTCAGGATGGACAATGGCCAACCTATGAGTGTCTATGGTTTTAAGGACAAGGTTTCACCTATCATTTCTGTCGTATGTGCCTGTCTTGCTATAGAGTTTGGTTGTGAGGCATTTTTGGTTTCTATTTCTGCTTTGGCAACTGCTTTTATTACACCACGTCTTGATGATGTCTCGGTGGTGCGAGAGTTTCCAGATGTTTTCTCGATTGTCTTCTAGGATTTCCTCCGGTGTGGGAGATAAAGTTTGTGATAGACCTCGAGCCAGGTACTCATCCTATTGCCAAAGCATCGTACCGCATGGCTCCACGTGAGTTGGATGAGTTGCGTACTCAACATGATGAATTGCTGCAGTGTGGTTTAATTTGACCAAGTTCTTCTCCGTGGGGTGCTTCTGTATTATTTGTAAAGAAAAAAGATGGATTGATGAGGCTTTGCATCGATTATTGAGAATTGAATAAGGTGACAATTAAGAATAGATATCCCGTGCTGAGGATTGATGATCTGTTCGATCAGTTACGTGGAAGCTCGTTATTTTCAAAGATCGATCTTCGTTCAAGGTACCACTAGTTGAGAATTCATGAGGTGGATATTGCACGGACCGCTTTCTGTTCGCGGCATGGACATTTTGACATTTCGGTGATGTCCTTCGGTTTGACCAATACACCCTCTGCATTCACGGATTTAATGAACAAAGTGTTCAAGGATTTCTTGGATTGTTTCGTGATCGTGTTCATAGATGACGTCGTTGTGTATTCCCGCAGTATTGAGGAGCATACTCAACATTTGCGATTGGTTTTGCCGACCCTTAGGGAGCATAAGCTTTATGCGAAGTTGGGCAAGTGTCAGTTCTGGCTATCTTAGGTGACCTTTCTGGGGCATGTTGTAAGCAAGGACGATATTTTTGTACACCTGACCAAGATTTTTGCTGTGAAGGCATGGGAGAGACCTTCTACACCTAAGGAGATTTAGGGCTTCTTATGCCTGGCAGGCTACTATAGAAGATTCATGGAAGGGTTTTCAGTGTTATCTGTTCCTTTAACTAGACTTACCCGGAAGAATACTGCATTCATTTGGAGTGATAAGTGTGAAGAAGCTTTCCAAGAGTTGAAGAAGAGATTGTGTACTGCTCCAGCTTTAGCCTTGTCTACCGAAGGGGTTGATTATACTGTATATGTGGTTGCATCAAATATTGGACTTGGCTGTATTTTGATGCAAGATGGGATGGTGATCGCGTATGGATCAAGACAATTGAAGATTTATGAAAGAAACTATCATACGCATTATTTGGAGTTTGCTGCAGTAATATATGTGCTGAAGCTTTATTGACATTTATTGTATGGTACGCTGTGCAAGATCTATACAAACCATAAGAATTTGAAGTACGTCCTCACTCAGAAGGAATTAAATCTGCAATTGCATCGGTGGTTAGAATATGTGGCTGATTATGAAGTGGAAATCCTTAATCATCCAGGAAAGGATAACGTAGTGGCCGATGCTTTGAGTAGAAAGACCGCCAAAGTTTTGAATCTGTTTGTACAGTCCTTGGTAGAAAAATTCTTGTTGATGGACATTGAAGTTGGGAGTAGTGTTGTGCCTACTAGTTTGGAAGCAGAAGAGCCCTCTTGGATTTCTTTAACTAGAGCACACCAAAAGGATGATCCAGATTTGTTACATCTCCGAAGTAGAACTGAGAAAAGAGAGCTACCTGATTTCTCCTTAGATGAGTTGGATACCTTGAAGTATCGGGGTAGATTTTGCATCCCCGCTTTTGGTGATATTTGATAAGTTGTAAATATACATATTTTTACGTACATTAATTTAGTCGTTGTAGTTTATTTTTGTCATTTTTAGTTATTTATCTTTAATAAAATGTTCCTCTTTTGTATATACATCGTCTAACTTAGCCTCGTTTTGTTTTCTAAAAATTTTATAGAAACTGCCAAAATTCCAAAGTACACGCCCGTGTACTTCTCGGTCACACCCGTGACCTGGGCGTTTTACTTGATCCCAACAAAAAGTTGCCGCCAGCTCGACGATCGGCGTTCGACGTTCGTCGAACTAGCCGACACGCACGTGTTCATACCGTGACACGCCATATATCACACCCTTGACGTTCGTCGATCTCAACTCAATGATCTGCGTTCGATGATTTCTAAACATGCCCGTGACATGCCTGACACGCCCGTGTCAAATCCGGTTCGTCGAGCTCAACTCGACGCCAGCCAACCACTCGATGCATATAAATAGAAATGTTCTGTAAGGTCTAAGGGTTCTATTTTTCAAACCATTTTGCTTAGGCATGGGATGCTTAGGTGTTTTCCATGCAATGTAAGGGGATTTTCTCCCCTTCTCTTTTATGTTTAGCTTTGTAATCGACTTTTCATCTTAATAAAATTAGTAGCTTTTTCCTCCTTACGTTATTATGGATCACATTTATGTGCCCCACATTCAGCAATCTTATTTATCTTTTCTTTTTCGTAATTTTTTTTATGTTTGTGTGTGTGTTTATGAGAGTATTTCATGCTTTTATGTTCTTCTAGTTTTTACTGAGGTTTGTTTTAGTTTTTTTTTTATTATGTTAAGAATTGTTAAGCAAGTATTTCCTACCTTGCCCTTAGCTTTGTTTAGATTTAGGATTTTCGTGCTTTTTATTTCATTCTTATAAATTTATAAAATTGTTTTAAAAGTGGCTTTTATATTTTTCTTAACTTAGTTTTGTTTTTTAGTTTGTAAAACTTTTAGATCCGTTACCTTTTATTCCCACTTTGTATGCACTTTTATAAAGCTATAAGAATGAACAAGTAGTTATTTTAATTTTTCAAACACTTTAATTTGCTTTTATTTCCAAAAACTTTTGCTCCTTTAATTTTAATTTCTTTTTTTTATGCATTTCTATCATAATCTAACGGTAAAAATATAGTTATTTAAATTTTTTGATCACTTCATTTTTCCCCTTTTTTGCTTGTGTGTGAGTGTATGAGTTAGATTTTATTGTTTTTATTCAAGTATAGTGTGTGTGTTTTTATTTATGTAGAGTATGTGCGTATGTGCATCTATTTCCTCCAACTTGTTTTAGTAAGACTCGCTTTAATTTCCCGCCTACTCATTTTAGTAGAACTTGTAATTTCCTGCCTACTCATCTGAGTAGGACTTGTATTTTCATCTTTAATTTTTCGCCTACTCATTTGAGTAGGACTTATCATTTTATCGTTTTCATTTTCCGCCTACTCATTTGAGTAGGACTTGTAATTTTACTGCTTTCATTTTAATGCTTTCATTTTCAGCTTTCGTTTACTGCTTTCATTTTATGTTTTCATTTCACGCCTACTCGTTTGAGTAGAACTCGCACTTTTCAATTACACAAATTTCTTTTTGTAAGCCGTCCTGTTGGGTACATTGGTTAAATGTACCTGATTTGAAGAAGCCTCACCCAACTCAATGATATACATCATAATGTATTTGATGTATGTTGAGTTTACTTGTGCAGGTTAAGTAATCACTGGACTGAAGAAAAAAGTTTCTAAGTCCATGTGTCGACACCCAGAGGGAAAGTGTCGACACTTAAGAAGGCTTGTGTCGACACCCAGACAAGCAGTGTCGACACTTGGAGTCATTGTGTCGACACCTGGGATGCAGAGTCGACACCAGACAGAAAGTGTCGACACTTGGAGCTGTGTCGACACTTAGTGAAGGAAAGTGCAGACAGGAAGTGTCGACACAAGGAGCTGTGTCGACACCCAGTTAAGCTGTGTCTACACCAGAAAGTTTCGACACTTGGAGCTGTGTCGACACTCAGCAAAAGTCTGCAGAGACTAAGTTAAAGTGTCGACACTCAGAACAATGTGTCGACACTCAACAGAAGAGTCAGCACTTGAAATATGTGTCGACACCCAGCACAATGTGTCGACACACAACCAGAAGAGTCAACACATGAAGTAAGTGTCGACACCCAGCACAATGTGTCGACACTCAGCTAAAGACTCTACACTTGAAGAAAGTGTCGACACAAGGAGCTGTGTCGACACTTAGCAAAGATCAGAAAGATCAACAAAAATATTCTAAGTACAAGTGTCGACACTAAGGGAATGTGTCGACACTCAGCTGAAGTCTCAACAAGAAGAAGGTGTGTCGACACAAGGAGCTGTGTCGACACTCAGCAAGTATCGACATTGAAGACTATGTGTCGACACCAAGAAGCAGTGTCGACACTTGACAGATTCAACACAAGAAGTTGTGTCGACATAAAGGAGATGTGTCGACACTTAGAAGAATTCAGCAAAAGCTAGAAGAACAAGTACTTGTGTCGACACTCAATTTCAGTGTCGACACATGCAAAAGAATCTGTGTCGAGACATACAAGGAGTTGTGTCGACACCTTGTAGACTTGTGTCGACACTTACACAACAAGTGTCGACACTTGGACTATAAGTGTCGACACTTAAAGACAGAAAGTCTCGACACTTACAGATAGTTAGAGATTTTCAAGAAATGACTGGATGACTTGACAGTTGCCGTTCCAGCCGGTCTACAGCACCTGTCAGAGATATCAGAAGTCAGTTATGGACCGGACCAGCCGATTACCATGAAGAAGGCCTATAAATAGGCACCTACAGTTTACAGAAACTATTATTCAAGAGTGGTTCAGATTGTTGTTCAAGTGGATCACATTGTTGAAGAACAAGTTATCAAAGTGGTACCAAGAGTATCAACACAAGAAGATCTTGCAGTCCAAGTGCAGATCTAAGAAGTTGGAGAGAGAGGGCTCCATCCAAGAAATCAGCCTCTGGAACTAGGCTGAGAAGAAGGATTCAGATTCAATTCTGGATCTTAAGTGGCAGAGGTCAAGGAACAACTGCAGGAGGATTCAGTCTTATTCAGTTCTACTCAAGAAGCTTTGAAGAAAGCTAAGTCAGAGTGAATCCAGCTGAGTTCTTCCAAGAACTCATCAAGAAACTCTCAACTCCCCTCTTTTATTTCTGAGTTGTAGAGTTAATATCTGTAATACATTTTTTAACTTGAAAGATCCTTTGGATCTGAGTGAATTGTAAGCCTATAACTATAAAGGCTGAGGGTAGGGCTTGTTAGCCTAAGTGTAGGAGATTGAGATCTCTGAGTGTAGGCCTTGTTGGCTGAGTGTAGGCCTTGATTGGCTGAGTGTATGCCTTGGTTGGCTGAGTGTAGGCCTTGATTGGCTGAGTGTAGGCTTTGGGATAAAGCTGAGTTGTAAGGCTTTGGGCATGAGGTGTAGGAACCAATTTGGGTTCTGAGACAGTGGAGGAGTTTGGCCGAATCTAGTACACTGCTAGATAGGCGAAGGGGGAAAGTGGATGTACCCATATCTTGGGGAACCATTATAAACCACTGTGTTGTGCTGTGATTGTGCTGTGTATGCTGTGAATGCTTTGTGATTGCTGTGCAAAAGTTATAAATCTGTGATAATAAACTGTTTGCTGCCAGTAAAGTTAGAAAAGGATTAGGTCACCGATTCACCCCCCCCCCCTCTAGGTGTTTAGGTACCATATCTTTCAAGTGATATCAGAGCCAGGTTCCTCAAAAAGGACTAACAGTCTGAGGAGATCCTGTTTGGCAGATTCAGTGTAAGGCAAAACACAGATTCAAGAAATTCAAGAAAATCAAGAAACATGGGTTCCTCTGAGAATCACAAGGAATTGGGTTCCATGAAATTACCCAAATGCAGGAAAGAGATCTTTGGGATCTGGAAGGAAAGGTTAAGGCTGTTTATGGAGGCCTCAGACCCTAGAATCTACATCACAGTAAAGGAAGGGCCTTATGTGCCCATGAAGAT
Organism: Platanthera guangdongensis; assembly: GCA_039583875.1. NCBI lineage: Eukaryota > Viridiplantae > Streptophyta > Magnoliopsida > Asparagales > Orchidaceae > Platanthera > Platanthera guangdongensis. The sequence continues at coordinate 65,270,360 of CM077166.1, read as the reverse complement.
TTCAGTTCTAGATGCAAATCAGAGAACTCCAAAGGATTTCTCTGAGATGACTAAGGATGAGATTGTCCTAGCCACCATGGACAAGAGGGCATAGAACATAATAGTGAGTGCCATTGATGATGCAACTTTTCAGAATCTTATACACTGTAAGACAACCAAGGAGATGTGGGACACTCTTATAGTGTATATGGAAGGATCTGAAGAAGTGAGATAAGATAGAAAATCCTTGCTAAATCAGGAGTATGAGAGCTTTAGACAAGGAAAAAGTGATAGCATAACTGAGTGCTACAAGAAGTTCTACATAATAGTTAATGAACTCATGTCTTATGGAAGAGAGTTCAGTAACTATGAACTAAATGATAAGTTCTTAAGGTCCCTAACCAAATATTGGGACACAAAGATCTGTGCCATTAGAGAAATGGCTAAGTTGGGGGAAATTCCTCCTCCTACACTGTTTGGCAAGTTGTTGTCATATGAGATGCAGTTGACAGTGAGAAAAGAGGAGGAGAAATCAACAAGGACTGAGCACAAGAAAAGATCAGTTGCTTTCAAGACAGATGTCCCCAGGAAGTGCAGGAATAAATCACCAACTCCACCTCCAAAGATTGCTGAATCAGAGTCAGATGAAACAGTCAGCACCAAGTCAGAAAGCAGTGAAAGTGATGAAGACTTTGCTGCTTTCACTAGACACTTTCAGAAGTTTTTGAAAAAGAAACAGTGGAGGTCAAGGCCTTCTACATCACATGGAAAGGAAGACTCTTATCAGAAAAAGAGGTCTTCAAAGAATGACAAGAAAAGGACAAAATCTAGCAAGGCAACTAGTTCAAAGATAGTGTGCTATTGCTGCAATAGACAGGGCCATGTTATTGCAGACTGTCCTGAAAAGAGGAAAGAATCTGGTGACAGGAAAAAGACTCATTTCAAAGGCAAGAAAGAGAAGTCTTTTGTAGCCAAGAAAGAGAAGACTCTATCAGATATTTCTTCTTCAGAATCTGAGTCTGATGCTGAAGCCTACATAGGGCTGTTTGCTGAAGAAGAAGAGGAAGAATTCATGCAGATCATGGAGTCTATTTATGTACAAGAAGACAGTCAATGCCAAGGGCTAATGGCTTTGACAGAGAGTGCCAAAATACTGGAGCAGCCAGGACCCAGTCAGGTACAAAGTTCAAGTTTAAATTCAGTTTCTTGTTCTGGTTCAGATTCAGATTCTTCTTCATCAAGTGATGAGAATGTATCTGAGTCTGAGGATGATATTCATCAGCTTATAGATGAATATAAGGTGCTATTGCAGGCTTACAAGAAAAGCAAGACCCTAGCCAAAAGTCAGGCAAAGGAAATTGCTATTCTTAAAGCTGCAGTAACATATTTTGAGAAGTCTTTTGATCAAAAACTGAATGAGATAGCCAGGTTGAAGCACATAACAGTGATTCAAATGGGTACTATATCATTTAAAAATGATCAAATCAAGAGTCTGGAGATCAATCTTCAGAAAGAGAGAAAGCTTGTTGCTAGGTTTTCTAAACCTAAGTCAGTGTTACCTTTAATTGATGAATTTGTTCATCATAAAGGCAAGGCTGGACTGGGCTTTATTAGACCTGCAAGGACTGAGCAGTCCAAGTCCAAGTCCAAGGGCAAAGCCCCAGCATTCACCAAGTCTGTTGTAGATAAGACAGCAAAGGCTATACCTAAGCAAAGGTACAACAAGTTTGAATGCTGGTGCTGTGGCAAAGTTGGCCATTTTGCAGTGGACTGTTGGCACAATGCTAGTGCCAAAGTGAGTACCAAACTACCTGTTGGAAAGCCAGTGGGTAGCTTTGTCAGATTGCAGACTAACAAGTACCAAGGACCCAAGAATTCTTTGGGTTCTAAGGTTCATTAATCTGTTTTGCAGGTGAGACCAAGTGGCCATACCCCAACATGGTACTTGGACAGTGGATGTTCCAGACATATGACTGGAACAAGAAGATTACTAAAGGACTACATTCCAGTAAAAGATGGTCCAAAAGTAACCTTTGGTGGTTCTGAAAAAGGAATCATCAAAGGATTTGGTAACATTTCTACAAACTTAGTTACCATTACTCAAGTGGCTTATGTTAAAGGGTTGAAACACAACCTAATAAGTATAAGTCAATTAAGTGATGTAGGGTATGACATCTCATTTGTTAAAAATGGTTGTCATATCAAGAGGTCAAGTGATCAAGAGATCATTTTGACTTGTTATAGGAAGAGGAATGTCTACTGCCTAGACATTATGATTGAGAACAATGGTTCTCCAGTTTGTCTTGTAGCTGATGAGACAGTCTCTCATTGTGTCAAATGGCACAAGAGGCTTGCCCATCTTAACTACAAGACTATTAGCAAACTCTTTAGCAAAGAGTTGGTGAGGAATGGTCCTCAAGTTAAGTGTGTTAAAGATGGCATTTGCTCAGCTTGTCAAAAGGGCAAGCAGACTAAATCCATCTTTAGAAGCATAGAAAACAAAGATGCTGTGAGGTGTTTATACCTCTTGCATATGGATCTCTTTGGTCCAATGCCAGTTCACAGCTTAGGTAGGAAGGTCTATACCTTTGTAGTTGTAGATGACTACTCAAGGTTTTCCTGGGTGTTCTTCTTAAGACAGAAATCTGAAACACCTAGTGTCTTCTATAGCTTTGTCAAGCAAATTCAAAATGAACTAAATAATACAGTGGTCAAAATTAGAAGTGACCATGGTACTGAATTTCAGTCTGAAAGCATGACAAAACTGTGTGAAGACTTTGGGATATTTCAAGAATTCTCTTCACCTAGAACACCTCAGCAAAATGGCATTGCTGAGAGGAAGAATAAAACCTTGATAGAGGCTGGTAGGACCCTACTAAGTGATACATCACTGCCAGAATATTTCTAGGCTGAAGCAGTTAATACTGCATGCCATGTTATAAATAGGGCTACCATCACTAAAAGGCTAAACAAGACCCACTATGAAGTTGTGAAAGGCAGGAAACCAAACTTATCCTATTTTAGGATCTTTGGTTGTAAATGCTTCATACTTAACAATGGGAAGTCTTACTTAACTAAGTTTGCTGCCAAGTCCCAAGAGGGAATTTTTGTTGGGTACAGCAATAACAGTAAGGCTTATAGAGTCTATAACTTGACTACTCAAGTTGTAGAAGAATCAGTGCATGTAGTTTTTGATGAGACTAAACTTATTAATAATGAGTTGTCTAGTAGTGTGTGCAGCCCCACAGGTTTGACAAAGAAAATGGACAAGCTTACTATAGAAGAAGTGCCTGCTGCAAGACAGCAAGTAGAAGACAGAAGCTGTTGTCCAGGGGGAGAGCTACATGTGCCAATTGCTGAAGAAATACAAGGAATACAGCATGATGCAGATGCTGAAGTGGTTCAACCAGAAGTTAGGATGCCTCCAGCCCACAGGCATCTTAGAGATCATCCAGTAGAGCTGATTATTAGAGATCCAAGACAAGGAGTTCAAACCAGGAGTAGAAACATGAATGCAGCAATCTACTCCAGCTTTCTGTCACAAGTTGAACCTAAGAAGTTTGAAGAAGCAATACAAGATCCACAATGGACTGAAGCAATGCAAGAAGAGCTTAATCAGTTCAAGAGGTGCAAGGTCTGGGAATTAGTTCCTAAACCTAAAGACCACAATGTAATAGGAACTAAGTGGATCTACAGGAATAAGATGGATGAACAAGGGGTCATCATTAAGAATAAGGCTAGACTGGTTGTTAAAGGATATAGGCAAGAAGAAGGTATTGATTTTGATCAAACCTTTGCTCCAGTAGCCAGACTGGAAGCCATAAGGATGTTCTTGGCCTATGCAACCTATCAAGGATTCAAGGTGTACCAAATGGATGTCAAGTCAGCATTCCTAAATGGTAATCTTAAAGAATAAGTCTATGTGGAGCAGCCTTCAGATTTTGTTGATCCAACTCTACCTCATCATGTCTATAGACTTAGGAAAGCTTTATATGGGTTAAAGCAAGCCCCTAGGGCTTGGTATGAAACCCTATCTAGTTTCCTCATTGAGAACAAATTCTCAAGGGGGAAAATAGATAAGACTCTATTCCTTAGGGAATCTAGAGGCAATGTAATTCTAGTCCAAATATATGTAGATGACATTATATTTGGGTCTACTGAAAGCAGTCTTTGCAAAAAGTTTGCAAAACTTATGCAAGGTCAGTTTGAGATGAGTAGTATGAGAGAGCTGATGTTTTTCTTGGGTCTCCAAGTTAAACAAACTGAAAGTGGTTTATCCATATGTCAGTCCAAGTTCACCCTAGAACTCATAAAGAAGTATGGTATGGATTCATCCAGCACCATGAAGACTCCTATGGGGTCAAGTATGTCTCTTAGCAAGGATGATGCAGGGAAACCTGTAGATGAAACCTTGTATAAAGGGATAGTTGGCTCCCTATTATACTTGACTGCTAGTAGACCTGACATTATGTATGCTACATGTGTTTGTGCCAGGTATCAAGCCTGCCCTAAAGAGTCTCATTTGACTGCAGTCAAAAGAATATTGAGATATCTAAAGGGCACTCCCTATCTAGGCCTCTGGTACCCTAGGAATGGAGATTTTGATCTAACAGGTTATTCAGATGCAGACTTTGCAGGATGCAAAGAGGATAGAAAGAGCACTACTGGAACCTGTCAATTCCTAGGTGGGAGACTAATTTCATGGAGTAGCAAGAAGCAAACCAGTGTGGCTATCTCCACAGCAGAGTCAGAGTATGTAGCTGCAGGAAGTTGCTGTGCTCAACTTTTGTGGATTCAACATCAGCTAGAGGACTATGGATTTCAGGTAAGTAGAACTCCACTTTTCTGTGATTCTACAAGTGCTATTTCAATAGCTAATAACCCTGTATCACATAGTAGAACTAAACATATTGAAATTAAATATCATTTTCTTAGGGAGCATGTAGAAAGAGAAGATATTTTACTTGAATATGTTAAAACTGATAATCAAATAGTTGATATGTTTACTAAGCCCCTAGAAGAAGCTAAGTTCAATATATCCAAAATTGAACTAGAAATGATAAACTTAGAATAAGTTTACAGAATTAAAATTGGCTAAGTAAAAAGGTGTCGACACATAGACAAGTGTCGACACATAAAATCTGTTGACTAAACTTGTGTCGACACATGTGTGTCGAGACATTATAAGTCAGTGTCGACACTTATTGCCAGTGTCGACACATTTTAAGTTAGCTGTCCCGCCTGTTCATTTTCAAAATCAGAAAGGTATAAATAGGGTTCTGTCTTTGTTTGTCGACACGCTTTCAAAGTTTCGAGACCAAAACTACTGTGTCGACACCTCTCTTTTCTAAAGACAACTTCTACAAACCCTAATGGCTCCTAAGCTTGAGGAGAACGTTAACGAGGGTTATGAGCTTGTGCGCGGCGCGTTCGACGATGCAGATGCAGAAATCAAGGCGGTTGTAACTCTCGTCGGCGTATCTGGACTACAATATCTCTTGTCTGAACCTACAAAGATTTGGAAGAAGGAAGTACTTGAATTCCTTAATGAAGCTGCAGTAGATGACTCTGGATACAGAATCAAATCCAGAGTTCATGGAACTAAGGTCAAGGTTTCACCAAAGAGTCTGAGGAAGGTACTCCAGCTACCAAAAACTCAAGATGAAGAAGAGGTTACTGCTTCAAAGACCAGGGAAGCTTTAACCTGGTGTGGTCTTGATCCAAAGATGAAGATAGGTTCTGTTTTCAATAGGAAAGGCATGAATAATCAAGGGAAGTTCATGTCTGAGATTGTGGGAAAAGTCTTACTCAGCAAGCCTGGAGGGCATGACAGAGTGTCTGCCTATATGTTTGAAATCATGATAAGGATAATATTCACTCTGAAAACAGATTGGTCTACAGTGGTTTATGAGAAGATTAAGGAGAGCTTGAAGAAGCCCAATCTGGGCAGGATCATTAGTCTCTACCTAGCTGGTACCATACCAGAGGTATTGAATACTGCTGCAGGAAACAAGATCAAGCACATGAGGAAAATGGATCTAAGGATCTTTTCAAGATGGGACAGGGTATTGTCCAAGGACATGCCAACCCCAGAGAAGACAGTTACTAAGAAAGATACTCCTCCAAAGAAAAAAAGAAAAACAGCTCCCGTGGAACAAGTGTCCACAAGCAGTTCAGGTAGTGAAGAACATGTTGTTTTCACTCCTGATGATCAAGAGGAAGAGGCTGTTGTGAAGACCCCTGCTGCTCAAGAGAATGCTGAGATCCAAGGGGAGCTACCACAGGCTAGCCCCATCCACAAGGATCAAAGCCAGGGGGAGCCTCCAGTTGTAGAAGAACCATCTATACTGGACATTGAGCAAGCCACCATCATCATCCAAGAGGTACTCACTGATCTAAATACTTTAGAATATCTTATAGAAGATGCTGATTTGTCTGATGTTCCTCAGCAAACTCAGTTGCATAGTCAAGAACCAGATGTTGTTCTAGAAGACACATCTGCTGTTCCAGTTATTCCTGATCCTGTGGTTGAAGAACCAAGAACTTCTCCAGCTTCTTCACCACAAGAATACACAATGGAAGACTTGTTCCTAAATCTGGATCAAGCAGATTATGACAAGGAAATTGATGCTGCTGAAGGAGAGAATGCTGCTGCTGAGGGGGAGCAAATGCAAGTTCTGGAAGAGCCTATAAGGCAAGAAACTGAGAAGGCACAAGATGTGCAAGCTGACAAGCCTCAAATCCCTAAGGATAGGGTTGATATTGCCAGTACATCTGCCTCTGAAGATGAGGAGACTGCAAGGGCAAGGAAAAAGAAACTCTATGTATTCAAGAGAAGGAGCCAGAGTTACAAGAAAGCAATGCAAACTATAGCCCCACAGCCTATAGTTCAACAAGCTCCAACTGTTGATTATAGTGCTTTAATGATTGCAATGCAGATTAAAATGGATGAACAAAGAAAAGCCATTGAGGCTTATGTTGATGCAGGGCACAGATCATTACAGTTTGATCTTGCCCAAGATATAAAGTCTATCATGTTTGAAATGAACCTTAACAAAAAGGAGATGACTGACTGCTTCCACAAGGGTGGGAATGCAGTAGTCTATCTGGAAACACACCAGGAGAAGATCAAGGCACAGGTAGATGATATAGCATTGAAACAAGGATATGTTCTTGAGAATCAATTAAGAATGAATGACAATTTGACTGCCTCCCATAATGCTATAGTCACTGAGTTGAAGAATAAGGCTGCTGAACCTTCTACATCTAATGCTGCTGCTAAAGCTGATTTTGATAAAGTATTCCAGGAAGAAATTTCTGCTGTAAAGACTGCTATCCAAGCCTCCCAGAAGGTCATATCTGAACAACTTCAAAAGCTAAAACCTTACTTTAAAGATGGAATCAGGTACTTGGATAAGTCAGATCAGATTTCAAAAGGATGATGTCAGAGATCACATGGCTAGAGAAGTCATAAAGGGGGAGAGAGTGTTAGTCAAGGTAAGTTCTGATCATGCAAAATGGATATCAAATTCCATCAGGGCTACACTTGGATACCCTCCTCTGTGTGATGACCAAGATGTTGCTGAATCAGGCATTAACCCTGCCTATCTTGGAGGTGAGCAACCAGAAGTAGCTCAGGTCATTTATCCACCTGCAGACTTTGAAATGATTCATGCTGAGGTACAGACCATGTACAGCCCATTTGGGGGCAAGGACAATGTCCATATTGAAAAGGTTGTTCAACCTATATCTGAAGGCATGCAAGAGGCATTACAGAAAGAAGAAGAGATAAGGTTGTCAAAGAAGAGGTTTAGGGAACAAGCAGAACAAAGGCCAGACTTTGAACAGTGGAGCCCTACCTCTAGGAATATAATTTTAACTGCCTGGAAAGCTGCCAAGGACAATACTCATGACAGGAACAAGTGGTTCTCTGAAGCAGAATGGAGAAAACATGAGATCAGGCAGGAAGCAATAGTTCAGTATAGAAGAAAGGCAAAGATGGGAAAGCTACCTCCTACTGCAGTGGAGCCTAGCAAGTACTTTCCTAAGCCATATCACTATTTTGAGAGGCAGAAGATCAAAGCTGAAGAGCTTAAGAAGAAGGACTTAAAAGGAAAGAAGCATGCTGATGCTGAAACTGTTGATGCCCCTGTCAAAGCTCAAGTCCAAGCTGGCAAAGGCATAGTAATTAAGGAGCCAGAGCAGAAATAGATTAAGAATTTACTTGAAGATTATTTTGTAATCTTTTGGATGTAACACATTTAGTAAACTTCTGAAGATGTATAAGAAAAATGTTAGAACAATATATGATAAATATATTTCATGTTTGTTCTGTGAATGTGTCTATTTCTTATTTGTTCTGTGCTGATGAATGTGTATACATGTGTGATTTAATACATGTTATGTTTACCCTGCTGAATATAACCTGCTTTACATCATTTTGTAATTTTTATTATGAATGGTGTATATCATTGACTAAGGGTTATGACTTCTCCAAATAGGGGGAGATTGTTGGGTACATTGGTTAAATGTACCTGATTTGAAGAAGCCTCACCCAACTCAATGATATACATCATAATGTATTTGATGTATGTTGAGTTTACTTGTGCAGGTTAAGTAATCACTGGACTGAAGCAAAAAGTTTCTAAGTCCATGTGTCGACACCCAGAGGGAAAGTGTCGACACTTAAGAAGGCTTGTGTCGACACCCAGACAAGCAGTGTCGACACTTGGAGTCATTGTGTCGACACCTGGGATGCAGAGTCGACACTAGACAGAAAGTGTCGACACTTGGAGCTGTGTCGACACTTAGTGAAGGAAAGTGCAGACAGGAAGTGTCGACACAAGGAGCTGTGTCGACACCAGTGAAGCTGTGTCTACACCAGAAAGTGTCGACACTTGGAGCTGTGTCGACACTCAGAAAAAGTCTGCAGAGACTAAGTTAAAGTGTCGACACTCAGAACAATGTGTCGACACTCAACAGAAGAGTCAGCACTTGAAGTATGTGTCGACACCCAGCACAATGTGTCGACACACAACTAGAAGAGTCAACACATGAAGTAAGTATCGACACCCAGCACAATGTGTCGACACTCAGCTAAAGACTCTACACTTGAAGAAAGTGTCGACACAAGGAGCTGTGTCGACACTTAGCAAAGATCAGAAAGATCAACAAAAATATTCTAAGTACAAGTGTCGACACTAAGGGAATGTGTCGACACTCAGCTGAAGTCTCAACAAGAAGAAGGTGTGTCGACACAAGGAGCTGTGTCGACACTCAGCAAGTATCGACATTGAAGACTATGTGTCGACACCAAGAAGCAGTGTCAACACTTGACAGATTCAACACAAGAAGTTGTGTCGACACAAAGGAGATGTGTCGACACTTAGAAGAATTCAGCAAAAGCTAGAAGAACAAGTACTTGTGTCGACACTCAATTTCAGTGTCGACACATGCAGAAGAATCTGTGTCGAGACATACAAGGAGTTGTGTCGACACCTTGTAGACTTGTGTCGACACTTACACAACATGTGTCGACACTGGGACTATAAGTGTCGACACTTAAAGACAGAAAGTCTCGACACTTACAGAGAGTTAGAGATTTTCAAGAAATGACTGGATGATTTGACAGTTGCCGTTCTAGCCGGTCTACAGCACCTGTCAGAGATATCAGAAGTCAGTTATGGACCGGACCAGCCGGTTACCATGAAGAAGGCCTATAAATAGGCACCTACAGTTTACAGAAACTATTATTCAAGAGTGGTTCAGATTGTTGTTCAAGTGGATCACATTGTTGAAGAACAAGTTATCAAAGTGGTAGCAAGAGTATCAACACAAGAAGATCTTGCAGTCCAAGTGCAGATCTAAGAAGTTGGAGAGAGAGGGCTCCATCCAAGAAATCAGCCTCTGGAACTAGGCTGAGAAGAAGGATTCAGATTCAATTCTGGATCTTAAGTGGCAGAGGTCAAGGAACAACTGCAGGAGGATTCAGTCTTATTCAGTTCTACTCAAGAAGCTTTGAAGAAAGCTAAGTCAGAGTGAATCCAGCTGAGTTCTTCCAAGAACTCATCAAAAAACTCTCAACTCCCCTCTTTTATTTCTGAGTTGTAGAGTTAATATCTGTAATACATTTTTTAACTTGTAAGATCCTTTGGATCTGAGTGAATTGTAAGCCTATAACTATAAAGACTGAGGGTAGGGCTTGTTAGCCTGAGTGTAGGAGATTGAGATCTCTGAGTGTAGGCCTTGTTGGCTGAGTGTAGGCCTTGATTGGCTTAGTGTAGGCCTTGGTTGGCTGAGTGTAGGCCTTGATTGGCTGAGTGTAGGCTTTGGGATAAAGCTGAGTTGTAAGGCTTTGGGCCTGAGGTGTAGGAACCAATTTGGGTTCTGAGACAGTGGAGGAGTTTGGCCGAATCTAGTACACTGCTAGATAGGCGAAGGGGGAAAGTGGATGTACCCATATCTTGGGGAACCACTATATACCACTGTGTTGTGCTGTGATTGTGCTGTGTATGCTGTGAATGCTTTGTGATTGCTGTGCAAAAGTTATAAATCTGTGATAATAAACTGTTTGCTGCCAGTAAAGTTAGAAAAGGATTAGGTTACCTATTCACCCCCCCTCTAGGTGTTTAGGTACCATATCTTTCACGTCCCCATTCCAATGAGTGGCTAACCGCTCTTAGCCCTGAGTATCGAAGAGCATTATGACAGATAAAATTATTTTAAATAATTAAAGGTCCTCCTTTTCTCGTTAATCAAATTACATAAGGTTTGCCCTGGGTTTACGACAGGTAGAACCACATTTCGTTGTGTTGGCTCTATTTTCATAGTCCATCCGCTAGCTAGCCGAGAGGCCGTGCGTATGGAACGATCACCCTTGGGTGAAGGGAGTTTCGCACTAACCCTCGAGAGAGGAGGCTCAGAATTCTACCAGATTGGGTTCCCCACCCAATAGCGGGATTCTTAGCGTAATGCAGGCATTAAGAGGAACCCTTTGTCAGACGAGAGCCCGGTCGAATAATCTTAATGTTCAGGTGAGCGATAGTCCTAGAGATAGTTGAGCTCATGTTTGTGAAATCTCCACGGCCAAGTCTCCGCCTTAATTAATTTGAAATTTAGGATGTCTATTTATTAAAAGTTTATTTTAGTTCAAATTCAATTTGATACAGTTGCGCTGTTTATTCATCGGCTCCTTTTTAATGTTAATTAGTATTTGTTTTTTATATATATAAATAATAACCAGACAAGTTTTTTTCGATAAAATAATAGTTCTCTCCAGGAAAGAGTAAAAATAATCAACCAGTCCATGAGAATAATATGACCCTGATAATCCTCACCGGAATATCCTGTACTACACGCGATAGGTGCATTTGCCTCCTTTCATTAAAACTCGATTTCAACCCTTTTTATATCGAAATAATAAATCCGCCCTCCCCATCTTCCTAAATAAATACACCACTTTTCTAAATAAATCAGCCCGGGGCGCCGCGTGTTTTAAACCACCAATTTTTGGAGTTTTAACCATCAAGTGTTTGACCCCGTTGCCGGGGAAAGAGAAAGATTTTTTTATGCACCACTTTTCTAAATACACCACTTTTCTAAATAAACTCGCGCGCTCCATCCTTCCAAAAATAAAATCAACTGTTTTTCCAAAAATAAACCTGCAGGCCGCCGCGAGTTTTAACCTTCAAGTTTTTGGCGCCGTTGACGGGGAACTTTTCGTGTTGTTATTTCGAACTGTGGAAAACTATTACTTTTACCTATTTTTCTTTATACATCTAACAAAAAAAATTTCCAACAAAAATTAATAATAATAATAATAATAAAACTACTTCAAAAAAAACAAACTAAAAACTAAAAAAAATATTATATTATTATCTATAAAAACAAAAAAAAATGAAATGACTTTATTTCGTAAAAAAAAACAAAAAAAGTAAAAAATCTATAAACTAAAAACTAAAAAAATCTAAACACTAAAAATCTAAAAAACTAAAACCCAAAAAAACCCCCTAAAAACAATAAAACCCAAAAAATAAAAAAAACCTACCTCAAAACCAACTCAAAAAATAAAATACAAAAACTACTTAAAAACACAAAAAAAGTTAATAATTTGTTATTAAAAATCGATATATGTTTTGTTTGACTTGTTTTATTTTAGCTTGTTTTGTTTTAACTTATATTATTTTTTTTCGACGCGTTTCACGCTATTGTGAGCGATCGGGGAATGCATTTCTGCAACGCCCGATTGACTACGCCGTTAGTTCAATACGAAGTTACACACATACTTGCCCCCGACCACCCGCAACTTTTGGCCGAGTTTATCCTTTTCGTTTTTCTATTATATTTTTGCTATTTATTTTAAATAATGTAGTGTACCACAAGGAACTCCCCGACCTCGTCTCAGGGAAGTTTCTACCCTCCCTCTTTATTTTTGTAAATACTGTATTTTATCTATTTTGTTCCTCATGTTTATCTTGCAACATTGTGGACAATGTTGGAACTAAGTGTGGGGGTGTTTCCGTTCCTCACATTTTTTTTCCGCACTTATATTTTATGCACCCAATCAAAAATACAAAACAATGCACAAAATTAAAACCTCCAAAAAATATTTATAATCTTTCTGTAAAATATTCTTTCTTTTGAAAATCTTTTTGTAAATAACACTTATTTCTTTTCCCTTTCTTGTAAATAAATTGATAAAAATGTTAAAAAAAAACAAAAAACTCAAAAAAATTTAGATAATCCAAAAATCCTAAAAAGACAATAACTCTAAATTCAAAAAAAAGATAATAAATCAAAAACACAAAAAAGAAAAACTCTAAAAAATGCACAAAAAAATTGTTTATTATGTAACAAATAAATCAAATATCTCATTCTTAACCCATTTTCGCTCTCCAAAAATTTAGTTGCGAGTTAATTTATAATCGAATTTTATTAATTCTATGCTTACTATTCGTTTATTAATTGGAGATTGATAGATTTAGATATATGAGGTTAAGTTTTAAAGAATTTAGTATGCTTTTTTATTTAAATAAGGGACTTGTTTTCAACATTACTTCTAATTTATCTAAATAGTTGCACATTTATTTTGTTAGAAAATAACAACCTTAGATTTCAATTATGTTTACTACAAGTTTTTTTTTGAAATATAGGAACGTTTAATTTATAAAGGTTGCTCTGAAATTTTTTTTATTAAACCTAGTTTTCTTTCTGAAAAAAAACCTCTCCCATTTTCTTCATATCATACTTGGCATGATTTTGATCTTTAAAATAACATATGTCAATGGGAATAAGATTTTGTTCCGTAAACATAAGCATCCAATATTTTAAAAGATTATATCTTACAGGGTAAGATGATAAAATTCGTTATTCCTATACATATACATTGGGTTATATGAAGTTGTTCAAAAAAATATTATATATTATGGAAAATAAGATTTCGTTTTCCTAAACATCCATCTTCTACCGAAAAATTCTATTAGAGGTTTTAGAGAAACAATATTCCTCACCTCTAAATTCAAAGCCCTCATCATAAACCAACACCCCCCTTAGCCAATTTCAAATGATTCTAGAATTAATTCAAATCTTATGGAGAGCATAAATTTTAAATTGCATTATTTCCTTTCATTCTTATAAGCTAAAGTTTCTATAATTTCAGTATACTTTTGTTAACCTAACAAATACAATTTGCTTTCTATTTGATTATATCAAGAAGTTTTTAGCTGAAACTCTTCCTTTATTTAATTTTTTGTCATAATTTAGGACCTAACTCTTATACCTCAGATAAAAATTTTGATCTTTCTTTCGATTAATTCAATCTGTAGCTAAACTTAGGATTACTTTAATTCCTTAAAAGTATATCTCCAACTTTTGTTCTGGAATAACAAAAGCTTAAGTATGAGCGTATTTGTTAAGTTGTAAATATACGAATTTTTACGTACATTAATTAAGTCATTTTAGTATATTTTTGTCATTTTTAGTTATTTTCTTTAATAAAGTGTTCCTTTTTGTATATACATCGTCTAACTTAGCCTCTTTTTGTTTTCTAAAAATTTTACAGAAATTGCCAAAATTACAAAGTACACACCCGTGTACTTCTCGATCATGCCTGTGCCCTGGGCGTGTTACTTGATCAAAATAGAAAGTTGTCTCCAGCTTGACGATCGGTGTTCGATGTTCGTCGAACTAGCCGACACGCCCGTGTTCATCCCGTGACACGCCGTCTACGTTCGTTGTTCTCAACTCAACGATCTGCGTTTGATGATTTCTGAACACGCCCGTGACATGCCTGACACACCCGTATCAAATCCGGTTCATCGAGATCAACTCGATGCCAGCCAACCACTCGATGCCAACCAACCACTCGATGCCATCGCGACTCAATGCCATCGCCACTCAACGCCATCGCCATTTAACATTTCCAGCTCGACGTTCAACATTTGAAGTTCGTCAAACTCACAGACAAGCCCGTGTCAAGTCAGCGACATGCCCGTAACAAATCCACCTGTCCTAGACAAGACGTCGGCGACGACGAAATCACATGACGCCTTCCCTAGATAAACCTTCTTGACATACCCCCCATACACGCCCGTGATAGCAGGGTCACGCCCGTGACTTCCACGTGTACAGCCCCAAAGTCAAACCACCAATAAATATTCTAGATCACTTCAACAACAGTAGCTACACGCCCCCCTACACGCCCATGACCTAGGGCGTGTAACCTAAAAATATTTTCAATAAATAAAAACTTTCTGAAAGGTCTAAGTGTTCTATTTTTTGAACCATTTTGCTTAGGGAGGTTCTGCTTAGGTGTTTTCCTTGCAATGTAAGGGGATTTTATCCACCTCTCTTTTATGTTTATCTTTGTAGTCGACTTTTCATCTTAATAAATTTAGTAGCTTTTTCTTCCTTATGTTGTTATGGATCGCATCTATGTGCCCTACTTTCAGCAATCTTTTTTGTCTTTTGTTTTTCTTAAATTTTTTTTATGTGTGTGTGTGTTTATGAGAGTATTTCATGCTTTTATGTTCTTCTAGTTTTTACTTAGGTTAGTTTTAGTTTTTTTTTATTATGTTATGAATTGTTAAGCTAGTATTTCTTACCTTGCCCTTAGCTTTATTTAGATTTAGGATTTTCGTGCTTTTTATTTCATTCTTATAAATTTATAAAGGTGTTTTAAAAGTGACTTTTATCTTTTTCTTAACTTAGTTTTGTTTTTTAGTTTGTAAAACTTTTAGTTCCGTTAACTTTTATTCCCACTTTGTACGCACTTTTATAAAACTATAAGAATGAAAAAGCTGTTATTTTAATTTTTAAAACACTTTAATTTTTGCTTTTATTTCCAAATACTTTTGCTCCTTTAATTTTAATTTCTTCTTTTTATGCATTTATATCATAATCTAACGGTAAAAATATAGTTATTTCAATTTTTTGATCACTTCGTTTTTCTCCTTTTTCGCTTGTGTTTGTGAGTGTATGAGTTAGATTTTATTGTTTTTATTCAAGTAGAGTGTGTGTGTTTTATTTATGTAGAGTGTGTGCGTGTGTGCATCTATTTCCTCCTACTCGTTTGAGTAGGACTCACTTTAATTTTCAGCCTACTCGTTTGAGTAGGACTTGTAAATTCCCGCCTACTCGTCTGAGTAGGACTTGTAATTTCCTGCCTACTCGTTTGAGTAGGACTTATATTTTCAGCTTTAATTTCCTGCCTACTCATTTGAGTATGACTTTTCATTTCTCGCCTACTCGTTTGAGTAGGACTTGCAAATTTACTGCTTTCATTTTAATGCTTTCATTTTCAGCTTTCATTCACTGCTTTCATTTTATGCTTTGATTTCACGCCTACTCGTTTGAGTAGGACTCACACTTTTCAATTATGCAAATTTCTTTTCTTAAGCCGTCCCGATTCCGATGAGTGGCTAACCGCTCTTAGCCCTCAATATCGAATATCATTGGGACAGATAAAATCGTTTTAAATAATTAAACATCCTCCTTTTCTCATTAATTAAATTACTTAAGGTTTGCCCCGGGTTTTAGACGCGTTGAACCACATATCGATGTGTGGGCTCTATTTTCGTAGTCCATAAACTAGTTAGCCAAGAGGCCGTGCGTATGGACCGATCACCCTTGGATAAAGGGAGTTCCGCACTAACCCTCAATAGAGGAGGCGCAGAATTCTACCGGATTGGGTTCCCCACCCAATAACGTGTTTCTTCCCGTAATGCAGGCATTAAGAGAAATCCTTCATCAGACGAGTGCCAGATCAAATAGTCTTAATGTTCAGGTGAGCGATAGTCCTAGAGATAGGTGAGCTCATCTTTGTGGAACCTCCACGGCCAAGTCTCCGCCTTAATTAATTTGAAATTTAGTATCTCTATTTATTTAAAGTTGATTTTGGTTCAAATTCAATTTGATACAGTTGCGTTATTGCTTCATCGTCTCCTTTTTAATGCTTAGTTTCTATTTTTTATATATATATAAATACTAACTAGAAAAGTTATTTTCGGTAAAATAATAGTTCCCTCTAGGGAAGAGTAAAAATAATCAACCCGTCCCTGAGAACAATATGACGCCGATGTTGATGCGCGAAAATGGCACCGCCTAGTTAACGGGTTGTTCGATCTCACAAGCTAGGTGAAGAAGAGGATTGCGGGGTTGAGGAGCGGGAGGAAGCTTCTGAGTGCTCAAGAGTGGAGCAAACAATTGTTCAAGTGTTGCAGGGATAGAGGAGTGGTTTGCTGAGAGCAGCCGGGAAGGCTGATGATCAGTAGAGAAGGTTGATAATCAGGAGCGGAGGAGGTTGATCAGGAGTTGTCGAGCAGACGGTTACTTTGACGGTTGTGCTTGTAGGTTGATGCCAAGAGAGTTAAGTTGAGAAGAAGAGAGGGGGCCTCTAGCCGTGGCAACAACAGACTTCACCCACCGCAGCATAAATGCCACTCTTGCGACGGGCTTTCCTTTGATTAATATTGAGTTTTTACAGCATGTATTACACCTTTATAAGAAATAAAATAAAAGGTACACATGGGAAGCTGGCGGTTAAGGAAAAGAGATGCCAGAGAGGAGGCCGCGTGGATTGGAGAGCAAGGTCGGCAGTCCGCACGACTAAGGGTAGAGAGGAGGCCACACATACTAGGAACTGAAGCCGGCAGGCCACGCGGTTACAAGAAGAGAGGGATGTAGACTGGGAAAAGGAGTCTGCAGGAGGTTGTTGTCTTGAGCTTCTCATGGGCTGTCTTCGAGCATAAGCGTTGAGTGAAGCTCTGTACCTGACCTCAATGAGAGATATGGGGGCCTATTTATAGGACCGAGGAGGTAACGGCTTTCGGTGACGTTACCCTCGGTGAGACGTTAACTGGTGTGAGAAGAGGATGGAGTCCGCCGAGTCTGCGGGGTCCGCATAATGCCGTGCAGACTGGAACTGGTATCTGGAAGGGGTTTGTTGCCTGGCGGACTGGGAAGAGTACGTGCATACTGATTGAGCCTACGCCAAGACTGCGAGCTGAGGAGGTTGTCCGCCTGCTGCTGTGGAGGTGGGTGGAGGCTGAGTGGCGGACTGCACAATGAGTCTGCCCCTGCTGAGGTGAGCGAGCAAGCGCTAAGGGTGCGGGCTTAGGGATATTTGTTGAGTCCACAGAGTCCGAACTAGACTGCACGGTCTGGTACTGCCTGCTGCTGGGGAGAAGTGGGTGGAGGCTAAGTGGCGGACTGTGAAAAGAATTCACGGAGTCCGCCATTGATAAATTGAGTCCGCCTCTGCTATGAACGAAGCGGCTGGATACTGATGTTGGATCTAGGGTTCACCAATGTAGGTGGACTAGAAGGTTTGACTGCACTTCGAGTCCGCCTAGCTCGCGGTGAACGGGACATGCCCGCTGATCTTTGCGGGTAGCCGGAGAGCTGGAGCGTCCACACTCCTCAGGCGGACTGAAGAAGCAGTTTGCCCATGCTGCTGGAGTCTGCCACTTTATTGAATGGAACTTGCCACATCTGCTTGGTTACAAGGGATGGGTGACCTGCCGAATTGATGAGGCAGGCCGTATGAAAGAACTAGTGCCTAATCACCTAGGGGGGGGGGGGGGGGGGTGGGGCGGTGAATAGGTATCTTTATCTTTTTAACTTTAAAGGCAGAAATACTATACAGTAAATGCAATTCTACAATTATCACCACACAGCAACCAAACAATCAAACATACACAGAGTGCACACAGGATTTATAGTGGTTCCCCAAGGTCTGGGTACATCCACTTTTCCCCTTCGCCTATCTAGTAGTGTACTAGATTCGGCCTAACTTCTCCACTTCTTCTCAGATCCTCAGATGTTACAACTTAGAACCCAAAATAGGTTCCTACAACTCAGAGTGTCCCCACTCTTACAACTCAGGCACTAAGCCTTACCACTCAGTATTCACCAAGACCTACACTCAGGCTAAACATCCCTACCTCAGCGTACAATCAAGGCCTACACTCAGAGATTAAAATCTCCTACACTCAGGCACAATAGCCCTACCTAAGCCTTTATAAAATAGGCTTACAGCTCAGATCCCTTAGGATCCTATAGAAAATAAAGTTTACAAAGTATATAACCACAACTCTGAAAGAGAGAGATGAGTTGACTTGCTTCTTGATGAGTTCTTGAAAGAACTTTGTAGAGATCAACCTCCCTTGGCTTTCTTCAGAGCTTCTTGAATTAGAACACAGTAGGGTTGAGTCTCCTATGAAGATGATCTTCTATCAACTTCTGTCTTGAGAATCAGATCTCAATCTGAATCTTACTGTTCAGCCTGGTTCAACAACTGTTCTTCTTAGAAGGAGCTCTCTCTCTCCAACTTCTTAGATCTTCTCTTGAAGGTCTTCTTTTTTATTGTGTTGTTTATTCAATTCATTGATCACTGATTATTGTTTCTGTCGAAGGAGAAAGGTCTATAAATAGTCTTCCTCCAAGGTAACCGGCTGATCCGGTTTCTAACAACCTTCTGACAGCTCTGACAGTTGCAGTTGACCGGTTGAAATTACAGCTGTCAAGTCATCCAGTCACTTCTTGAAATCTCTGTCACTGTCTGAAGGTGTCGAGACAGATAGTCATTATGTGTCGACACAAATAGACTAAGTGTCGACACAAGTAGACTAAGTGTCGACACTAGCCTTCGTGGTGTCGACACAACTCATTGTGTTGTTGTAACAGCTTCTCGACACTGCTTTTTCAGAATGTGCCGACACTAATCCTGTGTGTCGACACAAGCCTTCTGTTGAATGTGTCGACACTGATTGAGTGTGTCGACACAAGTACTTCTTCTTCAATAATTAGTTGATTTCTACTATGTGTCGACACAACTCCTTTGTGTCGACACAACTTCTTGTGTTGAAACTTGCTAAGTGTCGACACATCTTCTTTATGTCGACACATGCCTTCATGTGTTGAAACTTTGCTGAGTGTCGACACATCTCCTTTGTGTCGACACATGCCTTCATGTGTTGAAAATTTGCTGAGTGTCGACACATCTCCTTTGTGTCAACACATGCCTTCATGTGTTGAAATCTTGCTGAGTGTCGACACATCTCCTTTGTGTCGACACTTGCCTTCATGTGTTGAAATCTTGCTGAGTGTCGACACATCTCCTTTGTGTCGACACTTGTACTTAAACTTTGTTGAAGTTCACTGAGTGTCAACATAGCCTCCTGGTGTCGACACTTTTGATGTCGACAAAGTTTCTCTGGGTGTCGACACTGCTTCTAAGTGTCGACACAAATAATGTTGACAATTCTTCACAATGTGTCGACACAGCCTGTATGTGTCGACACTTTTCTTCTGGTGTCGACTCTGCTTTCCTGGTGTCTACATAATTACTCCAAGTGTCGACACAACTTCTCTAGGTGTCGACATAAGCCTTCTTAAGTGTCGACACTTCACCTCTAGGTCTCGACACATGGACTTAGAAACTTTTCCTGCAATCCTGCAGTTACTTAACCTGCACAAATAAACTCAAAGCACATCAAATACACCTTGATGTATATCATTGAGTAGGGTGAGGCTTCTTCAAATCAGGTACATATATTCCAATGTACCCAACAATCTCCCCCTATTTGGAGAAGTCATAACCCTTAGTCAATGATATACACCATACATAACAAATACTCAATATGATGTATAACAATATTAAATGACATGGAAAATACTAAACATGTATAAACAGAACATGTATAAACAATTATCTCAGAACAATAATGTAATAGATTGAACATATAACATTGTTCTTACAACTCTAAACATTTTCATTAATCAAAAGTTTACATAGAGTTTCATGCAAATGATTACAAATTGTAAACTTAAGAAAATTCTATCCTACGGCCGCTCTGGTTCCTTGATAACAATGCCCTTTCCAGATTGAATCTTTGCTTGAATAGGAGCTTCATTGACATCAGCAGGCTTCTTCCCTTTAAGATCTTTCTTTTTCTGTTCTTCAGCCCTTATCTTCTGTCTTTCAAAATAGTGATAAGGCTTAGGGAAATACTTGCTAGGCTCCTGTGCATTAGGAGGTAGCTTCCCTAATTTAGCCTTCCTTCTATATTGTACTATGACCTCTTGCCTAGCCTCATGTTTCTTCCATTCCTGGTCAGAATACCATTTGGCTCTCTCTAGGAAATTTTCCTTAGTAGCCTTCCAGGCTGTCAATATGATATTCCTAGAGGTTGGGCTCCATTGCTCAAAATCTGGCCTTAATTAAGTTTGCTCTCTGAACCTTTTCTTAGATAATTGGACCTCTTGTTCTTTTAGAACTGCCTCTGGCACAAGCTGTACAACTTTTTCAAGAATAACATTCTGATTACCCTCAGGAGGACTATACATAGACTGTACCTTCTGATGTATCATGTCAAAATCAGCAGGAGGGTATATCACTTAAGCCACTTCAGCTTGCTCTCCTCCAAAGTATGCAGGATTGATGCCAGACTCTGCAACATTATCATCATCACATAAAGGTGGATATCCAAGGGTAGCTCTGATAGAGATTGAAATCCATTTTGCATGATCAGAGCCTGCTTTGACTAATACCATCTCCCCCTTTATGACTTCTCTTTCTATATGATCCCTAAGATCATCCTTTTGGAATCTTATCTGAGCATTCAAATAGTTAACTCCATCCTTATAAAAAGGTTTTAACCTTTGGAGCTTTTCAGTAATTGCCTTCTAAGAATCTTCAATGGCAGTTTTAATAGCTGTTAGGCTCTCTTGTAGGTGCTTATCAAAGGCTTCTTTGGCAGTAGTAATTACAACAGTCTGGGCAGTAGCTATATTTTTCATTTCAGTGACAATGGCATTATGAGAAGCAATTAGATTATCATTCATTCTAAGCTGATTCTCCAGGACATATCCTTGTTTTACTGCCAAGTCATCCATCTATTTCTTGAGATTCTCTTGATGAGTAGCCAGATAGACCACTGCATTCCCTCCTTTATGGAAACAATAAGTCATTTCCTTTTTGTTTTGATTCACTTCAAATCTTATAGATTTTATGTCTTGAGCAAGATCAAATTGAAGTGATTTATGACCTTCATCCATATAAGTTTGTAAAGCTTTCCTTTGCTCATCTAGCCTAATTTGCAATGCCACCATCAGAGAACTATAATCAGTAGTTGTGGCAGGCTGTGGAGCAATTGTCTGCAATGCTTTCTTGTAGTTCTGGCTTCTTCTCTTGAAAACCTGGAACTTCCATTTCTTGGCTCTAGCAGCCTCTTCGTCCTCTGAAGCAGAAGTACTAGCAATATCTACTCTATCCTTAGGACTAGGATGTAAATCCTTCTCAATCCTTGGTAGCTCCTCAGCAATTCTATGCTCCTCAGTCTCTTGTCTAGCAGTCTCCTCTACATGCTCCTCTTTAAGATTTACCTTCTCCCCCTCAACAGCTGCTATCTCTCTCTCAAGGTCTGTCTGTACAAGATCAGGGAACAACTCTTCTAATGTAAACTCATACTGAGGTTGTACAGGAGAATCTCTTATTTCTGGAGCAACTGAGTCTACTTTATCAGCAACTGATGTGTCCTCCATGACAACATCTTGTGGTTCACTATGTAACTGTGTTTGCTGATCAATATCAAGTAATGATTCAGTCAAAACTTCATCCTCAATAGGGAAATTTAATTGATTAACTTCAGTAATTACCTCTAGAATGGTTTGGGTAGCCCTTTCAATCTCTAATGGAGTTGGCTCATCCACATGTAGAGGCTCCCCCTGGAGTGGATCCAGGTGAATTAGGCTAGCTGAGGGTAGCTCCCCCTGCCTCTGAGCATCTCCTTGTCTTGCTGGCGACTGTCCAGCATTGCCATCCTATCCATCATCTGAACTAAACACCACTTGCTCCTATGAGCTACTTGAGGATTCTTGTGCCACAATGGCTGTCTTCTTCTTCTTCTTATGAGGTGTTTCCTTTTCTGGAGTTGGCAGTTCCTTTGTCAATACTCTATCCCAGCTTGAGAAAATTCTTACATCCATTCTCCTCATGTGGTTTATCTTTGAACCTGCAGCTTGGTTCATCACTTCAGGAATACTTCCAGCTAAGTATAGACTTAGATTTCTACCCAGATTGGGTTTCTTCAGACTCTCTTTTATCTTATCAAACATTACTGCAGACAAATCCGTATTAAGTTTGAAAATTATCCTTGTCATCAGACTGAACATATGAGCTGAAATTCTATCATATCCACCAGGCTTGCTTAGTATTACCTTGCCAACTATCTCAGATAAAAACTTGCCCTGTATGTTCATTCCTTTCCTGTTGAACACAGATCCAATCTTCAGGTTTGAATCAAGTCCACACCATGTCAGTGCCTCCCTTGTCTTTGAAGCAGATACATCTTCCTCTTCTTTTATTCTAGGGAGATGTAGAATCTTTCTTAGATTCTTATGGGTGACCTTCAACTTTGCCCCATGAACTTTGGACTTAATCTTGAGGCCAGATTCATCAAGAGTAGCTGCACTCAAGAATTCGAGGACTTCCTTCTTCCAGATCTTGATAGGTTCTGAAACAAGATACTCTAGGACAGTCTCTGTAATTAGGGTTACCACACCTTGGATTTCGGGTTCCGCGTCATCAAAGACGTGGCGCACGAGCTCATATCCTTCATTAATGTTCTCTTCTAGCTTGGGCGCCATTAGGGTTTGAAGAAATTTTGAATTTAGAGAAGAGAGATGTCGACACACAAGTTTGGTCTCGAAACAAAGGTGAGCCTGTCAACAAACAATGGTGAAAACCTATTTATACCTTTCTGAAATTGAAGGTTAAAAGGCGCGTCAAATTACATGAAATGTGTCGACACTGTTGATAAGTGTCGACACTTACTTCTAATGTCTCGACAACTATGTGTCGAAACAAGTATAGTCGTCAGAATATATGTGTCGACACTTATATATCTCAGCTCGACACTTAGTCGAGACTCTACCAGACTAATTCTGTGTAAATCCTAAGTGTCGACACCACCCTAGATGTGTCGACACTAATTCTCTGAAGTGTCGACATAGACTTCCTAGATGTATCGACACCATTTCTCTGAAATGTCGACACCATTTCTCTAAAATGTCGACACCATTTCTCTGAAATGTCGACACCAGTTCTCTGAAGTGTCGACATAGACTTCCTAGATGTGTCGACACCATTTCTTCTATGTGTCGACACAGACAACTCTGTGTGTCGACACTATTTTACTTAGCCAATTTTTGTAAACTATTCTAAGTTTATCATTCCTAATTCAATTTTAAATTTATTGAATTTGGTTTCATCTAAGGGCTTAGTAAACATATCAGCTAACTGATTATCTGTCTTAACGTACACTAGGGAAATGTCTTTTTTTTCCACATGTTTTCTTAGAAAATGGTATTTAATTTCTATGTGCTTAGTCCTACTATGGGAGACAGGATTATTTGCAATAGAAATGACACTAGTAGAATCACAAAATAAAGGTGTCCTACTTACTTGAATACCATAATCTTCTAGCTGATGTTGAATCCATAGAAGTTGAGCACAGCAACTTCCTGCAACCACATACTCTGACTCTGCTGTGGAGATAGCCACACTGGTTTGCTTCTTGCTACTCCATGATACCAGCCTTCCACCTAAAAATTGACAGGTTCCTGTGGTACTCTTCCTATCTTCCTTGCAGCCTGCAAAATCTGCATCTGAATAACCTGTCAGCTCAAAATCTCCATTCCTAGGGTACCAAAGGCCTAGATAAGGTGTGCCCTTAAGATATCTCAAAATTCTTTTGGCTGCTGTGAAATGAGATTATTTAGGGCAAGCTTGGTACCTAGCACAGACACATGTAGCATACATGATATCTGGTCTACTAGAAGTCAAATACAGTAGGGAGCCAACTATCCATCTATACAAAGTTTCATCTACAGGTTTCCCTGCATCATCTTTGCTTAGAGACATTATTGACCCCATAGGAGTTTTCATGGCAGTGGATGATTCCATACCATACTTCCTTATCAACTCTAGGGTGAACTTAGACTGGCATATGGATAATCCATCTTCATTCTGTCTAACTTGGAGACCCAAGAGGAACTTAAGTTCCCCCATACTGCTCATTTCAAATTGTCCTTGCATAAGTTTTGCAAACTTTCTACAAAGACTACTTTCTGTAGACCCAAATATTATGTCATCTACATATATTTGGACTAAGATAATCTTGCCTCTGGATTCCCTAAGGAATAGAGTCTTGTCTATTTTCCACCTTGAGAATTTATTCTCAATGAGGAAACTAGATAGGGTTTTGTTTAAGAGAATCAACAAAACCTGATGGCTGCTCTACATAGACTTCTTCCTTCAGATTTCCATTCAGAAAAGCTGACTTAACATCCATTTGATATTCCTTAAATCCTTGATATGTTGCATAGGCAAGGAACATCCTTATTACTTCCAGTCTTGCTACTGGAGCAAAGGTTTGATCAAAATCAATACCTTCTTCCTGCCTATATCCCTTTGCAACAAGTCTAGCTTTATTCTTTATGATGATTCCATTCTCATCCAACTTGTTCCTAAAGATCCACTTAGTTCCAATAATGTTGTGATCCTTGGGTTTATGAACTAGCTCCGAGACCTTGCATCTTTTGAATTGATTCAGCTCCTCTTGCATGGCCTCAATCCAATGAGGTTCTAGGATAGCTTCTTCAAACTTCTTTGGCTCTACTTGGGATAGAAAACTGGAGTAAAGAACTGTACTTAGATTCCTACACCTTGTTTGCACCCCTTGTCTGGGATCTCCAATTATTTGATTGGTTGGATGATCCCTCAAATGCCTATTTGCTGGAGGCAGCCTATCTTCAGGTTGTACACCTTCAGTCTCTTCATTTAGCTGCACCTCTTGTTCTTCTTCAGCATCAGGAGTATCTTGTACTCCCCCTGGACAACAGCCACCATCTTCTACTTGCTGACTTGTAGAAGGACCTTCTGTTAAGGTAAGATTGTCCATCTTCTCAATTACACCTGTAGAGCTGCAAATACTTCTTGGCAATTCATTGTTAATAAGTCTAGCTTCATTAAAAACTACATGAACAGACTCTTCTATAACTTGAGTAATCAAATTGTAGACCCTATAAGCCTTACTATTATTGTTGTACCCAACAAAGATCCCCTCTTGGGATTTGGCAGCAAACTTGGTTAGATAAGACTTACCATTGTTAAGGATATAACACTTGCAACCAAAGATCCTGAAATAGGATAAATTTGGTTTTCTGCCCTTCACAATCTCATAGGGGGTCTTCTTGTGGCTCTTGGTGATAGTAGCCCTGTTGATCACATGACAAGCAGTGTTAACTGTCTCAGCCCAGAAATATTCTCGGAGAGATGTGACACTCAATAGGGTTCTACCAGCCTCTATCAAGGTTCTATTTTTCCTTTCAGCAATACCATTTTGCTGAGGTGTTCTTGGTGAGGAAAATTCCTGAAAAATTACAAATTCTTCACACAGTTTTGTCAAACTTTCAGACTGAAATTCAGTACCATGGTCACTTCTGATTTTGACCACTGTATTGTCCAATTCATTCTGAATTTGTTTAACAAAACTATATAAGATACTTGGAGTTTCAGATTTTTGTCTAAGGAAGAACACCCAGGAAAACCTTGAATAGTCATCTACAACCACAAATGTGTAGACCTTCCTACCTAGGCTGTGAACTGGCATAGGACCAAAAAGATCCATATGCAAGAGGTATAGACACCTCACATTATCTTTGTTCTCAAGGCTATGAAAGGTGGATTTGGTCTGCTTGCCTTTTTGACAAGCTGAGAATATCCCATCCTTGATACATTTGACCTGAGGACCATTCCTCACTAACTCTTTGCTAAAGAGTTGGCCAATTGTCTTATAGTTAAGATGAGCCAGCCTCTTGTGCCATTTAACACAATGTGAGACTTTCTCATCCGCTACAAGACAAATAGGAGAAACAATGTTCTCACACATAATGTCTAGACAATAGACATTTCTCTTCCTATATCCTGTCAGAATGATCTTTTGATCACTTGACCTTTTGATATGACAACCATCCTTGACAAATGAGATGTCATATCCTAAATCACTCAGCTGACTTATGCTAATGAGGTTATGTTTCAAACCCTTTACATAAGCCACTTGAGTAATTGTAATTTGGTTACTAGAAATGTTACCAAAGCCTTTGATGATTCCTTTTTCTGAACCACCAAAGGTAACTTTATGACCATCCTTGATTGGTGTATAGTCCTTCAGCAATCCCCTAGTTCTAGTCATGTGTTTGGAACATCCACTGTCCAAGTACCATATAGGGGCATGGCCACTTGGACTCACCTGTAAAACAGATTACTTAACCTTAGAACCCAAATATTTCTTGGGTCCTTGGTGCAGGTTAGTTTGTCTTTTAACAAAACTACCTGTATCTCTTCTAGTAGGTAGTTTGCTACTCTTCTTGACACTTAAATTGTGCCAACAATCTATGGCAAAGTGGCCTACCTTGCCACAACACCAGCACTCAAACCTGTTGTACCTTTGTTTGGGTTCAACCCTGGCTAGATTATCTACTGTAGCCTTCTTGTTTAGTGCTGGGGCTTTGCCCTTAGGCTTGGACTTAACTGTCCAGGTAGGTTTTGTAAACCCCAATCCAGTTTTACCCTTATGAGGTACAAACTCATCTATCAAAGGTAAAACAGATTTTGGTTTAGAAAAACTTGCTACAATTTCTCTCTCCTTCTGAAGTCTAACCTCCAGATTTCTAATTTGATCATTCTTAAATGTAATAGTACCCATCTGAATAACAGTAATGTTCTTCAGCCTGGCTATTTCATTCAGTTTCTGATCAAACAACTTGTCTGAATCAGCAGCAGCCAATTTAAGACTAGCAATCTCCTTTGCCTGAGTTTTGGCCAAGGATTTGCTTCTCTTCAATGCCTGCAATAAGTCCCTATATTCATCAATTAACTGATGAATATCTCCTTCAGATTCAGACCCACCCACATCACTTGATGCAGATGTATCTGATTCTGACTCAGTACTAAAAATTGAACTTGAAGAACAACTTTGTGCCTTACTTGGTCCAGGCTGATCCTGGATTTTGTCCCCTTCAGATAAGGCCATCAGCCCTTTGCACTGATTGTCCTCATGCTTATAAATTGAATTCATTAACTGCATGAACTCATCTTCCTCCTCTTCAGCAAACAACCCAATATAGGTTTCAGCTTCTGAATCTGTTTCTGAAGATGACTGATCAGTCAAACTTTTGTCTTTCTTGGCAACAAAGGACTTTTCCTTTTTGCCCTTAAACTGTGTCTTCTTTCTGTCAGTTGACTCCTTCCTATTTTCAGGACAGTCATCCACTACATGTCCTTGTCTATTGCAACAATAGCACACAATCTTTGAGGATGTAGTTTTACTTGGCTTGGACTTTCTTCTGTTATTCCTTGATGACTTCCTGTTCTGATAGTAGTCATCTTTTGTCTGTGAAGTGGATGGCTTAGACCTCCACTGCTTCTTCTTCAGAAACTTTTTAAAATGTCTTGTAAAAGCAGCAAAGTCTTCATCACTTTCACTGCTATCTGAATTCTTGCTTTCTGACTCATCTATCTCAGCCTCAACAACTTTTTGAGGTGGAGATGGAGACTTGCTTTTATATTTCCTAGTGGCTTCAGTCTTGAAGGCCAAAGCTCTTTCCTTGTGCTCCACTCTAGTAGTCTTCTCTTCCTCCTTTCTAACCATTAACTGCATCTCATAAGATAACAGTATTCCAAATAAGGTTGGAGGAGGTATATCAGCTAATTTGACCATTTTCCTAATGACACAAATTTTGGTATCCCAGTCCTTAGTCAGGGATCTTAAGAACTTGTCATTCAGCTCATAGTTGCTGAATTGTCTTCCATAGGACATCAATTCATTTACTATCCTATAGAACTTCTTGTAGCATTCAGTAATGCTATCAGACTTTCCTTGTCTGAAGCTTTCATATTCCTGATTTAACAAAGACTTCCTGTCTTGTCTTACTTCTTCTAATCCCTCCATATAGACAATTAATGTGTCCCACATTTCTTTAGAAGTTTTACAGTGAATTAAATTCTGAAATGTTGCATCATAAATTGCACTAACAATAATATTCTAGGCCCTCTTGTCCATAGTGGCCAGAATAATTTCATCTTTAGTCATTTCTGAATAGTCTTTGGGAGTTCTCTGATTTGCATCCAGAATAGATACTTTCATTGGCACATATGGCCCTTCTTTGACTGTAATGTATATTCTTGGGTCAGAGGCTTGCATAAAAAGTCTAACCCTCTCTTTCCAAATGCCAAATATCTCTTTTCTACAGATTGGCAACTTCATGGACCCCAGCTCTTTGTGATTCTCACTAGAACCCATTTTCTTGAATCTTGATTATTCTGATTCTGCCTACAGGATCTTACTCAGACTGTTATGTCCTTTTTTGAGCAACCTGGCTCTGATACCACTTGAAAGAACTAGTGCCTAATCACCTAGAGTTGGGGGGGGGTTGGTGAATAGGTGTCCTTTATCTTTTTAACTTTAAAGGCAGAAATACTATACAGTAAATGCAATTCTACAATTATCATCACGCAGCAACCAAATAATCAAACATAAACAGAGTGCACACAGGATTTATAGTGGTTCCCCAAGATCTGGGTACATCCACTTTCCCCCTTTGCCTATCTAGTAGTGTACTAGATTCGGCCTAACTTCTCCACTTCTTCTCAGATCCTCAGATCTTACAACTCAGAACCCCAAACAGGTTCCTACAACTCAGAGTGTCCCCACTCTTACAACTCAAGCACTAAGCCTTACCACTCAGTCTTCACCAAGACCTACACTCAGCTAAACAGCGCTACCTCAGCCTACAATCAAGGCCTACACTCAAAGAATAAAATCTCCTACACTCAGGCACAATAGCCCTACCTCAGCCTTTATAAAATAGGCTTACAGCTCAGATTCCTTAGGATCCTACAAAAAATAAAGTTTACAAAGTATATAACCACAACTCTGAAAGAGAGAGATGAGTTGACTGGCTTCTTGATGAGTTTTTGAAAGAACTTTGCAGAGATCAACCTCCCTTGGCTTTCTTCAAAGCTTCTTGAATTAGAACACAGTAGGGTTGAGTCTCCTCTGAAGATGATCTTCTATCAACTTTTGTCTTGTGAATCAGATCTCAATCTGAATCTTACTGTTCAGCCTGGTTCAACAGCTGTTCTTCTTAGAAGGAGCTCTCTCTCTCTCCAACTTCTTAGATCTTCTCTTGAAGGTCTTCTTCTTTATTGTGTTGTTTATTCAATTCATTGATCACTGATTATTGTTTCTGTCGAAGGAGAAAGGTCTATAAATAGTCTTCCTCCAAGGTAATTGGCTGATCCGGTTTCTAACAACCTTCTGACAGCTCTGACAGTTGCAGTTGACCGGTTGAAATGGCAGCTGTCAAGTCATCCAGTCACTTCTTGAAATCTCTATCACTGTCTGAAAGTGTCGAGACAGATAGTCATTATGTGTCGACACAAATAGACTAAGTGTCGACACAAGTAGACTAAGTGTCGACACTAGACTTCATGGTGTCGACACAACTCCTTGTGTTGTTGTAACAGCTTCTCGACACTGCTTTTTCAGAATGTGTCGACACTGATCCTGTGTGTCGACACAAGCCTTCTGTTGAATGTGTCGACACTGATTGAGTGTGTCGACACAAGTACTTCTTCTTCAATACTTAGTTGATTTTTGCTGTGTGTCGACACAACTCCTTTGTGTCGACACAACTTCTTGTGTTGAAACTTGTTAAGTGTCGACACATCTTTTTTATGTCGACACATGCCTTCATATGTTGAAACTTTGCTGAGTGTCGACACATCTCCTTTGTTTCGACACATGCTTTCATGTGTTGAAACTTTGCTGAGTGTCGACACATCTCCTTTGTGTCGACACATGCCTTCATGTGTTGAAATCTCGCTGAGTGTCAACACATCTCCTTTATGTCGACACTTGCCTTCATGTGTTGAAATCTTGCTGAGTGTCGACACATCTCCTTTGTGTCGACACTTGTACTTAAACTTTGTTGAAGTTCGCTGAGTGTCGACATAGCCTCCTGGTGTCGACACTTTTGATGTCGACAAAGTTTCTCTGGTTGTCGACACTGCTTCTAAGTGTCGACACAGATAATGTTGACAATTCTTCACAATGTGTCGACACAGCCTGTATGTGTCGACACCTTTCTTCTGGTGTCGACTATGCCTTCCTGGTGTCGACATAATTACTCCAAGTGTCGATAAAGCTTCTCTAGGTGTGGACACAAGCCTTCTTAAGTGTCGACACTTCACCTCTAGGTGTCGACACATGGACTTAGAAACTTTTCCTGCAATCCTGCAGTTACTTAACCTGCACAAATAAACTCAAAGCACATCAAATACACCTTGATGTATATCATTGAGTAGAGTGGGGCTTCTTCAAATCAGGTACATATATTCCAATGTACCCAACACCGCGCATGTTGGCGAGGTGGAAACTTGTATAGCTGGCTGGCGGCCTGGTGTCAGGTCGCCAATCCTGTTATGCGGCAAGCTGGAGGGTTGTCGTCGCTGCTGAAGGTCTGCGTCCTAGAGGCAGGCCGCTTGTCGTTGTGGCGGTCTGGTCTACTTGAAGAGTGACCAATACGGCTTGTTGTCGGCCTGGGCAGATAGGTATCTGTGTCCTTCAAAGGGAGCACCTGTTGAGACAAGCTTGCGGTTTAGCTGACAAGGGGCGCGATCTTTAGGGGCAGTCTGTAGAAGCATTCCGCGGCCCCTACCGACCAAAGAAACAATGCGCGACCTGGGCGGTCAGACCACTGAGACCACCCAAGCTGTGCGGCCTAAATGGACAGAAAAGCCTGTCTGCTCATCCCAAGACGTCGCGACCTCTAGGAGGAACCTGGAGTAGGCCGCGACTAGCGAGTTGGCTGCCTTTGGAAGGATTGCCGATTTCGGGGTTAACATAATCCCCGCACTTTTTAAGTTCAGAAGAGAACTTCGAAAAAGTTGGAGACCCACGAAAATCGTGATCCACCCCGAAGAAAGCGGAGACAAGGAGAGATAGAACTTGATGTCTCTCCTTAGGAGGTTGCTACTGTCTATCTTTTTCCTGCAAAGGAAATGTTAGTGTAGGCATGTATTGAAGGTACGTCTTGTGTGTGCCTGAGTTTTCCTTTGCAAAATGAAGAAGATGTGTCTTCTACTGAGTTCTGCAAAATGAAGGTGAGAGGAAAACATAGAAGCATAATAACTTGCAAGTATCTGACGGAGGCTTGCAAGCACCTGTTATCTTCTGCAAAAAGAAGAGTAAGCGACATTCGTGAAGAGAAAAAAATAAGTTGCAAGTACCTGAAGGGGGACTTGCAAGCGTTTGCTAGTTTCTACAAAAGAGAAGTTAGAAGCAAATATGGGAGTAAAGAAAAAGCCGCAAATACCTGAAGGTAACTTGTAGGTATGAGCTGGTCTCTGTAAGAAAAGTGATAGAAGCAGACATGATATATGAAAGTTGCATGTACCTGTGAAGAAACTTGCAAGAATCTGCTGGTCTTTGCAATATGAGAGTTAGAAGACATGATATATGAAAGTTGCAAGTACCTGTGAAGAAACTTGTAAGCATCTGCTGGTCTCTGCAAAATGAGAGTTAGAAGACATGATATATGAAAGTTGCATGTACCTGTGAAGAAACTTGCAAGCATCTGCTGATCTCTGCAAAATGAGAGTTAGAAGAAGACATTATATATGAAAGTTGCAAGTACCTGTGAAGAAACTTGCAAGCATCTGCTGATCTCTGCAAAATGAGAGTTGGAAGCAGCTATGGTGAACAGACTAAGCTACAAGTACCTGGGTGAGGCTTGCAGGTGCCCGCTAATCACTGCAAAGAGAAGAGTGAGCAGCAGATATAAAATAATGAGCTAAGCTGCAAGTACCTGGATGGAACTTGCAAATGCTAATTGTTGATGAGATAAGATGGATATGACCAAATAGTAGAGGAAATGCCTGATGAACTCTACCGATGATTGAATGAAGATCAAGCCAGAGTAGTGATCTTTTTGCTATATCAGAGATGATATCTTTAACATGAAGTCCATATCAATAAGTCGAATGTTGACTGTTGATATGATGGGGTGGATATGATCAGATTAGCAGAGAAGAAGCTTGATGCATTCTGCCAATCTGAATAAAGATTGGACCGCAACGGTAATTGTAGCAGGGTATGATATCTTCAATATGAAGTCCAGATCAATAAGAAAAAATTATCTTAATTAGACTCCGCTTGCATGGCTTGATGACAAGGAGAGGTATATTCCTTAATCAATGATTGATGTCGTTAGCATTTAATAAGAATAATGAAGAGCTTCGTAGATAATCATCTAATAGAGCTTTGAGCAAGTAATGCATATAAGATGAGAATATGTAGAAATGATTGTTGTAAATCCTTTTGGTAGGTCAGATTTAACATGTTAACCTGTGAAAGAGGTAGTTGATAAAAAAGAGGTCTATACTTGGAGATGACAAAGAAAGACTGGATGCTGCCACATGAGATCACCCGTGGGCCTTATGCATCGCTTGCCTGAGAAAGGTCATCACGAGTATAGTCCAACTTAGAGCGGGCTAGCAACTCATCCTTTAGAAGGGAACAAAAGAGAAAATCACAGGAAATACTGAGAAGGGTCGCTAGTTACACTGCTCTCATGCCTCGGGTTACAACATCACTGATCAATGAGACTAGTTGCGCCAAGTGGCCTAAAACATTGCTTGTCTGTGGAAAGATTAGTGGAGTTGTGGATACCGCGAAGGCACAGATTGAGAGTACCATAGAGTATTCAGCCATCACAGTTGTGAGATGATCGAAGAGATAAGCCTACGGTTGGTCGACATTGCTTGTCAAGCAATGATCATCGTAACTGTAATGTATCCTTAACGAAGCACAATAGAGCTAACACATGGGCCTTCCCGACGCACACTTTGTGTCAGATACTGGCTAGGATCTGAGGTCCTGTATTCCTCCACATGAGAGTTAGATAGCCCCCACTACACATATGCGAAAACTCCCCGCGATATGTGGTCATTGTGGCCTTACGCCGGGATTCAATCTCGAGGGGGCCTATACCAAGACTCGACGATATCTCAGTGGTTCAGTGATCTCTTTGGTAAAGAGAAAATAGAGGAAGAAGCACTCCAGAAAGGGAAATGTGTCAGTACAGGATCCCTGAAGTAAACTTTATTGAAATGCAAGAAAGAACACTTGGAAGTGTTTTGAGATGAAAATGTTCAAAGAGTAAGAGTAGAGATAACCAGTCATGGTTGTGAAAAAAATTTGAAGAACTATAAAGTCATTTGTCGGCTTAGAATAGTCTTCCAAGCGCGCCCTCATCATCAGCATTGAAGCATTCAACAGTATTGTTAACAATAAGGAGAGAGGGTTCTTCGACTAGGCTCACTTCTCTTGAGAAACAAGAAATTTCTGCAACTTCCTTGCCGTTTGAGGTTGCTGGATCAGAGCGATCTACTTTGGGAAGCAGGTCAAGCATATTACCCTGCCGGAGCATCCTTTGCAATAGTTGGCGGAGTGCTGGGCAGTTCTCTTTCAGGTGGCGTGGCTTCTTGTGGAATTCGCAATACGGATCTGAGTCTTTAGATCTTTGATCAGCTGGTCGATAAGTCCTTTTGTAGTTAGCCCTATCCTTCATGACTTGGTTTACTTCTAGCATGGCTTCTTCTATTTCAGACTCATGCAAGTCATTGTCTTACTGTTTGCGAAGATGGAGCTGGTGGTTGTAGCGACTGATCTTGAGCACGATCACAGATCGGGAAAGGGTATCGATGGCGTTGAAATCTTCTTTCCCTCCTTGAGTGAGTTGGGAAGTCTTTCTGAGGAGATCTCGGAGGTTGCTTGTGATAAGGATCTTTCTCTAATATAAGCCTGGAGATGAAGCCTGGGTTGCTCTTTTTGCCTCGGATGTATGAGTTGGCTAAGGAAATCAACTCTTGGTACGTTCTTGGTGCTAGGACATTGGATTCAAACTTGAGCGGCCCTTCACAAAGACCGTTGATAAGAGCCACATGGTACATTTCTTGACCAACAATCCCGATGTCCTAGATTTCTCTCTGGAATCGATCAACGAACTGAGACCAAGTCTCGTTCTCACATTGCTTGATCTCAAAGAGAGCTTCTGGACCACCCTTTCTCTTAGTTGAAGTAGAAAATCTGAGCAAGAACTCCCTTCGCAGATCAGTAAAGGAAGTGATGGAGTGAGGGCGAATACCATAGAACGAGTCCCTCACTTGTCCATCAAATGTTGTGACAAGGAGCTTGCACTTGGATGCATCTGAAAGAGTTTTGAGAGCAACGGCTGATTGAAAAGCTTGAAGATGCTTTACTAGATCAGTCTCTCCATTGTTGATGGGTAACCGGGGCTCTCTTAAATTAGCTGGAGTAGGTTCATGATGAACATTCTCTGTAAATGGCGAAGGCTATTCCTGTTGTCCTACAACATTAGGATAAAAGGGAGCATAAGCTGCTGCTGCAAAAGAAGGAGAATAAAAGGGAAAAGTTGCTGCAGGAGGAGCGAAGGCAGGAGCTGATGGGTAAGGATGACTTCCCTGAAAATTGAGAAATCTTGCAGGACTTCCCCGGGCTACTTCCCGAAACAAGTTTTGAAGAGCTGCAAACTCTTCATCTTGAGGTCACAAAGGGGTTGCAGGCCCTTGCAGAAAGGTTGCTGTATAAGGAGGATAGACATGTTGGTAAGCTGGAGGATAAGCTTGTTGATTCTCCAATGTGGGCACTGGATTGATCGGAGTAGCTGGAGCAATAGGAGCTGGTGCAGGTTATATCTGCAACTGGTGGGTGATTGAAGCAAGAATTTGGTTGATCGCTTGGAATTGCTGAGCATTTTCACGGCGTGATTGCTCGAAGGCCTCCCAGAGAGGATCATCCCTGGGGTTTGATTGAGCAAGGTTCTCGGCTGATTGATGATCTGACATGGCTAACTGTCATTGTTCACTGTCTGTTTGGATCTGAAGGCTGTGTGTTAACAGTTGATGCGCAAAAATGGCACCGCCTAGTTAACGGGTTGTTTGATCTCACAAGCTAGGTGAAGAAGAGGATTGAGGGGTTGAGGAGATGTAGGAAGCTTCTGAGTGCTCAAGAGTGGAGCAAATGATTATTCAAGGGTTGAGGGGATAGAGGAATGGTTTGTTGAGAGCAGCCAGGAAGGCTGATGATCAGCATAGAAGGTTGATAATTAAGAGCGGAGGAGGTTGATCAGGAGCTGTCGAGCAGACGGTTACTTTGATGGTTGTGCTTGCAGGTTGACACCGAGAGAGTTGAGTTGAGAAGAAGAGAGGGGGACGCTACCAGCGACAACATCAAACTTCACCCGCAACGACTTAAATGCCACTCTTACGACGATATTTCCTTTGATTAATATTGAGTTATTACATCTTGTATTACACCTTTACAAGAAAGCTAATAAAGGGTACACAAGGGAAGCTGGTGGTTAAGGAAAAGAGGTGCCTGAGAGGAGGCCGTGTGGACTAGAGAGCAAGATCGGCAGGCCACGCGACCAAGAGTATAGAGGAGGCCGCACGGACAGGGAACTGAAGCCAGCAGGCCATGCAGTTACAAGAAGGGAGGGATGTAGACTGGGAAAAGGAGTCCGTAGGAGGTTGCTGGCTTGAGCTTGTCGTAGGCTATCTTTGAGCATGAGGCTGAGTGAAGCTCTGAACCTAACCTCAATGAGAGGTATGGGTCTCTATTTATAGGCCCGAGGAGGTAATTGCTTTCGGTGACGTTACCCCCAGTGAGACGATAACTGGTGCGAGAAAAGGATGGAGTCCGCCGAGTCCGCGGATTCCGCATGAGGCCGTGCGGACTGGAACTGGCTTCTGGAAGAGGTTTGCTGCCTGGCGGGCTGGGAAGAGTCTGCGCCTGCTGATTGAGCCCACGCCAAGACTGCGGGTTGAGGAGGTTGTCCGCCTACTACTGCGGAGGTGGGTGGAGGCTGAGTGGCAGACTGTGCAATGAGTCCTCCCCTGCTGAGGTGAGCGAGCATGCGCTAAGTGTGCAGCTTATGGATATCCGTTGAGTCTACAGAGTCCGAACTAGGTGGCGTAGTCTGGGACTGCCTGCTGTTGGGGAGAAGCGGGTGGAGGCTAAGTGGCGGACTGCGAGAAGAATCCGCGGAGTTCGTTGTTGATAAACTGAGTCCTCCACTGCTGTGAACGAAGCGGCTGGCTGCTGAAGCTGGAGCTGGGGTTCACAATTGTAGGCGGACTGGAAGTTTTGACTACACTTCGAGTCCGCCCAGCTCCCGCTGTACGGGACATGCCCGCTGATCTTTGCGGGTAGCCGGAGAGCTGGAGCATCCGCACTCCTCAGGCAGATTGAAGAAGCAGGTTGCCCATGCTGCTGGAGTCCGCCACTTTGTTGAATGGAACTTGCCACATCTGCTGGGTGACAAGGGATGGGCCACCTGCCAGACTAACGAGGCAGGACGCACGTATTGGCGAGGTGGAAACTGGTGCAGCTGGCTGGCGGTCTAGGGTCAGGTCGCCAATCCGGCTACGCGGCGAGCTGGAGGGTTGTCGAAGCTGGTGAAGGTCTGCGGCTTAGAGGCAAGCCGCTTTTCGTTGTGGCGGTCTGGTCTACTTGAAGAGTGACCAATGCGGCTTATTGTCGGCCTGGGCAGATAGATATCCGAGTCTGGCAAAGGGGGCATGAAAGAGAGGGTTAAAGCAGATATACTCTAGAGTGGGGGTGAATAGAGTATCTTTAAAAACTTTAAAGCTTTTTGCTGTTAATAAAATCTACAGAGTAGTGCAGCTATTTGATACCAAAATTTACTGTAAGTAAAAGAGTAACCTAAGATTAACTAATCTACTACAGGCACAACAAAATAAAACTAACAAACACAGGCACAATAAAACTAACTAGCACAGACACAA
Organism: Platanthera guangdongensis; assembly: GCA_039583875.1. Lineage (NCBI taxonomy): Eukaryota > Viridiplantae > Streptophyta > Magnoliopsida > Asparagales > Orchidaceae > Platanthera > Platanthera guangdongensis. Next base: position 65,232,928 of record CM077166.1, on the reverse strand, counting down.
CAAGAATAAAAAGGAAAGAGGGCAACCAGACAACACAAGAATTTTTATAGTGGTTCCCCAACCTGGGTACATCCACTCTTCTACCACCCTGGTAGGAATCCACTAACAAGTTTTGATCAGGTGACTGCCACCAATGAGCTTTTGATCAGGTGCTCAAAAACCAACCCAAGTCTTTTGATCAGGTGACTTACAACCAAGGAATAACTTTTTAAGGGAGTTAAAGAACCCTTTGTACAATGAGGGGGTGAGAGAGTTATGGTGTCTTCTCTTTCTCAAATACAACTGAGAAGACAAGTGGATCTTTGATGTTATCAAAGCTCCCCCTGAGTTATTGAGTTGTTCAGGAAGACTGGATATTTGCTTCTGGGTGAGTAGTCTTCTATATTTAGCCTTGACCAGAAAATATCCTGGAACTTCTTGACTGATGAAGATTTGTTATCCTTGAAGAATCCTGGAGTGAAGAATGAAGAAGACTCTTGATTTGGATGGATGTTCTTCTTCTTCTTCTTCAGCAGTGTCAAGATGAAAATCAGATTCTTTTTCTGCACAGAGAAGTGTTTGAATATTGTTGCTGTATTGTTCTCTATCACTCTGTGATGTGTATTGCTCTTGTGTATCACTTCGAGAAGAAGGAAGAAAATCACTTTTTTATTCCCAATGGAATTTCTCCTTTGAATTTTTGAATTCCTTCCAACATTGATTGCTGACGACCTAGAGAATGTAATACGGCTGGATAGAATGTCTGCATTAACTGATTTCCCCAACTGTCCTATTGAAAAGTGGTAAGTAATAATCCTGATGAATGTCATAATCAATGCTGCTTCTAACAGTAATATTCAGAGAATATTAAGCATTGATTACTCAAGAATTACTGCAGTAAAATAAGGACAGAAGGAAGGAAAAATGCAAGTCTGGATCTGCACAGAAATCGTCGAGCAAAGAACAGATTTCATAGACCTGAGTCCAGAGTTCGTCAAGCTCAGAAATCATGTTCGTCGACCAGATAATTGTTGTTCGTCGACTTGAGATCCAAGATCGTCGACCTGAGAACAGCTAACTGCTTTTTGATAAACACTTGCCAATTCCGTGCACTAAGATCGTCAAGATGATAATCTAACTTCGTCAACTAGAGTTCAGAGATATGTTTTTGGACTTAGAATGTTGAAGTAGATCATCCAAAAATCGTCGACTTGAGAACCAAGTTCGTCGAGCTCAACTCGGAGAATTGTCTTTGAGTTCATCGAGCTGAGCACGACTTTTGTCGAACTGACTTCGATGAACGTCGAACTCACATTTCTAAACCATTGAAATTTCTCTAAGTTTGGAGTCTTCTGCAGTCTATTGTTGGCTGGTCCTTGCAATGTTGACTCTAAGGACATGGACTAAAATCTAGGACACGGACATGACCCTGGCTATACATGTTGGGTCATTAATCCTAGTTTAGTGAACCTAGGACAAATCCAACTAGGGATCTAAGAATCTCCCCCTATTTGGGTGAGGTCACTAATTACAGACACAAAATATTTACAAAGTAAGACAAATATATCTGGCAGGAAACTTTAAAACATGCAGCAGATATATATATATACAGTGAGCTTTATATCAGGAAATAAATAAATAGATTTAAGATAACAGAAAGACTGAATAGTTAAAATTCATTTCTTCTGCTTTGGCTCCTTTTGCTTAACCTCTTTAGCTTTATCACCAGGCTGAGTAATCTTGATTTCCCTGTTTGGATTGGCTGCTTGATTCTTTGTCATGGTCATATCAGCTGCTCCAATAATATTTAGGTAAGTAGCCCTTGGCACCACAACTTCTCAATGTAATTTCATGTAATCATCTACATTAAAGAATTTGTTAGCTTTTGCAAACTTGTTTAGTTTCTCCTTCCTGTATTTCGACATTATTGAGTATTGAGAGGCATCCTTTCCTTCAGCTATGGCTTTGTTGATCATAGATAGGCCAACCAATTCTTGAAACCTGGCCATCCTTGCAGTAGTAGCTGTTTCTGGGTCCTCAAATGGAACAGGAGGGGATGCATGTCTTTTTGGACTTTCAGCCTTTTGATGTTCAGTAGTTTGTTATAGATGTTGTTGTTGATGTTGATGTTGTTGCCTGCTTAAAGAGCAGTACCTGTGCTGGCTGCTTCCAGAAGAATAAGATCTACCCTGCCGTCTCTGATAGGTTTGATATTGGGTAGTCCTCTGAGATGAAGAGCCCGAAGCACCAGTAGTAGGTGGAGGAGGAGGAGGAGGGTCTTTCCTGTATGTCTGTGGAGGAGGAGAATACTTAATGATTTTCTTCCTTTCTTTCTGCTGATTCTTGGACAGCCACATCCAAGCTGGCATCCCCTTGTATGGAGTGATATTCTGAAGAATATAATAATGATTATCACGTGTTGGGTTTGGCTTTGGAGCAGGAGATGGAGGGGCTTTCCTTTTCTTAGTGACTTTTTTTCATAGCAGAGGGACTGTCATCTGAATCCTCTTCATCATCATCATTTGAGGAGTCTTGTGGATTATCATATAAAGCATTAATTTCTTTCAAAGCCTCTGCAGATATCAACAGTTTTTCTGCCTGTGGAGTAGTTGGAGGTAGAGCTGGAGCTGGAGCTGGAGAATTATACACATCAGTGCTTTCAGCAACTGATTTATTCTCTTCTTTAATATCATCCATGATCAGCTCATGAAGATCAGGCACGGGGATATCATCTATAATGAATGTTGGAGCAAAAATTACTCTGGGAGGGGATGAAACAATCAAGGAATCAGCTCTAGGTGGAGATGGAATGACATGAGCCTTTTTATTTGCAAAACTAGCCTTGAGTTGCATGGCAACCTTGGGGCTTATTGGGGAGGTATAGGGAACTATAGCCATGGATGACTTTATGCTGTATTTTCGAAGAGAGTTCAAATGAACGGTATCAAAAATATTCAACAAATTCAAAAGATCTACTGTGGGATTTATAATGTAATCACCAACAGTTTTTATTTCCTCTATAACTGTCTCATCCAAATCCATATCAGATTCAATAAAATTAATTAAATCAAACAAATCATCAGCTTCTTCTGCTTCTGCTGCTGCTTCTTCTTCTGCTGCTACTGCTGCTACTTCTTCTTCTGGTGCTACTGCTACTTCTTCACAGAGTATCTCCCCCTGCCTGGTTTCAGAGGGCACTGGAGCCAGGCCCCTGACTGAAGAAGGAGGGATGGAGAGAGCAGAGATTTGAGCAACATGAGAAGAGATGGAAGAAGCAAGAGGTGAAATAGCCTCTGCTATGAGGTTTTTGAGGAGGGGAGTGAGAAGTGCTAGAAGAGGTGGAATGATGGAGGGTCCAGTTGCAGGAATGCAGGAGGTGTCTCAGTGGAGACAGAAGGGTGGATGGAAGATGATGGTGGAGGAGGTGATGGTGAGTGACTGGGAATGTCATTGACTGGAGATGTATGTGTGGATGGTAAGGAGGTGAGCAGATTTAATGTAGGGGATAAGAAGAATGTTTCATTTGTGATGTCTAGAAGGTGGGATGGAAGAGGGGATTGAGGAGGAGTTGGTGTACCATTTGGGGATTGAGTTGGTGTATGAGAGGGAATATGAGTTTGTGAAGGGGATGTTTGAGAGTGAATATGAGTTTGTGATGAAGGTACTGGAGATGATGGAGGTGGTGTGATGTACACTTTCCCCTTTTGGCATTATGGTGACGGGCATAACTAAACGCAACGCTTTTCGCTAACTCTCACGTCACACTCAAGCAACATAACACAGCAACTACCCAACTCGAATATTCATTAAATGTTGGGTATTGTATCCACAACGTACCTGATTTGAAGAAGCACCTGGACAAGCTAAGGTAAATAGACAATGTATTTGACAAAATATTTCAAGTTGTGCTTGCAGTTTTTCCATGCTAAGTGCACACCAATGTTAGGGTGCAGTAGGTCAATATACACGGGTCTGCACGACGTAATCCCTCGTTGAGCAGATCAGTGTGTTGGCCTACGTGTACTCTCTCTATTGGAGTGTACTTACTTTCAAGTACAGGGCTGTGATTATGCAAGAGCAGACAAGGAGCAAGGATGGGTTAAAGAGCAGCTCATGGGTGGAAAGACAAAAAATCGTCTAAGTGTGAATCGACGAGAATCAACAAGTGATTCTCGCCGATTCGGCGAGAATCACTAGTGATTCTCGCCGAATCGTCGAGAATCACTGGCTGATTCTCGCCGTCTCTATCCGACTTCATCAAAGCATGCGTCTCTGGCGCTAAGTCATAATCAACGAGAATCACCAAGTGATTCTCGCCGATTCGACGAGAATCACTAGTGATTCTCGCCGAACCGTCGAGAATGACTGACTGATTCTCGCCGTCTCTTTCCAGCTAAGTCAGTGAGTGCAAACAAGTCAACTTCGACGAGAATCACTTTGTGATTCTCGCTGAATCGTCGAGAATCACCTTTGATTCTCGACGATTCGACGAGAATCACCTTTGATTCTCGCCGATTTTGACTTGGGCATTTTTCTGGATCCCGCTGGACCGGACTTTGCCGCTGGCACTGTTTTGAACCGGTTTTAGGGTTTCTTCTGGTGGGACCCTCAATGGTCATTTAGGAGTATACTTGTGTATAAATACACGCGTATTTTTGAACAGTGCAGACACACAGAAAGAAGCCAAGCGACGATCTTGACCTAAAATCGCGAAACTGCTCTGCCGCCGTTGTCGCTCGTGCAAGTCGATCACCGACCGTTTGATCGTGGTTTCCTCCAGATCTCCCGGCGATAGAAGCATAGCCAAGCATAGAGTCTCACGTGTCTAACCAGAGATCCTTTGTCTCTTGATTTGTTGATCGGGAAAACTTTTCCCGTCCGAATCAATCGAGACGATCGATCCTAGTGTGACCGTTGGAAGACCTCGCTGGCTTTGCTACGAAGTTTGAATCACCTAAGTAAAGCAGCCGCACACCGTTGTCGCCGCCGATCTCGTGAACCAAGTCGCCGCCCTCGTTGCCGCCGCCGGTTCCGGGGAGATTCTCTCCAAGAGAGATCTAGTGTTGTGGACTCTTCGTGGACTTCAAGAACACGTCGTCAACGAAGAGGGACACCTTAGTATCCGAAAGTAGTCTGTATTTCTTGTACATTCTAGTTTATTTTTGTTGTAAAGGAACGTTGATTCCTAGTTGTAAGGGTTGGGTGCAACCCGTGTTGTGGGAGTGTTGTCTCCTACGTGTGGAAGGGTTTCTTCTGATAGTGCAAGGATTGGATTTCAATCCTGTTGGTGAAGAGACCGAGTCGTCCCTTGTTGGGAGATAGGTCGAAGGGGGAAAGTGGATGTACCCAAATCGGGGAACCACTATAAATAGCTTGTGTACCTTCTTTGATGTGTTGTTTTATTTTCGTGTGCAGGTACAATTTTAATTCCGCAAAAACGCTGCACGTCACCTATTCCCCCGCCCATAGGTGAAGGTAGTTGACACTAGGTGGACTTTCAAGTGGTATCAGAGGCAGGTTGCTCATCAAAAAGGTTAACACCTTGAGTAGAATCCTGCCGCTAGTGTCAAGAAGAAGGCAAACATCTACTATGGACGGGCTCAAGTTCACAGGCAAGATCCCAGTGTGCACCAGGCTCAACTTTACTATCTGGAAGGAAAGGATCAGGTTCTACATGGAAGCAGTTGATCCTCGACTCTTCATGATCGTGGAGGAGGGACCTTATGTCCCCACTAAGGTCTTCACCATTGATCCTACCAAGAAAGTGCCGAAGAAACTTTCTGAAATGGACAAGGACGAGATGGTGCTAGTGGGACTTGACTAGAAGGCGCAGAACATTCTGGTCAGCGCGGTTGATGACTCAATGATGCAGAACTTCTGCAACTGCATGACAGCAAAGGAGATCTGGCATTGCCTGATCATCCTAATGGAGGGCACTGATGAAGTGAGGGATGATCGTAGATCCCTCCTGAACCAGAAATATGAGGCCTTCAGACAAGGGCCTAAGGAAGAGATCGGAGTCACCTTCGAGAACTTCCTCAAGATTGTCAATGCCCTCAAAGGATACGGAAGAGTGTTCACTAATGGTGAACTCAATGATAAATTCCTTAGGTCCCTTACTAAGGAATGGGACACAAATATCTGCGCCATCCGAGAGTTTGGAAGAGTAGCTGAAACAGACCCGCAAATTCTGTTTGGGAAGCTGATGTCCTATGAGCTTCAACTGAACACCAGGAAAGCAGAAGAAGAAGCAGAGAAGGCTGCAGCCAAAGAAAAGACTGTGGCTCTAAAAGCCATTCACTCCAGAAAAGGCAAGGGTGCGGTTTCATACCGTGCCAGGAAAAAAGGATGAGGAGGAGGACTCCGAGCCATGCTCCTCCAGCTCAGAGCTGTCTGAGGAGGATTTCTCCCTCATCACCCGAGAATTCAAGAAGTTCCTCAAGATGAGGAATCAAAGAAAGAAAGACGGCTCCTCCTCCAGGCATCAGAAGAAAAATTATTCTTCTGACAGGTATGCTTCTAAACCGAACAAACATCGCTCCTCTGACATTATTTGCTTTGGATGCAATAAGCCAGGACACGTCGTGGCCGACTGCTATCAAGGCAAGAGAGAAAAAGGGAAAGGAGAGGAGCACAAATCCTCTAGAGATAAGAAGAAAGAGCGGAGCTACATTGCCAAAAGGCCAAAGACACTGAGTGAGTCTGATTCCACAGACTCCAGTGATGATGAGGTAGCCTACTTCGGGCTGGTGGGTCGCTCCGACTCAGAAGGAGAATGCCCCCCATTTACTGGGAAGGTAAAAGCTCACACCCCTCTCTCCGACTCTGAATCTGATCCTGAGTCTCAGGATGATGACCCTGAGGATAGCCTTTCGGCCTGTGAAGCGGAGCTCCTCGAAAAGTATGAGCTTCTGCTCAACACTTTCGAGGAGTGCCGTAAGAGATTGAAGGCTGAGAAAAAGGAAGTGAAATTCCTTAAGGGTGAGTGTGTCTCCCTAAGGGAAGAGATCACCAGTTTGATCTCTCTCCGACAGGAGCACCTAGACCTGACTTCAAAGCATTCAGAGTCTCTCAAGCTCCTCGATCTTAAGCAGGAGGAAGTCGACAAGTTGGAAGAACAACTTGCGGCAGAAAGGAAGATCGTCAAGAGCTTCTCTATGCCAAAAACAGTTCTTCCAGTTGTTGATACCTTCTCTGCTCAGGCCAAAGGAGCTGGCTTGGGGCACGTTGGGGCATCTGGTTCCTCATCCAGGAGAAACAGGAACCAGAGGAAGAATAAGGCCGCCAAGAAGGCCTCTGCTGCTGAAAAGGGAAAGGCTCCGCTCAGTCCTGTTGTGTTCAGAAAGCCTAGCTTTCCTTGTAACCAACATGATTTTGAATCAACCTTTGGTCATCATTTCCGGCCCTCGGTTGCAAAGCCAAAGAGCCGATATGATGGTTGGACTTTTTCCCGCAACTTCGGTGAGAGTGCATTCAAGGCACCTTATGAGGAAATCCACATGGGAAATTATGATCAATTCTCTAGCGGCCATAATGGAAAGCAGGCACCAAGAGCCAAGCCTGTTATACTAAAGGAACAGAAGGTGAAGAAGTCATGTGAATGCAATCACTATGAGGCCTTCACCTCCAGATCCAAGGCCCCGGCTGTACCCACCATTTCCAGGGTAAAGCAGTAGCCTAGGAAGCGGTACAACAGATTTGACTGTTGGTGTTGTGGCAAAGTCGGTCACCTTGCCGTGGATTGTTGGTTTAATCCAAGGTATCACGAGACTCCCTATGTTAGCAATGCGAGGCCGACCACTCGTATGGTTAACCAACCGAGGGGGAGTATGCTAACCAAGAATCTAGGACCCAATTTCAATTGAGTTCCTAAGGGAAATTAATTTTGTTTTGCAGGAATGTCCAAAGGCCACCAAAACGCCGATCTGGTACTTGGTCACCTTGCTAACATAGGGAGTCTCGTGATACCTTGGATTAAACCAACAATCCACGGCAAGGTGACCGACTTTGCCACAACACCAACAGTCAAATCTATTGTACCGCTTCCTAGGCTCCTGCTTTACCCTGGAAATGGTGGGTACAGCCGGGGCCTTGGATCTGGAGGTGAAGGCCTCATAGTGATTGCAGTCACATGACTTCTTCACCTTCTGTTCCTTCAGTATAACAGGCTTGGCTCTTGGTGCCTGCTTTCCATTATGGCCGCTCTTGATGCTCCCGGCATATGATTGGGACAAGAAGCCTGCTGCGTGATTACACTCCCGTCGAGAATGGACCCAAAGTTATCTTTGGGGGGTCAGATCGAGGAGTCACCAGAGGTTACGGTATGATTTCCAACGGTATAATCTCTATCACCGACGTTGCTTATGTTGAAGGGTTAAACCATAACCTGATCAGTGTAAGTAAGTTATGTGACAAAGGTTATGACGTTAAGTTCTGCAAGGATAAATGCCTGATAATATCATGTGCCTCTTCTGAGACGGTATTAACAGGCATTAGGAGCCGAAATATTTTCTGCTTAAATTTTCTTAGTTTAGATTCATCTACCCCCGTATGCCTAGTGGCAGCTGGCAGTGCATCTCTTTGTGATCAATGGCACAAGAGATTGACACATATTAATTTCAAGACAATTATTATGCTGTTTTCTAAAAACTTAGTAAGGGATGCTCCCATTATCAAGTGCATCAAAGATAGCCCATGTCCTGCATGCCAGATGGGCAAACAGACTCGGGCTACCTTTAAGAGCATTGCAGACAAAGACTCTTCTCGGTGCCTTTATCTTCTTCATATGGACTTGTTTGCTCCAATGCAAGTTCATAGCTTGGGAGGCAAGTCCTATACGCTAGTGATAGTTGATGATCATTCTCGGTTTACATGTGTGTTCTTCTTAAAACGAAAGTCAGATACGTTTGACATCTTCACTAGTTTTGTCAAGCAGGTTCATAACGAATTTAACTGCTTAGTGGTCAAAATCAGAAGTGACCATGGAACAGAATTCGAATCTGGTGCTATTACAGAGTTTTGTGAAGAACAAGGTATCTTTCATGAGTTTTCCTCCCCGCGCACTCCTCAGCAAAATGGAGTTGCGGAGAGGAGAAATAGAACTCTCATTGAAGCTTGCACGACAATGTTGACAGACGCTTCTCTCCCAGAATACTTCTGGGCAGAGGCGGTCAATACAGCTTGTCATGTACAAAACCGAGCATTGATCAACAAGCATCATCGTAAGACGCCTTATGAGCTACTGAGAGGCAGGAAACCAACCATGTCCTACTTGAGGATTTTTGGTTGCAGATGCTATGTACTAAATAATGGGAAGTACCCGCGTACTAAATTCGGTGAAAAATGCTTCGAAGGCATATTCATGGGCCATAGTTCCCACAGTCGGGCATATAGGGTCTTCAATAAGAAAATCCTAGTGGTAGAAGAATCCATTAATGTTGTATTTGATGAAGGAAGTTTGCTTAAAAGCAATTCTTCCAGCGGTATTCTTGAAGATGAAGGTACACGACTTGAACAGCTGAGTCTCGATGAGACCGCTAAAGATGATACTCCTAAGTACGTCAAAGTTTCCACCTCCACGTCATCGGGGAATGTTGAAGATCAAAATGGAACAAATATCTTAGAAGAAGGAGAAGCCCAAGAAGTAATCGAAGCTCCAGACGCCAGACTTCTAGAGCTCCGACACGTGAGGGATCATCCTAGAGATCAGATCATCGGAGATCCTCGTGTCGGTGTCAGAACTCGAAGAGGTACTATTAACGAAGTTTTGCATCTTAGCTTCCTGTCACAGGTTGAGCCAAAGAAGTTCGACGAAGCGAACAAAGACGCGGCATGGATTTTGGCCATGCAAGATGAACTACATCAATTCGAACGATGCAACGTTTGGACGCTGGTTCCCAGACCACACAAGCAGAATGTGATTGACACGAAGTGGATCTTCAGAAACAAACTGGATGAACATGGTGTCATCATAAAGAACAAGGCCAGGCTGGTGGCTTAAGGTTACAGACAGGAGGAGGGGATTGACTTCGACCAGACCTTCGCACCAGTGGCAAGGCTCGAGGCAATCAGACTGTTCCTGGCGTATGCTTCGCACAAAGGATTCACAGTCTATCAAATGGATGTGAAATCAGCTTTCTTGAACGGAGACCCGAAGGAGGAAGTATATGTCGCTCAACCCCCAGGTTTTGTCAATACTACTTATCACAATCATGTATACTTCCTTAATAAAGCTCTATATGGTTTAAAATAAGCTCCACGAGCTTGGTATGAGACTTTATCTAGTTTTCTTCTTGAGAACAAGTTCTCTAGAGGTAAAATAGATAAAACATTGTTTCTCAGGGAAGTCAAAGGCAAGATTTTGCTGGTGCAAATTTATGTCGATGACATTATATTCGGCTCAACGGACAACAATCTTTGCAAAAAGTTTTCTAAACTTATGCAAGGAAAGTTTGAAATGAGCAGTGTGGGAGAGCTCAAGTATTTCTTGGGACTTCAAGTGAAACAGTCTGGGGATGGAATCTTCATCTCTCAGACGAAGTTCACAAATGAACTCCTTAAGAAATTCGTTTTGGAGAATGCAACCTCTATGAGAACTCCAATGGGATCCACTATGTCTCTGGATAAGGATGAGAAAGGTAAACCTTTCGATGAAACCAAATACAGAAGCATCATTGGATCCCTGCTCTACCTTACTGCCAGTAGACCAGATATCATGTTCTCCACATGTGTCTGTGCCAGATATCAGGTGAACACTAAGGAATCTCACTATGTCGCTGCAAAGCGAATTCTAAGATACCTTAAAGGTACTCCCAATCTTGGCTTGTGGTACCCGAGAAACAATGATGTCGAGCTAATAGGTTTTTCAGATGCTGATTTTGCAGGGAGTAGGGATGACAGGAAAAGCACCTCCGGGACGTGTCAATTCCTCGGATGAAGGCTTATTTCATGGAATAGCAAGAAACAGAATTGTGTTGCAACCTCCACAGCAGAGTCTCAGTACATCTCGGCAGGCAGCTATTGCGCACAACTCCTATGGATCAGAAACCAGTTAGCCGACTACGACCTTCAGTTCAATGAAGTTCCAATGTACTGCGACTCCTCCAGTGCAATTGCAATTGCCAACAATCCCGTATCGCACAGCAGAACGAAGCATATTGAAGTGCGATACCACATCATTCGGGAGCACGTGGAGAACAAGGACATCTCTCTCTGTTATGTCCCCACGGACAAGCAGATTGCAGATATATTCACAAAGCCCTTAGACGAGGCCAAGTTCAGTCTTTTCAAAACTGAATTGGGGATGCTAAACTATGAGGAATGAAGACTACAGAAGCTCCAGGCTCGTGCATCTAGGGGGAGCCTCTGCCAGGAACTCAAGTGTGAGCACAGGTGTAAGAACTGAGGGGGAGCAAGAGGTCAAATGCTACTGACCCAGATTTGCAGAAGACGAAAAGGGGGAGATTACCCTCTCGGCTAAGGCTAAGGTGGCTTCAAGTTTGCTCTCAAGATATTGCTATTGGTAATGAATATCTCTCTCAACTAAATTTCAAGGTTATGATTTTCATTCCCATACGCTTTATTCACCTTAGCTTGTCGGGTTTAGGCTTCTTCAAATAGGGGGAGATTGTTGGGTATTGTATCCATAACGTACCTGATTTGAAGAAGCCCCTGGACAAGCTAAGATAAATAGACAATGTATTTGACAAAATATTTCAAGTTGTGCTTGCAGTTTTTCCACGCTAAGTGCACACCAATGTCAGGGTGCAGTAGGTCAATATACACGGGTCTGCACGACGTAATCCCTCGTTGAGCAGATCAGTGTGTTGGCCTACGTGTACTCTCTCTATTAGAGTGTACTTACTTTCAAGTACAGGGCTATGATTATGCAAGAGCAGACAAGGAGCAAGGATTGGTCAAAGAGCAGCTCATGGGTGGAAAGGCGAAAAATCGTCTAAGTGTGAATCGACGAGAATCACCAAGTGATTCTCGCCAATTCGGCGAGAAACACTAGTGATTCTCGCCAAATCGTCGAGAATCACTGGCTGATTCTCGCCGTCTCTATCCGGCTTCATCAAAGCATGCGTCTCTGGCGCTAAGTCATAGTCGACGAGAATCACCAAGTGATTCGCGCCGATTCGACGAGAATCACTAGTGATTCTCGCCGAATCGTCAAGAATCACTGGCTGATTCTCGTCGTCTCTTTCCAGCTAAGTCAGTGAGTGCAAACAAGTCAACTTCGACTTTGTGATTCTCGCCGAATCGTCGAGAATCGCCTTTGATTCTCGACGATTCGACGAGAATCACCTTTGATTCTCGCCGATTTTGACTTGGGCATTTTTCTGGATCCCGCTGGACCGGACTTTGCCGCTGGCACTGTTTTGAACCGGTTTTAGGGTTTCTTCTGGTGGGACCCTCAACGGTCATTTAGGAGTATACTTGTGTATAAATACACGCGTATTTTTGAACAGTGCAGACACACAAAAAGAAGCCAAGCGACGATCTTGACCTAAAATCGCGAAACTGCTCCGCCGCCGTCGTCGCTCATGCAAGTCGATCGCCGGCCGTTTGATCGTGGTTTCCTCCAGATCTCCCGGCGATAGAAGCATAGCCAAGCATAGAGTCTCATGCGTCTAACCAGAGATCCTTTGTCTCTTGATTTGTTGATCGGGAAAACTTTTCCCGTCCGAATCGATCGAGACGATCGATCCTAGTGTAACCGTTGGAAGACCTCGCTGGCTTTGCTACGAAGTTTGAATCACCTAAGTAAAGCAGCCACACACCGTTGTCGCCGCCGATCCCGTGAACCAAGTCGCCGCCCTCTTTGCCTCCGCCGTTTCCGGGGAGATTCTCTCCAAGAGAGATCTAGGATTGTGGACTCTTCGTGGACTTCAAGAACACGTCGTCAACGAAGAGGGACACCTTAGTCTCCGAAAGTAGTTTGTATTTCTTGTACATTCTAGTTTATTTTTGTTGTAAAGGAACGTTGATTCCTAGTTGTAAGGGTTGGGTGCAACCCGTGTTGTGGGAGTGTTGTCTCCTACGTGTGGAAGGGTTCCTTCCGATAGTGCAAGGATTGGATTTCAATCCTATTGGTGAAGAGACCGAGTCGTCCCTTGTTGGGAGATAGGTCGAAGGTGGAAAGTGGATGTACCCAAATCGGGGAACCACTATAAATAGCTTGTGTACCTTCTTTGCTGTGTTGTTTTATTTTCGTGTGCAGGTACAATTTTAATTCCGCAAAAACGCTGCACGTCACCTATTCCCCCCCCCCCCATAGGTGAAGGTAGTTGACACTAGGTGGACTTTCATTAAACATAGATGATGGAGGGTTCGCAAAGCCCTTCAAGATAGTACCAAGACGATAGGACAAGATCCACTCAAGCGAAAGGAACCCATACGGTTCGATCGAGAGTTGTTGTACCAAAAGAGAATCCACCGAAAAACAAAGATTCGGACAAGGGTGGTTCTCTCCCAACAAAATAAATCGAGGGCCGCCACCCCTCACGAACTTAAAGGAAAAAAAGGTAAACAACAATGAGATCTATGAAGAAGTTAACCACGAAATTTCAAACGTTTCACAAGCCACGCAACACATGTATGCCACAAGATCTATCAAGAGGAGAAACTCAATAAGTAGTGCAGGAATATTCGTTATCCCGCTCGGATGTCGACGAGTATGAGAGGATCGTTCCCTTCCGATTCCATCGGAGCCACGCCAATTGGAGGGAAACACGTTGCCTTCGTGGCCTCACGTCGGAGTTGTGAATCCCCGAAGAGGAAATCCTTTGCCTGTGTCGGTTTCTTCAAGGATGGGGCTTAGTGGGCTCGTTGTTGGAGGGGAGGGGGCATTTTTGGGTGTTGTTGATGGGGTCGGTTTTGTAGAGGGGGAAGAGGGGCGCCTAGGGTTGGGGAGGCCTCGGGTTATCTTGTGGTGAGAGGTTGAAGGGAGGAGGGGGAAGGTGGTCGAGCCACCAAGAAGGGGGGGGGAGATAGAGAGGGCTGGCAGCCAAGAGAGGGAGAGGTGGAGATGGATGAATGTTGCCTAAGGGGGAAGAGAGAGGTGAGGGGGAAATTCAAATTTTTAATTCAAAGTTCAATTTTTCATTCTTCACTAAGAAATATGAAAACAATCCATGCCTATATATAGGCTACACCACTCAATCTCCACCTTAGAAAATTAACACACTCATGATGGTTATATGCACCCATCATAAATTAAATAAAACATAGAGTTTTCATGAAAATAAAAAATACAAGATGGTTATAGGTACCCATCATGCAATACAAAATTAAAAATGTTTGAAATAGGATTGCTTAAAATAACATTCGATAAAATAACAATTTGATAAAATATTTAATTATAATTATTTTATTTATAATTATATATTTTATTTAAGAGTGGAGGCGACATTGGCGTCGAGGAAGAAATCCCATCCGTGAGTTTGAAGCAACAAGTGGCGGCGGCATTGGCATCGAGGTAGAAATCCCATCCGTGAGTTTGTGGCAACGACCATCCCAATCCATGAACGCGAGTTTGCGGCAAGGAGTGGCGGCAGCGTTGGCGTCGAGCTAGAAATCCCATCCGTGAGTTTGCGGCAATGACCGTCCCAATCCATGAACGGTTTCAGACGGGGATCAATGGCCCCACAAATCCTCCCCCTCTCAAAAATACTCATCACTGATGAGTAGGCCTGTGAGTACTCGCATGGAAGATTGTTGATGGGGAAGAAGAACCTGCAAAGCAAAAAGTGGTCATGGGGGGACCTCACAAACGCATTAGCCAAAGAAGGAAAAATAGTTTCCACAACATCAACCAATATACCTCCGATGGAGATCGAGAAAGAGAATGATCCTGGGAAACTGTCACCACCCAACCCAATAAAAATCATGGTGGAATATATATACGGAGAGGCAGACATTTCAAGTGGTATAGAAGCATGAAGCGTAAAATATGAAACGATGAAAATAGAAGATATGCCCCAATCAGTGGAAAATTCTAAAAGAAATGTGATGTTACCAAACTCCCTTAAGATTCGAAAAAAATGTACTTGCCGATTCGTTAATATTTTTAAGGTGCCCGGGGGCATCCGTTTAGGGGTGAGACAAGCCAAACCCAAATCATCCACGTAATGGTGGGAGACTCTCCGATACAAACAAGCAAGTAATTTAAAGGGCACATTTTGATTGATTAAGATGTTAAGAATGCGCCTAATTAAATTAAAACTATGAGGGGTGAACCCATGTGCCACATGACTTGAATACACAGTAGAAAATAACGGGACTATGTTAGTTTGCACGTGTGCCGTAAATTCATTAATGATTTCCGTGGAGTCCAACGTCGTAGTTTTAAATTTAGATTCAAGAATGTCATAAAGAAATGCCAATGAAAAATGCTCATTACCAACTATAGAGTTGGACGCGTGCGACACAACTCAACATACCCAACTACGTTCGCTAACGTGTGCATGCACGGGTCATCAAAAGGCGGAGGATAAATACATGCGACCGGTCTTGACAAGTAAGTGTGCCTAGGGTGTTGGGTACATTGTTCTAAATGTACCTGATTTGAAGAAGCCTCACCCAACTCAATGATATACATCAAAATGTATTTGATGTATTTTGAGTTACTTGTGCAGGTTAAGTATTTGCAGGACTGAAGCAAAAATTTTCTAAGTACATATGTCGACACCCAGAGGGAAAGTGTCAACACTTAAGAAGACTTGTGTCGACACCCAGGCAAGCAGTGTCGACACTTGGAGTCATTGTGTCGACACCAGGGATGCTGAGTCGACACCAGACAGAAAGTGTCGACACAAGTAGCTGTGTCGACACTCAATGAAGAAAAGCCAGTAAAGCTGTGTCGACACTTAGCAGTTGTGTCGACACCCAGTGAAGCTGTATCTACATCAAAAAGTGTCGACACTTGGAGGCTGTGTCGACACTCAGCAAAAGTCTGCAGAGACTAAGTACAAGTGTCGACACTCAGAACAATGTGTCGACACTTAACAGAAGAGACAACACTTGAAATAAGTGTCGACACCCAGAACAATGTGTCGACACTTAGCTGAAGACTCAACACTTGAAGAAAGTGTCGACACATGGAGCTATGTCGACACTTAGTGAAGAACAGCAAGATCAACAAATTATTCTAAGTACAAGTGTCGACACTATGGGAATGTGTCGACACTCAGCTGAAGTCTCGACTGAAGAAGAAAGTGTCGACACCCAGAGCAATGTGTCGACACTCAACAAGTATCAACACTGAAGACATGTGTCGACACCAAGAAGCAGTGTCGACACTTGACAGATACAACACATGAAGATGTGTCGACACAAAGGTGTTGTGTCGACACTTCGAAGAATTCAGCAAAAGATAAAAGATCAAGTACTTGTGTCGACACTCAATTTCAGTGTCGATACATGCAGAAGAAACTGTGTCGAGACATAAAATCTACAACACAAGAAGTTGTGTCAACACCTTGTAGACTTGTGTCGACACTTACAGAACTTGTGTCGACACTTGGTCTATAAGTGTCGACACTTAAAGACAGAAAGTCTCGACACTTTCAGACATTTAGAGAACTTTCAAGAACTGACTGAATGACTTGACAGCTGCCGTTCCAGCCGGTCTACAGCACCTGTCAGAGATGTCAGAAGACAGTTATGAACCGGACCAGCCGGTTACCATGAAGAAGGCCTATAAATAGGCTCATACAGTCTACAGAAACTGTGGTTCAAAGGTGGTTCACAGAGTTGTTCAATTTATTGATCAAGTATCTAAACAAGAAGATCTAGCTGTCCAAGTGCAGATCTAAGAAGTTGGAGAGAGAGGGCTCCATCCAAGAAATCAGCCGTTGGAACTAGGCTGAGAAGAAGGGTTCAGATTTCTTCTGGATCTTAAGAAGCAAAGGTCAAGGATCAACTGCAGAAGGAGTCAATCTTATTGAGTTTTACTTTCAAGAAGCTTTGAAGAAAGCTAAGTCAGATTGAATCCAGCTGAGTTCTTCCAAGAACTCATCAAGAAACTCACAACTCCCCTCACTTGTTTCTGAGCTGCTGAGTTATCATTTGTAAATTCATTTTTATCTTGTAGGATCCTTTGGATCTGAGTGTTTGTAAGCCTGTAATTATAAAGGCTGAGTGTAGGGCTTGGGAGCCTGAGTGTAGGAGATTGGAATCTCTGAGTGTATGCCTTTTGTGGCTGAGTGTAGGCCTTGGTGGCTGAGTGTAGGCCTTTGTGGTTGAGTGTAGGCTTTGTGGAAAAGCTGAGTTGTAGGGCCTTGGCCTGAGGTGTAGGAACCAGTTTGGGTTCTGAGATAGTGGAGAAGATTGGCCGAATCTAGTACACTGCTAGATAGGCGAAGAGGGAAAGTGGATGTACCCAAACCTTGGGGAACCACTATAAAACTGTGTGTCTTCTGTGTGCTGTGATTAGCTGTGAATGCTGTGTGATTGCTGTGCTAAAGTAGATTAAAATCTGTGTTGTAAACTGATTGCTGCCATAAAAAGTTAAAAAGAATTAAGTCACCTATTCACCCCCCCTCTAGGTTTTTAGGTACTATATCTTTCAAGTGGTATCAAAGCGAGGTTCCTCAAAAAGGATTAACAATCTGAGGAGATCCTGATTGGCAGATTCAGTCTAAGGTAAATTACAGATTCAAGAAAATAAAGAACCATGGGTTCCTCTGAGAATCACAAGGAATTGGGTTCCATGAAATTACCTATATGTAGAAAGGAAATCTTTGGGATCTGGAAGGAAAGGGTAAGGCTGTTTATGGAAGCCTCAGACCCTAGGATTTACATCACAGTCAAAGAGGGGCCATATGTGCCCATGAAGATATCAGTTCTAGATGCAAATCAGAGAACACCAAAGGATTTCTCTGAAATGACTAAGGATGAGATTGTCCTAGCCACCATGGACAAAAGGGCTCAAAACATTATAGTGAGTGCCATAGATGATGCAACTTTTCAGAATCTTATACACTGTAAGACAGCCAAAGAGATGTGAGACACTCTTATTGTGTATATGGAGGGTTCTGAAGAAGTTAGGCAAGATAGAAAATCCTTGCTAAATCAATAGTATAAAAGTTTTAGACAAGGAAAGGGTGATATCATAACTGAGTGCTATAAGAAGTTCTACAGGATAGTGAATGAACTCATGTCTTATGGAAGAGAGTTCAGTAATTATGAACTAAATGACAAGTTCCTAAGGTCCTTAACTAAAGATTGGGACACAAAGATTTGTGCCATTAAAGAAATGACTAAGTTGGGAGAAATTCCTCCACCTACCCTGTTTGGCAAATTGTTGTCATATGAAATGCAATTGACAGTGAGGAAAGAGGAGGAGAAATCAACAAGAAATGAACATAAGGAAAGAACTGTAGCTTTCAGTACAGGAATAAGTCACCAACTCCACCTCCAAAGGTTGCTGAATCAGAGTCAGATGAATCAGTCAGCACAAAATCTGAAAGCAGTGAAAGTGATGAAGACTTTGCTGCCTTCACTAGACATTTTCAGAAATTCTTGAAGAAGAAACAGTGGAGGTCAAGGCCTTCTACTTCACAGGGAAAAGAAGACCTATATCAGAATAAAAAGGCTTCAAAGAAGGACAGGAAGAGGACTAAGTCTAGCAAGGCAACTGTTTCAAAAATAGTGTGCTATTGCTGCAATAGACAAGACCATGTTGTTGCAGATTGTCCTGAAAAGAGAAAGGAGTCTAGTGACAGGAAGAAGACTCATTTCAAAGGCAAGAAAGAGAAGTCTTTTGTTGCCAAAAAGGAGAAGACTCTGTCAGATATTTCTTCTTCAGAAACTGAGTCTGATGCTGAGGCATACATAGGGCTGTTTGCTGAAGAAGAAGAAGAAGAATTCATGCAGATTATGGAGTCTATATATGAGCAAGAAGACAGTCAATGCCAAGGGCTAATGGCTTTGACAGAGAATGACAAAATCCTGGAGCAGCTAGGACCCAGTAAGGTACAAAGTTCAACTTTAAGTTCAGTTTCTTGTGCCAGTACAGAATCAGATTCATCATCATCATCTAGTGATGAGAGTGTATCTGAGTCTGAGGAAGATATTTATCAGCTTATAGATTAATATAAAGTGTTGTTGCAAGCTTATAAAAAGATCAAGTCCCTTTCCAAAAGTCAGGCAAAGGAAATTGCTGATCTCAAAGCTGCTGCAACAGAATTTGAGAACTTATTTGATCAAAATCTTAATGCGATGGCCAGACTGAAACACATAACAGTGATTCAGATGGGGACAATCACCTATAAGAATGATCAAATCAAGAGTCTGGAGATCAATCTTCAGAAGGAGAGAGAGCTTGTTGCTAGGTTTTCTAAACCTAAGTCAGTGCTACCTTTAATTGATGAATTTGTTCATCACAAAGGTAAGGCTGGACTAGGTTTTACTAGACCTGCAAGGACTGAGCAGTCCAAGTCCATGTCCAAGGGCAAAGCCCCAACACTCAACAAGTCAGCTGGAGATAAGACAACAAAGACAGTACCTAAGCAAAGGTACAATAAGTTTTAATGTTGGTGTTGTGGCAAAATTGGCCATTTTGCAATGGACTGTTGGCACAATGCTAGTGCCAAAGTGTGTAGCAAACTGCCTATTGGAAAACCAGTAGGTAGCTTTGTCAAGTTGCAAACTAACAAGTACCAAGGACCCAAGAATACTTTGGGTTCTAAGGTTCATTAATCTGTTTTGCAGATGAGTCCAAGTGGCCATACTCCAACATGGTACTTGGACAGTGGATGTTTCAGACATATGACTGGAACTAGGGGACTACTAAGGGACTACATTCCAATCAAAGATGGTCCAAAAGTAACCTTTGGTGGTTCTGAAAAAGGAATTATCAAAGGGTTTGGTAACATTTCTAGTAACTTAGTTACCATTACTCAAGTGGCTTATGTTAAAGGGTTGAAACACAACCTAATAAGTATAAGTCAATTAAGTGATGTAGGGTATGACATCTCATTTGTTAAAAATGGTTGTCATATCAGGAGGTCAACTGATCAAGAGATCATTTTGACTGGTTATAGGAAAAGGAATGTCTATTGCTTAGACATTATGGTTGAGAACAATGGTTCTCCAGTGTGTCTTGTAGCTGATGAGACAGTCTCTCATTGTGTCAAATGGCACAAGAGGCTAGCCCATCTTAACTACAAGACTATTAGCAAACTCTTTAGCAAATAGTTAGTGAGGAATGGTTCTCAAGTTAAGTGTGTTAAAGATGGTATTTGCTCAGCTTGTCAAAAGGGCAAGCAGACTAGATCCATCTTTAGAAGCATAGAAAACAAAGATGCTGTGAGGTGTTTATACCTCTTGCATATGGATCTTTTTGGTCCAATGCCAGTTCACTACTTAGGTAGGAAGGTCTATACCTTTGTAGTTGTATATGACTACTCAAGGTTTTCCTGGGTGTTCTTCTTAAGACAGAAATCTGAAACACCTAATGTCTTCTATAGCTTTGTCAAGCAAATTCAGAATGAACTAAATAGTACAGTGGTCAAGATTAGAAGTGACCATGGTACTGAATTTCAGTCTGATAGCATGACAAAACTATGTGAAGACTTTGGGATATTTCAAGAGTTTTCTTCACCTATAACACCTCAGCAAAATGACATTGCTGAGAGGAAGAATAGGACCTTGATATAGGCTGGTAGGACCCTATTAAGTGATACATCACTACCAGACTATTTCTGGGCTGAAGCAGTTAACACTGCATGCCATGTTATAAATAGGGCTACCATCACTAAAAGCCTAAACAAGACCCCCTATGAAGTTGTAAAAGGCAGGAAACCAAACCTATCCTACTTCAGGATCTTTGGTTGCAAATGCTTCATACTTAACAATGGAAAGTCTAAATTAACTAAGTTTGCTGCCAAGTCCCAAGAGGGAATTTTTGTTGGGTACATCAACAACAGTAAGGCTTATAGAGTCTACAACTTGTCTACACAAGTTGTAGAAGAATCTGTACATGTAGTTTTTGATGAGACTAAACTTATTAACAATGAGTTGTCTAGTAGTGTATGCAGCCCCACAGATTTAACAAAGAAGATGGACAAGCTTACTATAGAAGAAGTACCTACTGCAAGACAACAAGTAGAAGACAGTGGCTGTTGTCCAGGGGGAGAACTACATGTACCAAATGCAGAAGAAGTACAAGGAGTACAACAAGATGATGAAACTAAAGAGGTTCAACCAGAAGTCAGGATGCCTCCAGCCAATAGGCATCTTAGAGATCATCCAGTAGAGCAGATTATTGGAGATCCAAGACAAGGGGTACAAACAAGGAGCAGAAACCTGAATGCAGCAGTCTACTCCAGCTTTCTATCCCAATTTGAACCTAAGAAGTTTGAAGAAGCCATACTAGATCCACAATGGACTGAAGCAATGTAAGAAGAGCTTAATCAGTTCAAGAGGTGCAAGGTCTAGGCACTTGTTCCTAAACCTAAAGACCATAATATAATAGGAACCAAGTGGATCTACAGGAATAAGATGGATGAACAAGGGGTCATCATTAAGAATAAAGCAAGACTGGTTGCTAAAGGATATAGGCAAGAAGAAGGTATTGACTTTGATCAAACCTTTGCTCCAGTAGCCAGACTGGAAGTCATAAGGATGTTTCTTGCCTATGCAACCTATCAAGGATTCAAAGTTTACCAAATGGATGTCAAGTCAGCATTTCTAAATGGTAATCTTAAAGAAGAAGTCTATGTGGAACAGCCATCAGGTTTTGTTGACTCAACTTTACTTAATCACGTCTATAGACTTAAGAAAGCTTTATATGGGTTAAAGCAAGCCCCTAGGGCTTGGTATGAAACCCAATCTAGTTTCCTCATTAAGAACAAGTTCTCAAGGGGGAAAATAGATAAGACTCTATTCCTTAGGGAATCTAGAGGCAAAGTTATACTTGTCCAAATATATGTAGATGACATTATATTTGGGTCTACTGAAAGCAGCCTTTGCAAAAAGTTTGCAAAACTTATGCAAGGTCAATTTGAGATGAGTAGTATGGGAGAGCTGAAGTTTTTCTTGGGTCTCCAATTTAAACAGACTGAGAGTGGTTTATCCATATGTCAGTCCAAGTTCACCCTAGAACTCATAAGGAAGTATGGTATGGATTCATCCAGCACCATGAAGACTCCTATGGGGTCAAGTATGTCTCTTAGCAAGGATGATGCAGGGAAACCTATAGATGAAACCTTGTATAGAGGGATAGTTGGCTCCCTATTATACTTGACTGCAAGTAGACCAGATATCATGTATGCTACATGTGTCTGTGCAAGGTATCAAGCCTGCCCTAAAGAGTCTCATTTGACAGCAGTCAAAAGAATATTGAGATATCTAAAGGGCACTCCCTATCTAGGCCTCTGGTACCCTAGGAATGGAGATTTTGAACTAACAGGTTATTCAGATGCAGAATTTGCAGGATGCAAAGAAGATAGATAAAGCACTTCTGGAACCTGTCAATTCCTAGGTGGGAGACTAATTTCATGGAGTAGCAAAAAGCAGACAAGTGTGGCTATCTCCACTGCAGAATCAGAGTATGTGGCTGCAGGAAGTTGCTGTGCTCAACTTCTGTGGATTCAACATCAGATAGAGGACTATGGATTTCAGGTAAGTAGAACTCCACTCTTTTGTGATTCTACTAGTGATATTTCAATAGCTAATAATCCTGTATCCCATAGTAGAACAAAACATATTGAAATTAAATATCATTTTCTTAGGGAGCATGTAGAAAGAGAAGATATTTTATTAGAATATGTTAAAACTGATAATCAAGTAGCTGATATGTATACTAAGCCCCTAGAAGAAGCTAAGTTCAATAGATTTAAAATTGAACTAGGAATGATAAACTTAGAGTAAGTTTATAGAATTGAAAATGACTAAGTAAAAAGGTGTCGACACATAGACAAGTCTATGTTGACACAGAATAATGGTGTTGACACTTCAGGAAATAGGTGTCGACACATCTAGGAAGTTGGTGTCGACACTTCTGAATATTAGTGTCGACACATGTCAAGTAGGTGTCGACACTTCTGAATATTAGTGTCGACACATGTCAAGTAGGTGTCGACACATCCAATGTGGTGTCGACACTTAGTATTTACTCAGAATTCTCTAAGTAAAGTGTCGACTATGTGTCGAGTTATGTTGTGTCGACACATAAACAAGTGTCGACACATAAAATCTGTTGACTAAACTTGTGTCGACACATATGTGTCGAGACATTATAAGTCAGTGTCGACACTTATTGCCAGTGTCGACACAATTTAAGTTAGCTGTCCCGCCTGTTCATCTTCAAAATTAGAAAGGTATAAATAGAATTTTGCCTTAGTTTGTCGACACGCTTTCAAAGTTTCGAGACCAAACTTCAATGTCGACACCTCTCTTCTCTCAAGACAAATTCTACAAACCCTAATGGCGCCTAAGCTAGAGGAGAACATCAATGAAGGATACGAGCTGGTGCGCGGCGCTTTCGAAGATGCTGATCAAGAAATCAAGTCTGTCGTAACCCTAGTAGCTGATTCAGGGTTAGAATATCTAGTTTCTGAACCGACAAAAATCTGGAAGAACGAGGTACTAGAATTCCTCAATGGAGCCAAGGTGGACGAATCTGGATACAAAATCAAATCCAGAGTTCATGGAGCAAAGGTTAAGGTATCCCCTAAGAGCTTGAGGAAAATTATACAACTACCAAGAACTCAAGAGGAAGATGAGGTTACAGCTACAAAGACCAGGGAAGCTCTAACCTGGTGTGGACTAGACTCTAAGATGAAGATTGGTTCTGTTTTCAATAGAAAAGGCATGAACAATCAAGGCAAATTCATGTCTGAGATAGTTGGCAAGGTAATTTTAAGCAAGCCAGGAGAGCATGACAGAGTGTCTGCCTCTATGTTCAATATTATGACCAGGATTATCTTCACTCTAAGAACTAATTGGTCTGTTATAGTATTTGAGAAAATCAAAGAAAGCTTGAAGAAGCCCAATCTGGGCAGGATTTTAAGTCTTTATCTTGATGGAAGATAAACCCACTACACTGGAAAGTGAACAAGCAACCACAATCATACTAGAGGTAATCACTGAACTAAACACTATAGATTTTCCTATGGAAGATACTGATTTGTCTGATGTTCATCAGCAAACTCAGCTGGATAGTCAAGTTCCAGATGCTGTTATAGAAGACACATCAGCTGTTGTTCAAGATGTTACTGTTCAAGTGGTATCTGATCCAGTGGTTGAAGAGACCAGAGTTTCTCCAGCTCATTCTCCACAAGAGTTTATAATGGAAGATTTGTTTCTAAATCTGTATCAAGAGGATTTTGATAAAGAAACTGCTGCTGAAGGAGATAATGCTGCTGCTGAGGGGGAGCAAGTGCACATTCTAGAAGAGCCTGTGAGGCAAGAACCTGAGAATGCACCAGCTGTGCAAACTGAGAGGCCCCCAAGCCCTAAGGAGAGCGTAGATATAGCCAGCTCCTCAGCATCTGAAGATGAGGAGGCTGCCAGGGAAAAGAAAAAGAAACTTTATGTCTTCAAGAGAAGGAGTCAAAGTTATAAGAAGACTCTACAATCTATTGCACCACAGCCTATAGTTCAGCAAACACCATCAGTTGATTATAGTGCTTTAATGGTGGAAATGCAAATTAAACTGGATGAGCACAGGCAGGCAATTGAGAAGTATGTAGATGAAGGGCAGAAATCTTTGCAATTTGATCTAGCCCAAGATATCAAGTCAATAAGATTCGAGATGAATCTTAACAAAAAGGAAATGACAGACTGCTTTCACAAGGGTGGAAATGCAGTGGTGTACTTGGCAACACACCAAGAGAAGATAAAAGCACAAGTGGATGACATAGCATTGAAGCAAGGGTATGTTCTTGAAAATCAGCTAAGGATGAATGACAATCTTACTGCTTCCCATAATGCTATTGTCACAGAATTAAAGAACCAGGCTGCTGGACATTCTACCTCTACTGCTACTATTAAAGCTGAATTTGACAAGGTATTTTAAGAAGAAATCAATGTTGTTAAGACTGCTATTCAAGACTCCCAGAAGGCCATATCTGAACAACTTAAAAAGCTCAAACCTTTCTTTAAAGATGGAGTCAGATACTTGGATAATCAAATCAGATTCCAGAAGGATGATGTCAGAGATCATATGGCTAGAGAAGTCATAAAGGGGGAGAGAGTTTTAGTCAAAGCTAGCTCTGATCATGCCAAATGGATATCTAATTCCATCAGAGCTACACTGGGCTATCCTCCTATTTATGATGATGACAATGTGGCAGAATCTGGAATTAACCCTGCCTATCTTGGAAGTGAGCAACCAGAAGTAGCTCAAGTGATCTATCCTCCACCAGATTTTGACATGGTGCAAGCTGATATTCATCACATGTATAGCCCAACTAAAGGGAAGTCCAATGTCATTCTTGAGAAAGTTGTTCAGCCTATATCTGAAGCCATGCAAGAGGCACTGCAGAAAGAAGAAGAGACAAGATTGTCTAAGAAGAGGTTTAGGGAACAAGCTGAACAAAGGCCAGACTTTGAGCAGTGGAGCCCTACCTCAAGAAACATTATAATAACTGCCTGGAAAGCTGCCAAAGACAACATTCATGACAGGAACAAGTGGTTCTCTGAGGCTGAATGGAGGAAACATGAATCAAGGCAGGAGGCAATAGTCCAATATAGAAGGAAGGCAAAGATGGGAAAGCTACCTCCTACTGCCCAGGAGCCTAGGAAGTACTTTCCTAAGCCATACCATTATTTTGAAAGACAAAAGATCAAAGCAGAAGAGCTTAAGAAGAAAGATCTGAAAGGCAAGAAGTCTGCTGATGCTGAAGCTGCTGATGCTCCTGCCCAAGCTAAAGTTCATGCTGGCAAAGGAATAGTTATCAAGGAGCCTGAACAGAAATAGATTTAAAATTTTCTTGAAGTTTACTTTGTAATCTTTTTGATATAAAAACATTTTGTGAACTTCTGAGAATGTATAAGACAGATATTAGAACAATATGTTATATGTTAAATCTATTTCATATTTGTTCTATGATGTTGTCTATGTCTATTTCATATTTGTTCTGTGATGATGTATTTGTATACATGTGAAATTGATACATGTTTATGTTTACCCTGCTGTATATTATCCTGTCTTACATAATTTTGTATTGTTATTATAAATGGTGTATATCATTGACTAAGGGTTATGACTTCTCCAAATAGGGGGAGATTGTTGGGTACATTGGTCTAAATGTACCTGATTTGAAGAAGCCTCACCCAACTCAATGATATACATCAAAATGTATTTGATGTATTTTGAGTTACTTGTGCAGGTTAAGTATTTGCAGGACTGAAGCAAAAAGTTTATAAGTACATATGTCGACACCCAGTGGGAAAGTGTCGACACTTAAGAAGACTTGTGTCGACACCCAGGCAAGCAGTGTCGACACTTGGAGTCATTGTGTCGACACCAGGGATGTTTAGTCAACACCAGACAGAAAGTGTCGACACAAGGAGCTGTGTCGACACTCAATGAAGAAAAGCCAGTAAAGCTGTGTCGACACTTAGCAGTTGTGTCGACACCCAGTGAAGCTGTGTCTACATCAGAAAGTGTCGACACTTGGAGGCTGTGTCGACACTCAGCAAAAGTCTGCAGAGACTAAGTACAAGTGTCGACACTCAGAACAATGTGTCGACACTTAACAGAAGAGACAACACTTGAAGTAAGTGTCGATACCCAGAATAATGTGTCGACACTTAGCTGAAGACTCAACACTTGAAGAAAGTGTCGATACATGGAGCTGTGTCGACACTTAGTGAAGAACAGCAAGATCAACAAATTATTCTAAGTACAAGTGTCGACACTATGGGAATGTGCCGACACTCAGCTGAAGTCTCGACTGAAGAAGAAAGTGTCGACACCCACAGCAATGTGTCGACACTCAACAAGTATCAACACTGAAGACATGTGTCGACACCAAGAAGCAGTGTCGACACTTGACAGATACAACACATGAAGATGTGTCAACACAAAGGTGTTGTGTCGACACTTAGAAGAATTCAGCAAAAGATAGAAGATCAAGTACTTGTGTCGACACTCAATTTCAGTGTCGACACATGCAGAAGAAACTGTGTCGAGACATAGAATCTACAACACAAGAAGTTGTGTCGACACCTTGTAGACTTATGTCGACACTTACACAACTTGTGTCGACACTTGGTCTATAAGTGTCGACACTTAAAGACAGAAAGTCTCGACACTTTCAGACAGTTAGAGAACTTTCAAGAACTGACTGAATGACTTGACAGCTGTCGTTCCAGCCGGTCTACAACACCTGTTAGAGATGTCAGAAGACAGTTATGAACCGGACCAGCCGGTTACCATGAAGAAGGCCTATAAATAGGCTCATACAGTCTACAGAAACTGTGGTTCAAAAGTGGTTCACAGAGTTGTTCAATTTATTGATCAAGTATCTAAACAAGAAGATCTAGCTGTCCAAGTGCAGATCTAAGAAGTTGGAGAGAGAGGGCTCCATCCAAGAAATCAGCCGTTGGAACTAGGCTGAGAAGAAGGGTTCAGATTTATTCTGGATCTTAAGAAGCAGAGGTCAAGGATCAACTGCAGAAGGAGTCAATCTTATTGAGTTCTACTTTCAAGAAGCTTTGAAGAAAGCTAAGTCAGATTGAATCCAGCTGAGTTCTTCCAAGAACTCATCAAGAAACTCACAACTCCCCTCACTTGTTTCTGAGCTGCTGAGTTATCATTTGTAAATTCATTTTTATCTTGTAGGATCTTTTGGATCTGAGTGTTTGTAAGCCTGTAATTATAAAGGCTGAGTGTAGGGCTTGGGAGCCTGAGTGTAGGAGATTGGAATCTCTGAGTGTAGGCCTTTTGTGGCTGAGTGTAGGCCTGGGTGGCTGAGTGTAGGCCTTTGTGGCTGAGTGTAGGCTTTGTGGAAAAGCTGAGTTGTAGGGCCTTGGGCCTGAGGTGTAGGAACCAGTTTGGGCTCTGAGATAGTGGAGAAGATTGGCCAAATCTAGTACACTGCTAGATAGGCGAAGAGGGAAAGTGGATGTACCCAAACCTTGGGGAACCACTATAAAACTGTGTGTCTTCTGTGTGCTGTGATTAGCTGTGAATGCTGTGTGATTGCTGTGCTAAAGTAGATTAAAATCTGTGTTGTAAACTGATTGCTGCCATAAAAAGTTAAAAAGAATTAAGTCACCTATTCACCCCCCTCTAGGTGTTTAGGTACTATATCTTTCATAGGGGACACCACATCAAAAATCCCCATAGCCAAGGAATCGCTAGCAGTCCAACACGAAGCCTTACCCAACGCCAAGTGGTCAGGTGAACGGTCCATCCAATAAAAGGCATAGTCAGATCTACGAAATGGTGTGGAAAGACCGAACGCGACAACTAACAACTCGCCCACCCACACCCGTCTAGGTAAGTCTAACGTGGGAGCTAGATAAATAGACACCTCCAAATATCTCGGACTAGAAATGACAAGCTCGTTTCCTAACAAATCATTTAATCGAGTCAAGTGAACCGGAAGGGGAGTCAATAAGGTCGATGCCAGAGGAGGAGCTAAGTCATACTCACCGTAAAAATACGGATTTAACGTCCAAAAAAAATCCACCGGGTGCCAGCCATCAAAATCAAGAGGAAGATCAAACAGTGGATTCATCCTAACAGAAAACTCAACCGGATCGTCATCACCTAACTCACTCTCAGATAAACATTCATAATAGGTTGACTCTACCAACTCAGCCGAAATGTCTTCCAACCCACTAGATATTTCATCCAAATCATAATCAGTAACGGTCTCAAAAGTATGCAAAATCAAACCCGACAAAATTTTTATTCCACATTGGGCTTCAGGCAACGGAGATAACATCAAAGTAATATATTTCGGGCCCTCAGCGCTAACGACATCCAAAAATAACCCTCCCACACAGGGCAAATCTTCCAACACAGCACTTCCTTTGTTAGCCAAATCTTCCCATGATGTAGGTATGTCGTCAAAATCAGGATAGAGGATTGAGCAAATTGAATCCCGGGGAGAATCTAAATTAGCTTGAACCTCAAGCAACGACGATAATATCAACGAACTATCTCCCAGATGTGCATCAGTAAGATCATCCCAAGGTGACTCTTCCAACATCGTTGAAACATCTACCAACACTGGGTCAATAGAAGACTCCACAATACTCAAGGGTGGCAGACCTGAAATTGAGTTGTGGGCGGGGGACAAATCTGAAATATAGTCGAGAGGGGGTCAGATAGTCATGTGGGGGGCACTTCAGAAGTGAACTCCTCATCCATGTCACTAGGATAACAGACATCCTCATCATCACGCAGCTCTTCACTAATGACGTCAGTGCCTTCGGCGGCGGGCTCAGTCCTAGTCATTACGTCAGACTCATTCGGAGAGTCAACAGATAGATCCGACAGCTCAGGAGGCAACTCTACAGAGACTACGGGCATAGTCGGAATAGGACAAACATTAGTGCCACAGTCAGATATGTCACTAACCTCACGTATCATAATTGCCTGACTAACCAAACTGGTAGGAACACTCGCACCCCGCGGGCTCATGGCATTCCTAGCATTCACATCTATCGAACTAGGGACATGGGTCCTAAGCTTCTCCTTTCCTCCATCGGTAGGTGCAGGTATACTACGCGTAGCTTTACCATCCTGGGTGGAAGGTCTAGCTCGAAGGGGTAAGTCACTCCCGTGATCAGAAATGGGTCTAGTGCCCTGGAGGGGAGAAATGAGATCATAAGACGCCCGAGTAAGGGGGGGATGATTGGTCGTACGGGCTCGATGTAGGTAAAGTCTTAGGTGGCGAATCACTCAGATAATTAGAAATCTGGGAACGATAGTAGGGAGGGTAATACTCATATGTTAATAGGTTTTTCATAATCTGCCAACCTACAATTGAGCCATTGAGTGACATCCCAAAAGCGCCTCTCCTCATTGAGCCAGAAGGTCAGAGCTCGACCAATTAATTGTTGTCTCGCAATGGGAATCTTGTGGGGGTCCACAATATGATATCTCTCAAAATAACATTCCATGTTGTTCACCCAACATAAAAACACTCGCGGTCCACCTATCCCATCATAGGTCGGAGTTGGAACTCTAACGGGCCTAGAGGTGCGCGGTGACGATGTCAAATACTGTGCTAACATAACGTTACGCGCAACGAATGAAGGTGAGTAAGTGGAACTCCCAGTGTGAGCCATAAAAGAATAACGGAAAACTCAAACTAAGTGAACACAAAAACACTTTTTTTGATATGTTTTAAGAAACAATTTTTTTTCTTTTATATATATACTAGAAATAAAATATTAGACCAGCGAAACACTACAGATGGAATTGTTCCCACTTAAAGGCTCGGGTAAAAATTATTTTTTTTCTGTGTTTTCTTACAGAAAATAACAAGAAGATTATTAAATTTTTTTTTTTGAATTTTTGCGGAAAAATAAGAAATCTCGGCCGCTATTGGTAGACTAGCAAAAAAAATTTTTTATTGAATTTTTTTTGACTCGAAAATGAACAAGAAAAGTGCGTGTCGACATGCAGGAACCAGGGAACAGTGCCAATTAAGAAATTGATGTGAACTGGCTCTGATACCAAATTGATGTAGTCTTGCCCCTTTTGGCGTTATGGTGACGAGCATAACTAAATGCAACGCTCTCCGCTAACTCTCACGTCATGCTCAGGAAACAAAACGCAGCAACTACCCAACTCGAATATTCATTAAACATAGATTACGGAGTGTTCGCAAAGCCCTTCATGATAGTACCAAGGCGATAGGCCAAGATCCTCTCAAGCGAAAGGAACCCACACTGTTCGATCGAGTGTTGTTGTATCAAAAGAGAATCCACCGAAAAACAAAGATTCAGACAAGGGTGGTTCTCTCCCAACAAAGTAAATCGAGGGCCGCCACCCCTCACGAACTTAAAGGAAAAAAGGTAAACAACAATGAGATCTATGAAGAAGTTAACCACGAAATTTCAAACGTTTCACAAGCCACGCAACACATATATGCCACAAGATCTATCAAGAGGAGAAACTCAATAACTAGTGGATGAATGTTCGTTACCTCGCTCGGATGTCGACGAGCATGAGAGGATCGTTCCCTTCCGATTCCACCGGAGCCACGCCAATTGGAGGGAAACACGTTGCGTTCGTGGCCTCACGTCGGAGTTGGGAATCCCCGAAGAGGAAATCCTTTTCCCGTGTCGGTTTCTTCAAGGATGGGGCTTAGTGGGCTCGTTGTTGGAGGGGAGGGGGCGGTTTTGGGTGTTGTTGATGGGGTCGGTTTTGGAGAGGGGGAAGAGGGGCGGCTAGGGTTGGGGAGGCCTCGGGTTATCTTGTGGTGAGAGCTTGAAGTGATGAGGGGGAAGGTGGCCGAACCACCAAGAAGGGGGGGGGGAGATTGAGAGGGCCGACAGCCAAGAGAGGGAGGAGGAGAGGGCTGAATGTTGCCTAAGGGGGAAGAGAGAGGTGAGGGGGAAATTCAAAATTTTAATTCAAAATTCAATTTTTCATTCTTCACTAAGCAATATGAAAACAATCTATGCCTATATATAGGCTACACCACTCAATCTCCACCTTAGAAAATTAACACACTCATGATGGTTATATGCACCCATCACTAATTAAATAAAACATAGAGTTTGTATGAAAATAAAAAAAATACAAGATAGTTATAGACACCCATCATGCAATACAAAATTAAAAATGCTTGAAATAGGATTGCTTAAAATAACAATCGATAAAATAACAATTTGATAAAATATTTAATTATAATTATTTTATTTATAATTATATATTTTATTTAAGAGTGGCGGCGGCGTTGGCTTCGAGGAAGAAATCCCATCCGTGAGTTTGCGGTAATGAGTAGCGGCGGCGTTGGCGTCGAGGAAGAAATCCCATCCGTGAGTTTGCGGCAACGAGTAGCGGCGGCGTTGGCGTCGAGGTAGAAATCCCATCCGTGTGTTTGCGGCAAGGACCGTCCCAATACATGAACACGAGTTTGCGACAACGAGTGGCGGCGACGTTGGCGTCGAGGTAGAAATCTCATCCGTGAGGTTGCGACAACGAGTGGCGGCGGCGTTGGCGTCGAGGTAGAAATCCCATCTGTGAGTTTGCGGCAACGACCGTCCCAATCCATGAACGCTTTCAGACGGGGATCCATGGCGCCATCAATATTTTGACTTCAAAGTTCAATTTTTCATTCTTCACTAAGCAATATGAAAACAATCCATGCCTATATATAGGCTATACCACTCAATCTCAACCTAAGAAAATTAACACACTCATGATGGTTATATGCACCCATCATAAATTAAATAAAACATAGAGTTTGTTGAAAATAAAAAATACAATATGGTTATAGGCACCCATCATGCAATACAAAATTAAAAATGCTTGAAATAGGATTGCTTAAAATAACAATCGATAAAATAACAATTTGATAAAATATTTAATTATAATTATTTTATTTATAATTATATATTTTATTTAAAAGTGGTGGCGGCCTTGGCGTCGAGCAAGAAATCCCATCCGTGTGTTTGCGGCAATGAGTGGCGGCGGCGTTGGCATCGAGGAAGAAATCCCATCCATGAATTTGCGGCAACGAGTGGCGGCGGCGTTAGCGTCGAGGTAAAAATTCCATCCGTGAGTTTGCGGCAACGACCGTCCCAATTCATGAACACGAGTTTGCGGCAACGGGTGGCGGCGACGTTGGCGTCGAGGTAGAAACCGCATCCGTGAGTTTACGGCAACGAGTGGCGGCGGTGTTGGCGTCAAGGTAGAAATCCATCTGTGAGTTTGCGACAACGATCGTCCCAATCCATGAACGCTTTCAGACGGGGATCCATGGCACCATCATGGTGGAGTTGGTGTACTATCTGGTGTTGGAGTATGGACTGGGGTATGAACTGGTGAGGGGAGTTGGTGTACCATCTAAGGATGACTCTGGATGGCTGGAGGTGGTGGAAGAGAAGATGGAGCGTCTTTAGCAGGGTGAGGAGTGGCTAGAGCAGCCCTTGTACTCTCAGAAGGCTTGAAGAAAGAGGAAGAAGCCTTGGATGGCTTGGTGATGTTCCTCACCCACCTGCCAAAGAGGGCACAAGTGAGCCTCTTGTAGGCATTAATGAATATGGTCGATGTGACCAGCGATTCAACAGCCTTTTCCTGAAGAAAGATTCCCAGAATCCTGCAAAAATACACCTCTTTCTTGGTGTTCTTTTTCCGGATCATCTCAAACATAATCTTAGCCCAATTCATAGGCTTCTTATTCACCACAGCACACATCACCAGGAATTGATGCCTAGTGATGTTGTCATGGGATGTGTGTTTGCCCAGCAGTACTTTGCCCACAACATCTGCTAGAAACTTATATTCAGCAGATAAGTGTTTCTTTAGCAGTTTGTTGGGTGTTGCTCCAGAATAACACATTTTATTCAGCATTTCATCAAATTCATCACTGTCAATCTCCAGTTCTTCTTCACCATTTGCTAATCCAAAAATATCGGTCAGGACGGCGAGGGTAAGAGATATTTCATTTTCCGATATGGTGCCAGTCATGATGTTCTCATCTGGAGAGGAGGAAGAGTAAACCAATTCTCTGATCTCTGCATCGGCTATCTTTATTCTGGTGCTCATCAAGTTCTTCAACTGTTGATCTTCAAGCAGTTGCAGAATTTTCAGGAAGATAGGATTCAAGTGTAGAAACGACTCAAAATCTATATCAAATCCTGTATCAAACTTCATTGCTCCAAGACTTCCTGCGGGAATCGCTATGAGTTCTCCGGCAACAAACACAAAAGATATCAAGTGCATTGGAACTGAAAGTGCGGGACGGAGGTCGAAGAAAAACTTAGATATAAGGTTTTTAGAATATGAATCGATAAACTCCGTTTCACGAATAATAAAAAGATCTTCGATCTGAGGTCGACGAAATATTTTATTAGAAAATGAGTTCGTCGATCTCAGTTTGAAGAAGATGAATAAATTATCAATCTCCATTCGACGAAAAATTCACTGAAGCCGGGATCGTCGATCTCCATTCGATGAAAACTATTTCACTAAGAAGTGATCATCGAACTCCGTTCGATGAACTCTTCACGATGGGTTCACAGATCATCGATCTCCGTTCGACGAACTGTCAACAAATCGTCGACCACAGACAGAAATTAAATTAAAGCTTATCCATTTATCATTCAAAGCTACTTTATAAAGAATAAGTGATTTGTTTCATCCAGGGGTTTGGTAAAAATATCTGCTCTTTGTAAATCAGTGTAGTTATAGACAAGTTTAATTTTATTTTTGTCTACACACTCTCTAATGAAGTGATGTCTAATGTCTATATGCTTAGTCCTACTGTGATGGACTGGATTCTGTGCTATGGATATAACACTTATGTTGTCAAATAATAGAGTTGAATTATTTAAGTTGAACACATAGTCCAGCAGTTGGTTTTGAATCCACAGCATCTGTGAACAATAACTGCCAGCTGCAATATAATCTGCTTCAGCAATTGATGTAGACACAGATCACTGTTTCTTGGAAAACCATGACACTAATCTCATACCAAGGAACTGACATGTTCCTGAGGTACTTTTTCTGTCTACCATGCATCCAGCAAAGTCAGCATCTGAGTATCCAGTCAACTCAAATTCTGACTCAGTAGAATACCAGAGTCCTAGACTAGGATAACTCTTTATATATCTCAAAATTCTTTTTAGGAAAACTAGGAGAGATTCTTTAGGGTTCACTTGGAACCTAGCACAAAGACATGTAGCAAACATTATGTCAGGTCTGCTTGCTGTAAGGTATAGTAGGGACCAAACAATACCCCTATATAATTTCTGATCAACAGATTTCCCATGTTCATCAGAATCTATTACAGCATTAGTGGTCATGAGTGTTTTCTTTGCTGAGGCATCAGCCATACCAAACTTTTTAATAAGCTCTTAAGCATACTTAGCCTGGGATATGAAGATGTCATCAGGTAGCTGCTTCACTTGGAGACCAAGAATGTAGGAGAGCTCATTCATGCTACTCATTTCCAACTTTGAATGCATGAGGTAAGAAAATCTCTTGCATAGTTTGGAATCTGTAGACCCAAATATAATGTCATCTACATAATTTTGTACTATCAAAGTTTGATCCTTATGATGCGTAGTGAATAATATTTTATCTATAATGCCTCTAGTGAATTTATGCTCTATCAGGAAGCTAGCTAAGGTCTCATACCAAGCTCTTGCAGCTTGATTTAAACCATAAAGAGCTTTATGCAATCTAAAGACATATGAAGGATAAGTTGGAGAGATAAAACCTGTAGGTTGTTCAACATAAACTTTTCTTTAAGTACTCCATTGAGAAAGGCACTCTTGACATCCATCTGATAGACTTTAAACGTCTTGTAGGCAGCATAAGCAAGGAAGATCCTGATTGCTTCTAACCTTGCAACTAGTGCAAAAGTTTGGTCATATTCTATTCCTTCTTCTTGTCTATAACCTTGCGCAACAAGCCTAGCCTTGTTTCTCAAAATTACACCTTGGGCATCTAGCTTATTTCTATATACCCATTTAGTTCCAATGACTGGGTAGTCTTTAGGTCTTGGAACTAAATCCCAAACTATGCATCTCTCAAATTGATTGAGTTCCTCTTGCATTACAATGATCTAGTGGGAATCTTGATCAACATCTTTTATAGATTGAGGCTCAACTTGAGAGAGGAAACATGCATACATCACATCTTGGTTGAGTTGATGTCTTGTCTGTACACATACTGACATGTCCCCAATCACTTGGGATCTTGGGTGATCCCTTAGTGTGACAAGATCAGTGGGTGGAGTTGGTTTAGCAACAACATTTGGAATTAATTCCACTTGTGGAATAATGTCTGCTGTTGGAGTAGGTTCAGCCACTTACAAAAATTCAACTTCACTATCTTCATCAGCGTGTTGAGGAGGAGGTGATATAACCTCTTATGGAAGGTTCAACTCACCCAATTTCTCACACAAGTGAGGTACCTGCAAAATATCTGAGGTAGAAGAGTCCTTCTCCTTATAGTACATATTAGCTTCATCAAAAGAAATATGTATAAATTCTTCTATTTTTAAGGATGATTTATTGAATACCCTATAAGCTTTGCTAACTTAGGAATATCCCAGAAACATTACCTCTGTAGCTTTAGCTTCAAATTTTCTAATGTGTTTCTTGTTATTGTTATGAATGAAACACCTACACCCAAAAATTCTAAAGTAATCAATTTTAGGTTGCTTCCCTTTGAGTAATTCATAGGGGGGTCTTGCTCTTTAGTTTGTGTATCAAACTTTTATTCAACACATAGTTTTTTGTGCTCACAGCCTCTTCCCAAAAGGATAGGGGCATGTGTGCATCTACAAGCAATGTTCCTGCAGATTTAATGAGTGTTCTGTTTTTCCTTTCAGATGCACCATTTTGTTGAGGAGTTCTAGGAGCAGAGAAACAATGTCTGATACCTTCCTCCTCACAGAATCTTTGCATGGGAAGAGATTCAAACTCAGTACCATGATCACTTCTGATCAATGCAACTGGAGTAGAATACTCAATCCTTATGCCCTTAAGAAAATCTGTAAGGACTTTAAAGTTATCTGACTTGTTTCTCAATAAGAAAACCCAAGAGAATCTGGAGAAGTCATCTACAATAACCAAGGTGTAAGACTTCCCTACTAAGCTTTGTACAGCAATGGGTCCAAAAAGGTCCATATGTAGCAAGTATAAAATCTTAGGTGAATCACTCTTATTAATTGACTTAAAGTTATTTTTAGTTTGCTTTCCTTCTTGACAAGCCTTGCATAGGCTTTCCTTCTTGTAGGGGGCAGAAGACAATCCTCTGACAAGGTTGTCCCTAGATAACTTAGATATGTCTTAAGGTTAACATGACCTATTCTCTTATGCCAAAGGATATTGTTATTACTAACTTGGTTGAATAAACATATTTCTAAGTTAGTAGAATATATTTCCTTGTCAACACCCTATTAAAACAGTTTGATTATTTGAAGAGATAATATATTTAGAATTGCTAAAGCAAACTTGATAACCTGCATGACATAATTGACTTATGAATATTAGGTTATGTTTGAGTCCATTGACATATGCCACGTTTCTGAAGGAGTCAGTTCCACTGTTGAAGTCTCCATAGCCTTCAGTTTGTCCAAAAGTGGAATCTCTAAAGATCACCCATAGACCCATTTTTGCCTTGAAGTTGATTAGGCTATCCTTGCTTCCAGTCATGTGCTTGGAGCACCCACTATCCAGATACCCCATATTTTGAGTGATAGGATAGTTCTTCACTTGCAAGGAAATAAGTTAGATGTTCTTGACCCAGATTACCTTGGGTCCTTGTTTCTTTTCATAAGAAAAGCTAGTGAAAGATATAGTACCTAAACACCTAGAGGGGGGGGGGGGTGAATAGGTGACCAAATTCTTTTTAAACTTTAATGGCAGCAATCAGTATTTAACACAGATTTCTATCTACTATTACACAGCAATCATACAACATTCACAGCAATCCACAAACACACAGTAGACACAGAGTTTTATAGTGGTTCCCCAAGCTTTGGGTACATCCACTTTCCCCCTTCGCCTATCTAGCAGTGTACTAGATTCGGCCAAACTCCTTCACTATCTCAGAACCCAAACTGGTTCTTACACCTCAGGCCCAAGGCCCTACAACTCAGCTTTTCCACAAAGCCTACACTCAGCCACTAAGGCCTACACTCAGCCACAAAGGCCTACACTCAGCCACCAAGGCCTACACTCAGCCACCAAGGCCTACACTCAGAGATTTCACTCTCCTACCCTCAGCCTTTATAATTGCAGGCTTACAATCTCAGATCCAAAAGGATCCTACAAGTTATAATGAATACAAAAATAATAAACTCAACAACTTAGATGAAAGAGAGATAAGTTGTGAGAATCTTGATGAGTTCTTGGAAGAACTCAGCTGGACTCAATCTGACTTAGCTTTCTTCAAATCTTCTTGAAAGTAGAACTCAATAAGATTGATTCCTTCTGCAGTTGATCCTTGACCTCTGCTTCTTAAGATTCAGAATAATCTGAATCCTTCTTCTCAGCTGGGTTCCAACAGCTGATTTCTTTGATAGAGCTCTCTCTCTCTCCAACTTCTTAGATCTTCACTTGATAGCTAGATCTTCTTTAAATCTGAACTTGGACTTGTGTTCAATCTCTTCAACAACTTGTTGATCAATCTCTTCTGTAGACTGTATAGGCCTATTTATAGACCTTCTTCATGGTAACCGGCTGGCCCGGTCCATAACTGAATTCTGACAACTCTGACAAGTGCTGTAGATCGGTTGGAACGGCAGCTGTCAAGTCATCCAGTCAGTTCTTGAAAGTTCTCTAACTGTCTGAAAGTGTCGAGACTTTCTGTCTTTAAGTGTCGACACTTATAGACCAAGTGTCGACACAAGTTATGTAAGTGTCGACACAAGTCTACAAGGTGTCGACACAACTCCTTGTGTTGTAGATTCTTTATCTCGACACTGCTTCTTCTTCATGTGTCGACACTGAAATTGAGTGTCGACACAAGTACTTGTTCTTCAGTATTTTGCTGAATTCTTCTAAGTGTCGACACAACACCTTTGTGTCGACACATCTTCATGTGTTGAATCTGTTAAGTGTCGACACTGCTTCTTGGTGTCGACACATGTTCATGTTGATACTTGTTGAGTGTCGACACAGCTCCTTATGTCGACAAATTCTTCTTCTTGTTGAGACTTCAGCTGAGTGTCGACACATTCCCATAGTGTCGACACTTGTACTTAGAATAATTTTGTAGAACTTTGTTGTTCTTTGCTAAGTGTCGACACAGCTCCTTGTGTCGACACTTTCTTCAAGTGTTGAGTCTTCAGCTAAGTGTCAACACATTGTTCTGGGTGTCGACACTTACTTCCAGTGTTGACTCTTCTGCTAAGTGTCGACACATTGTTCTGAGTGTCGACACTTGTACTTAGTCTCTGCTGACTTTTGCTGAGTGTCGACACAGCTCCAAGTGTCGACACTTTCTGATGTAGACACAGCTTCACTGGGTGTCGACACAACTGTTAAGTGTCGACACAGCTTTACTGGCTTTTCTTCATTGAGTGTCGACACAGCTCCTTGTGTCGACACTTTCTGTCTGGTGTCGACTCAGCATCCCTGGTGTCGACACAATGACTCCAAGTGTCGACACTGCTTGCCTGGGTGTCGATACAAGTCTTCTTAAGTGTCGACACTTTCCCTCTGGGTGTCGACACATGGACTTAGAAACTTTTTGCTTCAGTCCTACAAATACTTAACCTGCACAAGTAACTCAAAATACATCAAATACATTTTGATGTATATCATTGAGTTGGGTGAGGCTTCTTCAAATCAGGTACATTTACACCAATGTAGCCAACAATCTCCCCCTATTTGGAGAAGTCATAACCCTTAGTCAATGATATACACCATTCGTAATAAAAATACAAAATGATGTAAGACAGGATTATGTAAACAGGAAAGTACATCACATGTATAAAACTAACATGCATATACAGATAGATTGCATCACAGAACAATTATGAAATAAATTTAACACAACAAATTTATCACACAAAACATTGTTCCAATACTTTGTCATATTCTTTGTCAAAAGTTTACAACATGTTTTATATCAAAAGAATACATGGTAAACTTAAGAGATGTTCTAAGCTATTTCTGTTCTGGCTCCTTAATTACTATGCCTTTTCCAGCTTGAACTTTAGCTTGAACAGGAGCATCAGCAACTTCAACATCAGCAGGCTTCTTGCCTTTCAAGTCTTTCTTCTTAAGCTCTTCTGCTTTAATCTTCTGTCTTTCAAAGTAATGGTATGGCTTTGGAAAGTACTTGCTAGGCTCCAGAGCAGTAGGAGGTAGCTTTCCCATCTTGGCCTTCCTTTTGTTTTGAACTATTGCCTCCTGTCTTGATTCATGTTTCCTCCATTCAGTTTCAGAAAACCACTTATTCCTGTCTTGAATGTTATCTTTGGCAGCTTTCCAGGCAGTTAAAATGATATTCCTTGAGGTAGGGCTCCACTGCTCAAAGTCTGGCCTTTGTTCAGCTTGTTCCCTAAACCTCTTCTTAGAAAGTCTAGTCTCTTCTTCTTTCTGTAGAGCTTCTTCTTCTTTCTGAAGAGCTGCTTGCATAGCTTCAGATATAGGCTGAACCACTTTTTCCAGAATGACATTAGACTTCCCTTCAGTTGGGCTATACATGTGATGAATATCAGCTTGCACCATTTCAAAATCTGGAGGAGGATAGATAACTTGAGCCACTTCTAGTTGCTCCCCTCCTAAATATGCAGGCTGAATTCCAGATTCAGCAACATTGTCATCATCACAAAGTGGAGGATAGCCCAGTGTAGCTCTGATGGAATTAGATATCCATTTGGCATGATCACAGCTAGCTTTGACTAAAACTCTCTCCCCCTTTATAACTTCTCTAGCCATGTGATCTCTGACATCATCCTTCTGGAATCTGATTTGATTATCCAAGTATCTGACTCCATCTTTAAAGAAAGGTTTGAGCTTTTTAAGTTGTTCAGATATGGCCTTCTGGGAGTCTTCAATGGCAGTCTTAACATCATTGATTTCTTCTTGAAATACCTTGTCAAATTCAGCTTTAACAGTAGCAGTAGAGGTAGAAGGTCCAGCAACTATGTTCTTTAGTTCTGTGACAATTGCATTATGAGATTCTGTCAAATTGTCATTCATTCTAAGTTGATTTTCAAGTACATATCCTTGCTTCAGGGTTATGTCATCAACTTGAGCCTTTATCTTCTCCTGGTATGTAGCCAAGTACACCACTGCATTCCCCCCTTTGTGGAAGCAGTCTGTCATCTCCTTCTTGTTAAGATTCATCTCAAATCTTATTGACTTTATGTCCTGGGCCAGATCAAATTGCAATGATTTCTGCCCTTCATACACATACTTCTCTATTGCCTTTCTGTGCTCATCCAACTTGATCTGCATAGCAACCAGCAATGCACTATAATCAACTGATGGTGTTTGCTGAATTATAGGCTGTGGTGCAATAGATTGTAGAGCCTTCTTATAACTCTGACTTCTTCTCTTGAATATATAAAGTTTCTGCTTCTTAGCCCTGGTAGCCTCCTCATCTTCAGATGCTGAGGAGCTGGCAATGTCAACCCTCTCCTTAGGGCTTGGATGCCTCTCAGTCTGCACATTTGGTGCCTTCTCAGTTTCTTGCCTTGCAGGCTCTTCAACATGGACTTCTTGCTCCCCCTCAATTGGAGCATTCTCCTCTTCAGCAGTAGCAGTTTCCTTGTCAAAATCCGCTTGATCCAGATTTAAAAACAAATCTTCCATTGTAAACTCTTGTGGAGACTGAGCAGGAGAAATTCTGGTCTCTTCAACCACTGGATCAGGAACTATTGGAGCTGCAACATATGTGTCTTCCAAGACAGCATCTGGGACTTGGTTATCCATCTGAGTTTGCTGATGAACATCACACAAATCAGTATCTTCCATAGGAAATTCTAAAGTATTGAGTTCAGTGATTACATCTAGGATAATGTGAGTTGCTTGTTCACTTTCCAGTGTAGTGGGTTCATCTACAACTGGTAGCTCCCCCTGACTTTGATCCTTATGTATGGGGATAGCTTGAGGTAGCTCCCCCTGGATCTCAGCATCCACTTGTTGTGCTGGAGACTTCACAGCAGTTCCTGTGTCTTCTTCATCAGGGGTGAAGACCACTTGTTCTTCACACTCAGAACTGCTAGTGGAAACCTGTGCCACTGGAGCATTTTTCCTCTTCTTCTTTGGGGGTGATACTTTCTCAGGAACTTTCTTCTCAGGGGTTGGCAGCTCTTTAGACAACACCCTGTCCCACCTGGAGAAAATTCTCATATCCATTTTTCTCATATGGTTTATTTTACTTCCAGCAGCTTGTCCCATAACTTCAGGTATAACATCAGCAAGATAAAGACTTATGATTCTGCCCAGGTTGGGCTTCTTCAGACTTTCTTTAATTTTCACAAACACTATAACTGACCAGTCTGTGTTTAGAGTGAAGATAATCCTTGTCATTATACTAAACATATCGGCAGACACTCTGTCATGCCCTCCTGGACTTGCTGAGTATGACTTTGGCAACAATCTCTGAAAGGAATTTCCCTTGATTGTTCATTCCCTTCCTGAGAAACACTGATCCAAGCTTCATCTTAGGATCCAGTCCACACCAGGTTAGAGCTTCTCTGGTCTTTGTAGCTGTAACCTCATCTTCCTCTTTAATTCTAGGTAGCTGTAGAATCTTCCTCAGACTTTTAGGTGACACCTTCACCTTCTCACCATGAACCCTGGATTTGATTTTGAATCCAGTTTCGTCTATCTTAGCTCCATTGAGGAATTCTAGTACCTCTTTCTTCCAGATTTTTGTAGGCTCAGAAACCAGAAATTCTAATCCTGAGTCGGCGACTAGGGTTATCACTGTTTGGATTTCTTGATCAGCATCATCGAAAGCACCGCGTACCAGCTCATATCCTTCGTTGACGTTCTCCTCTAGCTTAGGCGCCATTAGGGTTTGTAGAATTTGTCTTGAGAGAAGAGAGGTGTCGACACAGAAGTTTGGTCTCGAAACTTTGAAAGCGTGTCGATAAACTAAGACAAAACCCTATTTATACCTTTCTAATTTTGAAGATGAACAGGCGGGACAGCTAACTTAAATTGTGTCGACACTGACAATAAGTGTCGACACTGACTTATAATGTCTCGACACATATGTGTCGACACAAGTTTAGTCAACAGATTATATGTGTCGACACTTATTTATGTGTCGACACCACTTAACTCGACACATAGTCGAGACTTTACTTAGAGAATTCTGAGTAAATACTAAGTGTCGACACCACATTGGATGTGTCGACACCTACTTGACATGTGTCGACACAAATATTCAGACGTGTCGACACCAACTTCCTAGATATGTCGACACCTTTTTCCTGAAGTGTCGACACCTACTTTCTGTGTCGACACAGAAATCTCTATGTGTCGACACCTTTTTACTTAGCCAATTTCAATTCTGTAAACTTACTCTAAGTTTATCATTCCTAGTTCAATTTTAAATCTATTGAACTTAGCTTCTTCTAGGGGCTTAGTATACATATCAGCTAGTTGTTCATCTGTTTTAACATATTCAAGTGAAATATCTTCTCTTTCTACATGCTCCCTAAGTAAATGATATTTAATTTCAATATGTTTTGTTCTACTATGGGATACAGGATTATTAGCTATTGAAATAGCACTAGTAGAATCACAAAAGAGTGGAGTTCTACTTACCTGAAATCCATAGTCCTCTAGCTGATGTTGTATCCAAAGAAGTTGAGCACAGCAACTTCCTGCAGCCACATACTCTGACTCTGCAGTGGAGATAGCCACACTGGTTTGTTTTTTGCTACTCCATGAAATTAGTCTCCCACCTAGGAATTGACAGGTTCCAGTAGTGCTTTTTCTATATTCTTTGCATCCTGCAAAGTCTGCATCTGAATAACCTATTAGTTAAAAATCCCTATTTCTAGGGTACTAGAGGCCTAGATAGGGAGTGCCCTTTAGATATCTCAATATTCTTTTGACTGCTGTCAAATGAGACTCTTTAGGGCAGACTTGATACCTTGCACAGACACATGTAGCATACATGATATCTGGTCTACTTGCAGTCAAGTATAATAGGGAGCCAACTATCCCTCTATACAAGGTTTCATCTACAGGTTTCCCTGCATCATCCTTGCTAAGAGACATACTTGACCCCATAGGAGTCTTCATGGTGCTGGATGAATCCATAAAATACTTCCTTATGAGTTCTAGGGTGAACTTAGATTGACAGATAGATAAACCACTCTCAGTCTGTTTAACTTGGAGACCCAAGAAAAACTTCAGCTCTCCCATACTACTCATCTCAAATTGACCTTGCATAAGTTTTGCAAACTTTTTGCAAAGGCTGCTTTCAGTAGACCCAAATATAATGTCATCTACATATATTTGGACGAGTATAACTTTGCCTCTAAATTCCCTAAGGAATAGAGTCTTATCTATTTTCCCCCTTGAGAACTTGTTCTCAATGAGGAAACTAGATAGGGTTTCATACCAAGCCCTAGGGGCTTGCTTTAACCCATATAAAGCTTTCCTAAGTCTATAGACGTGATTAAGTAAAGTTGAGTCAACAAAACCTGATGGCTGTTCCACATAGACTTCTTCTTTAAGATTACCATTTAGAAATGATGACTTGACATCCATTTGGTAAACTTTGAATCCTTGAAAGGTTGCATAGGCAAGAAACATCCTTATGGC
This sequence comes from Platanthera guangdongensis, assembly GCA_039583875.1. Classification (NCBI taxonomy): domain Eukaryota; kingdom Viridiplantae; phylum Streptophyta; class Magnoliopsida; order Asparagales; family Orchidaceae; genus Platanthera; species Platanthera guangdongensis. Next base: position 65,188,543 of record CM077166.1, on the reverse strand, counting down.
TTCCAGTCTGGCAACTAGAGCAAAGGTTTGATCAAAGTCAATACCTTCTTCTTGCCTATATCCTTTAGCAACCAGTCTTGCTTTATTCTTAATGATGACCCCTTGTTCATCCATCTTATTCCTGTAGATCCACCTGGTTCCTATTATATTGTGGTCTTTAGGTTTAGGAACTAGTTCCCAGACCTTGCACCTCTTGAACTGATTAAGCTCTTCTTGCATTGCTTCAGTCCATTGTGGATCTAGTATGACTTCTTCAAACTTTTTAGGTTCTACTTGGGATAGAAAGCTGGAGTAGACTGCTGCATTCAGATTTCTGCTCCTTGTTTGTACCCCTTGTCTTGGATCTCCAATAATCTGCTCTACTGGATGATCTCTAAGATGCCTATTGGCTGGAGGCATCCTGACTTCTGGTTGAACCTCTTCAGCATCTCCATCATGCTGTACTCCTTGAACTTCATCAGCAATAGGTACATGTAGTTCTCCCCCTGGACAATAGCCACTGTCTTCTACTTGCTGTCTTGCAGTAGATTCTTCTTCTAGAGTGAGCTTGTCCATCTTCTTTATTAAACCTGTGGGGCTGCATACACTACTAGACAACTCATTATTAATAAGTTTAGTCTCATCAAATACTACAAGTACAGATTCTTCTACAACTTGTGTAGACAAGTTGTAGACTCTATAAGCCTTACTATTGTTGCTGTACCCAACAAAAATTCCCTCTTGGGAATTGGCAGCAAACTTAGTTAAGTAAGACATTCCATTGTTAAGTATGAAGCATTTGCAACCAACGATCCTGAAGTATGATAGGTTTGGTTTCTTGCCTTTCACAACTTCATAGGGGGTCTTGTTTAGGCTTTTAGTGATGGTAGCCCTATTTATAACATGACATGCAGTATTAACTACTTCAGCCCAGAAATACTCTGGCAGTGATGTGTCACTTAATAGGGTTCTACCTGCCTCAATCAAGGTCCTATTCTTCATTTCAGCAATTCCATTTTGCTGAGGTGTTCTAGGTGAAGAAAATTCTTGAAATATCCCAAATTCTTCACATAGTTTTGTCATGCTATCAGACTGAAAATCAGTACCATGGTCACTTCTAATCTTGACCACTGTACTGTTTAGTTCATTCTGAATTTGCTTGACAAAGCTATAGAAGACACTAGGTGTTTCAGATTTCTGTCTTAAGAAGAACACCCAGGAAAACCTTGAGTAGTCATGTACAACTACAAAGGTATAGACCTTCCTACCTAAGCTGTGAACTGGCATTGGACCAAAGAGATCCATATGCAAGAGGTATAAACACCTCACAGCATATTTGTTTTCTATGCTTTTAAAGGTGGATCTAGTCTGCTTGCCCTTTTGACAAGCTGAGCAAATACCATTTTTAACACACTTAACTTGAGGATCATTCCTCACCAACTCTTTGCTAAAGAGTTTGCCAATAGTCTTGTAGTTAAGATGGGCAAGCATCTTGTACCATTTGACACAATGAGAGACTGTCTCATCAGCTACAAGACACACTGGAGAACCATTGTTCTCAACCATAATGTCTAAGCAATAGACATTCCTTTTCCTATAACCAATCAAAATAATCTCTTGATCAGTTGACCTCTTGATATGACAACCATTTTTAACAAATGAGATGTCATACCCTACATCACTTAATTGACGTATACTTATTAGGTTGTGTTTCAACCCTTTAACATAAGCCACTTGAGTAATGGTAACCAAGTTACTAGAAATGTTACCAAATCCTTTGATGACTCCTTTTTCAGAACCACCAAAGGTTACTTTTGGACCATCTTTGATTGGAATGTAGTCCCTTAGTAGTCCCCTAGTTCCAGTCATATGTCTGGAACATCCACTGTCCAAGTACCATGTTGGGGTATAGCCACTTGGACTCACCTGCAAAACAGATTAATGAACCTTAGAACCCAAAGAATTCTTGGGTCCTTGGTACTTGTTAGTTTGCAACTTGACAAAGCTACCTACTGGTTTTCCAATAGGCAGAATGCTACACACTTTGGCACTAGCATTGTGCCAACAATCCATTGCAAAATGACCAACTTTGCCACAACACCAACATTCAAACTTATTGTACCTTTGCTTAGGTACTGTCTTTGCTGTCTTATCTACAGCTGACTTGTTGAATGTTGGGGCTTTGCCCTTGGACTTGGACTGGACAGTCCTTGCAGGTTTAATAAAACCCAGTCCAGCTTTACCCTTGTGATGAGCAAATTCATCAATTATGGGTAACACTGACTTAGGTTTGGAAAACCTAGCAACAAGCTCTCTCTCCTTCTGAAGATTGATCTCCAGACTCTTGATTTGATCATTCTTATAGGTGATAGTCCCCATATGAATTACTGTTATGTGTTTCAGTCTGGCTATCTCATTAAGTTTTTGATCAAATAACTTCTCAACCTCAGTTGCAGCAGCTTTAAGATCAGCAATTTCCTTTGCCTGACTTTTGGCTAGGGACTTGCTCTTCTTATAAGCTTGCAACAGAACCTTGTATTCATCTATCAACTGATGAATATCTGCTTCAGACTCAGATGCACTCTCATCACTTGATGATGATGAATCTGAATATGTACTGGCATAAGAAATTGAACTTAGAGTTGAACATTGTACCTTACTGGGTCCTGGCTGTTCCAGGATTTTGTCACCTTCTGTCAATGCCATTAGCCCTTGACATTGACTGTCTTCTTGTTCATATATAGACTCCAAAATCTGCATGAACTCTTCTTCTTCTTCTTCAGCAAACAGCCATATGTATGCCTCAGCATCTGACTCAGTTTCTAAAGAAGAAATATCTGACAGAGTCTTCTCCTTTTTGGCAACAAAAGACTTCTCTTTCTTGCCTTTGAAATGAGTCTTCTTCCTGTCACTAGACTCCTTTCTCTTTTCTGGACAATCTGCAACAACATGGCCTTGTCTATTGCAGCAATAGCACACTATTTTTGAAACAGTTGCCTTGCTAGACTTAGTCCTCTTCCTGTCCTTCTTTGAAGCCTTTTTATTCTGATATAAGTCTTCTTTTCCCTGTGAAGTAGAAGGCCTTGACCTCCACTGTTTCTTCTTCAAGAACTTCTGAAAATGTCTAGTGAAGGCAGCAAAGTCTTCATCACTTTCACTGCTTTCAGACTTTGTGCTGACAGACTCATCTGACTCTGATTCAACTACCTTTGGAGGTGGAGTTGGTGACTTATTCCTGTACTTTCTGGTGGATTCTGTCTTGAAAGCTACTGTTCTTTCCTTATGTTCATCTCTTGTTGATTTCTCCTCCTCTTTCCTCACTGTCAACTGCATTTCATATGACAACAATTTGCCAAACAGTGTAGGTGGAGGAATTTCTCCCAACTTAGACATTTCTCTAATGGCACAGATCTTGGTGTCCCAATCTTTAGTTAGGGACCTTAGGAACTTGTCATTTAGTTCATAATTACTGAACTCTCTTCCATAAGACATGAGTTCATTCACTATCCTATAGAACTTCTTATAGCACTCAGTTATGCTATCACTCTTTCCTTGTCTAAAACTTTCATACTCTTGATTTAGCAAGGATTTTCTGTCTTGCCTAACTTCTTCAGATCCTTCCATATACATAATAAGGGTATCCCACATCTCTTTGGTTGTCTTACAGTGTATTAGATTCTGAAAAGTTGCATCATCTATGACACTCACTATAATGTTTTGAGCCCTTTTGTCCATGGTGGCTAGGACAATCTCATCCTTTGTCATTTCAGAGAAATCCTTTGGTGTTCTCTGATTTGCATCTAGAACTGATATCTTCATGGGCACATATGGCCCCTCTTTTACTGTGATGCAAATTCTAGGGTCTGAGGCTTCCATAAACAGCCTTAACCTTTCCTTCCAGATCCCAAAAATCTCTTTCCTACATACAGGTAATTTCATGGATCCCAATTCCTTGTGATTCTCAGAGGAACCCATGGTTCTTGATTTTCTTGAATCTGTAATTTGACTTAGACTGAATCTGCCAATCAGGATCTCCTCAGACTGTTAGTCCTTTTTGAGGAACCTCCCTCTGATACCACTTGAAAGATATAGTACCTAAACACCTAGAGGGGGGGGGGTGAATAGGTGACCAAATTCTTTTTAAACTTTAATGGCAGCAATTAGTATTTAACACAGATTTCTATCTACTATTACACAGCAATCATACAGCATTCACAGCAATCCACAAACACACAGTAAAAACAGAGTTTTATAGTGGTTCCACAAGCTTTGGGTGCATCCACTTTCCCCCTTCGCCTATCAGCAGTGTACTAGATTCGGCCAAACTCCTTCACTATCTCAGAACCCAAAATGGTTCCTACACCTCAGGCCCAAGGCCTTACAACTCAGCTTTTCCACAAAGCCTACACTCAGCCACTAAGGCCTACACTCAGCCACAAAGGCCTACACTAAGCCACCAAGGCCTACACTCAGCCACCAATGCCTACACTCAGAGATTTCACTCTCCTACCCTCAGCCTTTATAATTGCAGGCTTACAATCTCAGATCCAAAAGGATCCTACAAGTTATAATGAATACAAAAGGAATAAACTCAACAACTTAGATGAAAGAGAGATAAGTTGTGAGATTCTTGATGAGTTCTTGGAAGAACTCAGCTGGACTCAATCTGACTTAGCTTTCTTCAAAGCTTCTTGAAAGTAGAACTCAATAAGATTGATTCCTTCTGCAGTTGATCCTTGACCTCTGCTTCTTAATATTCAGACTAATCTGAATCCTTCTTCTCAGCTGGGTTCCAACAGCTGATTTCTTGGATGGAGCTCTATCTCTCTCCAACTTCTTAGATCTTCACTTGATAGCTAGATCTTCTTTAAATCTGAACTTGGACTTGTGTTCAATCTCTTCAACAACTTGTTGATCAATCTCTTCTGTAGACTGTATAGGCCTATTTATAGACCTTCTTCATGGTAACCGGCTGGCCCGGTCCATAACTGAATTCAGACAACTCTGACAAGTGCTGTAGACCGGTTGGAACGGCAGCTGTCAAGTCATCCAGTCAGTTCTTGAAAGTTCTCTAACTGTCTGAAAGTGTCGAGACTTTCTGTCTTTAAGTGTCGACACTTATAGACCAAGTGTCGACACAAGTTATGTAAGTGTCGACACGTATAGACCAAGTGTCGACACAAGTTATGTAAGTGTCGACACAAGTCTACAAGGTGTCGACACAACTCCTTGTGTTGTAGATTCTTTATCTCGACACTGCTTCTTCTTCATGTGTCGACACTGAAATTGAGTGTCGACACAAGTACTTGTTCTTCAGTATTTTGCTGAATTCTTCTAAGTGTCGACACAACACGTTTGTGTCGACACATCTTCATGTGTTGAATCTGTTAAGTGTCGACACTGCTTCTTGGTGTCGACACATGTTCATGTTGATACTTGTTGAGTGTCGACACAGCTCCTTGTGTCGACGCATTCTTCTTCTTGTTGAGACTTCAGCTGAGTGTCGACACATTCCCATAGTGTCGACACTTGTACTTAGAATAATTTTGTTGAACTTTGCTGTTCTTTGCTAAGTGTCGACACAGCTCCTTGTGTCGACACTTTCTTCAAGTGTTGAGTCTTCAGCTAAGTGTCGACACATTATTCTGGGTGTCGACACTTACTTCCAGTGTTGACTCTTCTGCTAAGTGTCGAAACATTGTTCTGAGTGTCGACACTTGTACTTAGTCTTTGCTGACTTTTGCTGAGTGTCGACACATCTCCAAGTGTCGACACTTTCTGATGTAGACATAGCTTCACTAGGTGTCGACACAACTGTTAAGTGTCGACACAGCTTTACTGGCTTTTCTTCATTAAGTGTCGACACAGCTCCTTGTGTCGATACTTTCTGTCTGGTGTCGACTCAGCATCCCTGGTGTCGACACAATGACTCCAAGTGTCGACACTGCTTGCCTGGGTGTCGACACAAGTCTTCTTAAGTGTCGACACTTTCCCTCTGGGTGTCGACACATGGACTTAGAAACTTTTTGCTTCAGTCCTGCAAATACTTAACCTGCACAAGTAACTCAAAATACATCAAATACATTTTGATATATATCATTGAGTTGGGTGAGGCTTCTTCAAATCAGGTACATTTAGACCAATGTACCCAACAGCTAGAAATATATGAACATTCTGGTTGGCTTTTATATCCTAAGGGGTGAAATCTTCTGGGAGGAATTATCCAATCAGCAAGTGGATTAAAAAGTTTTCTAGATTGATTATTGTTTCTGTCAAAATTATGGTTTTTATTAAGTCTGAATGGGTTCGACGAAAAATTGTAAGTTCGTCGACCAGAGTTCGACGAAGTGGGATGAGATCATCGATCTCTACTCAGAGAATGAACATATTCATTTTTTGTGCCCCAGGTTCGTCAGTCTCTGCTCGACAAACCATAAACAGTTCGTCGATCGCAGTAAGACGAATTTTTATTGCTAATATTGGCGTTCATAGATCGTCGATCAGAGTTTGACGAACTAGCCACATTTCGTCGACCTGAGTTCAACGAATTCTGTTGAACTTTGTTTTTACTTAAAGTTTTCTGGTTTCTGTTATTTTGATTTTTTGATTTAAGTAATTCTTCTGTGGTTTGTTTATTATTTATTACATCTTTACCCTTAGCTGAAACAAATCTAATAGGGGTTGATAATATGTTCTTCTTAAGTATGGGGGGTAAACTTGATGATGCACCCAAGACCAGTTTGCCATTCAGTCTGGAATTGACTGTACTTATGATCTCCATCAGCTTAAGGCTTCTCCCATTGAGAGACTCCTCAAGTTGTTTAGCCTCACATAGCTTTGTTTTTAAAGAAATGATTTGTTCATTAGCTAGAGTTAGTTCATCTTTTAACTTAGAGTTTTCAGAAATCAGATTTTATTGATTAGATAGTCTTTCCCTAAGTATTTTAATTTCCTTTTCAGAGTTGATTAGGTCAATACACATGGTTTTAAATTTAGTTTTGAAACTATTAGAATTATAATCAAAAGATGAAAGTACCTTATGAGCTTCTGATTCTGAAGCTCCTTCATTATCAGATTCTTCATCATCTGATTGACTGCTGGAGGCATTGATGGCCATGAGGCAGACTTCCTTGGCCTTTGCCTCTTCTTCCACTTCACTGGAACTGGAAGATGTGGATTCATCTTCAGTGTCACTCCAGATATCAGCTACGAAGCCCTTCTCCTTCTTTTTGTATTTGCTGGAGGAAGGCCCACTACTTTGTTGTCTTCTGGAGTCCTCTCTTCTTCTTTCTTTCTTCTCATTCTCTGGACAATCTGAGATAAAGTGTCCAGGTTTCCTGCAGCCAAAACATAATACTTCTTTAGTAGGAGTTTTATCATACCTTGGCTTATCATCCTGCCTGGATGATTTTCTCCTGAAATCGTTTCAAACCATTTTGTAAAATCTCTTGGCAAAGAGACTCATTAGTTCCTCATTGACTGTTGAAGCTTCTGTCTCTTCAGCAGCCTTGAATGCTATGTTGTGCTCCTTTCTTGCTGGTGGAGGAGGCCTTTGTTCATCTGCTTCTCTGGACTTTATTAGTTGCTCATAAGACTTGAGCTTTCCCAATAGAGATTCTGTGGAAATCTCATTTAAGCTCCTGGCCTCCTTGATTGGGCAGATCCTTAAATCACATGAGCTTGGGAAGCACATGAGAATTTTATCATTTACTTCAGTAAGGGTGATGTCCTTATCTAAAGTATTTAGTTCATTGCTTATTGAGATTAGTCTGTTGTACATGTCAGCAACAGATTCTGACTCATCCTTCTTGAAGTTCTCATACATGGATATGAGTTTTGATCTTCAATCTTTCCTCTTATCAGCAGAGCTAGCCACCATTTGTTTGAGAGAGTCCCAAATAGCCTTGGCTGATGTGCATTCAACCACCTTCTGGAAAATGTCATCAGACATAGTCTGAGCCAGAATATTCATGGCCTATGCATCAGCAATCTTGGCCTTCTTCTGTGCATCCGTCCACTCAGGTGGTCGAACAACATGTGTGCTTGATGTTGAAGTAGATGCAGCTGGTTGAGGAGGACCCGTAAAAATAGAATTGTAGATGTCCTCATCAATTGAATTCAAATAAAGTTTTATTCTTGCCTTCCAGATGGTAAACTTATTTAAGTTGCACACTGGAGGTCTGGTGCTTGCATAATCCTTGTTCTGTGCCGTGCTGTGAATATAATCCTAAGAGAAATAAAAGATCAGATCTAACAAAGGAACTTTTGTTTCAAGAGTTAACCTGTACAACCAAAGAAACACAGCTTTAATACCAATTGAAAGAGAAGGTTAGACCTGATATACTCTAGAGGGGGGGGGGGTGAATAGAGTATCTTTAAAAACTTTAAAGCTTTTTGCTGTTAATAAAATCTACAGAGTATGACAGTTATTTGATACCAAAATTTGCTGTAAGTAAAAGAGTAATCTAAGATTAACTAATCTACCACAGGCACAGCAAAATTAAACTAACTAACACAGGCACAACAAAACTAACTAGCACATGCACAACAAGAATAAAAAGGAAAGAGGGCAACCAGAAAACACAAGAATTTTTATAGTGGTTCTCCAACCTGGGTACATCCACTCTTCTACCACTATGGTAGGAATCCACTAACAGGTTTTGATTAGGTGACTGCCACCAATGAGCTTTTGATCAGGTGCTCAAAAACCAACCCAAGTCTTTTGATCAGATGACTTGCAACCATGGAATAACTTTTGAAGGGAGTTAAAGAACCCTTTGTACAGTGAGTGAGTGAGAGAGTTATGGTGTCTTCTCTTTCTCAAATACAACTGAGAAGACTAGTGAATCTTTGATGTTATCAAAGCTCCCCCTGAGTTATTGAGTTGTTCAGGAAGACTGGAGATTTGCTTCAGGGTGAGTAGCTGTTCTATATTTATCCTTGACCAGAAAAGATCCAGGAACTTCTTGACTGATGAAGATTTGTTATACTTGAAGAATCCTGGAGTGAAGAATGAAGAAGACTCTTGCTTTGGATGGATGTTATTCTTCTTCAGCAGTGTCAAGATGAAAAGCAGATTCTTTTTCTGCACAGAGAAGTGTTTGAATATTGTTGCTGTATTGTTCACTATCACTGTGTACTGTGTCTTGCTCTTGTGTATCACTTTTGAGAACAAGGAAGAAAATTACTTTTTTTATTCCCAATGGAATTTCTCCTTTGAATTTTTGAATTCCTTCCAACATTGATTGCTGACGACCTAGAGAATGTAATACGGCTGGATAAAATGTTTGCATTAATTGATTTCCACAACTGTCCTATTGAAAAGCGGCAAGTAATAATCCTAATGAATGTCATAATCAGTGTTGCTTCTAACAGTAATATTTAGAGAATATTAAGCATTGACTACTCTGGAATTACTGCAGTAAAATAAGGACAGAAGGAATGAAAAATCTAAGTCTGGATCTGCACAGAAATCGTCGAGCAAAGAGCAGATTTCGTCAACCTAAGTCCAGAGTTTGTCGAGCTGAGAAATCATGTTCATCGACCAGATAATTGTTGTTCATTGACCTGAGATCCAAGATCGTCGACCTGAGAACAGCTAACTGCTTTCTGATAAACACTTGCTAATTATGTGCACTAAGATCGTTGAGCTGATAATCTAACTTTGTCGACTGTAGTTCAGAGATATGTTTCTGTACTTAGAATGTTGAAGTAGATCATCCAGAAATCGTCGACTTGAGAACCAAGTTCGTCGAGCTCAACTCAGAGAATTGTCTCTGAGTTCGTCGAGGTGAGCATGACTTTTGTCGAGCTGAGCACGACTTTCGTCGAGCTGAGTTCGACGAACGTCGAACTCACATTTCTGAACCTTTGAAATTTCTCTAAGTCTGGAGTCTTCTGCAGTCTGTTTTGGGCTGGTCCATGCAATGTTGACTCTAAGGAGATGGCCTAAACTCTAGGACACAGACATGGCCCTAGATATACATGTTGGGTCAATAATCCTAGTTTAGTAAACGTAGGCCAATTCCAACTAGGGATCCAACAGGGCACCTGTTGAGACAAGCTTGCGGTTTGGCTGACAAGGGGTGCGGCCTGCAGGGGCGGACTGCAGAAGCAGTTCACGGACCCTGCCGACCAAAGGAACAACGCACAGCCTAGGCGGTCAGACAGCTGAGACGCCCAAGCCATGCGGCCTAAGCGGACAGAAAAGCCTGTCCGCTCATCCCAAGATGTCGCAACCTCCAGGAGGAACCTGGAGCAGGCCGCGACTAGCGAGTTGGCTGCCTTGGGAATGATTACTGATTTGGGGGTTAACAGCCGATATTCCTCACAGGAAAATCTTGTACTACACGTGATAGGTGCACTTGTCTCCTTTCGTTAAAACTCAGTTTTAACCCTTTTTATATCCAAATAATAAATTTGCGTGCCCCATCTTCCTAAATAAATACACCACTTTTCTAAATAAATCTGCCTGGGGCGCCGCGTGTTTTAAACCACCAATTTTCGGAGTTTTAACCATCATTATTCGGGCTAAAATTTATACTGAAGCTCATGGTTCAAATTTTGCCTACCATCCCGCTTCCACTAAAATGTATAATGATCTAAAACAAATTGTTTGGTGGTTAGGAATGAAGAATGATATCGCGAAGCTTGTGGTGGAATGTTATACGTGTCAGCGTTTTAAGGCTGGCCATAAAATGCCTGGAGGTAAATTGACACTGCTTGATATTCCAAGTTGGAAGTGAGAGAGTATTTTGATGGATTTCATCACTGGCTTAACGAGATCTACCCGTGGGCAAAACTCTATTTGGGTGATAGTTGATAGATTGACTAAAAGTGCTCACTTTGTACCTTTTAAAATTGGATATTCTATGAATAAGATAGCTGAATTGTACCATGATGAGGTTATCAGATTGCATGAAGTGCCTGTCAGTATCGTATCGGATTAAGATTCTAGATTTACGTCTCATTTTTGGAAGAGTTTACAGGAGGGGTTGGGTACCGATTTGAGGTATATCACTGCCTATCATTCGCAGACGAATGGTCAGACGGAAAGAGTTAATCAGATCATAGAAGACATGACCAAGTGTTATATTTTGGATCACGGTGGTGCTTGGGGTGAACGTCTCAGATTCATGGAGTTTTCTTACAATAATAGTTACCAAGAGAGTCTACAGATGGCCCCGTTTGAGGCCTTATATGGGAGGCATTGCAGGACTCCTTTGTTTTGGGCTGAGGTTGTGCAGAGACCGTTGTTAGGTCCAGAAGCCCTTGAAGAGATGAATTATGTCGTGACTCATATTCGAGAAAAGCTCTGTGTGGCATAAGAACGATATGCGAAATATGCTAATCAATGAAGGGTTGATCTGGAGTTCACTGTTGGGGACATGGTTTTTCTGAAAGTATCTCCAATGTCAGGTGTTAAATGGTTTGGAAGGAATCACAAGTTATACCCTGGTATGTAGGACCTTTTCAGATTATTGAGCGCATTAGAGTATCAACTTATAGCCTGGTGTTGCCTGCTAGCATCCCTTGTGTCCATGATATATTCCATGTGAGGCAGTTGCGGAAGTGTAAACGTAGTAATCGTTAAGTACTTAACTCGGTGCACCTGATTCAGCCCAACCTTACGTACGTGGAAGAACCTGTTCGTATTTTGGATTATCAAGATCAAGTGTTGCGGAGAAAGACCATACCCATGGTTAAAGTTCTCTTGCGAAATCAAGACGTCGAGTGCACGACGTGGGAATTAGAATCGGCGATGAGAGAATCTCATCCGCATCTCTTCCCTTAGTTCAGGTATTTCTTTAGGTTTTTGGTAATAATTGGGTTTTGGTTTTGGTTTGGTTTTAAGGTTGTGTTAAGTTACAGGATGAAACTTCTTTTTAGGGGGTGTGACTGTAACGCCCGTGATTTTCTGATGTTATTATTTGTTTTGTTGACGTCATAATTATGATGTCAGGGCGTGACCCTTTTTTCGTTTTGTTGATGGCGCTGCACCGTTTGTGCGTTTTCACGTCCGTTGAGCCTGTTTATCCTGATTTTTGGGATTTAATTGGGATTGAATGTCTTCCTTGATATAAAGGATGAGGTTTTGAGGCCTTGGGCTTGTCCAGTTCTATTGCGTTCAGAGCATTTTGGAGTCTCAGCGCTTGTTTGGATACTTGAGAAGATTTTCTTTGCTTGTGTAAGCTTTTGATGATATTGTTTCAAGGATTGTACGTCGGATTATAGGGTTGTCGTCGTTGTCAAATTCGTTTAATTCAACATGCGTTGGTCCTCTATTTTGAACTCATATTTCCTAGTTCAAATATCTGAATATGATTATTACTGTTGATATTATGCAAGCTATATGCCTTGTTCTAATTCTTTGATAGCCCTCCTTTTGGTTCCCGTAAAGCCCCTAGTAGTGTTAATTTTTCGTCAACCTTTAGCGTTCAACCATGTTTCTGGGTGCCGTTCTGAGCTCGACGAAGCATCGAGTTGAGCTCGATGAATGTCGGGTTGAGCTCGATAAAGCGTTGAGCGGTTCTGGGTTTTAAGTTCGACGAACTTCGTGCAGAATTCGTCGAACGGAGTTTTTCCTTTGTGTTTGATGAAATTCGAGCGGAGTTTGACGAACTTCGGGCGGAGCTCGACGAACGTCGAGCTGAGCTCGACAAAGCATCGAGCGGATTTTGTCCTTATTGCTTGTTTTCGAGAAGTTGATTCTGTACTCGAGTTCTGCCTAGTTGTTCTCGAGTTATGCTTCCCTGTTCTCGGGAATTGTTGTCTTGTTCTCGAGAATAGCCTCATTGTTCATGAGAACAGCCTCTTCATTCTCGAGAACAACCTTATTGTTCTCGAGAACAACCTTCTTGTTCTCGAGAACAGCCTCTTCATTCTCGAGAAAAGCCTCCTTCTTCTCGAGAAAAACCTCTTCGTTCTTGATAACAACCTCCTTGTTCTCGAGAACAGCCTCTTTGTTCTCGAGAATAGACTCCTTATTCTCGAGAATAGCCTCTTCGTTCTCGAGAACAACATCTTTGTTCTCGAGAACATCCGCATTGCTCTCGAGAACTGCCATTTTGTTCTCGAGAACTGCATCCTTGTTCTCAAAATGTCTGGTTGTTCTCGAGAAGACCTTCTTTCTTCTTGGGAAGCCCGGTTCAGCCGACCCCAGTTCTTTTCTTAAGTGTGGTTATCCTAATTTTACCCTTAATATATATATACCTACCTTTTTCCTCCTTCATTTTAGAACGAGTTTTCCTGTTCATCTTCCGAACCAGAGCGGCGTGAGCGAGAGTGAGAAAGTTTTTCCTCTATCCTTCTGGTGGCCGCCGACGGTGCTTCGGTGCTCTAAATTTCCAACCGATCATAGATACGGAAAGCTCTAGCGAGAGCTTCGCCATCGTGGTAAACGTTTTCCCATTCCTTGAGTTTTTGTCGCTAGGGTATTCGGCCCTAACTCCTATTTTTGGCCATTCTTGTTAGATTTCGACTTCACTCATCTTCTTTAGCCCCGATTTATGCCGTGGTGCGATTTGGATGTCTTTCTCTGGTAAAACCTAGGCAAGTGATTGTTATCTCACTCTTTTCCCTTCTTTATCCCGATTTGCAGAAATTACTAACTTCTTGATATCTTGATTTTAATAACTTGATGAATTTAGTGCCGTTTAGATCTCTTGTCAAGTTTCGTTTATAATCACCATATTCTTGTTTTTGTTACATAATCTTGTAAGTGTTATATGTGGTTGAATCTTACTCTTATAATCATTCCTCAACATTTAAGTAGGACGTTTTAGAGTTTGTTTAGGATTTTAAATTCTTCCTAAAGATTGATCAACCGCTCCTAACCTAGAATTGTCTAGTAGAATCTGATGTACCATTATTATCTTGAGAGTTATATCATGTTTTCCTTTGTGGCGAAGCCATCGCGCGAGACACGCAGTCGAACCAGGAAGTGTTGTGATGGGCCTCTGAGCTCTAAACCCGGGTCATTATGGGGTTTTCCTTCTGGGTTTCCTTTATTGCGGGTGTTATTTGTGGATGAAACCACCCCCACAACGTTTGTTCTCCCTATTAGTACATTATACGGCTCTACCGGGTGTTTGGGCATTAGCGGTGAATGGTGGAGTATCCAGTCTCCCCTGCAATTAGACGGATAAGTTGTCTTCGGGGTTGGCCACCCCACACGTTTTATTTTTGGTGGAGTTGACCACAGATGGCTAATATGGGTTTGTTTCTCTCCTGATGGTTTAATCTTGACCTTTTCCCCATATAGTCTTATGCATTTGGGGTGCTGTGGTTATACGTGACGTTACATGTAAGTGTTTCTCTTTTTGCCTTTGTACCTGACTGTTGTACTTTATGTAAGTATTTTTCCTTGGGTCTTGGATTGGTACCCCTTGACTTTGTTTAGTTTTGGCTTACTTTCTGCCATCTCTTATGCTTTCTTGCTGAGGTGTTCTGTCTTTGGAATGCCTCGGGATCAGAGCTGTAGCTGATAGCCATGCTGGTTTTGGAGTTCCTGGGCAGCTGTCTTGGCTGTGGTTTTTGCCTCGCCGTAGCTAGGTAGATTATTGTTTTGTTTATTTAGCTAGTTCAGACATACTTTGTTTTATGTGGGTTCGTGTTAGTTTATTGATGCCCACAAGATTGTTGATTTTGGATACTTGATAACTGCTTAGTTTTCTTTCTATGAATAAGATTACTTGCTCTCTGAGATGTTTTATGTTAGGATTGCATGTTAGGTATTTTCAATTATAAAAACTACTATTATTACCTCATGCATTGCATGTTTTTAAAATGTTAAATCATCATATTTAACGACCGTAAAAATCTACTTTTAATGCTATTATAAATTTAGAACTTGCATATCTTGAGGTGTCCTCTGACAACCTCTAAACTCATGTATGACGTCTAATTTTATAAAAGAAGTAATTTCTGAAGCATATAACTACTTTCCTCGTGGACTAGATGAGCCACTAAGCCGAGTGATATGGTTAACTACCACACCTAAACTGATTTTACCTTTAAATAACTTAAAGAATCTTTCTTCATGATTAAGTAGGTGTTTTGCCCGAGAGTCCGTAATTATCCCCTACTGACGTGGCATCATGAAACACATTTTTCCCTTACTCTAATACACCTTTATTGGCCGTGAAAAATGGGGGTTGTGATAGTTAGTGAGTACTTTACTAACATAGTAGATGGGGCGCAGAACTCCTCCTTCATCTTTTATGAGCACGGAGCTGAGAGTTGCTGGGGTCACGACCAGATATAAGAACAGTGCTTCTCCAGGCGTCGGCTTTGACAAAACAGTGGGTGAAGACAAGTATTGATTGAGGTGATTGAAAGCTTCCTGATATTCATCTATCCATAGAAAACCAGAGCTACGTGCCCCCCACAGGATCTTAAATAAGGGGAGGTACTTGTCCTAGGTTCATGCCAAGAACCGAGAAATTGTCGTGATCCTTCCATTCAGCTGTTGCACCTATTTGATCGAGCGTGGATGCACCATGCTCTCGAGGACTTTAATCTTCTCTGGATTTGCCCCGATCCCTCGATGGCTCACCATAAAACTGAGGAATTTCCTGACAGTATTTATGAGAGCACATTTGCTGGGATCGAGCGCATTTTGTAGCGACAAAGGAATTAGAAGCATCCTTCTAGGTCTCTACGATGATTATGGCGACGAGTGCTCTTCACCAAGATGACGTCGATGTTGTTGTTTCCATGATGATCTAGAATTTGTCAATAGGAATTATCTCTACCAACGCGATATGAACGAGGGTAGCACATAAGATCATATGGAGAAGTTTGAGGAATGGATTTTGTGGGTCTTACTCATATGTGATGAGTGAAGGAACAAGCACTTGAAGTCATCGAGTGCGTCGAAACCTCACAGCCAAAGCATCGAGATTGTCGAGACCTCACTGGTAAGACGTCGAGTGTATCGAGTGCATTGAGACATCTCATCAATTTGTCGAGTCACCTCATCTATTCTGGGTCTGAGGATATCGACGGTTCATGCTTGTTTATACTCCTGGGCATATATATATCTGTTGCCTTAGAGTTTCATGTTGTACAAGTTACGGCGACCCGAAATTGACGGAAAGTGTTTACCAAAGTGTCGATCTCGTCGCTGCCATTATACTCGATTCCTGTGTCCTCCACTGATCCCTCTCCTAGTGCAGACCTAGCAGTCTATAGAGATGCAGAGGGCTTTCCATTCCCCATCCTAGATCTTGTTTAACAAGGTACCGGTGTTCTCCCCCTTCATGTGAATTCCAGTAGAGCCGTAAATCATTTCTTGTGTGAACTCACCCACCAGAAAAGAACAGTTTTGGAGCATCTTGATTGAGTGCCGACTCAATCCCACTCAGGTATACTCCTATTTTATGTTATGAAAACTTCATGATCAATGTTCATCGCAAGATCTAAGTTTCTCTTTAGGGTTTTCTCAACTTTATTCTTCTACGGTCATTTGATGTGCAATCAAGAAAAAACCTTAAAGTCGACGTATACCTCAACGGTCCTCCCGATGAGATCTTTAAAGACCTTGTTCATTAGCCTCTGATGAGTTGCCCCGACATTTTTAAGACCGAAAGGCATCACCTGGTAACAGTAAGTGCCCATGTCGGTCCAGAATACAGTGTGTTCTTCATCACTGGGCTCATCTGTATTTGATTGTATCAGGAATACGCATCCATAAAACCGAGGGACTCATGCCTGGTAGTCACATCCACGAGCTGATCGATCCTAGGGAGGGGAAAGCCTACTAAATGCTGCACGAGGGAGAGAGATACCGCAAGACCATCTCGATTCCCCTTGCTAGATACATGTCAGAGGCTGAGATTCCACACATAGTGGAAGATTTCCATTCGAGAGAGTGTTGTAGTCACTCTACGACTCGCACTCTGGAGCAATGAATTCTTAGGCATGGTTACTTTTGGATGACCATCTGGAAAGGTGTGGAAGCCTTCTCAGAGAAGTGTCAGGAGTTTCAGCTCTTTGCTCCCCTCCAGTTACAACCATCTCAACAACTTCGCTCGATTTTTGCCCTTTGGCCATATGCCTTCTAGGGAATAGATCTGATATGTCCTTTTCCCCAGGCTAGCGGTAAGAGGGAGTTTTTTCCCGTCTTGATCAACTACTTATCCAAGTGGATTGAGGCAAAAGCTCTAGCCAAGAGCACATCTTAGTTCATGAAGAATTTAATTTGGGAAGAGATTGCCTGCAAATTCGGTATTCCTCTCAACATCATCACCGACAATGACCCCATAGTTTGCCAGCCTGGAGCTAAAGATTTCTACAGGTAGCTAGGGTCAGATCTTTAATTTTCCTCTGCACATAATCCTCGGAGGAATGGGTAGGTAGAGGCCTCCAATAAGCTAATAATCATCATCCTAAAGAAGAAGGTCTCCAATCAGAAGGCGAACTAGGCAGAGCATCGTTATTCAGTCCTATCGTCCCTGAGAATAACTCCTAACTCAGCCACAGGGGAAATTCCCTTCAAGTTATCCCATGGGTCTGAGGCAATCATCCTAGTAGAGTTCGAATTCAGAAGCCCTAGAGTAGTTGCGATAGGAGAAGTCACTGAGGAATGACACTTGGAAAATGAAGACACTCACAGACTTTCTCCAGATTACATCGAAGACATTTAATACCTAGCCTCTATTTGTTAGGAGGAGGTCAAGATGTGAATTGCGATGCACTTTGATAAAAGTTTCTGCATCAAGCAATTCCTTGCAATTTTGTCATGAAAAAGGTGGACATGGCAGGAAGAGTAGACAAAATCGGGAAGCTGAACCCTAATTGAAAGGGGCCCCTCATCATCCCTGATGCATTAGCTGCCAGAGGATACCACCTGCAATATCAAGAAGGGGAGCTACTTGGATGCACCTGGAGCGGTGATGACCTGAAGAAGTTTTATCCATAGCATAAAAGGGTATGCTTATCAAAATGTAAAAAAGTTGTTCAAGTTTTAATAAATTCATCGCCCCCTAAAACATGGGATTGAATGAGGTTTCTTTCCTCTCATGAAGTGTCTCGATATCGTTAAAGCAGTAAAGTCCATCTCTATGATCAGTTTGGGAAACTAGCTTCTTACTTGGTTCTCCTAAAATCCGAGAGCAAATGATGGAATAAAGTGACGGGTTTTAATGCGTTCTTGTATGACCAAGCCTCTACAGTGACGGTCGAGATCAGCTCCCCCCGTGCACATTGGCGTAGCAACCTCATGTTTGAACTTCTCACATAACTAGATGAATTACCAAGAACATTTCTTGATGCCAATCACCCAAATTCGACAAAAGGTCGACTTAACAAAGTTACAAAACCTTGTTCAAAGGCGTCATCAATCTCTGAAAATCCTAAAGACCCTCTTTTTAGCGACTTCTATCCTTTATATTAGGAAGCATCACTGCTCCCGACAATACCCGGGTGAGGACCCCCCCCCCCCCCCCCCCCCCCGCATGCATTGATAAGTGTCAAATGTAAGGCATTCCAGGAGGTATGAATATGAAATAGGATGGAAGCCTCGAGAGTGCACATCGCGCTGTACCCCCTGACTGTCATTCCATATCTCTAGGTCCCCTCAATTGCTTGCTAGTTTAAATTGGATGTGGGACTCGAGAGTGGGTGTTCCACAGGACCGCTTGACTGTTATTTCCTATCTTCATTGCCTCTGAAGCTCCGGATAAGGTGGAGTATAAGCCTCAAGTGTGTGCATCTTGCGAGACACCCTGAGTTCCACACCCTTATCCAAGGGGCCGCAAATAATAATAATAATATTTTGTATATATGCGAGTATAATAATACTATTTTGTATATAGAAAAATATATACATGGGAGGACTCATTGACATATGAGAAAATCAATATGATAAGTTCTTTATGTGAATTTGCGGGTGCTAGCATGCAGATGTGAATATGTAGGTGTGTGTATGTGGGCATGGAATGTAGATAACGAATGCTCAATACCCTGATGCCTATGAGCCTAGTCAGTATCCAAAGAAGGCGCGCATCGAAGCAAATGAGTGAGCAAAAAACTTCTTCTTTCATATGTATGGGCCAGCTTTACATTTTAAAAAAAGTACAATGACGCCTGGATAAAGGGTAATCCAAAAAATGTCTATCTATTTACAAAATCTAAGCATGTCTGCGCGCAGGAGGTCTTCCGCCGAATAAGTATCGTCATTGCTAGTATTAGCATCATCATTGTCCTCATCCTCGATCACGACTCTAGCTTCTACCTCTTCAACATCCTTGTCGTCTTTTACATCCTCATCATCTTCATTACTATCAGTAATAGAGGACAAGATGCGGTCAAGCGAGTTGGATTCATTGGCGAGCAATCCCTGGATGAGTTATATCACTATCAAGTTAGTCGCCTCCAGACCGAGGTAGACATCAACCATCAGCTTTGTGAGGATGGTAGTCCCCTTCACCTACGCAATGCAACGATGAATCACGAGCATCTCATCGCCAAGAAAGCAAATCTTCTTGCCTTTTCTGGTATGGACCGCCTTAGTGGGTTGTTGCTAGGCTGGGCGAGTTTCGACCTCAACATTCTGCACTTGAGTGGCATCCAAAGCAACCTTGGTTTCCACGAGCTCCTTCTCCAGCTGGGACACCTTCTTCACCATCTCGAGCTTGGATTACTGCGAGTAATAACAATAGTCATCAGCATGACAATAAACGAGATGCAACTATGCAGAGATCGCATATCCGAACCAAGATTACCCATAAACTTTGCATTGAGTAGCCTTGTGCTCCAGCTCAAAAATATTTTTACGCAACAACTTGACCTACTTCTGGGCCTCGAGGAATCTCTTTATCGTGGAGTGACCTAGTTCTGTAGCTCTCAAGAGCGAGAGAGCAATTTGGTTTGCGAGCTCCTCTGTGTCGACATCCTGCAATGACTTGGTATCTACGTGACCATAGAGCTTAAAGGTGACATTATATGCCTCACCTCTATCCTCCTAGTCCTCCGACCAAGCTGGCAAGTTGGTGCTCAATGTCACCTATTCCTCGCTCTCAGCTAAGTCACCGGCGGGTGACCATAGACAACATTGCCTCCACGTCCTTTTCCATAGTTTGGACGTAGTTAAGGCCCGCCTTCCTTAGAAGGATCAGCCTCCTCACTGAAGCTCTTGCGAGAGACCTTCACCTTATTCGACACATGTTCTTGGTCTTTCTCTTTCCCTTTCCTTTGTCCTGCCTCTTTTGCGAGGAACCCCCTTTCTCGCCAGATTTCTGTTGGCCTTCAGTGCGAGCTGGAGAGTTAGTCAAGGGATCTAGCACTTCCTCGACATCAATAGGTGGATTCTGCAAGCTCTGTTGAGAAGTCACGACCTCCTTCTACAATGGGAGAGGTTCTTGCGGAAGAATGCAAGAACATGAAAAAAGAAAGAAATTAGTTAGTTGTCATGCTAAGAAAGATACATGCAGAAGGCAGTGAGTGTAGTTTGAAGCTCGCTGCCTTCTACATGCAGAAGGCAGTGACCATAGAGCTTAAAGGTGACATTATATGCCTCACCTCTATCCTCCTAGTCCTCCGACCAAGCTGGCAAGTTGGTGCTCAATGTCACCTATTCCTCGCTCTCAGCTAAGTCACCAACGGGTGACCATAGACATCATTGCCTCCACGTCCTTTTCCATAGTTTGGACGTAGTTAAGGCTCGCCTTCCTTAGAAGGATCATCCTCCTCACTGAAGCTCTTGCGAGAGACCTTAACCTTATTCTACACATGTTCTTGGTCTTTCTCTTTCCCTTTCCTTTGTCCAGCCTCTTTTGCGAGGAACCCCCTTTCTCGCCAGATTTCTGTTGGCCTTCAGTGCGAGCTGGAGAGTTAGTCAAGGGATCTAGCACTTCCTCGACATCAATAGGTGGATTCTGCAAGCTCTGTTGAGAAGTCACGACCTCCTTCTACAATGGGAGAGGTTCTTGCGGAAGAATGCAAGAACATGAAAAAAGAAAGAAATTAGTTAGTTGTCATGCTAAGAAAGATACATGCAGAAGGCAGTGAGTGTAGTTTGAAGCTCGCTGCCTTCTACATGCAGAAGGCAGTGACCATAGAGCTTAAAGGTGACATTATATGCCTCACCTCTATCCTCCTAGTCCTCCGACCAAGCTGGCAAGTTGGTGCTCAATGTCACCTATTCCTCGCTCTCAGCTAAGTCACCAACGGGTGACCATAGACATCATTGCCTCCACGTCCTTTTCCATAGTTTGGACGTAGTTAAGGCTCGCCTTCCTTAGAAGGATCATCCTCCTCACTGAAGCTCTTGCGAGAGACCTTAACCTTATTCTACACATGTTCTTGGTCTTTCTCTTTCCCTTTCCTTTGTCCAGCCTCTTTTGCGAGGAACCCCCTTTCTCGCCAGATTTTTGTTGGCCTTCAGTGCGAGCTGGAGAGTTAGTCAAGGGATCTAGCACTTCCTCGACATCAATAGGTGGATTCTGCAAGCTCTGTTGAGAAGTCACGGCCTCCTTCTACAATGGGAGAGGTTCTTGCGGAAGAATGCAAGAACATGAAAAAAGAAAGAAATTAGTTAGTTGTCATGCTAAGAAAGATACATGCAGAAGGCAGTGAGTGTAGTTTGAAGCTCGCTCATATATTCACATTATCCAGGAAAGATTTTCCACAACTGATTGACATGTAGTCGTTAGTGGATGACGTCAAACCTGTGACCTCTAAAAGCATCAACAAGTTGCTCTCTCAAACCCTCTAGGGAAGGTGGAAAGAAGGTCGCCTTCGATGGCTGATGCGCCCGCCGTGGAAATCCTTTGAAGTCATCACCGACGATAATAAGCCACTCGCTCTAGCAATGAGCTTTATTTGACGTGCCGACTATGGTGCAGACGTGGCTGCTCAAAAAGATGACTCTCATAGTAGTCGCCGCAAAGACGAAGATCTTCCAAAAATGTATGGGATCGAAGGTGATCTTCTTTGATCGCAGAAAGCAAAGGATTCTCATGATCATCGTCACACCACTTTAGTTGATTTGAGTAGGGACAATGCCAAAATACTGAAGTATCTGACAGTTTTCTGGACCTAGCAGGAGTCCAAGCTGGCTTCAAAATTACAAATGGGGAGGATGAGCTCATCCTCCAAGACAGTATTTAATTACTCCCCTCAGATACCAAGCCTCCCCCAGTATCCCTCTAAAAAGAATCACTTTTCAAAATCTTCTGAGTCCCTCTCCTCAGCAACAAACTTTTTGAAAACCGCATCTACAAAGTTCTTCGCATGCCCCATATAGTGAGCAACAATGAAAGTGAGGATTGATCTAACTAACTCTAGAGGGGGGGGGGGGGGGTGAATAGAGTATTTTAAAATTTAGCTTTGTTTTTTAGCAGATTAAAAAAGGTGATACATATATATAAACAAATAAAAGTAGTATCATAGTACAAATTAAAAAAAGTAAAGCACAACCAGACGACACAAGGAGTTTATAGTGGTTCCTAAATAAACCTGGGTACATCCACTCTTCTACCACCATGGTAGAAATCCACTACAGGTTTTTGATCAGGTGCCCTGCCACCACAAGTTTTTTTATCAGGTGCCCTATCACTACAAGATCTATTTTCTAAGGGATATCTAGCAACCCTTTGAGCTTTTGATCAGGTGACCAAAAACCAAATCAAGTCTTTTGTTCAGGTGACTTGAGAACCAAAGAGTTTGACTTTTGAAGGGAGTTATAACCCTATACACAGTGAAAAAAATAAAAGATGGTATCTTCTCTGTCTCAAAGCTCTGAGAAGACTAGTGGATTTGTTGATGTTGTCAAAGCTCCCCTGATTTATAGAAATCTGATCAGGAGTGGAAGCTTTGCTTCAGGGTGTAGGCCTTCAAAGATGAAACTTTTTCTTCCAGTAAATAATTCTGAGAGATTGAGCTTTTGGTCTCAAATTGAATATGTGTTGCTTGAAGAAAAGCTTGAAGAAGAAGATGATGAACAAGATGTTTCTTTTTCTCTGTCTCTTGTTCTCTGATTGCATATGTTCTCTTTCTTCTTCTCCTTGTTCTTCTTGATTGTTGATTCTTAATTTATTGCCTCGTGCAATCTACTGAAAATTTTCTTTTTATAATGATTGCTGATTTGAATTTCAAATCCTTGAAATCTTCTGTATATTTTTTGGGAATTGGAACGGCTGATTTTTGTCTTTAATGTATTCCCCCAACTGTCCCAGTAAATATAGTAGAGTAATAACTCTGTGAAATCCAAAATTAATGCAGTCAAGAAACGACTATATTTTTGAGAATATTGAGCATTACATAGTATTACTCTCTTAATATTTGAAATCAAAATACTTTAGTCAAACTGATAAATTACAGAGAAGATTTAGTCGAACAGAACCTGGAAAGAGTTAGTAAAACTCAGCAAAGATTTCGTCGACCTGAACAACAAGTTCGTCGAACTGAGAATTCTCCTTCGTCGAGTTGAGGTCCAAGATCATTGAACAGAATATATACTTGCCAATCTGAGCTCCAAGTTCGTCGAACTGAGAACGCACTTTGTCGAGCTCAGATTTTGAAGAAGGACTAGAGTTCGTCGACCTCAACTAGACTTTCGTCGAGCTCAACTCAGAGAAGGAACTCTGAGTTCGTCGATCTGAGATCGACGATCGTCAAGCTGAGTTCAGCTATCGTCGAACATCTTTTCTGAAATCTTTAAAACTGTGTTGTCTCTAAAGTCTTCTATCTCTGAAGTCTTCTGAAGGTAGGTTTTAAACAATCTAACCTAAAGTGACTGACCTTAACCCTAGAACTAACTTATGACCTTAGACTATATATGTTTGGTCATCAATCCTAATAGTGAACCTAGCCCAAATCACAAATATGGTTCCAACAATCTCCCCCTATTTTGGTGAGGTCTCTATACAAAATAACAATAAAGAAAATCACAAAGCAATAAAAATATCTGACAGAATTTTAAATCATTCAGCAGATATGAACAAATATGTCTTGTGAATATATACAACAATAAAGAAATTCAAAGTGCATAATCAGAAATTTATGAGTGTTTCTTTGAAGCATCTGAAGAAGGAGCAAGTTTTGAGAAGGTAATTATTATTTTGGGATCCTTTGCTTCTCTATGAGTCATTGTCATGTCTTTAACACCCAGAATCTTTACTAATGCAGCTCTAGGCACTACAGCCTCTGGATGAACACTCATATAAGTATCAACATTAAAGAGATTTTTCTTTTCATACCTTTCTATCTCTTTCTTTCTGTAGGAAGACATGGTTGAGTATTGAGAAGTATCTTTTCCTTCTTCCCTGGCTTTCCTGATCTGTGAAAGTGCTATGATTTCCTTGAATCTGGCCATTCTAAAATTTGGATCCATTTCAGGATCATATACTGGAGATAGTGGCCTTTCTGGACTTGATTTTTCTAGCTGACTTTCTTCAGTGTCTGCTGTTGACTACTTTGCCTCTTATGTTGTTCTTGTTTGCTTCTTTGGGAGCTATGCTGTTGTCTGCTGCTTCTGTAAGATGGTCTGGAATGATAAGAATTTATAGACCTTTGAACTTGTGAAACATTTTCTACTGATCCTACTACAGGAGGAGGAGGAGGAGGAACTCTCCTGAATTATGGTGGTGGAGAGTATCTCCTACTCTTCTTCCTTGCTTTCATATCATTCTTTGAATACCTAATCTAGTGAGGAGTATTTGGAGTGAGAGTAATGTTGTGCAAAATATAATAGGGGGTGTCAGCAGTAGGAGAGGTTTTAGGGCAGCCCTAGATGGAACCTTCTTCTTTAGTTTTCTCTTCTTAGAACTAGAATCTTCTAAGTCATCTGACTCTTCATCATCATCAGATTCATTGGCAGGATTATCATAGAGGGCATTAATCTGTTTAAGCATTTCAGTAGAAAGTACTGAATGAGCCTGTGGTTGTATACTTGTGTCTATTATTTCAGCTTGTGTCTGTTCAGCTATATTTTCTTCTTTAGCCTGAGGCTGTGCTTGAACTTCTGGCTCTATAATTTTTGTATCTATGTCCTCAACCATGAAATCATCAAGATTGGGCATGGGGAATTCAGCCCAGCCAAAAGTTGGAGGTGATAATGCCTTTGGCTCTGTATCAATAATTTTCTCTATAATATTCTCATTAACTGCAAAACTTGTCCTTAGTTGTTCCAAAACTATAGGAATTGTTGGTGTTGTGTAGCAGACTATAGCTTTAGAATAAGTATCAAAAACTGGAAAGGTGGTGCTATTGGAAACTATATCAAAATAGTAAAGTAATGAAGAAATATCAACTGTGGGATTAAGGACAAAATTACCAACAATGATGATTTCTGGATTAGAAAAGTCTGTTGATTCTTCTTCTGTACAGACTAGAAGCATTTCTGTATCTGTTGTTGCTTCTTCAATAACTACTGCTGGGGTTGTTGCTGGAGCTTCTTCAGGAATTGTTGGAGCTTCTTCATTGAACATCTGCCCCTGCCCGGATTTAAAGATACCTGAACCCAGTCCCCCAGAAGAAGGGACAGTGGAGAAAGAAGCTAGCCTTAAAGTAAGGAGTTTGGTGGAAGTATCAAGTGGAGCAATAGACTTAGCTATGCGTTTCTTGTGTGTAGGGGTAATAAGCTCAAGAATGTTTGCTGATATGGAAGAGGATGGCATGGAGCAGGTTGGACAGATGGTGAAAATTTGTGGAATTGAGGGAGTTGGAATGTCAGGTGGAATATTGGAGGTTGAGACATCAGGGAGGATAGTATCTTCCTGAATATGTGAATGAGGTTGAGATGTATGTATTAGTGGTGAAAGAGGTGGAGTATGTTGTGGAGATGGAGATGAAAGTAGATCAAAAGTTAGAGATGACAGTAGTGAAGCTATGTCATCAACATTTAATAGTAGATGTGATGGTAGAGTTGATTGAGGAGGTGGAGATGGTGTTTCCTCAAGAATGTGGATTGTTGAGTGTGGAGATGGTAGTCTGGATGATGAGACAGAAAGGATGGAAGTAGAAGGTGTGTCTGTGATGATAGTGGATGGTTGTTGAGAAGTAGTGATGTCAACAAATGGTGTTAATGAAGGAAATATATAATGTTGTGGAGATGGAGGAGGAGCAGGAGCTTCTTTAGTGGTTGAGAGAGTGGATGTTTCAACCATTGTGTCATCTGAATCTATCCTGGAAGAGGAAGCCCTGGAGGGCTTGGTAATAACCATCTCCCATCTACCAAATAGGGCAGAGGTAAGCCTCTTCGAGGCATTGACGAAAATGGTCTGGGAGACCAAAAGTTCTGGAACCTTTGCCTGTCAGAAGATTACAAGAAATCTACCAAAACTAACATCCTTCTTACTAATCTTCTTCTTAATCAAATCAAACACAACTTCACACCAGTTCATTGATTTTTTATTAACCAGGGCACTCATCTGAATGAATTGGTGTCTGGTTATGTAGTCATGGGCAGAGTGCTTGCTCAAGATTACCTTCTGAAAGATACAGGATAGATCTTAACTTAAGCTGATTAGAGGTATAAAGATCACATCACATAATAAAGTAAGAAGATCAAGCAACTAGAAAAGACACAAGGATTTTATAGTGGTTCCCCAAATCTGGGTAGTCCACTCTTCTACCACCCTGGTAGGAATCCACTCAGAGTTTTAATC
Organism: Platanthera guangdongensis; assembly: GCA_039583875.1. NCBI lineage: Eukaryota > Viridiplantae > Streptophyta > Magnoliopsida > Asparagales > Orchidaceae > Platanthera > Platanthera guangdongensis. Next base: position 65,161,952 of record CM077166.1, on the reverse strand, counting down.
AGGTGCCTGACACTAATGGGTTTTGATCAGGTACCCAAAAACCAACTCAAGTCTTTTAGAAGGAGACTTGCAACCAGGAATCACTTTTGAAGGGAGATGACAACCCTTTATACAGGAGGGGGGAAGAGAGTGATTTTATCTTCTCTGTCAACAATCAGAGAGAAGATTCAAGTGGATATGATATTAGCAAAGGTTCCCCCTGTGATATTGATTTGTTCAGGGAAAATCTGGAAGCCTTGCTGCAGGGTGATAGGCCTTCACAGTGATGATGTCTCCCGCAGGCTTCTTAGATTGATATTGAATGGTTGTCTCTTGAAGATTGGAGCCAATGAAGAACTCTGATGATTATTTTGATTGATGCTGTAGACTTCCTCCTTCTCTGTAGAAAACCTTTTCTATCGTACTGTTCACTGTTCTCTATTATCTGTATTCAAAACTCTGTATTTGAATTCCTTAATATTGATGGCAAAAGAAACATTCCCGAGTGTTGTTAATGCTTTGGAAATAGATCCGGACTTAATTCTACTGTAACTGTCCGTTTGAACAGCTATTTTTACTTGGAATGTTGACTGTAATTAATTCTCAATTAATTCTGCCAACTGTTACTGATTGCTCAAAAATCGTCGACCTGAACTTTCGTCGAGTTCATCAATCGTCGACCTGAGTTTGACATTCGTCGAACTCAGCTAGATTCGTCGAGCTGAATATCTTGTCTGCGTTCGTCGATTAGAGCTTACAGTTCGTCGAGCTCAGTTTCTTTTTCGTCGAGTTGAGAAACTATTTTGCTAATTTTGTCGAGCTGAGCAAGTATTGTCCACCAATCATCGACCTGAGTTCGTCGTTCGTCGAACTGCGTTCGACGATCGTCGAGCTGATTCTTTGACTTTGTCTTATCTGTTATTCAGATTTCTTTCAGCAATTCTGGAGAGTTCTTCTGAATGACCTGTCCGGAAATAGTCATATAACCCACGACTATACATGGTGGGTCATTCTAAGCAACCCTAATAGTGTTACTTGCCCAAATCCTAACTGGGGTTCCAACAATCTCCCCCTATTTGGGTAAGGACACTATTTACATACATATAGGTAAAATACAAGGCAATTAAATAAAATTAAATCTGGATCATGTACTTCTACTGTTGTTGTTGCTGTTGTTACAACTGTTGTTGATCCTTGCCCAAATCTGCAGCATTATAATCTGTTATTGCTGCTGCTGCTACAATCCCCACAAACTGCTGCTACTGCTGGAATTTCTGCAGCATCATTTACAGGCATCTCCCCCTATATGCATAGCCTTGCACAAATTATTCAGCCACTGATATCTTGTATATTTGCTGGACTGAATTCTTTTCCTTCAAGGAGATGTTAGGAGTTCTGGACCTAGATAACCTTGGGTCATGGTTCCTTTTTAAAATAATCAGAAATAAAAGAATAAAAATTTCTGTTTTGAAATTCTAAGTTCGACGAATGAGATTGAGATCGTTGATCTCTATTCACAGAATGGTAATAATTATTTTCTATGATCCATTTTCGTCGATCTCCGTTCGACGAATTAAATTTGTTTCGTCGAGCGTAGAGTCCTGAATAGTTCAAAGCAAAATCTTTCTTCCCACTTCGTCGATCTGAGTTCGACGAATAGTATTGATGTCGTCGATCTCTGTTCGACGAAATATTTTGAACTAAGATTTTCTTATGATTTTCATGTGATAGTCTGAAATCAGTGTTAAATTTTGCTGAAGGGGAGTCAAGGGAAGAAATGACCTGATCCTCTTCATATGATTCACACTCTAATTCTTCAGATTCTTCAGCACAACTGCTGAGAGAAGCATCTATTGCCATTAGACAAAATTCTTTTGCACTTGCTTCTTCTTCATCCTCAGTTGAACAGGAGAACGCATCTGAGTCACTCCGGGATTTAGCATGAAATGGTCTTTCTGTTGTTGATCTAGCAGCCAAAGCTGTGAGGGAGTCCCACATCTCTTTTGCAGATGAACATTCAGCAAGTTCTTCAAAAATGTCATCAGACATTGATTGTGCCAGAATGTTCATTGCTTGTGCATCTACAATCTTCATCTTTTGTTGGGCATCTGTCCATTAGGATGATGGAACAACATTTGGACTTGTTGTTTGCTGAGGTGGAGCTGGACCTGACAAAATAGATTTAAAGATGTTTTCATCAATGGAGTCCATATAAAATCTAATCCTTATCTTCCATAGTGCAAACTTATCTAGATTGCACATGGGCAGTCTGGTGCTAGAAACATCTGCAATTTGTTCCATGATAAAACTCAAAAGATTATTAAGATCTATCAAAGGATCTTTTGGTTCAGGTGTTAGCCTGTACAACCAATTAACCTCTTAAGGTGTGGTATTTTAACCAACCTACTAAGGTTTGGAGTTTAACCAACCTCGCTTTGATACCAATTAAAAGATAGAGGATAGATCTTAACTTAAGCTGATTAGAGTTATAAAGATCACAGCACAGAATAAAGTAAGAAGATCAAGCAACCAGAAACGATAAAAGGATTTTATAGTGGTTCCCCAAATCTGGGTAGTCCACTCTTCTACCACCCTGGTAGGAATCCATTCAGATTTTTGATCAGGTGCCTGACACCAATGGGTTTTGATCAGGTCCTCAAAGAGCAACTAAAGTCTTTTGGAAGGAGACTTGCAACCAGGAATCACTTTTGAAGGGAGATGACAACCCTTTATACAGGAGGGGGGAAGAGAGTGATTTTATCTTCTCTGTCAACAATCAGAGAGAAGATTCAAGTGGATATGATATTAGTAAAGGCTCCCCCTGAGATATTGATTTGTTCAGGGAAAATCTGGAAGCCTTGCTGCAGGGTGATAGGCCTTCACAGTGATGATGTCTCCCGTAGGCTTCTTAGACTGATATTTAATGGTTGTCTCTTGAAGCCTGGAGCCAATGAAAAACTCTGATGATTATTTTGATTGATGCTGCAGAGTTCCTCCTTCTCTGTAGAAAACCTTTTCTGTCGTACTATTCACTGTTCTCTATTCTCTGTATTCAAAACTCTGTATTTGAATTCCTTAATCTTGATGGCAAAAGTAACATTCCCGAGTATAGTAAATGCTTTGGAAATAGATCCGGAATTAATTCTACTGTAATTGTCCGTTTGAACGGCTATTTTCACTGGGAATGTTGACTGTAATTAATCCTCAATTAATTCTGCCAACTGTTACTGATTGCTAAAAAAACGTCGACCTGAACTTTCGTCGAGTTAATCAATCATCGACCTGAGTTCGACATTCGTCGAACTCAGCTAGATTCGTCGAACTTAATATCTTGCCTGCATTCGTCGACCGGAGCTTGCAGTTCGTCGAGCTCAGTTTCTTTTTCGTCGAGCTGAGAAACTGTTTTGCTAATTTTGTCGAGCTGAGCAAGTGTTGTCCACCAATCGTCGACCTGAGTTCGTCGTTCGTCGAACTACGTTCGACGATCGTCGAGCTGATTCTCTGACTTTGTCTTTTTTATTGTTCAGATTTCTTTCAACAATTCTAGAGAGTTCTTCTGAATGACCAGTCCGGAAATAGTCCTATGACCCATGACTATAAATGGTGGGTCATTCTAAGCAACCCTAATAGTGTTCCTAGCCCAAATCCTAACTGGGGTTCCAACACCTTCCCAATAATATCTACTAAAAACTTGTGTTTAACAGACAAGTTCTTCTTCAGCAATTTGTTTGGGTTTCCCTGGGAGTGACCCATTATAACTGGCATATCATCAAACTCAATTCTAGATAGTTCAATATCATCTTCCCTATTAATAAACCCAAAAAGTTTAGTAAGAATAGCAGGGGAAAGAGAAACTTGATGTTCAGAAATCAATCGAAAGATGGATGTTTGATCTGGAAAGGTTGTTGTGAATACTCATTCCTTGATTTCCTGTACTGGAAGTTTGATCCTTAAGGTCATGAACTTTCTCAACTGTGGAGCCTCAAACAATTGAAGGATTTTCATGAAGATTTGATCAAAATATGTTGGGTATTGCATCCACAATAGCCCAGATTTGTGTGAAGTCACCCTTAAACTAAGATGAATTAAGTTTGTATCTGATGCTCTTCTTGTTAAGTGTTTACAAGACTTAAATGCTAAGTGTAGACCAATGTCAGTCTGCAATGAGTCTCCAAACATAGGACTATACAATGTAATTCCTCATTGTGTGATCCATGATGTTAACTCATTTGTAGCCTCTCTATTGAGACACACTTTCTTTTCAAGCACTACAGGCAAGAGAAAAGATGAATGCTGATTTTAATGAAGAATTAAGTTTTTCAGTTTTTCAGAATTGTCTAAGTATTTTTCACGAGTACTATATTTGTACTCGAGGAGGACTTGAGATATTTCTCGAGTTACACTTGTCTTGATTTCGAGTGGCAGAAGTTTTTCTCGAGAAAGCTTAATGCTGTTCTCGAGAAGGGCTTATGTACTCGAGTAATATATGACATTTCTTCTCGGGTTGTTTCTTTTCCAAACAATTATTTTTCAAGTCTTTTTCTCGAGAAGACCAAATTTATTCTCGAGAAGACTATGGTTTGTTCTCGATATGCAGAAGTTATTTCTTGAGACCCAAAGTATATTTCTCGAGAGTGTGGCACCTTGGAACATGATGAATCACCGAGGTGGGATGATGCGGAGATCCTTTCTGATGAGGAAGTTTTCACTTCCTTGTTGGATGAGGAGGTCCAAACCACCACCGAGGACCTCGAGCTCTCGAATTCCCCTTGTTATGACTCATATGACACCGACAGTGATCTATGTTTGGATCCTGCTGGGATTGAGACTGGGACCACTTCCATTTTTCTGATTATTTAAGTTTTTCTTCTCCTTTATTTCTTGATCCCCTTTCTGCATTTGAGCCTGTGCGGGTTGAGTCTTTGCAAGTGCTTCAGGAGGGCTTGGAGCTTTCAGCTCGAGTCATGGATGATAGCATCATCTTTCACGAGGAGGTTGATTCCTCCTCTGCTGAGGAAGCTCCATTTATTGCACTCTCCTCCGGTCGTCTCCCTGTAGACGTTACCTTGCTTGGCAAGGAGTTTTTGTGTGATAAGATGAGTGAGGACCAGTGCTCCTTCTCTTCTTATTTCTTATTGCCTCTACCTATGTTGGGCAGGTATTCTTATTTAGGTAGAGGGGTAACTGTTTTATCTTCGTATAGGTACCCCTTACCACGACGGATAATGGAACAATTGTCTGTGCGTTTTTCTTTTCATAGACCCATTAGCTAGTACTTTTCGCTTTTCGAATAAGTTGTAGTGGGATGACAAAAACCTCAGTACTTATATAAGAGTAGGATTAGTTATTTAGTTTCTTTGTTTTTCTGTTTTTAAAACGAGCTTTGCTTGTCGTTTTATTTATTTTTGCTTTAATGCTTACTTGCGAGAGTTTTGTGTGTTTGTGCCTACTTCATGAAGATTGCCTAGTCACTCAGGAGGTTATTTGATCCATTTGTTTTTTGTCCACTCTGTTATGGCAGGACGAGACTTCTTGGAGGGAATGACGCGAATCGGGCTGTTTTTGCAAAACGCATGGTCTGGGAAAACGTGCACGACTAAGACGCACGACCGTGCGTTTTTATTTATAAAAACGCACGCCGAGCATTTTTGACGCACGCTGGCCCTAATCCTCGTGCGTCTGCCGTAATAGTCCACCGCTCCTCCTTCTTCTCCGATGATTTCCCGTCTTTCACTTACACATCTTGCCCCATTCATACTCTCTTTCTCCTCCATTTTCTCTCCTCTTCATCGCCATGGGTTACAAGAAGGTGATTAGAAAATTGCGTAGCTTTGGTGGTGCCTCTTCCTCTTCTTCGCAAGCTTCGGTTCCGGCGGAGCCGGAAGATGCTCTGATTGCTCCGGTGAATGCTGAAGACGCAGAGCAGATGCTTCATTTTTGGAGACCTGAAATGGTCACTAGGTATGAACGATTGGTCCAAAAACCCTTTTTGGATTTTCGTTTCATTTCGTACATGGAGCTTGCGGTCGCCGGTCTAAACCAGGAGGTGGATCGATTACTCGACATGGGTTCGTGGCGTCAGCTCTTCTCCATTGTGGAGATAGGATTCCGTGAACTCACGCTCGAATTCCTCTCCACCTTCCGCATTTTGAAATAACGAGACGCAGCGACCGGTGAGTCCACTGAGGTGGCATTTCGGATAAACTTGCGCCAGTATACTATTAGTGCGGGCATGCTTGCCGTCTATTCGGGGATTTACGCGGTTTAAGAACTCACAGAATCGAACATTCTAGCACGACCCTTTGAGTTCCCAACCCGCACTTACGAAACTTAGGAGTGCGGAAGGTCGCTTGCTCCCTCGCCTCTGGCACTAGCGGGATTTGGCCGAAATCGGCGTAGATGAAGATGATCCGATTATATCAATGATGGTGCTTATTCGTCTACGTCCGCAATTAGATGAAGTTGTTTCTGAAACAGACGATGCCATCTGTGGCCTCCCTCATGTTGAAGATTTTTTGCCAAATGGTGAGATCCCACTTGATCCCTTCCTCACGAAGAAAGCAGGAAAACAGAACCATGTCAGAGATTTCATTTTGGTTGATTTTCCCTGGGACGAGTCCATAATGGCGGAGGATCTGGCGGATTTTTGGCTACAATGAAAGTCGCATTCCATAGTGGAAATGCGCTTGGGAAAAGGCGAGGTCGCCAGGCCGTGACGTGATGATCTCCTCATCACCAGCAGCACGCCTGACCGAGAAGCATGTCAGCAAATGCTTCTCCTTAACCTCATGGAACTCGACAACAACATTGGTAGTGGAGGGATCCATCTTAGCAGCAGTTCGTACGTGTGAAGAAATTCCACCCCTTCCCCTCCTATTTATAGGCATAAACAGCTTGTGATGCAATTGCTCACAAACCAACAACTCGCTGAATAAAGGGTTGGATTGTTCTTTCTGAGCTCAAAGTAGCTCACAAAGAGCAATGATTGTTCACAAACCATATCCATGAGTAGGGCACATCAGCAACAGAGGGCAGCACAATGATAGAGGATTGATCCTTAACCATTAGATAACTTGTATGGAGGTTACACGCAGCAAATGAACAGCTCCCCTAGAGCTTGCATCATCTTGCACCTTGCCATCTTTAATCCCAACTCACAGATGACATCGTCCATTAGTAAAATATTTTGTCTTCCATTTACGTTTTAATCCCAAGTACCCTTGTGGTCGCTTACTAGACATCTTAGAAGATTTCCCAAGCTTCGATTAACCACTTCCGTCTGCCTATCTGTTTGGGGATGATAGGCGGTGGAAAACAATAATTTGGTACCCATTAAAATCCATAGCGTTTTCCATAAATAACTCATAAACTTGACATCTCTATCCGAGACTATTGTCTTCGGCACTCCACGGTGGCTAACAACGTTAGTAAAATATAGTTTTGCAATATGAGACGCATCGTTAGTCTTAATACACGGAAGGAACTACGCCATTTTAAAAAACCTATCCACAACTACAAAAATAGAATTGTGACGTCGAAAAGTGATGGGAAGGCCTAAAATGAAATCCATACTAACGTCATCCCATGGTATAGAAGGGACGGGTAGAGGGGTGTACAACCCAACGATAGATTTAGTGCCCTTAGACACTTGACTTGTACGACAACTACTCACTACTCCTCCAACCATTGCCTTAAGTTTAGGCCAATAAAATTTCTCCTCAATGAGTGCAATGGTCTTATCCCGCCCAAAGTGCCCACTCAAACCGCCGCTATGTAACTCCTAAATAATGTGATGTCGTAACGAGGAACATGGAATACACAACTTTCCATGCCTAAAGAGATAGCCATCCCGAAGCGTAAAGGCCGAAATAGTCGTGGCAGAGCTGTCCTCGGTGGAAAGATACATCTCTTGAAAATCTGGGCAAGTGGTGTATTCGTCTTTAATGCGCTCGAACCCTATAACATGGACTTGCATGGTGGATAGCAATAGGGTAAGGCGGCTAAGAGCATCAACAACGCGATTGTCGGACCCCTTAAGGTGTTTGAGTGTAAACGTGTATCCCTGTAAGAAGACTACCCACTTAGCATGACGCAGAATGATTTTGTGCTGACCGTTGATGAAACGCAAAGCATCATGGTCGGAGAGGATCACAAATCCTTGGAGAGAAGATAGTTCCTCCAATGATCCAAACAACGAACAATAGAATAAAACTCCCTATCATAGTTTGAATAATTCAGCTTGGCGCCCACAACTTCTCACTAAAGTAACTGACCGGGTGACCTTCTTGACTTAAGACACCTCCTATTCCCACCCCAGATGCATCACATGTAAGCTCAAAGACCTTGGTGAAGTCAGGTAGACGTAACACCGGTGCCTCGGTCATAAGCTTCTTAATACGTTTGAAGGCAAAGGTGGCGGACTTCGTCCATATAAACTCACCCTTATTCATGCAATCACTAATAGGAGCCATAATTCTACTAAAGTCCCGTATGAAACGGCGATAGAAAGTAGCTAATCCATGGAAACTACGCACCTCTCGTAGTCTGGTGGGTTCGGGCCAGTCCCTTATCACTTGAACCTTTCCAGGGTCAACTCGTATACCCTCAGACCTGACTATATAACCTAAGAATTATACCTCAAGAACAAAGAACGTGCACTTCTTAAAGTTCAGAAATAATGTCTCCTTCCGTAAAGTGGAAAGAATCACCACCATGTAGGAGATGTGCTCGGCAGCGGTGGTGCTATAGACTAGGATATCATCGAAATAAATTACCACAAACTTCCCCATGTATGGCTGAAAGACGTGTGTCATCATCCGAGAGAAGTTGTTGGGAGCATTGGATAACCCGAAGGGCATCACAAGCCACTCATATAATCCATCCTTAGATTTAAACGTGGTCTTCCACACATCTCCCTCACGGATCCGAATCTGGTGATACCCACTCCGTAAATCCAACTTTCAAAAGAGGGCGGCACTAGATAAAAAATCTAAGAGGTCATCTAATCGCGGGATAGGAAACCTATACTTGATGGTAGTATTGTTGATAGCACGGCTATCAACGCAAATCCGCCATGACCCATCCTTCTTGGGGGCAAGCAGGGCTGGAACGGCACATGGACTCATACTAGGACGAATGAACCCCTTCTTTACCAAGTCCTCAATATGGGTCTGTAGTTCCTCGTGGGTGGCAGGATGGGGTCTATAATGGGGCTGGTTGGGTAGGGATGAACCGGGGATAAGATTTATCGCATGATGTATATCCCAAAGCGGTGGTAACGACAAGGGTAGCCCATCCGAGTAAACGTCCTTATATTATTCTAACAACACCCGTAGCCCCCTAGGTAAGTCACCCATCACTCCCGTATCAGTCCTCGTACTCATAAGTTTGAGTGCATACATCACTCCATCAGGAAACAGATCCTTCACAAAATCTTTCCTACCCACAAGACTCAGCGCCTTCCTCTCAACCGGAACAGTGGTGTCCTTAATCGGCCCTACAGGCTCCTTTGGAACAGCCGGACTCAACGTAATGAGCTTGCCGATAAATTTAAAATTGTACGTGTTGGCTCTCCCAATGTGTGTCACATCGCGGTCGTAAAGCCAAGGGAGGCCTAACAACAGGTGACAAGCGTCCATAGGGAGGACATCACACCACACCTCATCTATATAGGACTTGAATGAGAGGGGCACTAGGCAATGCTTGTGGACCGGAATGGTAACCCTGTTTATCCAAGCTACCTGATATGGAGTTGGGTGGGGTTGTGTGGTCAGGGCCATACGTGTAACGGCATTTTCGGAAATGACGTTCTCACAACTACCACTATCGATCATCAACTTGCACAACATCTCACCGCTCTATAAAATCAAGGAAAATATATTCTTCCTCTTCCAGCCATCTAGCGGGCACGGAGTGGTCAAGATATAACGCATCACCATAAGGGGGGGGGGAGTCGTCCTCCAAATCACTGGGGACTCCATTCGGATCACTCTCTTCAGCGGCCGCGTAAAGTAGATCAGCGGGGTCGGTAGCCGAATCTAATAGGGCTATGGCCTTGGTCTTAGTTGGGCATTCAAAGGCATAGTGGCCCTGGACACCGCAAGCATAACACGTTGTATTGGACTTACTAACCTTTCCTATAGGGATACGCTCACCGACGGGATTCTTAGCATTCCTAGCCGTGATAAGTACCGATTTAGACTCGTTGAACTGAAACTTTCCTTTGTCCTGATATGTGGATGAGGATGGCCCGGGTGTGGACTTTCCCTTTGCGTTGGAATAACGGGAGTGAGCCTTAGAGGCTAAATGTTTTTCAATGTCGAGGGCGGCATTGATAGTTGTATTCAAATCCATATGTCTGTAGTGTAGGAGTTTCCGTTGGATATCAGAATATAGTCGCTTACGAAATCTAGATAAGATCACCTCGGGGTTCTCCCTAAGATCACAACGCACCATACGGTCCTTCAACTCTCCCATATATTCAGCTACCGAATTTGAGCCCTGCTGCAGGGTGGCAAGCTCATCGAACATCTGTGTGCGATTGTACGCGAGAACGTACTGATCGGTCAATAGGTTCTTCATTACGGCCCATCCAATAAGTTGGACCCCGTGCCTGGTTCCTAGCATACACTCCTCGTTCAGCCAATAAGTTTTAGCATGACCAGTTAGCTTCATCCTGGCAACCTGGACCTTTTGCTAGTCCGTAAGAGAGTGTCACTCGAAGTAGCACTCAATATCCACTACCCAAGTAAGGAAGATCTAGGGATCTCCCAAACCATCAAAAGTGGGGGTGTCGATCTTAATGGATCTATTAAGATTAAAGTCACGCTCGGGGCAGTGTTCTCGAGGAGGCACTCGTGGGGAGTTTCCATCAGAATCCAAATCATGGGCCGGTTGGTGGTGGTTGGGTTGCCCAACATTATCGGGTGGTGGCGGCGGCCCTTGGTTTGGTAGATGAGGACCTCCACGATTTAATAGGATTTGTGCTAACATGGCCCTAAGCTCAGTCATATCATTACGCAATCCCTCTATGGCCTCAGCGTTGGGATCCCTGTGTTCATTTGTATCCATCCTTGATGACGAAGGTGTAGTGTACTCCGTTCCTAGTCTAATGCGCATACAGGTTTTTAAAATATTTTGGAAGATGATTTTTCCTAGGGCTGTGCCTATATGGAAGACAAAATATTTTTATAGTTTCCCTAAGTGATTAAAATGTAGAGGGTTAATTGTTTTTTTAATTTTTCGCTGGAAAATAAACTTTTTAGAGCGTTATTGGCAAACCAGGAGAATATTTTATTTGACTGCGTGCTGAGAAACCTCAAGCGAGGACGTGTCAAGTAAGAAGTTGCGACAACTGGCTTTGATACCAAATTGACGTAGTGGGAGTTCGTCATTCGGAGAGCGACACATACACAAAGTATACCAACCATACCCAACGCGCTTTAGTTCTACCGCACCAACACAAACATCTATCGTATCGTCACGGTTCGGCTCAAACGCAATACATAAGAACACAAGGAGGAGTGATCGACTCTAAAATAACGATCAAGAAATAGAGTCGGATGATTCCCCAAATCAACATAAAGGTTGCCACTCCTTTTGGAGAGTAAAACCTTGGCTAGAGGCCAAGATCCACTCAAGCAAATAGGATCTACCCGATCCGGATTATAGAAGATTATCAACGATGAAATCAATTTCAGAAATGTCAAGCGATCATATTAAAAATCACGGAAACAACGGTTGCTCAACCTCCACACAACATTAAGCAAGAAAATCACAAAGATGAGGGAAGAGAAGTTACCCAATCCATTTTCATGAACACACTAGATAAGGTGGAAGAATCACTCTCTCCACGGATCCACCAGCATCGCACCGAATGGGGCTACAACCTTCTTCCTTGGAGTCACACTGAAGGAAGCCATGGCGGAGTCCCACCGAAGTAGGGAGGAGGGAGCAAGGGGGGCGGCGGCTTCACAACATGGGCGGCGGCTAGGGTTCTCCCTTGGCCGAAACTCTCACAAGAGGAGTAGGGTTTCTTTTTTTGTTCTCTAAATCTCATTCTCATAAAAGGGGATCCTTATATAGGAGTTACAACACACATCTAGCCATCCAAGATGGAGATGAAATCTCATCCATCCGGGAGGCTAAATACACACCAAATGTTTGTTAAAATGCAGGAAATAAATATTAAAAAGTCCCAAAATGAATACAAAATTATTAACCAAGCTTGGAATAATTTTATATTCTCACAAAAATAAAAGTAATTAGAGCAAGATTAATTAAAATAGTCTTCAAATGGGTTTAGCATGCTGCGGGCGGAGGTTGTAGTGTTGTCTTCCGTTAGCATCGTCATGGCTCCAAAGGTCTTTATGTTGTAGCGCCTCGGCAACTGGATTGTCATCAAGTGGAGGTAGCGGGGAGGCGACATCAATTCCGGTAGGAGATCTCCGGATTGCTACAATAGTATGAAGCGCGTTTTGTAAAGTCATCCCAGATCATTTCTCCCGCACTCCGCTATGTTCAGCATTTGATAGGGCACAACATCAACTCCCACTCGATGAGTCAGAATGTAGCGGGGTGGTCGGATCTACTCTACCTCTACATCATGCATCATGGCGTCCCTCTCCACCTACGCCGCGTTCTTACGGATTACTTCCTTCACAAGGCCACGTACGTGCCTCTGAAGGCCATCAGTGATTCGCATTATATTACGCGAATCGCCAAGGGATTAGGAGTTTTTGACACTTTGCCCGCCATGACTCCAATTTCCCGTGATGATTTTGTTTATGCGGCCATGATGACCGCATTCAGACTGGTGCGTCGTGTTTCTTCTAGCGGTTCGTGGAGCTGCGTCATTCGTACGGTGGAGCTTGAGCAGCCAACTAGGGCTTCTTCCGTTGATGCGGGATCCTCTTCAGAGTCCCGCCGGCTCGACGATGTCGTTCCTGTCCATACCATGCCCTTGGGCCCTTCGACTTCTTTTGCCCATGCCCCGCATCGTAGGAGTATCGCGGAGGATTATCCCGACTTCTACGAGCAGCATGTACAGATGGAGGAGTTGTTGCGCGAGCAACATGGCATGACATCATGCATTGTTGACTTTCTTAAGGTGCCCACTGCTGCCCCTGCTCGAGCATCAACTTCTCGTGCCCGTACCCCGCCTCCGCCTCCGCCTTTTTCTGATCCTCCAGAGTGATTGTTGTTGTTCTTCTCGATTGGGATTACTTGTAGTTCTTGCTTCACAGTTGTATTTTGGTTATTTTGACTTTTTGTATACATTACTCTATTCAGCTGGGGCATCGTCCTCAGGGTGGTTTTTAGTTATTTTGATTGCATTGTCTATCTTTCTTGTGTTGTTGTGTGTAGTTCCATTTGAAATATGTGATGTGATATTATGTTTAGTACTAACTCGCAGGTAATGCTTCGCCTATATTTGTTATGGCTTGGTATATTTTTTTTGTTGTTTAGGCTATTTTGTAGGTGGCCGTTCTTTGGCACGGCGGCCGTTCTTTGGCACGGCGGAGGAACTGAATACTTTTGCATGTTTGGCTTCACGCTTTAATGCCAATCTTCTGGTATGCTCATTGGCTAAACATGTGGTAACTTCTTCCCCGAGTTATACTTCATTGTTTGTATTGCGCATCATATGATAGGTTGCATGGATTAAGTCTGGTGGGGGAGAGACTCGTGTTGTTATCCGCTCACGAGCATATTTAATTTGCATACTAGAAGCTTTTATATCATTTGCATTTGCTTTGCACTCCACAACACCCACTTGAGAGCGTTTACTTAAGCACTTGCATGCGCCAAGTTTGATTATCACTTGTGCGTAGAATAAAAAATGCTGTGTTGGTTTAGAATTGCGTGATGGAGTAAAATGTTGACCCCAAGAGTGTTCCTAGGCGTGCACTCATGATCACTTAGAGTCTATGTACATTAAAATTCTTTATATGCTTATAGTTTCTATTTTTTCTATTAGCGTAGATTTTGTTTATGGTACTCTAGTTGTGAATTCGGTTATGAATCAAACGGTGGTGTAGGATCGTGTGTGGGAGTTCAATAGCCTCGTATTGCTTGAGTCGAGAGGAAGGGTTGTCTTTCTTGGTGGCTAAGAACTTGCCCCTAGCTACTCTCGAAGCATGGGTACATGGTTAGTCAAGTTCGCGTGTGATGTAGGCCGTCACTTTATCTAGTTTGAGCCTTGTACCATTCCCGACATTTATCTGTTGCTGTCCCCGTTGAGCCTATCCCTTCCTTTGACATCCCTACACCTCACAACCAAAGCCATATAGCCTATCCTACTCGCACATCTTAATGTGGTCGCTCGGTTAGTTTGTTTTGTTATAGTTTGTATCTGTTATGTGTGGCAGTTATGTTGGTATTTGTGCAGCTTGTGGTCTTGCCGTTTTTTTGGCTTGTTTTGGCTATTTCGATAAAAAAGGAAAAGAAAAAAAATTATATAATTGTAAATGAAAAGAAATTCCCAATGTGGAATAAAAGAAAAAAATATATATTGTTATTGAGTTGTGTTCGTTATGGGCGTGCACGCACCGTCAAAAGTCCAAGTCAGGTGGTGCGCCGGACATGTTTGTCTATTGAGTTCAGCTGTGAGTGTTTTTGGGCGATCTTATTTTGGGTGTGCTTGTCCGTCCTGTTTACCTTTGTATACCCCGTCTTCACCTAAGCCTATATTATTCTCCAAGTCCTACGGATTCGTGCTTGAGTCAAACCAGTGCCGTGGAGAGACTGTGAACGGGCGAGCATATGGTTACCAACATTGGTGGATTTCTTTGGAGATTCCCCTAAGACCTGATATTTGGTAATGCTCACCTCATTGTCAGCCTGCTTTCGTTCTACGCGCAACCAACTGATTCACCGTGATTCACTTTAAGAGTATTTGTAATATCTTCTTTACGTGTATAGGAATTAGAAATTATTATGCATGCATAGAAGAGTTTTGTAATATTCCTTTTTGTACATGAGGGTATGACTTCGCATGGTGTACAACCTCGGGCTCACGAGAGGACCACGAAAGCGCGAGATAGACGAGGCAGGGCATGTGGAATTGATGGGAGAGTGGGACCATGTGGTCCACTCGCAGTTGACAAGATAAGAGGTCCCTACAGTAGGCGAGACGCCCCTCCTAAGGGCGTGAGAAGGCCTTCGGCCTCGAGAAGGACTCACGACATCTAAAGTAGGCGAGACGGGAGGAAGGTACGTCTCGCCAATAGTTTCTCCCCCACTCGCCATACAGAAAGGCCATTTCGACATTTCTATGCCCAAGGGTGTTTATACTCCTCTACCCCGGGTAATTTTACCCTTTTGCCCTTAGTGGTCTGCGTATAACTCCTTAGAACATCGGAGTTTGGCTGTTGGCAGACCCAATCAGGGGTATTCTCGTATTTTCAGGTCAACCCAATATGGTTATTTGTAGATCCAACTCAGAAAACTATAAATAGACCCATAAGGGCTCCTTAGAAAACACGCTCGCATTATTCTCCAAATCTCCAGTGCTTTCTGAGGAGCTCCTAGCCCATCTTTCGGCTTTGGAGGGGAAGCTCTTAGAGATCTTCCGGGCGTGAGGTGGGACCTCCATGCTGAGGCTTTGGGTCAGTCTTAGGTCCTTTGCAACTAGTCCAGGGTCGAGGCTCGAGAGAAGTAGGTGTCGGATGCACCCCTATTTTTGAACTCCTGTTGAGGTCATTTTTGGCTTCAACAATTCTGGTGCGGTGAGCGTGGAAGGCATCTGATACAAGAAAGCCTGGAGTTTTGTCCCATGGCTGGAGGTGAAGGTGAAGTGTCTGGTTCTGGAGGCTCCCCCACCCCAGGAGAGGAGGCGATGAGGAAGATGTTGGAAAACTTCAGGCGAGAAGTCCAGCAGACCATCAGCTTGGACTTCTCGGCCCGATGCGAGTGGGCCACACCTCAGGTTTCGATAGAGGAGTGATAATACGATTTGCAGTCAATTTCATTAGGATATTTTCGTAGTTTTAAAGCAAATCATGTCTTGTAAAGTACTTATTTTGATTCCCCTTTGTATATATTTTTGTCGCTAATACATTTTTTATGCTTTTTGCAGGTTTTCATGGCTTTCAGCCGAATTTTGCTGTGACACGCCCCAAGGTCACGCCCTACCCGGGCGTGTACCTAGGGCGTGTAACCCAGAGGAATGAAGCAATTGGTCCGAAACTGCATTCCGTGGAAATTTAGTGTACACGCCCTCTGTCACGCCCGTGTCACATCCGACACGGGCGTGTTCCAGAGGCGTGTCCCCAGGTTCCGAGGAATCGCCGCAATGCGCTTGTTTTTCCCGCTCCACCGTCGCACCGAAAGTGTCACGCCCCAGGGTCACGCCTGATCCGGGCATGATATATGGGCGTGTACTTCAGCAATTCCGCCCGTCACCTCCAGCATTCAATTTCAGCTCAACAAAGTCGCGCCGCAAAGAACACGCCCCAGGATCACACCCTACCAGGGCGTGACTAGTGGGCGTGTACTTCAGCTACTTCGCCATAATTAAATTCCAGCCCGAAAAAGTCGCACCGAATGTGTCACGCCCCAGGGTCACGCCCGACCCGGGCGTGACAGGGGGGCGTGACCCGACCCGAAAAATTGTATAAATAGAGCCCAACTCCAAGGGTTCTGTGACACTTTTTGCATTAAGAGGGGAGGTTCTTTCCTTTGTATTTTTGAACTTTTTTAAGCATGTCTAATCATTTTTAGTTCTTAGCACTAGATTTATGCTTTTCCTGTATTAGTTCCTAGCTTCGTTCTGTAGTATAATGTTAATGATAGCGTAGTTTACCTTTCATGCACTTGTAATCTCTAGTTTTCAAGTTGTAAGATCCCTGTTTCCATTAATAAAAAGTGTTGTTTTATTTTTCGTTGCTTCTCTGTTTTCATTATTTTTCTTCTACTCATCCCCCCTCTTCCACCTCACTATGATTAACTAATCCTCCATGTACTCGATCTTGATGATCCGATGTTCGAGTGATTAGGTTATGATGCTTTGAATCTTACCTTTTCTTTTTAGGGTTTAGCCTTGAATTACTCTTGATTTATCATGGGTTGGAGGTATATCATCGATATATACTCTCCACCTTTGCTTTCATTCTGGGCTAGCCGAGAGGCCGAAAGTTTGAAATGAGCACTCAAGAGTAAAGGGAGTTGTTTGCACCCCTCGAGAGAGGCAGACGTTCAAATCTCCCGGATTGGAGTAAAATCCAATAGTGGGGTTCACCGCGTAAAGCGAGTTTTAGGCCTCCGATTTAGGCGAGAGTCGGTCGGACCTTCCTAAACTCAGTTAGGCACGGCCTTCGAGAGAAGCGTGTCAATATTCATGGAACCTCCACGGTCAAGGACCTTTACCCTAATTAGTTTAGGTTTATTTATCGTATTTTTCTAACCACTCTTACCGAGGTGATTTCTGATCGAGTGCATTTTCCCCTCATCGTTACTAAGCTTAAGTTTAATCGCTCTTTTAGCTCTCTTTATCTTTTCATGCAAGTAGCTCTCTTTCATTGCAAGTAGTTGTCTTCCTTTAGTACGTTTAGCTTTCTTCTAAAAAACCTAATTTTTCCGTCGATAAAATAATAGATTTCGTGTGAGTAAGCTTAATCAACTGTTCCCGGATTTTAATACGACACTTGTGTCCCCTAGCTGCATTTCGATAGGTATACTTGCCTTGTTGGATTGTTAGTTTGGTTATTTTCTCCTTGCAGATATCTAAGAGACAATCAAGTTTTTGGCGCCGTTGCCGGGGAGGCAACGCTCGTTGATAAATTGAAAACACAAATATATTAATTTTATCACTTCTCTTTCTCACCCTCCTTAAAATTTTTCCTCCTACTCACTTGAGTTAAATGGCTGGATTTTCTTCAAGCAAGTGTGCGTATTTTTAATTTTTCCGCCTACTCACTTGAGTTAATTGGCTGGATTTTATTCAAGTAAGTGTGCGTATTTTTATTTTTCCGCCTACTCACTTGAGTTAATTGGCAGGATTTTATTTCAGTAGAGTGTGTTTACTTTCTGTAGAGTGGGTGTGTTTTAATTTTCTGTCGAGTGCGTGAGTGTAGCTTTTATTTTCCGCCTACTCGCTCGGAGTTAAATGACTGGATTTTAATTACCGCCTACTTAATAGAAACCCACATCACAAATTTTTTCTACACCACCTAACTCTCTCGAAAAGGGCAAAGTGGCTCTAAATGCCACTATCTTGTCTAGTACCTTGCGAACCCTTCACCGGGTAGCCCTTGGGAAGTTCGGGAGTTAAAACATAAAAAATCTATTTCAAAAAAAAAAATTTTCAAACTTCATTAGCTCTTTTATTTTCTAGTCTTTCTTCTCCTCTTTTCTTCTAGTGTATGACCCGCGGAAGTCCGTCAGTTATTTTGGACCTGGACCACGAAATTGAGCGTACTCTTCGGAGAAGATCGCGATTTCAAGGCCCTACTACCCATGTGCCGGTTGAGGATTCCGAGTCATTTTCTACCTTAAGAATGGAAGAACCCAACTTAGAGAAAGCCGTGCAAAGGCCTATGTCCTATTATGCACGACCGAATCTCGAGGGTACAGAATCTAGTATAGTTCGCCCTGCAATAGTAAATAATAATTTCGAACTGAAGCCTAGCATAATTCAAATGGTGCATCAGTATGTGCAATTTGACGGGCTTCAAGATGAACATCCGAACGCACACATAGCCAGCTTTCTTGAGATTTGTGACACCTTCAAGATAAATGGTGTCACAAATGATGCTATTAGGCTAAGATTATTTCCTTTCTCTCTTAGAATTAAGGCTAAGCAGTGGCTGAACACCCTTCCTAAAAATAGCATAATTACTTGGACGCAATTAACTGAAAAATTTTTGGCCAAGTATTTTCCGCATGCTAAAACTGCAAAACTTAGGAATGACATTTCTGCCTTTGGACAAATAGACTCTGAGACCCTTTACGAAACCTGGGAAAGATTTAAAGAATTATTAAGACGATGCCCACATCACGCTCTGCCTGTATGGTTGCAGGTGCAGACTTTCAATAATGGGATAAATCAAAGCACAAAGCAAATGATAGACGCAGCTTCTGGCGGTACTTTAAACCATAAGACCCCGGAAGCAGCTCTTGAGCTGTTTGAGGACATGGCCATGAACACTTACCAGTGGAATGTGCCTAGGTCTCGCCCAAACAAACCTGCAGGTCTCTTTGAAGTGGACAACGTCTCCCAACTCGCACTGCAAGTTGAAATATTAAGCAAAAAAATTACGGAGATGACTGCTACCTCCGCCCCTCAGGTATGGGAATCTGCTTCTCCTCCCGCCGAACATTTGGATTATGTAAATAATATGCCTAGAACTGCTTTTAATATTTTTTCTGCTGCGAATTATCATCCTCATGGTTTTAATTTTCCGAATAGTTATAAACCTGCGTTAAGAAATCATCCGAATTTTTCGTGGAGCAATCCATCGAATGCTGTGCGCCCGCCACCGCAAAGTGATTTTTCTGCACCACCACCACCTCCTCAAAGTTTTCCAAAACCTCCAAATTTGGAGGAAATGTTTTCAAAATACATGAATGCTAATGACGCTACGATTAGAACCTTAACCGGAAGTGTTAAAAATTTAGAAAATCAGGTAGGACAGCTCGCTAAAATGATTTTTGAGCGACCCGTAGGGTCTCTTCCTTCTAATACCGAGCCCAACCCGAGAGAGCAAGCGAAAGCTATAACTCTTCGGAGTGGGAAGAAAGTTCCCGGTACGATAAGTCAAGAGCCCAAGGCAATCTCCGCTTCCGCTTTAAAAAATCAAAGCTCCGTTCCCGTTTTAAAAATTCCACCCTCTGCCGAAGAAATTATCACTCCTATTTTAGACAAACAACTCACTCCACCACCCACCTTTAAAAATAATCCATCCCCGCCATACCCTTCCGAACTTAATAAACAACGACAGGATGATCAATACACCCGTTTTTTAGAAATGTTTAAACAAATCCACATAAATCTGCCTTTCCACGAAGCCATATCCCAGATGCCGAAGTACGCAAAATACCTTAAGGACCTCCTAACCAACAAGAAGAAGTTAGAGAACCTTTCTCATGTCACGTTAAATGTCGAGTGCTCGGCGGTTTTGACAAACGGATTACTGAAGAAAATCAGTGACCCGGGTAGTTTCTCTATCCCGTGTGTCTTTGGTGATCTCTTTGTCAAACACGCTTTAGCCGACTTAGGTGCGAGTATTAATCTTATGCACCTCTCGTTGTTTAAAAAGTTAGGAATTGGTAGTCTCAACCCCACACGCATGAGTATCCAGCTCGCCGATAGATCAGTCAAATACCCGTTAGGAATAGTGGAGGACGTCCTAGTCAAAGTTGACAAGTTCATCTTCCCGGTGGACTTTGTCATTTTGGACATCGAAGAAGACGTCGAGGTTCCCCTGATTCTTGGCCGACCCTTCCTTGCCACCTCCCGAGCTATCACTGACGTAAGCAATGGTAAGCTCTTCCTTCGAGTGGGCGACAATGAGGTAACTTTCTCTATCACCCCCTCGATGAAGAACACACTAGCTAATGATGACTCCTGTTTTTTCTTGGATACCGTAAGTGAAGAATCCTCCACCCGCCTTTCTGATTTTGAAAAAGAATTTTCCAATTTTTGTTCCTCTCCTACTCCTCCAACTGAATCTCTACACCTAAGTGAAGAATCCTCCACCCGCCTTTCTGATTTTGAAAAAGAATTTTTTGATTTTTGTTCCTCTTCTACTTTTCCAACTGAATCGCTGCACGAAACCGCCATGGCCGCTAGCAACACCCCTTTTAATTTTACATATAAAAAAGTGTACGAGGACATAGTTTTTTGAAAAAGAACAAATTTCCAAAATCTCGTATGATGACCCCCCTACCTTGGAACTGAAAGAACTACCAGAGCACCTTCGATACGCTTTCTTAGAAAAGGACTCCAAGCTGCCTGTCATAATTTCGGCCTACCTCACGGATGCACAAAAGGATAAACTTCTTTCAATTTTACAAAAGCATCGCCAAGCTATTGCTTGGCAGATATCTGATATCAAGGGCATAAGCCCATCTTTCTGCACTCATAAAATCTTAATGGAAGATAATTCACGTAACTCTATACAACCTCAGCGCCGTATAAACCCAAACATGAAAGACGTAGTTAAGGGCGAGGTTATGAAATTGTTAGACGCAGGAATTATCTATCCTATATCCGACAGTAAGTGGGTTAGCCCAGTACAGGTAGTACCAAAGAAGGGAGGGATAATGGTAGTAAGTAATGAAAATAATGAATTAATCCCGACTCGGACGGTGACCGGATGGCGCATGTGTATAGATTACCGTAAGTTGAATGACACTACCCGCAAGGATCACTTCCCCTTGCCGTTCAAATTCCGGACATAGATTTTATTGTTTTCTCGATGGCCTCTCGGGGTATCTTCAAATTCCCATCTCCCCCGAGGACCAGGAGAAAACTACGTTTACTTGTCCCTTCGGCATCTTCGCCTACCGAAGAATGCCGTTTGGATTGTGCAATGCGCCAACTACATTCCAACGATGTATGCTGACCATCTTTGATAAGTACGTAGAAAGCATTATGGAAGTTTTCATGGATGATTTCTCCATGTTCGGGAATTCCTTCGATAGTTACTTAGAGAACCTTGAAAAAGTCTTAGAGCGATGCGAAGAAACTAACCTCGCCTTAAATTGGGAAAAATGTCATTTTATGGTGAGGGAAGGGTTAGTTTTGGGACGTAAAATTTCTGAAAGGGGTATTGAAGTAGACGTTGTGAAAATAGAAGTTATCGAGAAGCTGCCGCCACCTATGAACATAAAAGCTATAAGAAGTTTCCTGGGTCATGCGGGTTTCTACCGCCGCTTCATAAAGGACTTTTCCAAAATCACCAAGCCCCTTACCCATCTCTTAGAAAAAGACGCCCCATTCATCTTTGATGACCTCTGTCTAGCTTCCTTCAATTTAATAAAAGAAAAATTAGTTAATGCCCCAATCATGATAGCTCCGGTGTGGGATCTTCCATTTGAGATAATGTGTGATGCGAGTAGTTATGCGGTGGGAGCCGTACTAGGTCAACGTATTTCCAAAAACTTCCACCACATTTATTACGCTAGTAAAACACTCACATCTGCACATGAAAATTACACCACAACCGAGAAGGAGCTCTTAGTTGTAGTATTCGCTTTTGACAAATTTCGCTCTTATATTACTCTTTCGAAAATTATTGTTTTTACGGACCACTCGGCCCTCAAATATCTTCTCTCTAAAACGGATGCCAAGCCTCGCATGATTCGCTGGGTCTTACTCCTCCAGGAGTTTGACTTAGAGATCAGTGATAAGCGAGGTGCCGAGAACTTGGCCACCGACCACCTTTCGCGCCTAGACAACCCGTTTATAGAACAATTAGACGAAAATTCTTTTCATCACTATTTCCCTGATGAGAAGCTGTTCATAATTAACACATCTACTTCTCCTTGATTTGCCCGCATCGCCAACTATCTAGTGGCCCGTGTGCTCCCAAAAGAGTTTTCATCTCAGCAAAAGAATAAATTCTTTTCTGAGCTGAAAAACTATTATTGGGAGGACCCGCATCTTTTCAGAATTTGTGCCGACCAAGTGATCAGGAGGTGTGTTTCTTTTGATGAAGGATTAGATATTATTAAACATTTGCATGAAGGACCGACAGGTGGGCACTATCAAGCTGCTCGCACCGCTCACAAAGTGTTAAGCGCGGGTTTTTACTGGCCCACCCTGTTTAAAGACGCGCATGCCTTTGTGAGTAGGTGTGATAGTTGCCAACGGTCGGGGAATATTTCGAATAAAAATGAAATGCCACAAAATTATTTCCTAGAGTGCGAAGTTTTCGACCTCTGGGGGATTGATTTTGTCGGCCATTTTCCTTCTAGCTTCGGGAATAAGTACATTTTAGTTGCCGTTAATTATGTTTCGCATTGGGCTGAGGCACAAGCTCTTCCTACGAATGATGCCCGAGTCGTAGTTAATTTCCTAAAAAATTATTTTCTCGATTCGGTACGTCGCGCGCTATCGTTAGTGATAGGGGTTCCCATTTCTGTAACGCACAATTTTCAAAAATTCTAACTAAATATGGCGTTACTCATAAGCTTTCCACTGCCTACCACCCCCAAACTAACGGACAAGTCCAAGTAGTGAATAGAGAAATAAAAAGAATTTTAGAAAAGACTGTTTCAACATCTAGAAAAGACTGGTCAGCCAAATTAGACGAAGCTCTATGGGCCTACCGAACAGCGTACAAAACCGCCCTCGGATGTACGCCATATCGGTTGGTTTATGGAAAATCGTGTAATTTACCCGTAGAGTTAGAACACCACACCTTTTGGGCCTTGCGATTTTTAAACTTCGATCCCCACTCTATCGGCGATTTTAGAAAATTTCAACTTAACGAACTCGACGAGTGACGCTCTTACGCATATGAAAATAACAGACTTTATAAAGAGCGGACGAAGCGTTTACACGATCGACATCTTAGGCACCCAAAAATCTTTAAGCCGGGCGACCAAGTGCTTCTTTATAATTCTCGTTTACGTTTATTCCCGGGTAAATTAAAATCATGTTGGTCGGGGCCTTTTACTGTTTTAGAAGTCTTTTCTTATGGTACTGTTTTAATTTCCCACCCTGATAAGGGTACTTTCAAAGTGAATGGTCAGCGTCTTAAACTGTATTTCTGTGATGATGTCAGTCTCAACTCTGTTAACTCTATCTTTCCGGTCCTGACATTTGATTAATTTGAACTTTCTTTTTCTCATAAACTTTGAACTTTATTCGAACTTTATTTTTAAACAATATTTGGGACAATCTTATTTTGATGTGTCGAGCTCAAACGACGCTTTAAACAAAGGGCGCTCTTGGGAGGCAACCCAAGTTATCTTTTTCTGTTTTCTTTATTTTACAATTTTTGCCCCGAATGGCTCCGGCAAGCTGAAACTTCTGCGATTGCCTGCTCCAATGGAAATGATTCCATGACAAAGTCCACCGGACGACATTTCATGAAGATCCACAGCACAAGCATGGAGGAGCGGCATCACTCAGCTTTCCCTGCAACATAAAACCGGGGAAGTACCTGTTTTTCAATTGGGTCTTTCCTTTCTGTACTTTACTTTTCTCTCGTTCTCCGACCTCCTTCTCCATTGAGGACAATGTAGATTTTAAGCTTGGGGGATGAGTTGCTCCTTTTTGCTTTTTGTAAATATCCAAAAATCCAAAAAATATATATATAGCTGCATTTTGGTATTTCAATAAGTACCCCATGTTTATGTTTTGTTTTTTTTTCAAACTTCTTTATAAACAACGTAGTTAATTATAATTTTTCTAATCATTTTTTTTAATCATATTTCACAAGTAAAATGTTGGCCATGCTGTGTTTCTAATTCACGGTAGCATGTTAAGGTGAAATATTTCTCTAAAACGTGCATTTCTATTATGGTTTTCCGTTCTTTATTTTCTAGACTTTCTCTAAAAATTTATCATCCACTATTTTCCTTTTTCGTCTTTAGATAATTTTTGTAAAGACAAATTTTGAATAACGTAGTAGATATGAACGATCCAAGTCATATATTATTTTCATTTTTAAGATAATTTCATCAATCTTATTTTATTATCTCAAACTTGTTTTTTGAAATTTATCAACTCTATGTTTTAAATAAATTTTTAAAAAAAGCGTGAAAATGATTTAGGCCATTTTTGTTTACGTTTGAGCTTTCCTGCCAACCTAAAATCTTTTACCACTAGTTAGCCGCTTTTGACCCTTTTTTCCAAATTCATTTGATAACTCCACATAGCATTTCTTTTTCACCAAAGCCAAAATTCCTACTTATCTAATCACGCTAAATTTTTGAGTTCCATTCTAAAATTTTCATGATAGGAAATTTTGTGTTATCTTTGGCGAAATTGTTGAAAAAAGTGTACTCAAAAGCAATGTTTTGAAAAAAGAAAAAAAACAAAAAACGAATGATGAAAAAAATAAAAAAATAAATAAAAATAAAGAAAAAAAACAAAACTCGTTGTTTAAAATAAATTTTCAAAACTCGTTGTTTTGGTTTAGTGTGATTTTTAAGCCTCCATGTTTATATTTGAATTCCACTCCTATTCATAATCCTAAACCAAACGTTTCGGTCTCATTAAGTCCTTTTGATTCACGTCCTTTTTTTTTAATTTTATTTAACAACTAAGAAAAGAAGAAAAGTAAATCAGTTTTAGTTTTGGATTTAAACTTAGATTTTTGTTATTTAATTGATATAATTATAATGCGTTGCTTGGATCTAGTAATAACTCAATACGTTCTTTTCATTTTCATTGCCTTGCTTAAATCTATTTAAAGAATTTCGTCAAAATTCTGGATGATTTAATTTTATTAAGTAAAGTGTTGGGTACATTGGTCAAATGTACCTGATTTGAAGAAGCCTCACCCAACTCAATGATATACATCATAATGTATTTGATGAATGTTGAGTTTACTTGTGTAGGTTAAGTAATCACTGGACTGAAGCAAAAAGTTTCTAAGTCCATGTGTCGACACCCAGAGAGAAAGTGTCGACACTTAAGAAAGCTTGTGTCGACACCCACACAAGCAGTGTCGACACTTGGAGTCATTGTGTCGACACCTGGGATGCAGAGTCGACACTAGACAGAAAGTGTCGACACAAGGAGCTGTGTCGACACCCAGTGAAGCTGTGTCTACACCAGAAAGTGTCGACACTTGGAGCTGTGTCGACACTCTGCAAAAGTCTGCAGAGACTAAGTTAAAGTGTCGACACTCAGAACAATGTGTCGACACTCAACAGAAGAGTCAGCACTTGAAGTAAGTGTCGACACCCAGCACAATGTGTCGACACACAACTAGAAGAGTCAACACATGAAGTAAGTGTCAACACCCAGCTCAATGTGTCGACACTCAGCTAAAGACTCTACACTTGAAGAAAGTGTCGACACAAGGAGCTGTGTCGACACTTAGCAAAGATCAGAAAGATCAACAAAATTATTCTAAGTACAAGTGTGGACACTAAGGGAATGTGTCGACACTCAGCTGAAGTCTCAACAAGAAGAAGGTGTGTCGACACAAGGAGCTGTGTCGACACTCAGTAAGAATCAACATAGAAGACTATGTATCGACACCAAGAAGCAATGTCAACACTTGACAGATTAAACACAAGAAGTTGTGTTGACACAAAGGTGATGTGTCGACACTTAGAAGAATTTAGCAAAAGCTAGAAGATCAAGTACTTGTGTCGACACTCAATTGCAGTGTCGACACCTGAAGAAGAATCTGTGTCGAGACATACAAGAAGTTGTGTCGACACCTTGTAGACCTGTGTCGACACTTACACAGTATGTGTCGACACTTGGACTATAAGTGTCGACACTTAAAGACAGAAAGTCTCGACACTATAAGACAGTTAGAGATTTTCAAGAAATGACTGGATGATATGACAGCTGCCGTTCCAGCCGGTCTACAGCACCTGTCAGAGATGTCAGAAGATAGTTATGAACCGGATCAGCCGGTTACCATGAAGAAGGCCTATAAATAGGCACATACAGTCTACAGAAACTGTTGTTGATGATTAATAAGTGAATCACATTGTTGAAGAACAAGTCATCAAAGTGGTATACAGAGTATCAAGTCAAGAAGATCTTGCAGTCCAAGTGCAGATCTAAGAAGTTGGAGAGAGAGGGCTCCATCCAAGAAATCAGCCTTTGGAACTAGGCTGAGAAGAAGGGTTCAGATCTATTCTGAATTCTATGTGGCAGAGGTCAAGGAACAACTGTAGAAGGAGACAATCTTATCCAGTTCTACTCAAGAAGCTTTGAAGAAAGCTAAGTCAGATTGAATCCAGCTGAGTTCTTCCAAGAACTCATCTAGAAACTCTCAACTTCCCTCTCTCATTTTTGAGTTGTTGAGTTATTATTTCAATAATCATTTTTAACTTGTAGGATCCTTTGGATCTGAGTGAATTGTAAGCCTATTTTTATAAAGGCTGAGGGTAGGGCTTGAGAGCCTGAGTGTAGGAGATTGAGATCTCTGAGTGTAGGCCTTGTTGGCTGAGTGTAGGCCTTGGTTGGCTGAGTGTAGGCCTTGGTTGGCTGAGTGTAGTCCTTGATTGGCTGAGTGTAGGCTTTGGGATAAAGCTGAGTTGTAAGGCTTTGGGCCTGAGGTGTAGGAACCAATTTGGGTTCTGAGACAGTGGAGGAGTTTGGCCAAATCTAGTACACTGCTAGATAGGCGAAGGGGGAAAGTGGATGTAGCCATATCTTGGGGAACCACTATAAACCACTGTGTCTGCTGTGCTGTGAATGATATTTGTTGTGTATGCTTAGTTATTGCTGTGATAAAACAGTTAGTATTCTGTGATATAACTGATTGCTGCCATTTAATTTTAAAAAGGATTAGGTCACCTATTCACCCCCCCTCTAGGTGTTTAGGTACCATATCTTTCAAGTGGTATCAGAGGGAGGTTCCTCAAAAAGGACTAACAGTTTGAGGAGATCATGTTTGGCAGATTCAGTGTTAGGCAAAACACAGATTCAAGAAATTCAAGAAAATCAAGAAACATGGGTTCCTCTGAGAATCACAAGGAATTGGGTTCCATGAAATTACCCATATGCAGGAAAGAGATCTTTATGATCTGGAAGGAAAGGGTAAGGTTATTTATGGAGGCCTCAGACCCTAGAATCTACATCACAGTAAAGGAAGGGCCTTATGTGCCCATGAAGATTTCAGTTCTAGATGCAAATCAGAGAACTCCAAAGGATTTCTCTGAGATGACTAAGGATGAGATTGTCCTAGCCACCATGGACAAGAGGGCACAAAACATTATAGTGAGTGCCATAGATTATGCAACATTTCAGAATCTTATACACTGTAAGACAGCCAAAGAAATGTGGGACACTCTTATAGTGTATATGGAAGGATCTGAAGAAGTAAGACAAGATAGAAAATCCTTGCTAAATCAGGAGTATGAGAGTTTTAGACAAGTTAAAGGTGATAGCATAACTGAGTGCTACAAGAAGTTCTACAGAATAGTTAATGAACTCATGTCTTATGGAAGAGAGTTCAGTAACTATGAACTAAATGACAAGTTCCTAAGGTCCCTAACCAAAGATTGGGACACAAAGATCTGTGTCATTAGAGAAATGGCTAAGTTGGGGGAAATTCCTCCTCCTACACTGTTTGGCAAGTTGTTGTCATATGAGATGCAGTTGATAGTGAGAAAAGAGGAGGAGACATCAACAAGGACTGAGCACAAGGAAAGATCAGTTGCTTTCAAGACAGATGTCCCCAGGAAGTGCAGGAATAAATCACCAACTCCACCTCCAAAGATTGTTAAATCAGAGTCAGATGAAACAGTCAACACCAAGTCAGAAAGCAGTGAAAGTGATGAAGACTTTGCTGCTTTCACTAGACACTTTCAGATGTTTTTGAAAAAGAAACAGTGGAGGTCAAGGCCTTCTACATCACATGGAAAGGAAGACTCTTATCAGAAAAAGAAGTCTTCAAAGAATGACAAGAAAAGGACAAAATCTAGCAAGGCAACTAGTTCAAAGATAGTGTGCTATTGTTGCAATAGACAGGGCCATGTTATTGCAGACTGTCCTGAAAAGAGGAAAGAATCTGGTGACAGGAAAAAGACTCATTTCAAAGGCAAGAAAGAGAAGTCTTTTGTAGCCAAGAAAGAGAAGACTCTATCAGATATCTCTTCTTCAGAAACTGAGTCTGAGGCTGAAGCCTACATAGGGCTGTTTGATGAAGAAGAAGAGGAAGAATTTATGCAGATCATGGAGTTAAATGAGTATTTATCACTTTAAACCCAAGAAATAACATGCACTCCACATAAATCACTAAATAAGTATTTATCACTTTAAACCCAAGAAATAATCTCATGGGTCAAATGACCTTGAATCTTGATGATAGTTTTGCATGGATAGTTTCATAATGTTATTAACCTCTAGTATTTATCTTATGGTGTTTAGAGTTCAGTAGATCATCCTTGTAGTAGTAATTTCCATATTGCCCTTTTCATGTGAATGATGGAAATATGATGTAAAGGTAGTGGAATGTGTTGAAAATTCTGGAATAGATAATCAAATGATATTATGTTGCACTAGTAGTTTATTTGGAGTGGTTGAAGCTTTATTTGTTGTAGCTCCTTTGTAAAGTAAATTAGTGCACCTTACCTGGATAAATAGGAAATAAATATTGTAGCTTGCTGGAAAATTATGATACTTAGTTAAGGAACATATTAGGGCATATAGAAGCATGGAAAAATTGTTAAATGTTGTTTAATTGTGATTACAAGGGTGAGTCTTCATAAAGTGCCTTATGATGGTTTTTCTTATGATAATCTTTTACCTGGTCTACTTACTTTGAAATTTCATGAAACTTAGGAAGTGAAATTTTATGATTATAATGTATCTCTACTAAATTTTGAGGAATTTTTGGACAAGTATTTTTGGTACTCCTTCACTACCACTATTTATATGAATTATTTTGGAATAAATATTTAGAGGTTAAATGTTTTATGAAAGTTTATGATATTTAGTATTCTCTGATATCTTATTAGCCTACAGTGTTCATAATTTTTGAATGGTCATACCCTAAGTAAATCTAGTACTCATGTTCAAATCACCCATGGATTAAATTTGGGAAAAATTAATTAAATATCAAATTTAATTAGAAAATTATAAATTTCTGGATTTAGACTAATCATGATATGATAGAATCCCATTAATTATCTTAAGGCTTTTGGATGAAAATTTAGAGTACCTCCTATTATGTACATCATATAGCTTAGGATGGTCTGGACATAGTAAAACTGCAAAATAAACTAAGAGAGTTGGGATATTAGGCTATTGGTTGAGGTCAAGAACTAAGGAGTTCATAATTGGGAATAATGATGGGTTAACTAGTGTAGGTGGTGCTCGGGATCGATGAAAGATCGTCTTTCCCGCAAAGAGGAAGAGTCAAATACATAAGGGTTAGTTCCAACGTAACGTTAAAAGGGATCGGGTAATGGGTAATAACAAATAACAGTAAGCGCCTTGCGAAAGGGAGCTTTGGGTTTCAGCCCATCATAGTTTCTAGTGCCCTCAAGAGCCCTTCATGCGGAATACCTTGGGCAATCCTGGGCTAACCTAAATTGTAAGAATAAATTTGAAAGTGAAATTAGTATAAGTAGGGATTCACAATTCACACACCCCGTTAGCTCGGGAGATTGGTTAGGTTAGTTTGGATTAGTCATCCGAATGGTAGGTTCGGAAGGTAGATATAACAGACTGGATAGTCCGGGGAGCTGGTGGCTCACAAGGCTTTGGATACATGAATATGGTGGTGGGTCTTCGGTATCAGACGGTCGTTCACACTGATGTCGATACGTTGAGTCGGCGAGTGTGGTTGACACTTTGCCAAGGAAAGTCTGGTGGATATGGCCAGCATTAGTTTGTGGTGACTCTAGGTTGTGTCCTTCTAGAGACGTACATAAGGGCTATACCTTGTAGTGTGGATATCTGACTAGGAGAGGGGGACCCGACCCACTGTCTCCGTTTGCCACTACGGAGGTTCCTGGGAGTGAAGCTAGATGCCCGAATGGGGGGAACTAAAGGTCTGTGCACATGGAGTCGTGTGCGTGAGTTGCACTTACATGAATCATGACATAACATATCACTACACTTATACTTGCATACAACCGACACCACAACATATAAATTGGTATGAGATTTTTTATACGGTGGGTGCCTTGTAGAAGAACCCTTAACTTATAAGTTTGTATGGGCATTCATATAAGTTAAGGTTACTTACTTCTTAGTATGTCTTTTTTACCTATGTTGCTTTACTCTACTTATTTACCTTACTGCTTACTATTAAAGAACTGCTAGCTTGTACCTTCCTTGCTTAGCTATATATACTTTATAATTAACTGCTATAATAGTTCCACTGTCACCTTCTTTGTTTATTATTCACCTTTATAGCTTCCCTTTCCTCCTCCCCGCTCGGTGCCTAGGAGCCATGGGGGAGGGGTAAGGGATGATAGGACTTAGTCTTTTGACTAACGGTTTTCGGACCACAATATTCCAGGGAATCCAGATGGGAGACAGGGAGCAGCAGCAGGTGATACAGCACCAGCGGAGTACGGTGCTCAACGAGGTCAGCCAGTCTAGCACAGGAGCACTAGATACTGGTTCCATGAGTGATTAGTTTACATTGCTTCCGCGAGAGTTTGTAGTGAGGATTTAATGTACCAGGCTTGAGCCCGTTTATGCTTCTTTGTACTATTTTATTTCAGTACTTTTATTATATGTGCACTTGATGTCATTTCCTTTACATATATTACATGTGATTGTGGACTTAGTTTTAACTGAACTATGCTTAAGATTCTTTCCCTTTGGTGATCGTAAAGGCCAGCAGGATCCACATTTTGTAGTGGCGACCTTCGCATGTGTCAGTGTCACTGCAAAATGGCAGTTCTGGGCATAAGACTCCAATGGTTGAAAAAGAAAAAATGGGGTCTTACATTCCCCAGCCATATAGGGGCTTAATTCAGATAATCCACCATGGCCAAAATTTTCTCCTTTAATGGAAATAATGGCAATTGAAGCCATGCCCCTTCCCCTCCCCCATTTGATTGTTTTAAAAGCTTCCCCAAGGTTAGAGGAGTCGTTTCCACCATTCACCGGAAGAAACCGAGACGTTTGGCTGTATAGTTGCAGAGCACCGAAAGCTCCACCGCTAGCCATGGCGCACCACCAATAAACACGTCGGCAAGCCCGGTTGAAGGTCCGCTTCTCCTCCTCTCCCCTTGTTCTAGAATCCTAGATCAATTAGTAGAGAAATAGAGTTCAATTGAGCCCGATGGGGTGAGAGAAATTCTGAATTTCCATGGCTTTTTATGCCTTGCGGGTTCGCCGGAAACCGCCACTCCGGTGGCCATGCCACCCTCCGGCGATAGCCACCAACTCAACGGAGGTGGTGGTGGTCGGCCGGGGAGGGCACTGGATCGCAGGCAAAAGCTGTTGGAAAATGTTCCAGGTCAGGCTAATCGTGGTCTTTGGCTGGAGGTTGAAGAAGACTCCATCACCGTTAGATCTGATATTATATAAATCAATTAAATGTGTAATTTTAACCCTTTACTGTGCACCTTTTTAAATTAAATTGTTTGTACTTCTACTTCTTCGATGATCATCAATGCTGGCAGAATTAGCGTTTTGTAGTGGCAACCGTCCCGAGTGTCGGTCTCACCGCAAAACAGCGGTTCTGGGCATAAGACTCGGTAGCGTACCAAAAAAAGAGGGTCTTACAAATTGGTATCAGAGGAAACCTCAATCTAAAGAGAAGAAGTCCACAAAACACTGGGTGACCCCGTGCGAGCATAAGTTTGTGGACAAACTAAGCAGCAAATGCTGTGGTGTGACCATGTGTAAAAATCACAATATATAATCAATAAATTAATGAGTTAGGACAACTTAACTAGGAAACTTGACTTACCAAGACGATTCTTAGCCCATCCTGGTCTAAATTGACCCTATGTATAAATTCAATTAAAGTACCAGGATACCCGAAATGACTAGAGGAAGTGTCTAACACGAGAAAAGGTACTTAAGGCTTAAACTCTGATGTCCCTACTTTACTCATCAAGTAGTAATATCACCTGTTACCTAAACTAATAAGACCAACTTAAGGAGAATTGACGCCTATGAACCATTAGCGGAATAGTAGGAGACTCAAGTCTCAACTCTCGTATCGATGACACATTAGGATGAGACAACCATCATACCAAATAATAACGGTCGAATAAGAATTCAAATTCAGAAGAGACCCATTTGGGACAGAATCACATGTTGACTTTGAGAATGTTATCGTAAATGATAACCTGAAGAGTCTAAAGTATGGAGTATATTAACGAGTTTCAGGATGGAACCTCAAGTATAAGGTTGCATGCCCGAAGTATTGTGTGCATATCTTGCCCAAAACTAACATAGTGATATCGAAGATACTTAGCCCAAGATAGGTAGTGGCTTATCTTTTGTTTATTGGGGGCTTATCTTTTGTTTATTGGGAAAATTGGTTACCGACTTGGGTTTCCTTAGACCTAATTTAGAAAATGTGTTTCCCCAAACATAGTGAGATTGAATTTGATCTTATTCGATGTTACTCGGGCGATGTCATGATAATAAGGAAGAGTAATTACGAGACTTAACCATTTTAAGATACCATGTGAATTTGATGATGGGTAGTAAGATTTGGGATATTTGGGAAGATAAGACTAAATCACTATGTTGTAACATCAAAAGTATGATAACACTAGGGAGTTTGAAAGAAAATAACAGACAATATATCAAAGACGTAAACCTTAGACATCATCAAGAACCCAAATATATACGTTTGATAACATTATAGCCACGGTGAAAGTGAGGGATAGATACAGTTTAGTCTAGAGGGGGGGGGGTGAATAGTGTAAGACCCCCCCCCCCCCCCCCCCGTTTTTTTTCTTTTTCAACATCGGGGTCTTACGCCCAAAACCGTCGTTTTGTGGTGACTCATTCAAGCCCTAAAGGGTCATCACCACAAAGCGCCGATTCTGCCAGCCAATTCGATCACATAAAAGTAGCAAAACAAAGTAACACAAACTAGCAGTCCACAAAAAATCACATATCATATAGATAATCTCCACGAAGGGAGTGCTCACAGAACAATATATCAGAGTAATAAAATACGGGCTTATGCCCGGTACATCATGTCCTCACTACAAATCACTCATGAGGAAGAAAAGGCAAAAAATCTACTCAAGGTCGAGACTCACGGTCCCGACTGTAAGAACTCCGGAGCTAGACTGCCCCATCTCCAAGAGCATCGGTGTCTGGGGCTGCTCCTGCATGCTGGGCTCCACGATTCCCTAAAATGATGCGGTTCGAAAACCGTTATTCTAAAAGACTAAGCCCTATCATCCCCCGCCCATTCCCCCATGTCTCCTAGGCACCGAGCGGAGAGGAAGAAAGGGGAGGACTTGAAGGTGGAGAATAATCAAAAATAGATGGCAGCGGACCTATACTAGCAATTCTATAATAGATATTGACAATAAGGTGAAGTATGAAAAGTAACCTTCACTTATGTGAGAATACATATGCCAAGGGGTCTTCTGCAAGGCTCTCATCGTATAAAAAGTCTCATACCAATTTATATGTTGGGGTGTCGGTTATCAAACAGCAGTAAATATATATCAAAATTGACCTTAATTTATAAACTTGCCCACACAAGCTTATAGACCAAGGGGTCGTTTTGCAAGTCCTAATGTATAAGCGTCCCATTCCACTTATACTTTAGGTGTCATGGTTAAATGAATCGATTATGCTATGACATGCAAGTGGGTTTGATGGAACATGCAAGTGCAACACACACACCCGACTCTATGCACACAGACCTTTAGTTGTCCCTTTTGGAGCCGTAACCTCCCAGGATACCTCCGTAGTGGCAGACGGAAGCGGTGGGTTGGGCCTCGCCCACCTTTAAACTAGTAAAGCACTACCGGTCAGACCTATCATACGCCTCAATGCTTGGTGCACGAAGCGGACTCCTGCGTACTCTTGCTGGCTGGCGCACCAGACTTCTGTTGGCGAAGTGCTAACCACACTTGCGAGTCAGCGTATTGGAGTCAGTACATCGACCCTCCAATACCGAAGACCCACCACCTTAATTTTCTTTCCTTTTATGCACATGCAAATTTAACGTATTCAAAACCGAGCCGAAGCTCCCCAGACAAAAATGTTCGTCTCAAATAATTGAGCCGAAGCTCCCCGGACCCAAAACATTTGTCTCTTAACTATCCAAGCCGAAGCTCCCAACTATCTTCCTGTGCTATCTGTGTTCCTGAAATTTGCAACCCTAATTACTAAGTTGCTCTTTTCAGCTTGTTAATACAGTTTATGTTAACCCAGGACTGCCCCCGGTATTCCCTGTGAAGGGCTCTCAAGGGGCACTAGAAACTATGTTGGGATTACGCCCAGCATTCCCTTTCGCAAGGTACTTATTATTATTATTGGTGGATTCCCTTACCTATTACCTTCTCATATTACGATAGGCTAATCATAGGGTGATTTGACTCTACGTCACCTCGGGAAGGACGATCTTTCGTTTAACCCGAGCGCCTCTAAACTCTAGCCAAACGAATTCCTCACCACTCTTCCCATCCTTCTATGGTGAACTCACCCACCTCTATCCAAAAGGACTAACTCCTACACCATCTCCCATCGTGACATATTGCAATTTACCCATGCAGATCATCCTAGGCTATATGTCGGTCCGGACAGGAGATAATCCAAATACTCATCCAAATGGACTACATTATTTACTGTAGACTTATCATGACACGAGTAGACTAAATCCAGGAAATTATAATTTTCCTAACTTATCTGGTATTTAATTATTTTCCTTAAAGCTTCCAAAGGCTACCAGTTTGAACATGAACTACTCTAAGTACACATGCAAGATGCCTAACAAAATTATGATAAATATTAGGTTATCTTAATATGGTAAATACATAGTATCACAATTTTTCCATCAAAAAAGGCACTAAAATTATTTTTGCAATATTTACTATCTTCTGTTATTTATGAACCAAGTATAGGAAATATCCATCCAAAAAATTATAAAATAATTATACTGTGCAGATAAAACCTTAAAAGTAGCATTGGACAAGTTTCATAATTTTTCAGCAAGAATTATTCTCTGAATAAATTAATTATCAAAATCTCAATATTATGGACTTATAAAGGAAGTACTGTAAACAACCCTCTAAAAATTATGAATAAATTCCTACAAGTATATTTTGGCCTGAAATCAACAGTACCTATGTCGCATGATTTTTCAACAGAAATATCACCTATAAATAATTTTATACCACCAAAGCCCCTTTTTGAAATTAGTGAAGGAAGTACCAAATATATTCAATTAAAAATTGTAACAAAATTCAGGGATATTCACTTAGACCTAGATTATCTTCTGACCAAGTTTCATCAGATTCAAATGAACAGGATAATCAAATTAATTAAAAAACCATTTTGGGCCTTTTGGTAATTAACAAATAAATTGCCAGCAATATAATCGATAAAATTCTAATAACATTAACAGGGGTTCTAGATGGTCTAAAACTTACTCTACCCAAGTTTCATAACCTTTAGTTAATGTTTAGTGGCTGAATTTACAAAATTGTGCTTCTACCCTAAAACTATGGTTAGGGTTTTGAGGTGCCTACCTTCCTCCCAGTCCTGTAAGATTTCTTCCAGATAATTTAGGTTACACTACCTTCAAATCTTCTGAGTTTTCAAGGTCATACAAAGGCATTAGCCCCCATGTCCTTCACAACCCCCAAAAGTCCTTCCTTAGTGTTTGAGGTTGAACCCTAGTGCAAATCAGGCCTAAATCACCCAATTTTCCTTAAGAGGGTGACATTGGCCATACTAAGTCAGTGTCCAAAACCTCAGCCTCTGGTGATGGGAGGTGGCCACCGTAAGCCCATGGCGCACTTTTAATCACAAATACCTCCTTAAGGCCAAACTAGGGTTTGGTGATTCCCCAAACAAAACCCATCCAAATGATTTACAATTTTGTACAGAGCTAGGTATAGATGCCAGGGCCCATTCACCAAAATTTGGGAGGGTTTGGAGGTAATTAGACCACCTAATTAAAATACCTTAGCATTATTAAATAAAAGTAAAACCCTTAGGCAAAGTGTCTCTAAAAATTCTGAATTTTGGGAAGGCCCTAGGTATAGCTAGGGTGGACTTCCTGCCAAAATTTCAATTAATTTGGACCAAGTATGAAGTGTGAGCACTCAGTTTAATGGCTGCCTAGCCCTAGGTGTAGGTCCCACCAAATTTGGTGCCCTAGCCAAACCAGGCACCCAAACTGGTTCAAACTAATTTTAAAATAACGTAGACCCCAAGGGCTACACATCATATGTTGACCATTTTTTCATTTAGAGCTTCTAACTATTTTTAATAATTTAAAACATTAAATGCCACAAGTGTGACAGAATTTAAATAACACATATATCATATCCTAAAGTTTAATACAACTGGTGGACGAATCTTGGCGCACGAATAGACGGCATCCCGTCATCTTCCAGCTCCAGCCTATGACCATGATTTATCCCGCCTGGAGCTCTTTCTAGCCGCTGCCGCCGGCGATCCGGCCACCTCCCCCGCCGGCCACCGCCACAACCACCTCCGTTGAGGTGGTGGACGTCGCCAGGCGGCGGCCTGGCCGCCGGAAAGCACTATTCCCGCGGTTCTAGCAAGAGAGTTTTTGGCCAAAATCCATGGAAATCTCGAATTGGACCGGGCTCAATTGAGCCCGAACCTTGGACCTAGTGATTGCTGTGATCTATACATGAGAGAAGCAGTGGAGGAGGACCTTTCTAGTGGTCTGGAGTGGAGTCGATATTCGGGTTGCCATGGTGGTGGTGCTGCCGGCCGGATTTCTGCAACAGTGAAGTCAAGTGGCTCGAATTCCTCAGGTAAATGGTGGGAAGGGTTCCTCTCATGTCACTGATGGTGTTTAAATCATCAGTTGGGGGAGGGGAGAGGCCAAACATCAATGACCATTAATGTCCATTGAAGGCTTGGTTCGACCAAGGTGGTGGGGAGGTGAATTTGGCTTGGGTTGGCCAAGAAACTGCTAGAAACTCCTCCCCTTCTCCATGGGAGTTGAATTCAGCCATCAAAGATGGCTCTTGGCCTCCCTAAGCCATGAATGGCTTCTTCCTCTGTCTTTCTCTCTCCTCCATTAAAGGGCAAAATGGAGCTTTCTCTCTCCTAGTTATCATGAACGAATTTGTTCATCTCCCTAGCCTATTGGCAGCCCATAACATCATTATAATTATGAAAAGTGATGTTAGCCTAAGGGGAAAATGGCTTGAGCTTGGGTTAGCCCATTTGGGGTAGGTTTGACTTGACTTAGGCTAGGGTTGACTTGGGTGAATTTGATCATTTGGGTTGACCCCAATGGGTCCTTGGTGACCCATTAGCCTCCCCTAAGGTCTATGTATGGTTGGGTAGGGTTAACGTGGCACCTTGGAGGTCACTTGACCCTTGGTAAGGGCACTTTGACCACTTTAGTGCTTGAGTTGACTTGGGTCAACTTAGCCACTAGGTTTGACTCCAATGGGTCCCTAGTGACCCATTGACCTCACTTTATGTTTAGGAAGCCCTGAGTAAGGTTGGTTGGGCACCTTGGTGGTCACATGACCCTAAGTTAGGGCACATTGACCAAATTAGGGGTTAGAGTTGACTTGGGTCAACATGACCATTTGGGTTGACCACAAGGGGTCCTTGGTGACCCCATGGCCTCCCCTGAGGTCTAGGAAGGGTTATGTAGGGTTACCTTGCACTTTGGAGGTCACCTACCCTTAGTAAGGGTACTTTGACCATATAAGGGGCCTAAGTTGACTTTGGTCAACTTGATCTCTAGGGCTGAACCCAATGTATCCTTGGTGACCCATTGACCTCACTTTAGAGTTAGGGGGGAATGGGTGGGGTCCACTTGGCTAGGGGAAGGCCAATTGACCCTAAATAGGCTAGTTTGACCCATTTAGGGTTCGGGTTGACTTGGGTCAACTGAGTCTCTTTGATTGACCCCAATGGGTCCTTATGGCTCTAATGAGCCTGCCAAAGTATTAGGGGTGTTGTGGTAGGATCTTGGGGTCAAGGTGTAGCCCCATGATCATCCTAAACTATTATTTAGAATTCTACTATTTGCAGACCATGATGATTTCCAACTTCATGTCTAAGCTCACTTGGTCTAGTTGGAAATGGGATGTTACAAATCCCAATAAACAAAACAAAGATTTCGTCCCCGAAATCAAGGTTATGCCTACGGGAATTTCTACCGAAGGAAAGAAACTTGTAACATCCCATCACGACGCCATGTTTGCTAAATTAAGTTTAAAGGGAAACCTAAATCTATGACCAAATTGCCCAATTAGCGAATCAAGATCCCAATAAACAAAAGATTAGCCTCTACTCTTCCTAAAGCAGCCCTACTAGTTTAAAGCAGGAAATAAATTAAACCTCTTGAGGGGTTGTGAAGTATACCTGACTGAACAGCTTTGGGTATTTTTGTCACATCAGGTCTTGCGGTTCCCAGGTATGCTCCTCCTGGTCGTGGTTCCTCCATAGGACTTTGACTAACGGAACCTTCTGGCGATGCAAGATTCGTACTCCTCGGTCGTCGATCTGAACCGGCTCTAAGCGAACTAACCAGTCTGAAGCTACTGGCCCTTCGGTGGTCAAAATCTGCTGCTCCGGGCGTAGTAGAGCCATCCTCAGTGAAGAAATGTGGAAGACGTCATGCAGAGCTCCCAACTCTGGTGGCAACCCTATCCTGTAGGCTAGCGGTCCGATCCACTCCAGGATCCTGTAAGGGACCATGTACCTAGGGCTGAGCTTCTTCCTCCGATCACGCACCCGTGGAACTCCATGCATGGGCCGGATCTTCAGAAAAACTTGGTCCCCCACCTGAAACTCCACCTGATGATGCCGGGCGTCATAGTACTTAGCCTGTCTGCTCTGCGCCTCTAACATCCTGTCTCTGATCAGCCTCACCTGAGCCTCGGTGTCTTCAACAAAATCTGATCCCAACACCTTCAGATCCTCGTCCTGAATCCAAGAAAGCGGGGTCCTGCATTTCCTTCCATACGAGGCTTCGTAAGGTGCCATTCTGATGCTGGACTGGTAGCTGTTGTTATAGTAGAACTCGACCAGGGGTAAGAGCTTCTCCCACGATTCCCCACGATCCAAAATGCATAGCCTCAAAAGATCTTCTAGCGTCCGGTTGCTGCGTTCCGTCTACCCATCCGTCTGGTGATGGAATGCGGTGCTGAAGGTTAATCGCATGCCTAAGTAAGCTTGCACGGATCTCCACTCCCTGGAAGTGAACCAGCCATCCCGATCCGACACGATCGTCTTGGGCACCCCGTGATATCGAACGAACTGCTCCACAAATCTCCGCACTAATACTCCCACAGAGTCGTCCTTTCGGATCAGAATGAATCTGGCCACCTTTGTCAACCGATCGACGATGACCCAAATCGAGTCATTTCCCTTCCGTGATCGGGGAAGTCCATGAATAAAGTCCATCTCGATGTATTCAAACTTCCACTCCGGTACCGAGAGTGGTTGCAACAACCCGCGGGGTTTTTGCACTCCGCCTTCACTAGCTGGAACGCTTCGCAGTGGGTCACAAACTGAGTGATATCCTTCTTCACGCCTGGCCAGTACATAGTCTTCTTCAAATCCGCAGTCATCTTCGTGATCCCCGGGTGCACCGAGTATCTGCTGTGGTGGGCCTCCGCCATGATATCTTCCCGGACCTGGCCTCCTTCCGATATATAAGTCCGACATCTAAAGGATACCACGCCATCCCTCATCGTGTAATCCCCTGCTGTACCTTTCTCCAAGGCCCAGAATATCGGCTCCAATTTGACATCTTGCCTCTGCCCATCTCTGACTCGGTCCTGGATATCGTCTGCAGCACTCAGCGCAGCTAAATACTCCGTGTAAAGCTCGGGGTCCTCGGACGACACCAGGTTGATGTGCATATCCTCCAATCTCCTCACCAGCTCCATAGACATAACCTGGGGCCTGGCTTCGGAAGTGACAGCTCTCCGACTCAACGCGTCGGCCACTACGTTTGCCTTCCCTGGATGGTAGTGCATCTCATACTGGTAATCCGCTAAGAACTCCACCCAGTGCCTCTGCATGATGTTCAGTTCCTTCTGCATGTCCACGTATTTCAGGTTCTTATGGTCAGAGTAGATGTCGCAGTGGACTCCATAAAGATAGTGGAGCGAGACCTTCAATGAAAAAACAACCTCCCCCATCTCAAGGTTGTGCACGAGATAGTTCTATTTGTGTTTCTTCAACTGGCGAGACGCATACGCAATGACATGGCCCTTCTGCATCAGTACAGCTCCCATACCCTGGTAGGAAGCATCAGTGTAGACCTGAAATCCTTCTCTCCCCGAGGGGAGAGAAAGTATGGGAGCCGAGGTGAGTCGATCCTTCAGCTCCTGGAAAGCTGCCTGGCACTACGGGGTCCACACGAAAGGTACCTCCTTCTTCGTCAAAGATGTAAGTGGGATGGCGATTCAAGATAATCCCTCCACGAACTTCCGGTAATAACCGGCAAGTCCTAGGAAACTTCGTACGTCGGTGGCTGCCTTCAACTGCGGCCAATCCCGAACTGCCTGAATCTTTGCCGGATCCACTACCAACCTGGCTCCAATGATAATATGGCCTAAGAAGCCCACCTCCTTCAACCAGAACTGACATTCGCTGAACTTTGCATATAAATGATTCTCCCGTAGTCTCTGTAGGGTGAGTGCCAGATGGCAAGTGTGCTCCTCCTCCGTTCTCGAGTAGATGAGGATGTCATCGATAAACACAATGACAAACACATCTAGATACTCCTTGAAAACTTGGTTCATGAGGGTCATGAACGCCGATGGTGCATTCGTGAGCACGAAGGGCATCACCGTAAACTCAAACAATACATATCTGCTACTAAAAGCAGTCTTCTGAATATCCTCCTCTCGAATCCTAAGCTGGTAGTAGCCCGACCTCAAATCTAATTTTGAGAAGAACTGTGCCCCCTGCAGTTGGTCGAACAGCTCGTATATCCTTGGCAGCGGATAGGTATTCCGGACCGTCAGCCGATTTAGTGCTCGGTAATCGATACACAAGCAGAGACTTCCGTCCTTCTTCTTGACAAATAGCAGCGGGGCTCTCCACGGCGAAGAGCTTGGCCGGACAAACCCTGTCTCTACTAGTTCCTACAACTGACTTCAGAACTCTGCCCACTCTTTCGGGGCCATCCGGTAAGGGGCCCTAGATGTAGGCTTGGCCCCCGACACGATGTATCTGGAAGTCCTTCTCTCGGTGTGGGGGTAACCCTGGCAGTTTCTCTAGAAATATGTCAGCAAACTCCCGCACCACCGGGATGTCTTCCACAGACCCCTTGGCCTCCGCCAACTCAAATAAAATCTGATAAACCTCCTCTCCCTGCAGGTGGGCCTTAACGGCCTGTACTGAAGATAAGGGTATACGAGAGGCAGGATTTATACCTTCGATGATGATGACAGAGTCCCCATGCCTCACGGTGATCCTTTTTGTTTGACAATTAATCTGGGCATGGTTCCAGTATAACCAAGTCATGCCCAGGATCAGCTCAAAGATTGGCATCCTCAGGATCATAGCTGATACTTCGAATGACTTTCCTCCAATTTCCGCCTCCATGTCGCAATAGGCAGAGGTGAGCATCTCCGATCCGTCGGTTAGACGCACCCTCCTCATCAGGCCTATAAACCGCTCCAATCCTTTCAGCCCTTCTAGATAGGCCTCCGACACAAATGAGTGTGAGGCACCCGTGTCGAACAGAGTATAGGCGGGCTTGCCGCTGATGAAGACTATACCTGGGACAGTTAAATGTCTTAGTATTTTATAACGAGTTTTCTTTCCTATTTATTCTACTTAGGGCTGTTCTACTTATTAGGCAATTGACAAAGGGAATTGAATTTAAATAATTTAAACATCTTCACATACCTGCTATGACCTGCTCTGGGTTCCAAGGCTGCGCCAGGTCCAAAGCATACACCTGCTCCCTTTCTTGTCTACGATCCCCTCCCTGGTAACCACGTCCTCGGCCGCGTCCTCGACCTTCGAAATGCTGAGCAGGTGGGCCACCCTGTGGTGCTGGAGGTGGTGCCCCCCTCATGGGGCAGTTTCTCTGGAGATGCCCAACCTGATGACAATGGAAGCACTCTGGTGGGGGATACGCCATACCCCCGGGTCTCGGCATCCCTGTATCCGAAGAGGTTGAGAGGCCAATATC
The DNA here is from genome assembly GCA_039583875.1 of Platanthera guangdongensis. Taxonomy (NCBI): domain Eukaryota; kingdom Viridiplantae; phylum Streptophyta; class Magnoliopsida; order Asparagales; family Orchidaceae; genus Platanthera; species Platanthera guangdongensis. The sequence goes on along the minus strand of CM077166.1, from coordinate 65,119,050 downwards.
ACCTGCTCCCTCGGCTCCTGCCTCACTTCCTGACGAGGCTAGTACTCTATCCTTCTCCCATCTGGTATAGCACCTCGACGCTGATCATTTTGGCCCTCCGGCCCTGATCCTCCGCTTAGCACTTCCGACCCCGAGTGGTGTGCCAATAAGCCTCAATCCTCTTTGCCATCTCCAAAATCCGGGAGATAGGCCCGTCGGATACAAACAATAAGGCCTCCCTCAACTCCTCTTTCAGACCCTTATAGAACCTCTTGATGTATCCTGCTTCGTCCAGCTGGTAAGAACCTGCATATCGAGCCAAATGGTCGAACTCTCAATGGTACTCCACCACCGTCCTGGTGCCCTGCTTCTGTTGTAAGAACCGCTCCTCCAACTCATCCCTGGCCGATTGCGGGACAAAATGCTCCACCAACGTGGCACTGAACTCTTCCCAGGTAATTTCTACAACCTCCCTATCGGCAAACGTCGTGTCCAACAGCGTCTTCCACCACCTCTTGGCATGGGACTGCAGGCAAGATACCACCAAAGCCACCCTCTCCTCCCAGGGGCACCGTATCCCGGTCAGCATTTCGTACATAACATCCAACCACTTTTCCGTCCGAACTGCCGACTCTGTCCCCAAGTAGGACGAGGGAGAAAGTCCTCGGAAGGTGCTCAACCAGTTGGCCCCCGGGTTTGGCTGCGGAGCCGGAGCCTGTTGAGTCCGGAAGTCCTCAAGGATAGCTGTAAGAGTTTGCCCCATGTATGACTGAAGGAAAGGAGTGGGGACCGGTAGTGGTGGTGCAATGTCCGGAGTCTGCTGGGCTCCGGCTTGTGGTGTAGGCTGTGCTAGGGCTGCGTAACAAAAGGCAATTGTAAGTAATCGACTCAACCTAATTAAAGTGGACAATGTACATGTGATCCCTCATATGGGCACACCACTGCTTCTGCTGCTTAGTTTGTCCCCAAACTAAACTCGTGCGGGGGTGACCCAAGGTTGTGTACTGATACTTTTCGATCGAGGTCTCCTCTGATACCACTTGTAAGACCCCCCCCCCCCCCTTTTTTTATTTTTCAACACCGGGGTCTTAGGCCCAGAACCGCCATTTTGCGGTGACTCCTTCATGCCGTTAAGGGTTATCACCACAAAGCGCCAATTCTGCAGGCCAATTCGATCACAGAAAAGTAGCAAAACAAAGTAACGCAAGCTAGCAGTCCACAGAAAATCACATATCATATAGATAATCTCCAGGAAGGGAGTGTCCACAGAATAATATAACAGAGTACTAAAATACGGGCTTATGCCCGGCATATCATGTCCTCACTACAAATCACTTATGCGGAAGCAAAAGCAGAAAATCTACTCTAGGTCGAGACTCACGGTCCCGGCTGTAAGAACTCCGGAGCTAGACTGCCCCATCTCCAAGCGCACCAGTCTCTAGGGCTGCTCCTCCATGCTGGGCTCCATGATTCCGTAAAATGATGTGGTTCGAAAACCGTTAGTCTAAAAGACTAAGCCCTATCATCCCCCGCCCCTTACCCTATGGCTCCTAGGCACCGAGCGGAGAGGAAGAAAGGGGAGGACTTGAAGGTGGAGAATAATCAAAAATAGATGGCAGCGGACCTATACTAGCAATTCTATAATAGATATTGACAATAAGGTGAAGTATGAAAAGTAACCTTCACTTATGTGAGAACACATAAGCCAAGGGGTCTTCTGCAAGGCTACCATCGTATAAAAAGTCTCATACCAATTTATACGTTGGGGTGTCGGTTATCAAACAGCAATAAATATATATCAAAATTGACCTTAATTTATAAACTTGCCCACACAAGCTTATAGACCAAGTACTAATGTATAAGCGTCTCATTCCACTTATACTTTAGGTGTCAGGGTTAAATGAATCGATTATGCTATGACATGCATGTGGGTTTGATGGAACATGCAAGTGCAACACACACAGCCAACTCTGTGCATACAGACCCTTAGTTCCCCCTTTCTGGAGCCGTAATCTCCCAGGATACCTCAGTGGTGGCAGACGGAAGCGGTGGGTTGGGCCTTGCCCACCTCTAAACCAGTAAGCACTAGCGGTCAGACCTATCGTATGCCTCAACGCTTGGTGCACGAAGCAGACTCCTGCGTACTCTTGCCGGCTGGCGCACCGAACTTCTGTTGGAGAAGTTCTAACCACACTTGCCGAGTTAGCGTATTGGCATCTGTGCATCGACCCTCCAATACCGAAGACCCACCACCTTAATTTTCTTTCCTTTTATGCACATGCAAATTTAACGTATTCAAAACCGATCTGAAGCTCCCCGAACCAAAATGTCCATCTCAAACAATCGAGCCGAAGCTCCCCGGACCCAAAACGTCCGTCTTTTAATTATCCAAGCCGAAGCTCCCAACTATCTTCCTGTGCTATCTGTGTTCGTGAAATTTGCAACCCTAATTACTAAGTTACTCTTTTCATCTTGTTAATACAGTTTACGTTAACCCAGGACTGCCCCCGGTATTACCTGTGAAGGGCTCTCAAGGGGCACTAGGAACTATGTTGGGATTACGCCCAGTGTTCCCTTTCGCAAGATACTTATTATTATTGGTTGATTCCCTTACCCGTTACCTTCTCATATTACGATAGGCTAATCCTAGGGTGATTTGACTCTACCACACCTCGGGAAGGACGATCTTTCGTCAAACCGAGCGCCTCTAAACTCTAGCCAAACCAATTCCTCACCACTCTTCCCATCCTTCTATGGTGAACTCACCCACCTCTATCCAAAAGGACTAACTCCTACACCATGTCCCATCGTGACTTATTGCAATTTACCCATGCAAATCATCCTAGGCAATATGTCTGTCCGGACAGGAGATAATCCAAATACTCATCCAAATGGTCTATCTTATTTACTGGAGACTTATCATGACATGAATAGACTAAATCCAGGAAATTATAATTTTCCTAACTTATCTGGTATTTAATTATTTTCTTTAAAGCTTCCAAAGGCTACCAATTTGAACATGAACTACTCTAAGTATACATGCAAGATGCCTAACAAAAATATGATAACTATTAGGTTATCTCAATATGGTAAATCCATAGTATCAATATTTTTCCATCATCAAAAGGGCACTAAAATTATTTTTGCAATATTTACTATATTCCGTTGTTTATGAACCAAGTATAGGAAATATCCATCCACAAAATTATAAAATAATTATACTATGCAGATAAAACCTTAAAAGTAGCATTGGCCAAGTTTCATAATTTTTCAGAAAGAATTATTCTCTGAATAAATTAATTATCAAAATCTCAATATTATGGACTTGTAAAGGAAGTACTGTAAACAACCAACTAAAAATTATGAATAAATTCCTACAAGTATATTTTGGCCTGAAATCAACAGTACCTATGTCTCATGATTTTTCAACAGTTATATCACCTATAAATAATTTTATACCACCAAAGCCACTTTTTGAAATTAGTGAAGGAAGTACCAAATATAATCAATTAAAAATTGTAACAAAATCCAGGGATATTCACTTAGACCTAGATTATCTGCTGACCAAGTTTCATCAGATTCAAATGAACAAGATAATCAAATTAATTAAAACACCATTTTGGGCCTTTTGTTAATTAACAAATACAGTGCCAGAAATATAATCCATAAAATTCTAATAAAATTACCAGGGGTTCTAGATGGTCTAAAACTTACTCTACCCAAGTTTCCTAACCTTTAGTTAAGGTTTAGTGGCTGAATTTACAAAATTGTGCTTCTACCCTAAAACTATGGTTGGGGTTTTGAGGTGCCTACCTTCCTCCCAATCCTCTCAGATTTCTTCCAGATAACTTAGGTTACAGTACCTTCAATTCTACTGAGTTTTCAAGGTCATACAAAGGCATTATCCCCCATGTCCTTCACAACCCTCAAAAGTACTTCCTTAGGGTTTGAGGTTGAACCCTAGGGCAAATCAAGCCTAAATCACCCCATTTTCCTTACGAGGGTGACATTGGCCATACTAAGTCAGTGTCCAAAACCTCAGCCTCTGTTGAGGGGAGGTGGCCACCCTAAGCCCATGGTGCACTTTTAATCACAAATACCTCCATAAGGCCAAACTAGGGTTTGGTGATTCCCCAACCAAAATCAATCCAAATGAGTTGCAATATTGTACCGAGCTAGGTATTGATGCCAGGGAACACTCACCAAAATTTGGGAGGTTTTGGAGGTAATTAGACCACCTAATTAAAATACCCTAGCATTATTAAATAAAAGTAAAAACCTTAGGCAAAGTGTCTCTAAAAATTCTGAATTTTGGGCAGGCCCTAGGTATAGATAGGGTGGACTTCCTGCAAAAATTTCAATTAAGTTGGACCAAGGATGAAGTGTGTGCACTCAGTTTAATGGCTTCCTAGCCCTAGGTGTAGGTCCCACCAAAATGGGTGCCCTGGTCAAACCAGGCACCCAAACTGGTTCAAACTAATTTTAGAATAAAGTAGACCCAAAGGGCAACAAATCATGTGTTGACCATTTTCTTATACAGAGCCTCTAAGTAGTTTTAATAATTTAAAACATTAAATGCCATAAGTGTGACAGAATTTAAATAACACATATATCATATCCTATAGTTTAATACATCTAATGCACGAATCTTGGCGCACGAATAGAAGACATCCCGTCATCTTCCAGCTCCAGCCTACGACCATGATTTATCCCGCCTGGAGCTCTTTCCAGCCGCTACCGCCGGCGATCCGGCCACCTCCCCGACCGGCCACTGCCACAACCACCTCCGTTGAGGTTGTGGCCGTCGCCAGGCGGCGTCTTGGCCGCCGGAAAGCACTATTTCGGCGGTTCTAGCAAGAGAGTTTTCAGCCAAAATCCATGGAAATCCCGAATTGGATCGGGCTCAATTGAGCCCGAACCTTGGACCTAGTGATTGATATGATCTATACATGAGAGAAGGAGTGGAGGAGGACCTTTCTAGTGGTCTGGAGTCGAGTCAATCTTTGGGTTGCCATGGTGGTGGTGCCACCGGCCAGATTTCTGCCACAGTGCAATCAAGTGGCTCGAATTCCTCAGGTAAATGGTGGGAAGGGTTCCTCTAATGTTACCGATGGCATTTAAATCATCAGTTGGGGGAGGGGAGAGGCCAAACATCAATGGCCATTAATGTCCATTGAAGGTTTGGTTCGGCCAAGGTGGTGGGGAGGTGAATCTGGCTTGGGGTGGCAAATAAACTGCTCGAAACTCCTCCCCTTCTCCTTGGGAGTTGAATTCAGCCATCAAAGATGGCTCTTGGCCTCCCTAAGCCATGAATGGCTTCTTCCTCCCTCTTTCTCTCTCCTCCATTAAAGGGCAAAATGGAGCTTTATCTCTCCTAATCATCATGAACGAATTTGTTCATCTCCCTAGCCTATTGGCAGCCCATAACATCATTATAATTATGAAAAGTGAGGTTAGCCTAAGGGAAAAATGGCTTGAGGTTGAGTTAGCCGATTTGGGCTAGGTTTGACTTGGCTTAGGCTACTGTTGACTTGGGTCAATTTGATCATTTGGGTTGACCCTAATGGGTACTTGGTGACCCATTGGCCTCCCCTAAGGTCTATGTAGGGTTGGGTAGGGTTAACTTGGCACCTTGGAGGTCACTTGACCCTTGGTAAGGGCACTTTGACCACTTTAGGGCTTGAGTTGACTTGGGTCAACTTAGCCACTAGGTTTGACTCCAATGGGTCCCTAGTGACCCATTGACCTCACTTTAGGTTTAGGAAGCCCTGAGTAAGGTTGGTTGGGTACCTTGGTGGTCACTTGACCCTTAGTTAGGGCACATTGACCAAATTAGGGGTTAGAGTTGACTTGGGTCAACATGACCATTTGGGTTGACCCCAATGGGTCCTTGGTGACCCCATGGCTTCCCCTGCGGTCTAGGAAGGATTAAGTAGGGTTAACTTGCACTTTGGAGGTCACCTACCCTTAGTAAGGTACTTTGACCAGATGAGGGGCCTAAGTTGACTTGGGTCAACTTGATCTCTAGGGATGAACCCAATGTGTCCTTGGTGACCCATTGACCTCACTTTAGGGTTAGGATGGCATGGGTGGGGTCCACTTGGCTAGGGGAAGGTCAAATGACCCTAAATAGGCTAGTTTGACCAATTTAGGGTTAGGGTTGACTTGGGTCAACTGAGTCTCTTTGATTGACCCCAATGGGTCCTTATGGCTCTAATGGGACTCCCAAAGTATTAGGGGTGTTGTGGTAGGGTCTTGGGGTCAAGGTGTAGCCCCATGGTCATCCTAAACTATTGTTCATAATTCTACTATTTGCACACCATGATGATTTCCAACTTCATGTCTAAGCTCACTTGGTCTTCTTGAACTTCCTAGGGTTTTGTCATGACTTAGTCATGACAAAAACACTCTTAGGGGTCTAGTTGGAAATGAGATGTTACAAATCCCAATAAACAAAACAAAGATTTCGTCCCCGAAATCAAGGTTATGCCCACGGGAATTTCTACCGAAGGAAAGAAACTTGTAACATCCCATCACGATGCTATGTTTGCTAAATTAGGTTTAAAGAGAAACATAAATCTATGACCAAATCGCCCAATTGGAGAATCAAGATCCCAATAAACAAAAGATTAGCCTCTACTCTTCCTAGAGTAGCCCTACTAGTTTAAAGCAGGAAATAAATTAAACCTCTTGAGGGGTTGTGAAGTATACCTGACTGAACAGCTCTGGGAGTTTTTGTTGCATCAGGTCCTGCGGTTCCCAGGTATGCTACTCCTGGCTGTGGTTCCTCCACAGGACTTTGACTAACGGAACCTTCTTGCAACACAAGATCCGTACTCCTCAATCGTCGAACCGAACCGGCTCTAAGCGAACTGATCGGTCTGAAGCTACCGACACTTTGGTGGTCAAAATCTGCTGCTCCGGGCGTAGTAGAGCCCTCCTCAGCGAAGAAATGTGGAAGACATCATGCAGAGCTGCCAGCTCTGGTGGCAACTCCAGCCTATAGGCTAGGGGTTCGATCAGCTCCAAGATCATGTAAGGGCCCATGTACCTAGGGCTGAGCTTCTTCCTCCGACCACGCACCCGTGAAACTCCATGCATGGGCCGGATCTTCAAAAACACTCGGTCCCCCACCTGAAACTCCACATGACGAAGCCAGAAATCGTCGACCTGAGAACTTGGTTCGTCGACCTGAGAATTTGACTTGTCCTTCTGAAACAGCTTCTGTGAACTTTGTCGAAAGATGGTTCTGGGTGTCGACACAAGTCCTTCTGGTGTCGACTGATACTGTCGACTAATAATCTGTGAACTGTGTCGACACAAATCCTTCTTGTGTCGACTGAGCTAGTGCCGACTAATATTATCTGTGTCGACTGATAGTCTGTGTATCGACACAAATCTTCTGGGTGTCGGCACAGCCTTTTTGTGTGTCGACACAATTCTTCTGGGTGTCGACACAACCTTTTTGTGTGTCGACACAGTTCTTCTGGGTGTCGACACAACTGCTTGAATCTCTGCCAAGCTGTTGTAGGCTGATCCATGTGATGTTAACTCTTGGACTAGACTAAAGAAATAAACCTATGACCCTAACTTTACATTTTGGGTCAGTCTAAGCAAACCTAATAGTGATCCTTACCCAAATCAGAACTAGGGTTCCAACAATCTCCCCCTATTTGGGTGAGGACACTATTTATATAACACAAAGAAAATACAAAGCAATAAACTAGAGCATTTGCTTCTGCTGTTGCTATTGCTGATTTTGTTGTTGATGTTGAACCTTGCCCAAACCTGTGTCATTACAATCTGTATCATCATAATCTGCTTCTGCTATTTCTGGAATTGTTGCTACTACTGGAATTACTGCAGCTTCATTGGTCATCTATATCTGCACAAAATTTCTGAAACACTTCTTCTTCCTGTACTGCTGGAGGAGCTGAGCTTGAAGGTCTGTTGAGGCTGAACCTACTGCATCTTCATTGGATACCTCCCCTTTCCTGGTTTCAGTGAAAACTGGAAGCAGGCCCCTAGATGAAGAAGGGACAGAGGAAGCAGAAAGGGAAGCAGAAAGGGAGTAGTCATTTGTTGAGGAACAGTAAACCCATTCTTTGATCAATTGAAAGATAGGATCACAGGACTGATCGATTCGAAGTCGACGTGGAAACCAGTGTCAAACTTCATCTTTGAAAGAGCCGCCGTAGAAATCGCCATGGAAGATCCTTAGACTCAAGAGAGAATAGATCTAGGGCAAAGGGAAAATAGAATATGAAAACATGGGACAGAGATCGAAGAGAAACCTACATATAGGTTTTTGGAATAGAAAAGACGATCTCTGTTCGACGATAAAAACAAAAACGTCAATCTTAGGTCAAAGATTAATTTATTAACAAATAATATCTTTGGTCTCTGATCTTAGTCGGAAATTGATAGTCGAGCATAGCTTGACGATCAATTAACTGAAGCAAAGTCGTCGATCTCTGGTCGACGATTTTTGTCTTCACACAGAGCTGTCGTAAAACGTAGTTCGACGATTTAGCTCAAGAGCAGTTCGAAGATCGTCGATCTTCGTTCGACGATTTAGGAACATATCCAAAAACAGAAGACAAAAGTTAAATTAATCCTTCCCATTGATCATTCCAAGCTGATTCAGGAAGAACAGGTGCTTCTTTTCATCAAGGGTTTTGGTGAAAATATCTGCTATTTGAAAATCAGTGGAGATAAAGTCTAGATTAATTTTCTTTTTGTCTACATTATCTCTAATTAAATGATGTCTTATATCTATATACTTTGTTTTAGAATGATGCACTGGATTATGTGCTATAGATATATCACTAGTATTATCACAGAAGATGGTTGAATTATTTAGATTGAAACCATAATCTAAGAGTTGGTTTTGTATCCATAAAATCTGTGAACAATAACTGCCAGCAACCATATATTCAGCTTCAGCACTAGATGTTGATACAGAGGTTTGCTTCTTGCAAAACCAGGACACAAGTCTATCACCCAAGAACTGGCAAGTTCCTGAAGTGCTCTTTCTGTCCACTCTGCATCCTGCATAGTCAGCATCTGAAAATCCAGTCAACTCAAATGCTGACTCTGTTGGATACCAGAGTCCTAGATTAGGACAACCCTTTATATATCTTAAAATCCTTTTTATGAAAATAAGATGAGATTCTTTAGGGTTCACCTGGAACATAGCACATAAACATGTAGCAAACATGATATCTGGTCTGCTTGCTATTAGATATAGTAGGGATCCAATAATATCCCTATACCTAGTCTGATCAATAGGTCTTCCATATTCATCAGTGTCTAATACAGCATTGGCAGCCATGGGAGTCTTCATAGAAGATGCGTCAGCCATCCCAAACTTCTTAATAAGCTCATTAGCATATTTAGATTGGGAAATGAAGATACCATCAGGAGATTGTTTCACTTGGAGATCAAGGAAATAAGATAACTCTCCCATGCTGCTCATCTCAAATTTAGAATGCATTAGATTAGAAAATCTCTTGCACAATTTGGGATCAGTAGAACCAAATATAATATTATCTACATATATTTGTAATAATAAGATTTTATCATGATGTAATTTTGTAAAAAGGGTTTTATCTACCATGCCTCTAGAAAAACCATGCCCTAAAAGAAAGCTGGCTAAGTTCTCATACCAAGCTCTTGGAGCTTGCTTTAAACCATAGAGAGCCTTATGTATTTTAAAAACATGAGAGGGGGAAGTTGGAGAAACAAAACCTGGAGGTTATTCTACATAAACCTCTTCTTGTAGTACTCCATTTAGGAAAGCACTCTTGACATCCATCTGATAAACTGTGAACTTTTTGAAAGTAGCATAGGGCAGAAAAATCCTTATAGCTTCTAGCCTGACAACTGGAGCAAAGGTCTGATCATAGTCAATTCCTTCCTCTTGCCTATATCCTTGAGCAACAAGCCTAGCCTTGTTCCTCACAATCACACCTTGGGTATCAAGATTATTCCTGAAAACCCACTTAGTTCCAATTACTGGATAGCCTTTAGGCCTTGGAACCAAGTCTCAAACTCTACATCTTTCAAATTGATTTAGTTCCTCTTGCATTGCAATGATCCAATGGGGATCTTGCTCAGCATCAGTTATGGATTGAGGTTCAATTTGAGAGAGAAACATGCATGCATCACATCATGGTTGAGTTGATGCCTTGTCTGTACACCTGTTGATATGTCTCCAATTACTTAGGATCTAGGGTGATCCTTAAGTGTGACAAAATCAGATGGTGGAGTTGGTTCAGCAACATCAATTGGAGTGAATTCCTCTTGTGGAATTACTTCTGTTGTTGGAGGAAGTTCAGTTTCTTCCATAGAGTCTTCTTCACTGTCTTCATTTGCTTGTGGTGAGGGATGAGATATCACCTTCTGGGTGAGATTTAAGTCATCCAGCTTTTTACATACACTTGTTACCTACAGATGATTACGGGTAGAAGCTTCCTTCTCCTTGTAAAACATATTAGCTTCATCAAATGTAACATGTATTGACTCTTCAATTTTCAAGGATGATTTATTGAGAACCCTATATGTCTTGCTAACTTGGGAATATCCTAGAAAGATTCCCATTGTAGCTTTAGCTTCAAACTTTCTAAGATAATCTTTGTTGTTATTGTGTATATAACTGATACAACCAAAAATTCTAAAGTAGTCTATTTTAGGTTTCTTCCCTTTGAGTAATTCATAGGGAGTCTTGCCTTTAAGTTTGTGTATCAAACTTCTATTCAGGACATAATTTGTTGTGCTTACAGCTTCTGCCCAGTAGGATAGAGGCATGTGAGCATCAGCAAGCAATGTGCCTGCAGTTTCAATGAGTGTTCTGTTTTTTCTTTCAACTACCCCATTTTGTTGAGGAGTTCTGGGCGCAGAGAAGCAGTGTCTGATACCTTTATTCTCACAGAATTCTTGCATAGGAAGAGATTCAAACTCAGTGACATGATCAATGCAACTGGAGTAGAGTACTTAATCTTTATGCATTTTAGAAAGTCTGTAAGAACTTTGAAATTATCAGACTTGTTTCTCAAGAAGAAAACCCAAGAGAACCTAGAGAACTGATCTACAATAACTAAAGTATAGGACTTCCCTCCCAGGATTTGTGCATCAATTGGTCCAAAAAGGTCCAAATGAAGCAGATACAAAATCCTAGGTTAATCACTCTTGTTAACTGATATAAAACTATTTTTAGTTTGCTTGCCTTCTTGACAAGCCTTGCAAAGGCTTTCCTTCTTGTAGGGGCAAGAGGTCAATCCTCTAATAAGGTTATCACTAGATAACCTAGCAATGTTTCTGAGATTTACATGCCCTAGCCTTTTATGCCACAAAGCATTATTATTGCTAACCTGATTAAATAGACAGATTTCTGAACAAGCAGAATTAAAATCAACTAAATAGATATTGCCTAACCTAATACCTGATAACACAGTAATGCTGTTTAGAGAAATATTGCATTTATATTCAGTAAAACATACCTCATAACCTGCATCACATAGCTGTCCTATGGATATCAAGTTATGTTTCAGCCCACTTACATATGCCATTTTCCTGAAAGTGACAGCTCCATGTGTAAATTCTCCATAGCCTTCTGTCTGTCCAAAGCTTGAGTCTCCAAATATAACCTTTGGACCTAGCTTTGCCTTATAGTTACTTAGATTGGCCTTGTTTCCTGTCATGTGCTTGGAACACCCACTATCCAAATACCACTTATCCTGTATGGTAGGATAGGTCTTTATCTGCAAGGAAAAAATAGCTAGTTATTTTTGACCCAGGTAATCTTGGGTCCTTGTTGATTTACATAACTGTAACTGGAAATGTAAGAATATTCAGGTTGATTCTTGTAACCTTTAGGATGATATCTTCTTGGTGGTATTATCATTTGATTAAAGGGATTGAAATATTTAGAGTTAGAATTCTTATTGAAAATTCTGTTGAAATTATAGTTTTGATGTAACTGTTTTGAGTTCGACGATTTTAGTTCAGATCGTCGATCTACATTCGACGACCAGCATTGATATTGTCTATCTTGGTTCTCAGAATAATAGTGTCTATTATCTGGGTTCCACAATCGTTCAATCTCTGTTCAACGATGCATAATGATATTGTCGATCCCCATTTGTTGAGTGTTTAGGCTCAAGCTCTGGGTTCACAGATCGTCGATCGTCGTTCGACGCATAATGCTGAAATCGTCAATCTTGGTTTGACGATTTTTGTTCAGACTTAGCTTATTATTTTTCTTTATTTATCTCAACTTGTTTTAAAACTTTGTTAACTGTTTTAATTTGTTCTGTATTCTTCTTACCTTTATCTGAAATAAACTTTATAGGTTGTGAAAGGTGGTTTTTCTTAATAATTGGTGGTTCACTAGATGATGCACCTAATCCTAACTTACTTCCAATAAGTCTAGCATTAAGTGTGCTTGTAATTTCTACTAGTTCTTTGCTTCTTCCATTCAGTGATTCCTCTAGCTGTTTTGCTTTACTTAATTCAACCTTCAGAAAAGTGATTTGTTCACTATACATGTCTATTTCATTTTTCAATTTAATGTTTTTTGATACTAAGCTATCATAATTAAATTGTTTATCTCTGAGAAGTTTGACTTCCTTCTCAGATCTAATCAGATCACTACACATAGATCTAAAGTCATTTTTAAAATCTTCAGAGGTAAAGTCGAATTCTTCCAATACCTGATCACAATATGAACATTCTTCAGATTCTTCTACTTCTGAGACATGCCCTGAAGCATTGATGGCCATTAAGCAGATTTCTTTGGCCTTTGCTTCCTCTTCATGTTCACTAGAGTTGGAGGAAGATGATTCTTTAGTGTCACTCCATGTTTCTGCAAAAAACCCTCTCTCCTTCTTCTTATGCTTGTAGGAGGATGGTTTGCTGGAGTGCTTCTTGGAGTCTTTCTCTTTTCTCCTTTCCTTATGCTTGTTTTCTGGACATTCTGGAAGAATATGTCCAGGTTTCCTGCAACCAAAACAGATAATCTCTTTAGAATGAGTTTTGTCATACCTTAGTTTATCATCACTCCTTGATGATTTCCTTCTGAATTCTTTTCTCCCCATCTTGAAGAATCTCTTTGCAAAGAGACTCATCAACTCTTCATTTGATGGAGAAGTTTCTGATTCTTCTAAAGTTTTGAAAGCTATATTCTGCTCCTTCCTAGTTGGTGTAGCAGTCTTTTGTTGCTCAGCTTCTCTTGTCTTCAGCAGCTGTTCATAGGATTTTAGCTTTCCTAAGGCTGATTTTGTAGTCATCTCATGTGTGTTTTTGGTCTCTCTAATAGGCCAGATTCTAGAGTCCCATGAGCTGGGGAAGCACATGAGAATCTTGTCATTTATTTCTGTGACTGAGATGTCTTTGTCAAGAGTTTTCAGCTCATTAACAATGAGACTGAGTCTATTATACATCTCAGAAAATTGCTCAGTTTCTTCCTTTTTAAAATTCTCATATTGGGAGATAAGATGAGCTTTCCTGTCCTTCCTTTCATCTGCTAATACTGCAACCATCTGGTTTAAGGAATCCCATATGGCCTTGGCTGATTCACATTTAGCTACTTTCTGAAATATGTCATCAGGCATTGTTTGTGCCAGTATGTTCTTGGCTCTTGCATCAGAAATCTTTGCTTTCTTGTATACATCATTGTAGTCTGGAGGAGGTACTGCAGTCATGTTTGGGGAAGTACTTGCAGGGGTAGCTGGTGATGGAGGTACTCCTGTTAAGATAGAAGCAAAAATGTCTTCATCAATAGAATTCATATAAAGCCTGATTCTTGCCTTCCAGATTCCAAACTTTTGCAAGTTGCAAACTGGAGGTCTGGTGTTTGCAAATTCCTTGTACTGTGCCATGGTATAACAAAGAATAGAGTAAACATATATCTATCAGAGATCTTAGGTTCAGGTGTTAGCCTGTACAACCTTAAAAACACACCCTCTGATACTAATTGAAAGTGAGGGATAGATACAGTTTAATCTAGAGGGGGGGGAGGGTGAATAGAGTATAAAAAAATGTTTAGATTTATTGCGGAATTAAAATATTGATACTTATATGAAAGAGGTAAAAGCAAGAAACTATCACAGCACAATACACAAAGAAAACACAAGGCAATCCAGACGACACAAGAAATTTTATAGTGGTTCCCCAAATCTGGGTACATCCACTCTTCTACCACCCTGGTAGGAATCCACTTAGGTTTTTGATCAGATGCCCTATCACCACAAGATCTACTTCAGGTAGATCTAGAAACCCTTCGGGCTTTTGATCAGGTGCCTAAAAACCAATAGGTTTTTGATCAGGTGCCCTATCACCAAGGAGTTTACTTTTGAAGGGAGTAAGAACCCTGTACATGAGAGGTTAAAGAAAAATAGATGACAGTCTTCCCTTTCTCAAACACAATGAGAAGACTATGTGGATTTGATGATGCAAAAGCTCCCCCTGAGATATTGAGTAGTTTTAGGAAGAAGGAAGCTTTGTCCAGGGTGTAGTTCTTCAGACTGATGTTGATTCGAGCTCTCTGTAGATTGTTGAAGCCTGATGATGGAAGAAGACTAGAGAGATTTGTGTGTTCAGCAAGTTCTTCTTCTTCCTTGTATTTCGCAAAAACACGAGGCCTTCAGAGCAAAAAAGATTGATTTTCTGACTCTTTTTTTATTCTTGTTGACTCTTTCTTTTTAAGTTCTCTATATATTTTTGGAATGACTAATGACCTGAATTTGAATTCCCAGACAGTACTTAATTCTCTGCAAGAATTTAGGAGCCCAAATGGATAGAATGGCTGGCAATCATAAATGCACTTCAATAACTGTCTTGACAAAATATTCTGTGAATACCATAATCAATGCTTCATGAGATACGGCTATCAGCCTTGAGAATGTCAGCATTAATTATCAGAATATATTTGCCTTTATCACAACCAAAATAAATACTTCTGACCGGACTGAGAGAACTGATAACTGAAGGCAGTAAAAAAATAGTAGAGCTTGACTCAAAGATAGTCGAACTGGGTTAAGAGATCTTCGACCTGTGAGCAACTATTGTAGATCTGAGATAACTGCTGAGAAGCACAAGATCGTCGACCTGAGCTCGTAGATCGTCGAGCTCAATTCAGAGTAGAGGACTCTGAGATCGTCGATGGGAGATCGACGATCGTCGAGCTGAGAATTGTTTCTGGACTTAGAATATTTTCTGGAATGTCATACTGAAGAAGCCAGAAATTGTCGACCTGAGAACTTGGTTCGTCGACCTGAGAATTTGACTTGTCCTTCTAAAACAGCTTCTGTGAACTGTGTCGACAGATGGTTCTGGGTGTCGACACAAGTCCTTCTGGTTTCGACTGATACTGTCGACTAATAATCTGTGAACTGTGTCGACACAAATCCTTCTTGTGTCGACTGAGCTAGTGTCGACTAATATTATCTGTGTGGACTGATAGTCTGCGTGTTGACACAAATCTTCTGGGTGTCGACACAGCCTTTTTATGTGTCGACACAATTCTTCTAGGTGTCGACACAACCTTTCTGTGTGTCGACACAATTCTTCTAGGTGTCGTCACAATTGCTTGAATCTCTGACAAGCTATTGTAGGCTGATCCATGTGATGTTGGCTCTTGGCCTAGAATAAAGAAATAAACCTATGACCCTGACTATACATTTTAGGTCAGTCTAAGCAAACCTAATAGTGATCCTTACCCAAATCAGAACTAGGGTTCCAACACACAGTTAGCAAGATTCATGGATTTTGGATTATTAAGTGTAATAGGGCAAAATGACAAAACAAATAAATGGATATTAATGATAATCTCCCAAGATTCACAAGTACACCCTCTTAAATTTTGAGGACGATGGGTCATTTGATGAAGTGATCATTCTTGTTAATTTATAACACGTAAAGATGAGTTTATTGATTACTTGGGCGTACTCAAAGGAATACGAACCTGATCATGTAGAGGAAAGTTATAGAGTCACCGTCTACACTTACAAACGAGAACTCAATTCACTAGAAGAAAATTGTGTTTATCAGAACGTGTATTTCCCAGAAGTAAAGAAAGACGTCATGGATTTTGTGAAGTACAGTGTCTTTTGTCTGCTGGAGAAGGTCAACTACTCAAGACGATCATGTCAGATCAGGATGGATGGTTTACGTCCAATGAGAGAAGATCAGTCCAGGATTATCTGGGCTCTCGGTCGACATTCAGCATAGCTCTCCACTCCTAGAGCAGACCGACCAAATATCACGATGCGCGACATTTCCAAGTGGAGTTTCAGGATGGAGACCATGGGTTCCTGAAGATACATCTGGTGCATGGAATCTTACGGATACGGAGACGGAAGAAGGTCAGTCCAAGATATAGGGGACCTACAGGATCCTGGAGCGGATTGGACCATCAGTTTACATACAGGAGCTACCTCAGGAGTTAGCAGGTTCACACAATGTCTTCCACCTCTCCTCTCTTAGAAAGGCTCTACTACGACCGGAACAGTAGGTTAGCAGTATAGATGTCTCAGCAGCTTCTGATTGATCGATTCGCTTAGAGCTAGTCATGATAGATGATACGTTTGTGCGAGTCCTACGGTGCGACAAGTTTCTAGTGATCAAGATCATGTGGACAAATCATGGATATGAGGAGCATACCTGGTAGCCACTAGATATTATGCAACAGAAGTACCTGGATCTCTTGCATCAGGAATAACGTAAATTCTTGAGGGATGTTACTTTCAATTACTCTCTGTAGAAACCCCGCAGGCCTAACCTGGATTTCAGGGACAAAATTATTTTTTTTGTTTATTAGGTTTGTAACATCCCTCAAACAACTAGACCCCTAAGACTGGTTTTTCAAGACTAGGTCACGACAAAACCCTAGGAAGCCCAAGAAGACCAAGTGAACCTAGGAATGAATGTGAGATCACCATGGTCTGCAAATAACACTTTCCAATTATCTAACCTAGGGTTTGACTTTAAGGTCTCACCTTGACACTTTAACCCCACCATAACATTCCTAGCCCTTTAGGAGGTTCATTAGGTGACAAAGGACCCATTGGGGTCAACCAGAGTGGTCAAGTTGACCAAGGTCAAACCTAACCCTAAAATGGTCAAAGTGACCTATCTAGGGATAATGGACCTCCAACATGCCAAGATTACCCCACATAAAACTCCCTAACCCTTTAAGAGGTCCATTGAGTCACTAAGAATCCATTTGGTTCAACCCAAGTGGTCAAGTTGACCAAAATCAACTTAAACCCTAAGGTGGTCAAAGTGCCATAAATATGGGTCAAGTGACCTCCAAGGTGTCAAACCAACCCTACCCAACCCTTCCTAGACCTCAGGGGAGGCCAATGTGTCACTAAGGACCCATTGGGGTCAACCCAAAAGGTGAAATTGACAAAAGTCGACTCCACCTCAAGTTTAGGTCAAAATGGCCTATTTTGACCTAAACTAGCCCAACCTGTACAACCCCGTGTCTGGCGAGTGAGGGCTTCAAGAACCATACCGGGCGGTTCAGATCATCCAAGCAACAGGCAAGCCCAGCAAAGGACTCTGAAGATTGTGGGCGAGCTCGACAAGGAGAAGCCGAACCCGAGCTCGGCATTCGTCGACCGCGAGCTCGGTATTCGCCGAGCTAAGCCAGGATTCGTCGAGCTGAGGTCGACTAATGGAGGCCGACTGATGGGCAAGCTCACCATCCCGAATCGCGCTCGCCAAAGGAGCTCGGCAACAGTAGTCGAGCAGGATCTGCTGAGGTGGCCAGGCTCCCCAGCTCGCCCAGATATATGAGGTACTTTTAACTAGTTTCCCCCGCTGGTCTGCCTATAGCCCTTCAAAACAGCGAAGTTTGGTTGTTGGCAGACCCCGCCAAGGGTTTTTTTGTAACTTCAGGTCAGTTCAGTTTGGTTATTGGCAGTTCAGATTCTGAAAACTATAAATAGGACAACAGGGGTACCCCAGAAGGCATGCTTCCTGTGCTCTCCTGCTCCTGTTTTCAAGTGCTTTCTGAGGGTACCTTAGCTCGGCCTCTAGCTAAGGAGGGGAAGCACTCTAAGATCTTCCGAGTGTGTGGTGGGTCCTCCCCGCTGAGCCCTTGGGTCGGTTCCCCTTGTTTATTTTGTTGTTTTGCTTGTAGGAGTGAAGTAGGCGCGCGATCACCCTTCACTGAGGGTGAACTCCACAGGAGACCGAGATTTTGGTTTCAACATCTTGGTGCGGTGAGCGTGGAGCGTGGTCAGTGTAGAAAAGGTTCAGCGAGCCCAATGACAGGAGGACAGGGATCTGACAGGCCGGACTCGCCACCGCCCCACCCCCCCCCCCCCCCCCCCCCCCCCGCCTCTCTCCACGGTGAGGATGTTCGAGGATTTCAGGAGTGAGGTGCTGAACCTCGTTAAGTGCACACTTGGCACGCGGGCCGAGTGCTCGACTCCAGCAGCTCAGATCGCGGCCATCCCCTCTCTGGGCTAGGATGCCCCCGGCAGGCGAGCTGGGAAGGAGGTGGCCGAGGAAGGCCGGGGGTGCGAGCTCCCCGGGCGTGAGCTCTTCCCTGGCTCGGCAGGCTGAGGCCGGTTTAGTGAGCTAGGCTCGCGAGACTCGCCAGCTTGCCCAACAGGGCGAGGCAGCCCCTTCAGTGAGTTGGTCTCTTCAGCTCCAGCTCCAGAGGGGTTCAGGGAACCCGAGATATCCTACAACACCGGGAAGGGAGACCCGGTCCAGCACGTTCAATGGTTCGAGGATGTGGTTTCAATCCGACAGATGTTAGACGGGTTCAAGTGCCGAATCTTCGCTATCACCCTCAAGGAAAAGGCGAGGGAGTGGTTCCACCATCTACCGGCCAGCTCCATCTACTAGTTCGAGGACCTGCGCCGGGGGTTCATGCTGAGGTTCACTACCTCGAAGAGGAGGAAGAAGGAGTCAGAATCCCTGTTCCACATCAAGCAGGGGGTGAATGAGACGCTGGGGAGCTACGTGGATCGGTTCCAGGAGGAGGTTACTCAGGTCCAGGAGATGCCGAGCCATAGTTTGATGATGGCCTTTAACCTGAGCCTACAATAGGGATTCTTCAGGATGGAGCTGAAGAGAGTCCCCCCCCCCCTCTCCTAGGAGGAGCTAATGGAGAGGGCAGCGAGAGAAGTTGACAGCGAGGCGTCAAACCCGGAGATTACGCGGAAGCTGGCCAGGTGGCCCACGGAGGAGAAGAAGGAATCGAGAGGAGGAAGGGGACAGGAAGAGAGGAGAGGATAGCCCAGGCAGAGGGAGCAGAGGCTGCTCCAGGGGCAGCAACAGCCTAGGTGGGGCCGTCGGGAGCCCGACCATCGGCTGGGCTGGAGGCCTGAGTGGTAAGGGCAAGGGCCACAGAGGGGTACCAGGGAAGGGATCTCCGTCAAGTGGGGCAAGATCAATTCCACCCCCGGGCTAGAGGCAGGCACAGAGGCCCCGACCCCCAGATCAAGAAGAGGTTATGGCCATAGCCATGGGTGAGAGGAGGAGAGTAGCAAGGAGGAGGAGGAGAGAAGTTATGGTGGAGTTTCCCTATTGCGACTTCCATCAGGAGGAGGGGCACGCCACAGCCACGTGCCCGGAGTTCCTTGAAATGAGAGGTAACAGGGAACAGCAGCAGCAGCAGTAGGGGCGCCAGGAAGTGAGAATTGAGGAGGTCCTGCCCCGGGCAGAGGAGTACCGTTGCGAAGACCGGGTGGACATTGGGACCCGAGGAGGGATCAGAGTGATCCGCGGAGGGGTGGGGGTCGAGGCTTCCCAGAAGGCGAGCCTCCACACCATGTACCGTCGGAGCGTTGCCTCCACATCCAAAACCGCACCCCCAGAAGAGAAGAACACCTTCTCCAGGTGCGACATGCCGGATCATGAGGATCCATTCTATGATGCGCTGGTCATCAAGGAAGCCATCAAAAATTTTACCGTCTCTCGGATCCTCGTTGACAATGGAAGCTCCGTCAACGTAGTCTTCAAGAAGGCGTTTGATGCTATGAAGGTGGAGGCAAAGAGGGTGATGGCCTCAGATGGAGCCTTGTTCAGGTTTTCGGGGGAGAGGAAAGAAGTGGAGGGAGGAGTCGGCCTCCATGTCACCCTGGGGGGGGGGGGGGGCAGTCCAGAAACTGCAGGTTTGTCATCGTGGATGCCCCCAGCATCTACAGCGCCATCTTTGGGAGTCCCCTTAAAAGCGCCTTCCACTGCGTCCCATCATCATTCCATCAGTGCTTGAAGTTCAATGCCGAGGGGATTTAGGTTAGGGTCAGGGGGGACCCCAAGGTGGCGCGGGAATGCTATGTCACCGCTATGAACCCCATCTCTTGGCAGGAGAGAGCCGATTAGATGGGGAGAATGATGGAGGAGGCTGAGCAGGAAGCTGGAAGGTAGGAGCTGGAGGTGGAGAACCGCACTAAGGAGGAGGAGGAAGGAAGAGACCAGGAGGAGATGGCCGAAGTGATGGCCACGGAGGAAGAGGTGGAGGTCCCTGTCCCGGAGAAGAGGGATGCTGAAGGATGGGGGGAGCAGTCCAGGTTAGAGGCAACAGAGGAAGTGGTGGAGTTTTAGGTCCTCACCCGTGGAGGCAGGGTGGAGAAGGTCCGCGTCAGCGGAGGGCTGACCCCGAAAGACCAAGGCAGGATGCTGGAGTGCATCCAGAAGAATGTGTACATCTTCGCATGGAATGTCGCGGAGATGCCGGGTGTTGACGCGGATGTGTCCTGCCACCGCCTCAACCTGGACCCAGGAACACGCCCCGTCCAGCAAAGTAAGAGGTCCACCGCGGGCAAGCTGGCAGAGCCCATCCGAGAGGAGGTGGCAAAACTTCTCAAGGCCGGCTTCGTGTCCGAAATCCAATACCCCGGCTGGGTCTCCAATGTGGTCATGGTCAAAAAGGGAGACGGCCGGTGGCGAATGTGTATTGATTTCTCTTTACTTAATAAAGCTTGTCCTAAGGACTGTTATCCCTTGCCTCAGATCGATGCGCTGGTTGACTCAGCCGTTGGTTTTTCTGTAATGAGTTTTCTAGATGCTTTTTTAGGTTATCATCAAATCAGGATGCACCCACCAGACATTAAGGATGTCTTGTTCATCACGGGGGATGGATGCTACTGTTACAAGATGATGCCCTTCGGGCCAAAGAACGCATAGGAGACCTACCAGAAGATGATGGATAGGGTCTTGAAAGAGCAAAAGGGGAGGAACCTGGAGGTGTACGTGGATGATGTCATGATCAAGGTCAGGATGTGGACTCCCACCTCCAGGACTTAGAGGAGACCTTTGCTACCCTGCGTAAGTACAAGATGCGATTGAACCCCCTGAAGTGTGTTTTTGGGGCTAGCCGAGGGAAGTTCTTGGGGCATCTCCTCACCGCTGCGGAGGTCGAGCCGAATCCTGACAAGGTCAAGGCTATCATGGATCTAGGGTCACCACGGAATACCAAGGAGGTGTAACGCCTGACAGGGAAACTGGTAGGGCTAAGTAGGATCCTCTCCCGGGCTGGGGAAAAGTGCTCCCCCTTCTTCAAAACGCTAAGGGGCGGTCAAAGGTTTTAATGGACCGAGGAGTGCGAGGAGGCATTCCAGGCCCTCAAGATGCAGTTGACCCAGGCTCCGCTGTTCCAAGGGCCCAAGGAGGGGGAGGACCTGTTTTTGTATCTCGGGGTCGGGGCAAAGGCCTTGAGCTCCGTCCTAGTTTGGGAAGAGGGGAAGAAGCAGCTCCCTATTTACTACGTGAGTCGGGTCCTAAGGAAGGCCGAGCTCCGGTATCCAATTCTGGGAAAGCTTGCTTTTGCCCTGATCATCTCAGCCTGAAGGTTGCGACCTTATTTCCAGGCACAATCAATCCAAGTGGTGACTGACCATCCTCTCTGCAACATCTTCGAGGGGGTGGAGCATTCTTGTAGGCTGGACAAGTGGTCGGTAGAGTTGAGTGAATTCGACGTTTCCTTCGTTCCGCGCCTCTCGATGAAATCTCAAGCAATGACCGACTTCATGGCTGATTATGTGATTGAGGTGGCGGAGGAAGAGCTCACTCGTCCGACTTCTTGGAAGGTGAAGGTGGATGGCGCCTCGGGGAGGCATTCCGTAGGAGTGGGAGTGATCTTGGAGAGCCCTCAGGGGACTAGAATTGAGCAGATGGTCATGGTGCACTTTCCCATCACCAATAATCATGCCGAGTGTGAGGCCGTGATAGCGAGGCTATGCTTGGCCATGGAGCTAGGGGTTTTAGACGTGGAGGTCCTCATCGACTCCATGGTGGTAGCTTCCCAGATCAACGGGGAGTTTGAAGCAAGAGAGCCTACCCTGTGGTTATACTTATCTAAGGTAAAGGGGGTCATCGGCACGTTCCAAATTTTTTCCATCCAGCACGTGCCCCCGGAGGAAAATGAGCAGGTCGATCAGCTCGCAAAGAACCATCCTTGGGTGGGGGGTACCATCACTGACCTATTCCGCCCTTCCATCAAAGAGGGGGAGCTCATGGAGATACATCAACGACCTTCATGGATGGACCCAATTGTATTTTTCCTTTTGAAAGAACTAGTGCCTAAACATCTAGAGGGGGGGGGGTGAATAGGTGCACTTAATCTTTTTAACTTTTAAGGTAGAAATACTGAATTATTAGACCTGTTTATGCAATTCTTTACAGCAATTCAGCACAGATAACACAGCGCTAGAATGTGGTAGAAATGCATAAAAAGTGAAAATAAAAATTAACGAAGAAAACGTTTGTGCAAATAAACGCAAAATGGAAGTGCTCGAAAAATTAAAACGAATACATTTCTACCGCGAGAATGCGCTAGAAATGCATAAAAAGAGGGTAGAAAAATTAAATGAGCAAAAGTTTAAAACGAAAATGGAAATGCTCAAAAAATTAAAACGACTATATATCCATTCTTTGGACTACGTAAAAGTGGTTACAAAGTGGAAATAAAGTTAAAAGAACGAAAAAGAAAAATCTATAGGAATGACTGAAAAAGTGATAAAATATAAGTTAAAAAGGATGAAGACCACTTTGAAAACAGTTTTACGGATGTATAGGAATGACTGAAAAAGCGATAAAGTCATAAATCTAATAAAACTAAGTAAAAATACCTAAGTATAAAAGCATAAAAACTAATCTCATACACACAAACACGAATTTTAAAGAACAAAAACAAAAGAAAAACAAGTAAAAAAAAATAAGATTGCTTAAGAGGATAGTTGCTTAGATCCATTCCCAGGCTATAATAAGAGAAGAAAAAACACATTTTATTAAGTAAAAGAACGAGTTACAACGACATTAAAATAAAAGCTAAGTAGAGGGGGGAGAAATATCCCTTATATAGACTTGGAATACATCTAGGAAGCATAACATCTTAGGAAAATGGGTCCAAAAAGTGCAACAGAAACTCAAGCAAAGAACTTGAATTTATAGGACAAATTTTCATGGGACACGCCCTCTGACACGGGCGTGTCACTACTGTACAAGAGGTGACCATCGATTTGACGGCAAAGCTAACTTCGGGGCCGAAAACGTGGCGGTCACGCCCTTGGTCACGGGCTTGATGGTGGGCGTGTCGGGGAGGTTGAGCTGGGCGCGGGTCGCGTTGAAAAGTTGTTGGCGCAGTCTTGTCAGCTAGGTGGAGGAGTACACGCCCATGTGGCATCTTGACACAGGCGTGTCGGGTCGGGTCGACGAATGTTGAACGCAGTTTAGTCAAGCTGGAAGCCTTGATCGTCGATCGGGAATGACACGGGCATGTCGGATCATGGGACACGGGCGTGTCCCGGTTGGGTTGACGAACGTCGGGCACAAAACATCGAGCGCGCTGACATGGGTTAGGTCATGGTCGTGTCATTTGACACGGGCGTATAGCCGGGCATGTCTCGTTTTTTCTTCAAAAAATGCTGATTTCATGGGAAATTGGAGTATCACGCTCTGGTCACGTGCGTGACCCAAAGTACACGGGCGTGTACTATGCAAAATTTGGCATTTTTCCTGAAAATTTCAGGAAACAAAAAAAGTTATGTTAGAACATTATTTAGAAAAAGGAACAATTTATAAAAGAAAATTAACTAAAAATAACGAAAAGAAACTAAAATGACTAATTTAATGTACATAAAAATAGGTATATTTATAAATTATCAAATACCCACATACTTAATCTTTTGTTATTTCAGAGTAAAAGTTGGAGATGAACTTATAAGGAATTAAAGAAATTATAAGTTTTGCTACCGCTTGAATTAATTAAAAGAAAGATCAAAATAAACATCTGGGGTACTAGAATTAAATCATAAATTATGAAAATGTTATAAATAGTGGAAGAGTTTCAAAAAAGACTTCTAGATAAAATAAAATAGAGAGCAAAAATTTATTTTTTTGGTAGTTTAACAAGGATAGATTGAAATTATATAAAAAACTTTAGCTTAAAAGAAGTTAAAGGAAATAATGCAATTTAAAAATTATACTCTCGAAAACAATTTAAATTAATTCTAGAACCATTGAAATAGAATAAGTGGTTTGGTGGGTTATGAAGAGGGCTTAGATTTTGAGGTGAGGTAATTTTTTCTCGAACTTCCATTTTTTTCTTTTTGGATTATTAGGAAAATGAAATCTTGTTTTCATAATATGATTTTTTTCTTTTTCAACTTCATAATAATAAAATTAACTCAATGTACATGTGTAGGAGTAATGAATTTTATCCTTTTACTCCATAACATATAATCTTTTCAAATATTGGATGTCTATGTTTACGGAACGAAATCTTATTCCCATTGACATAGGATCTTTTAAGGGATAAAATAGGGATAATCATGCCAGGTAAGACATGAAAAAAAGGAGGTGGGTTTACATTTTTTTCAAAGAAAACTAGATTTTAATAAAAAAGTTTTGAGAGCAACTTTTTTAAAATGAACGTTTCTTTGTTTCTAAAAGCAAAAAATAGAAATAATTGAAATCCATGATTGTTATTTTCTACCATAAAATACGAGCTTTTATTTATAAAAATTAGAAGTCGTGGTGAAAAACAGGTTCTCTATTATAAGGAAAAGATATAAAAAATTCTTTAAAACTTAACCTCAGATACTTAAATCTATCAAATTTTAATTAATAAACGAATAGTAAACAAAGAATAAGTAAAATTCGAATATAAATTAACTCGAAACTAGATTTTTGGAAAGCAAAAAGGGTTAAGATATGGCATATTCGATTTTATTTGTTACATAATTTACAAAATATTTTTTGGATTTTTTTAGAGTTTTTATCATTTTTTGTATTATTTTTTATTATTATCTTTTTTTTTTGAATTTTTTAAGGTTTTATCTTTTTTTATTTTAAGTTATTATCTTTTTTTTGAATTTTTTAAGTTTTGTGTTTTTTAGTTTTTTTTTGGATTTTCTAAGTTTTTGTTTTGAGTTTTTTTGTTTATTTTGATAAGTTATTTACAAGAAAGGGGAAAAAAGAAGTATTATTTATTAAGAAGATATGGGGAAAAGAGAGATTATTGTTACAAAAAATAGATTTTCAAAGAAGAAGAGAGGGGGGAAAGAGATTTTTACAAAAAATGTATAAAGTAAACAACTAAAATTTTTTGAATTTTGTGTTTTTATAAGTGTTTTTTTGTGATTTTGGTTTTATAATTTTTTTTGAAATTTTTGTTTTGTGAAATATTTTTTGAGTTTTTTTATTATAAAAACAAGAAAAAAAAATTGAAGGTTTTATTTTTTTGGAGTTTTTTTTTAAGTTTTGCAATTTTTTTTGCTATTTTTGATTGGGTGCAGAAAATAAAAGGGCAGAAAATAAAAGAACAAAAAATAGGAAACACGCCCCATACTTAAGTCCAACATTGACCCCAATGTTGCACTAAGTATGAGGAATAAGAAATAAAGACTAAGCAATTATGTACAAAAATAATAATAGAAGTTAAGAAAGCGTCCCTGAAAACGCGTTCGGGGAGGCCCGTTAGTAATGACACTGCATTATTAATAATAGATAGCAGAAAGAGAACTGAAAAAACGAAAAAGAGAAATTCGGCCAAAAGTTTGTGGGCGGTACGGGGGTGGCAAATGGAGTTGACTCGGAAGTAGCTAAAAGCTTAGCTACAAGAGAGTGATAGAAAGGCCCTAACGCGCACAATTCTGTGAAGTGCGCCGAAGTGACAAAATAAATATATAAGATTTTAATAATAGAAAAATTGATTCATTTCAAGTGCTTATGATATTTTTTGGTAAACAATTTCGGTGTTTTTTGTTGAAACGAAGCAAAACAAGTTAAAACAAAACATATATATATAAAAACATTTTTTTGCGATTTTTAGTAGGTTTTTTAGTTTTTAGTGTTTTTGTTTGTGTTTTTGTTTGTTTTTTTTATGTTTTAGGATTTGTAGATTTTTTTGTGATTTAATTTTTAGATTTTTGTTTTTTAGTTTTTTTTTTTGTTTCATAAAAAAATAATGAAAATTGTTTTTTTAGATTTTATAGTTTTTTAAGTTTTTAGTGTTTTTTTTGTTTTTAGATTTGTTTTGTTTTATAGATTTTTTAGGTATTTAGAGTTTGTTTTTTAGATTTTTTTTTTTGTTTTTAAAGTTTAAGATTTTGTTTATTGGGAAGCAACACTGTTTCATTTTTGTGTTTTTGATAGATAAAGATATATGAAATTATAAGTATAAAATAAACTCTTTTTTAAGTTTTTTATTATTTTTATTTTTTTAAGTAGTTTTATGATGATGATTATTATTATGATTATGTTGGCCAATTTATATATATATAGGTAAAATTAATAGTATTCCAGAGTTCGAAATAACGACTTGAAAGTTCCCCAGTAATGGCGCCAAAAACTTGATGCGTTAAAACTCGCGGCGCCCTACGGGTGTTTATTTAGCAAAAGAGCGGTTTATATATTTTATTTTGGAAGGACAGGTGATGAATTGTAAATATACCTATTTTTCTGTACATTAATTTAGTCGTTTTCATTTCTTTTCGTCTTTTTTATATATTTTTGCTTAATAAATTGCTCCTTTTTTGTAAATAATTTTGCTGACTTGTTTTATTTTATTTTTCAGAAAAAATCAAAAATCTGCCAAAAAAGTCAAGTCACGCCCGTGACATATTGGTCACGCCCGTGACTAGGGCGTGACACGTCAAATTCCAGTCAATCAGCAAATTTTGAAGAGCAAAGCTTGACACGCCCCCTGTCACGCCTGTGTCACCCGACACGGGGCGTGACCTAAGCCTGTGTTCACTCCACTCGACGAATTCCTCTCGATGATCGTCGAGTGTCGACACCAGCAGTCACGCCCAGCATCACGCCCGTGACCTGGGGCGTGACTCAATTTCCGCTCGACGATTTTCAACTCGACACTTTCCGCTCGACATTCGTCGAGTGTCGACACCAGCCGACACGCCCAGAGTCACGCCCGTGACCTGGGGCGTGACCTTTCCAGCTAGCCCGACAAGACCTGCCCGAAGACTTTCGGCGCAACCCGCGACCAGATCCACCTGCTTGATACGCCCAGCGTCACGCCCGTGACCTGGGGCGTGACCACTGCGAGACCGCCACGTGTCCAGCCGAAGTCAACTTTCCCGTCAAATCGTCGGCCGCCTTCTCAAATAGTACTGTCACGCCCCCTGTCACGCCCGTGACCAAGGGCGTGACCCATGTAAATTTTTTCTATAAATTCAGAGGTTCTGCTTAGGATTTCTGTTCCCTTTTTGGATCCATTTTGCTTAGGTGTTGTGCTGCAGGAATGCTTCCAAGGCTTATGTAATGGATAATTTCTCCCCCTCTCCTTAGTTTTATTTTCGTGTCTTTGTAACTCGTCCTTTTACTTAATAAAATGTGTTCTTTTTCTTCTCTTAATATGGCTTTGGAATGGATTAATGCAAATCTTCCCTTTGCAATCTTATCTTTCTTTTTTATTTTAACTTAGTTTTTGTTCTCTTTGTAATGGGTGTGTGTGTGTATGAGTGTAAATGTTACTTTTATGTTTTCATAATTTCGTTACTTAGACTTGTTTAGATTGTGATTGTTATAGCTTTACTTTCATCCCTATAGATCCGTAAAAACGTTTTCAAAGTGTTTTTCCTTTTTTTTTAACTTAGCTTTTTATTTCGTAAAACTTTTTCGTTCTTTTCCCTTTATTCGCACTTTTTTTAGCATTTTTACGGAGTTATAGGAATGATAATATAGTCGTTTTAATTTTTCGTGCACTTTGATTTTTCGTTTAAACCTTTGATCTTTTAATTTTTTCGTTCTCTTTTAATGCATTTCTACCGCATTCTAGCGGTAGAAATGTATTCGTTTTAATTTTTCGATCACTTTCATTTTGCGTTTATTTGCAAAAACTTTCTTCCCGTTTAATTTTTATTTTCGCTTTTTATGCATTTCTACAGCATTTTAGCGGTAGAAATGCAGTTGTTTTTATTTTTCGGTAACTTAGTTTTTTGCAATTTTTTATGTATGCGCATTTATTTCCGCCTACTCGTTAAGAGTTAAATGGCGCCTGCTTATTTTACTTTCTGTAGAGTGCGTGAGTTTGTTATTTTCCTTTTTTCCGCCTACTCACTTGAGTTAAATGGCTGGATTTTATTTCGGCAGAGTGTGTTTACTTTCTTGTAGAGTGCGTGTGTTTTTCAGTTATGTCGAGAGAGAGTGTGCGTGCGTTGCATTTATTTTGTCCTACTCGGTTGAGTAGGACCCGTATTTATTTTCTCCTATTCATTTGAGTAGGACTTGCGTGTGTGTGTTTTACCGCTTTCTTTCTCCCGCCCACGCATTTGCGCCGGGACTTGCAATTTACAGCTTTCTTCAGTCCTACTCGTTTGAGTAGGACTTGCAATTTTCAGCTTTCCTTTACTGCTTTATTTTACTGTTTTCATTTTCCTGCTTTCCATTTTCTGCTTTCTTTTCTGCTTTTCCCGCAAGCCATCCCCATTCCGATGAGTGGCTAACAGTTCTTAGCCCTCGGTATCGAAGAGCATTGGGACAGATAAAATAGCTTAAAATAACTAAAGGTCTAATTTTTCTAATTAATTAAAAGTACTTAAGGTTTGCCCGGGGTTAACGATGCGTAGGACCACATATCGATGTGTGGGCCCTATTTCCGTAGTCCATATGCTAGCTAGCCGAGAGGCCGTGCATATGGACCGATCACCCCTTGGCAAAGAGAGTTCCGCACTAACCCTCGAGAGAGGAGGCGCGCCAACTCTACCGGATTGGGTTCCCCACCCAATAGCGGGGTTCTTAGCGTAATGCGGGCGTTAAGAGGAATCCTTCGTCGGACGAGAGCCCAGTCGAATAGTCTTAGCATTCAGGTGAGCGATAGTCCTAGAGATAGGTGAGCTCATTTTAGTAGAACCTCCACGGCCAAGTCTCCGCCTTAATTAATTAGAAATTTAGGAGCTCTTTTTATTTAAAGTCTATTTTAGTTCAATTGTTTTTTCGGTGCCATCGAGCTAAGCTCTTCATCGGCACCACCTTATTGCTTTCATTTTCTTTCTGCCATTTTTCTGCCTTTTTTATTATATATAAAATATAACCCGACAAGTTAATTATCGGTAAAATAATAGTCCCCTCCAGGGAAGAGTAGAAATAATCGAACCGGACCCGAGAACAATACGACCTCGATATTCCACCCGAAATATCCTGTACTACTCACGATAGGTGCACTTGCCTCCTTTCGTTAAAACTCGATCACACCTTTTTATATCCAAAATAAATAAATACGCGCGCCCCGTTTTCTTAAATAAAATCACTTCCGCCTTTTACTCAAATAAAACCGCCGGGTCGCCACGTGACCGTAAATAATTTTGGAGTTTTAACCACCAATGGGGCGCGCGGATTTATTATTTGGATATAAAAAAGATGAGATCGAGTTTTAATGAAAGCAGGCAAGTGCACCTATTCTTGTGTAGTACAGGATATTCCGGTGTGGAATATCGAGGTCATATTGTTCTCGGGATCGAGTTGATTATTTCTACTCTTCCCTAGAGGGGACTATTATTTTATAGATATTATCTTGTCGGGATATTTTTAAATATATATAAAAAAGGCATTAAAAATAAAAGCATTAAAAAGGTGGAGCTGATGAAAAGCTTAGCGCAACCGCACCGAATTAAATTTGAACTAAAATAAACTTTTTAATAAAAAGAGATCCTAAATTTCAACTTAATTAAGGCGGAGACTTGGCCGTGGAGGTTCCACTAAAATGAGCTCACCTAGCTATAGGAATGTCGCTTACCTGAACGCTAAGACTATTCAACCGAACGTTATTCCGACAAAGGATTCCTCTTAACGCTCGCATTACGCTAAGAACCCCGCTATTTGGTGGGGAACCCAATCCGGTAGAGTTTGCGTGCCTCCTCTCTCGAGGGTTAGTGCGGAACTCCCTTTACCAAGGGGTGATCGGTCCATACGCACGGCCTCTCAGCTAGCTAGTGTATGGACTACGGAAATAGACCCTCACACATCGATTATGTGGTTCTACGCTTCGTAAACCCTAGGCAAACCTTAAGTAATTTAATTAATTAGAAAAAGAGGATCTTTAATTATTTAAAGCTATTTTATCTGTCCCAATGCTCTTCGATACTAAGGCTAAGAATCGTTAGCCACTCATCTGAATGGGGACGGCTTGCGATGAAAGCGGGAAAATAAAGCAGAAGATGAAAGCGATAAAATAAAGCAGTAAAGGAAAGAAGTAAAGGAAAGCGGTAAATTGTAAGTCCCACTCAAACGAGTGAGATTGAAATGAAAGCAGAAAATGAGAAGTCCAGGCTCAAATGAGTGGGCGACACAAAATAAAGTGAGTCCTACTCAAACGAGTAGGAGAAAATAAATGCACATACGTACGCACTCTACTGAAATGAAAACTCACGCACACACTCTACTTGAAATAAAAACGCACGCACTCAACAGAAAAGTAAAACACACTCACTCGACAGAAAGAAAAATGCACACACACTACAGAAAGTAAAACGCACTCACTCACTTTACTTGAAGAAAAACAAAAACAATGCGTCATTTAACTCTTAACGAGTAGGCGGAAATAAATGCGCACACGCACACACTCTTCATGAATTGAAATAAAGATATGAAAATTAACTCATACACACACGCACATGAGCGAAAAAATAAGAAAAACTAAGTTACCGAAAAATTAAAATAACTACATTTCTACCGCTAGAATACGGTAGAAATGCATAAAAAGTGAAAATAAAAATTAACGGAGCAAAGATTTTTGCAAATAAATGCAAAATGTAAGTGCTCGAAAAATTAAAACGAATACATTTCTACCGCTAGAATGCGATAGAAATGCATAAAAAGAGGGTAGAAAAATTAAATGAGCAAAAGTTTAAAACGAAAATGGAAATGCTCGAAAACTTAAAACGACTATATATACATTCCTATAACTACGTAAAAGTGGTTACAAAGTGGAAATAAAGTTAAAAGAACGAAAAAGAAAAATTTATAGGAATGACTGAAAAGGCGATAAAATCTAAGTTAAAAAAGATGAAGACCACTTTGAAAACAGTTTTACGGATCTATAGGAATGACTGAAAAAGCGATAAAGTCCTAAATCTAACAAAACTAAGTAAAAATACCTAAGTATAAAAGCATGAAAACTAATCTCATACACACAAACACGCATTTTAAAGAACAAAAACAAAAGAAAAACAAGTAAAAAAAATAAAATTGCTTAAGAGGAGAGTTGCTTAGATCCATTCCCAAGCCATAATAAGAGAAGAAAAAACACATTTTATTAAGTAAAAGAACGAGTTACAAAGACACGAAAATAAAAGCTAAGTAGAGGGGGGAGAAATATCCCTTACATAGACTTGGAATACATCTAGGCAGCATAACATCTTAGCAAAATGAGTCCAAAAAGTGGAACAGAAACTCAAGCAGAGAACTTGAATTTATAGGAAAAATTTTCATGGGACACGCCCTCTGACACGGGCGTGTCGGTGGGCGTGTCACTACTGTACAAGAGGTGACCATCAATTTGATGGCAAAGTTGACTTCGGGGCCGAAAACGCAGCGGTCACGCCCCTGGTCACGGGTGTGACGGTGGGCGTGTCGGGGAGGTTGAACTGGGCGCGGGTCACATCGAAAATTCACTGGCGTGGTCTTGTCGGCCAGGTGGAGGAGTACACGCCCGTGTGGCATCTTGACACAGGCGTGTCAGGTCGGGTCGATGAACGTTGAACGCGGTTTCGTCGAGCTGGAAGCCTTGATTGTCGATCGGGAATGACACGGGCGTGTCGGATCATGGGAAACGGGCGTGTTCCGGTCGGGTTGACGAACGTCAAGCACAAAATGTCGAGCGCGCGGACACGGGTTAGGTCACGGCCGTGTCATTTGACACGGGCGTGTGGCCAGGCGTGTCACGCTTTTTCTTCAAAAATTGCTGATTTCACGGGATATTGGAGTATCACGCCCTGGTCACGGGCGTGACCCAAAGTACACGGGCGTGTACTATGCAAAATTTGGCATTTTTCTTGAAAATTTCAGGAAATAAAAATAAAGTTAAGTTAGAACATTATTTACAAAAAAGGAACAATTTATAAAAGAAAATTAACTAAAAATAACAAAAAGAAACTAAAATGACTAATTTAATGTACATAAACTAGGTATATTTACAACTTATCACCCAGCTCGCCGATGACCGCTCTTCTTCTTTAATACTTAGCAAAAAAAGCCAACAATCTTCCAAGTAAAATTTTGGATGGATGGAGTGTAACTGCTAATAGTAGTCTCAGCTCGCCGACTTGCCGAGGTCTCGGCTCGCCCCTTCCGGCTCACCGACATGCCGTGCTCAACTTGTCATCCCTGCGATCTTTGCCTCCGCAGTTCGAAAGTCTAAATCCCGGCTTTAGATAACATTTCATCCACTGAGGACCCCAGCCCTACCAGCTAGATGGAATCCTGGCAGTAGGAGCATCTCGGGACCTAACCTTAAAGTGAGAAAAACTTTCCATCCATCAACCTCCGGGCACTACCACTGGCCCAATCAGCTAGGTGAGTGCCTGACGACGGGTGTTGAGCATCCACTAGACTCAGCCCTCCAAGTTCCTAATGACGTCACTCAAGGATCTCAGCCCTTCCAGCTAAGTAGAAGCCTGGTAGCGGGAGCATCTCGGGACCTAACCCCATAGCAAGAAAAACTTTCCATCCATCAACCTCCGGGCACTACCACCGGCCCAATCTGCTAGATGAGAGCCTGACGGTAGATGTTGAGCATCCACCGGACTCAGCCCTCTTGGGTCATAATGACGTCACTCGAGGATCCGGGCTCTGCTAGCTAGGTGGAAGCCTCACAGCGGGAGCATCTCAAGATATTACCCTAGAATATTCCATCCATCCACCTATGTGCACTACCACCGGCCCAATCAGCTAGGTGAGAGCCTGATGGTGGGTGTTGAGCATCCACTGGACTCAGTCCTCTAGGGTCATAATGACGCCACTCAATGATCCCAGCCCTGGTAGCTAGGTGGGAGCCTACAGCGGGAGCATCTTGGGACCTAACCCTAGAGTGAGAAGAGTTTCCATCCATCCACCTCCAAGAACTACCACAGGCCCAATCTGCTAGGTGAGAGCCTAATGGCGGGTGTTGAGCATCCACCGGACGCAGCCCTCCAAGGTCATATTGACGTCACTCGAGAATCCCGACCCTGCCAGCTACGTGGGAGCCTGGCAGCGGGAGCATCTCAGGACCTAACCCCAAAGAGAGAAGACTTTTCATCCATCAACCTCTGGGCACTACCACTGGCCCAATCAGCTAGGTGAGAGACTGACGGTGGATGTTGAGCATCTACCGGACTCATCCCTCTAGGGTCATAATGACATCACTCGAGGATCCCGACCCTACCAGCTAGGTGGGAGCCTAGCAGCGGGAGCATCTCGGGACCTAAACCCAGAGCGAGAAGACTTTCCATCAATCAAACTCTAAGTACTACCATCGGCCCAATCAGCTAGGTGAGAGCCTGACAGTGGGTATTGAGAATCCACCAGACTCAGCACTCTAGGGTCATAATGACGTCACTCGAGAATCCCGGTTGTGCCAGCTAGGTGGTAGCCTGGCAACGGGAGCATCTCGGGACCTAACCCTAGAGCGAGAAGACTTTCCATCCACCAATCTCCGGCCCTTCCAGCTAGATGGAAGCCTGACAGTGGGGGCATTTCATGACTTAGCTTGATAAATACTTGCCACAAACTTGATCAGCAAAAGAGTTAGAGCATTAAAGGATTTCATTCATTAAAGGAGAGTACGTACATGCTTTTATGGATAGAAATATTTCAAGTCATCTCCACTCCAAGTGTGACTTAGGATCTTGCCCTCCATATTTCGGAGGTGATATCCCCCGACCTTAGGGCTTCCTGGACAATGTATGAAACCTCCTAGTTACGGTTGAGCTTCCCCAGTGCCACTGATCTCCCTGCCGCATCCACCTTCTTTTGAACCAAGTCCCCTTTTGGAAATTGCTTGACTCTGACGTGCTTGTCAAAGTACTTAGCCATTCTTCTTTTTACCTCTTCTTATCAGATGGCGGAGAGGTCATGCAGCTCCTCCACCATGTCAGGGGAGAGTCATAGCTCCTCCTCATTTTCATCTTGCCATTCTTTTATGCCTGCCTCTGCCTCGACCACCTGAGGCATTCGGACCTCGAACTCTATTGGAAGTAGGGCCTCGTATCCATGGGAGAGCTTGAAGGGGGTTTCCCCCATGGCCGTATTGGGAGTGGTTCTCAGGGCCCAAAGAACCGAAGGGAGCTGTTCAACCCAGCTATCCTTCAAATTATACACTTTCTTCTTGAAGAGGTTGATGATGATTTTGTTCGCTGCCTCCACCTGCCCGTTGCTCCTGGGATGGTGGACGGACGCTAACCTGAGATCGGCCCCGAGCTGTCCACGAAAATTGTTGAACTTGGTGCTGGCGAACTAAGGCTCATTGTCCGTGACAAAGGTCTGGGGAAGGCCGTACCGGCAGATGATCTTCCCCCAAAAAAAATTCATAATTACCTGGGAGGTCACCTTGGCTAGCACCTTCACTTCCAACAACTTAGAAAAATAGTCGATCATCACCAGCAGGAACCTCCTATGCCCGCTGGCCTGGGGGAAAGGTCCTACCAAATCCATTCCCTAAATGGCGAAGGGCAAAAAGGTCGTGATACTCCTGAGCCACTAAGCTGGTTGAAGTTGGAGGGGGCAAACAGCTGGCACTTGTGGAATTTCTTTGTGAACTCTATAGCATCCTGACTTCAGGTCGGTCATAAGTACACCTGTCGGACTATTCTTCCTTCCAATGTTCTGCTCCCCGAGTGGCTTCCACACTCCTTGGAATGGACCTCTTCCAAGATCCTCTGAACCTCCCTCTTGGCCATGCAATGGACCAACATCCCCGAGAGATCTTTTTTATACAAGTACCCATCACGCATAAGGTAATATGCCGACTTGTGCTTGAACTTCTTCTTATCAATCCCCTTTGAAAATTCCTTTATGGATAGGTGATGCAGGCCAATGGGTTCGACGGATTAAACTACGCGCTCTTGGGTTCGAC
Source organism: Platanthera guangdongensis (assembly GCA_039583875.1). Classification (NCBI taxonomy): domain Eukaryota; kingdom Viridiplantae; phylum Streptophyta; class Magnoliopsida; order Asparagales; family Orchidaceae; genus Platanthera; species Platanthera guangdongensis. The sequence goes on along the minus strand of CM077166.1, from coordinate 65,083,538 downwards.
AATTAAAATAGGATGCGTAGTGAGCAATATTTCTCTAAAAATATACTACCAGTGATTTATCCAACTAGTGGCACAAAATTTAACAATGCACACACAAAGGGACGCTACCCTTTTAGAGATTAAAAAGGGTTATATGCCCATGTTCGCTCAAGCGAATAGGACCTACCCGATCCGGACAATTAGCAATTCAAGTTAAATTTACTCGCAAGAATTCACATAACCAACACAAGATGATTCGGACTAAAATAGTGATTTAAAAGAGGTCCAAAATCGATTCCAAATTAATTTAAAATGAGGGTGACCAAATCACTTGAACTGATTTCCTCTGGCGTTCACGAGATCTACCTGATCCAAGTTATATGAAAATATTTGAAAGAATAAATGCTTGAAAATCAGATTTTAATTAAGGCATTACTTTCAATATAAATCAGAACAAATTACTAGCCTTCTATTCCACCAAGCCTCACAAATATTATAGAAGAAATCACACAAGAGAGGTTTAGGAATTGTTGCCCAATCCCAAGAGATCCGTCCACAATAATGAGTGGAGGAAGCGCTTATGATGGTGGTTGATTATATTTCCACGCAAATCCACGGATCCCCACCGGGCGATCAAATTGCAAGCCGTTCTCCATTGCAAAAACCCTAGGAGAGGGAGAGACCTTGAAAGCCAAAAATTATTTTAGTGGAGAGAGAAAAGGTGGACGGTTTTGGGAGGGAGAAAGAGGAAGGGCTACTCGGTTTGTTGGAGGGAGAGGGTGGCCGGTTTTGGAAGGGGAATATGGTGATTGGTTTGGTTTTGGAAGGAGGAGAGGGCTCGGTTGGTGGTGGAGGTGGGTGGCCGAAATTTTGAAGGGGAGGGAGAGGGTGGCAGCTAGGAGGTTGGCCGAAATTTAGGGTGGGAGAAGGAAAGTTCTCGGTTTTGTAAAGGAGAGAGGAAGGGAAGTTTTATGGTGGAGAACTTGAGGAGGTAGGAGGAGGAGGAGGAGAGGAGGAGGCCGAGAATATAGAGAGAGGGGGAGGGAGGTGGCTTGCGGCCAAGAGAGGGGAGAAAGAGGAGAGGCTGAAATTGCCAAGGGGGGTGAAAATTCTCAATAGAATTTTTTAGGGTTTCAATTTCTTTTCATTCTTCTTTTCTCTTCATAAGCATGGCCTTTTATATCCTACACCACTCAATCTCCACCCTTCATGAAAATAGAAAAATATTTGATGGTTAGAAGCACCCATCATAATACATGAAATAAGAAAATACAATAATAGATGGTTATATGCACCCATCTACATGAAATAAAAAATACATTAATCAAATGCTTGAAATTAAAATGCTAAATAAATAAATTGCTTAATAATATATAATTATAAATTTTTAATTTATAATTATAGAATTTTATTTCATGGAATGGGAGACGTCGTGCAAAACATGTAGCGGCGGCGGCGTTGGCGAAGAACGTGGTGGTAAAATTCCATCTTCGAGCTTTCGGCATCAATCGTCCCAATCAACAAATTCTATATGTCGGGGATCAACGGCCGCATCAGCAACGTCACCATCAATCATCCCCCACTCAAAATTACTCATCACCGATGAGTGGCCTGTGAGGGGGGAACGGTCGAAAGAAGCAGCAACATGGGGCAAATCTGGCCCCACTATCCATGTCGTAGTAGCATGAACATCCCATAATAATGAGCACCTGTCAAACAGAGAAACAGTAAGACTCTCGAGGAAACTCGAAAGGGTGTCAAGCAAAAGAAAATAACTTAAATCTTACCATCCGGTTCAAGAGCCCAGGAGTCCACGTGGAAAATAGACACGGTAGAACTAACACTCCCCAACCCAAGAGAACATTTGGTGGGAGGAAGAAACAACAAAGAAAGCCACTCAAGTGGAAAAGAGACGTACAGTAAAAAGTCTGGAAACTTGAAATAAAGTGAAACACTGTGTGCTTTATAAAAATCTGAAAGAAAAGCATGAAATCTGAAGTTCTTCAAATCTATGGATGGGTCGGCATTCCTATGTATTAAATTATTAACTGAGCCAGAAGGCACCGCTCGGGGACTGACCAGACTAAACCCAAATCACTAATTCTAGCGTAGGACGATCCCGGACCGGAGCGGAAGTGTGTGCGACATAAATTAAAATGAAACGCTAACGTCCTAGATTCTTGTAAAGCATATAAGTAATAAGACGCAAATTGATTGATTAATTTATTAAAAGTGCGCCTAAGTAACTTACGACCGTGAGGAGTGAAACCATGTGCTACATGACTTGACCCAAATGCGGAGGATAAGGGGGTTAAGTCAGGTGCCACGGGAGCCTTATAATAAAAAATGATTTCAATGGGATCCAAATCCACAATTTTAGTTTTAACTTTAATATACTCATGCTTGACATGAAGATATGCCAAGGAGAACCGCTCATCATAAACAATAGAGTTGGACGCTCCCGCATGTGAAAGGATGTGCGAGCGATATAACTCAAGGGGTGCAACTATAGTCACAATCGTATGGACATGAGGGTCATCAAAAGGCGGTGGGTAAATGCGTGCAATCGGGTGTGGTATATAGGTATGTTTAGGTGACATCACATCCAGAGGCACAATAGCCAAGGAATCACAAGCTATCCTATGTGAGGATTTGCCCAACGTCGTGCGATCAGAAGAACGGTCTATCCCCAGAAAAGTGAAGTCAGATCTACGGATGGTGGTGGAAAGATCTAACACGTCAACTAATAACTCACTCACACATAACCGACTAGATAAGTCCAACGGGAAAGCTATATAAAAGGGCACCTCAAAATGTCTCGGACTAGATGAAACCAGCTCATGTCCTAACAAGTCATCACCTAAATTACTTTTGGGTAAACTTTCATCACAAGGTGACTTTACCAACTCAGCCGAAATGTCTTCCAACTCAGGGTTGTCAGAAGACTCCATGACAATCAAGGGAGACGGCTCAGAAATATTGTTGAAGGGAAGTGGAAGAATACCAGGGGTTATACCTCAGAGGAGAAATCCTCATCCAGGTCACTAGGATATCCGAGCTCCTCAACATCACTAAAATTGTTAGTTAAATCGGTCTCACCCTCAGTGACGGACACAATCCTAGACGCTGCTACAGACTCATCGGGAGAGTCAATGACTAGATCAGGCATCTCAGGGGGAGACTCAAAAAGGACTACGGGCATATTCGGAATAGGACGCACAATAGAACCAACATCAGATACGCCACTAGACTCACATGTCATAATCGTCTGTCTGTCCCTACAGATAGGACTACTCTCACCCCACGGGCTCATGGCAGTCCTAGCAGTCACTTGTACAGAATTCGGGATAGGGGACATCACCTTTTCCTTTCTTTCATAGGTGGGTGCAGGTATGCTATGGGTAGCTCTACCAACCTGGGGAAAGGGTCTATCCTGAGGGAATATGTCACCCTTATGGTCAGCTGCGGGTCTAGTGCCCTGACATAATTTAGCCACTTCAGCGAACATCCACGCAGGAGCATACTGATCGGTGAGGAGGCTCTTCATGACCGGCCAACCTATAGGGGACCCAAAACGTCTCTTCTCATTGAGCCAAAAGGTCTGGGCTTGACCCACTAACTGCTTGCTTGGCACTGGGACCTTATGGAGGTCCCACAGACAAAGACACTCGAAATAGCGTTCTATCTCAACAACCCAATTAAGGAAGATTTGAGGACCTCCCAACCCATGTAGGTGGGAGAAACGCTCCTAGACGACCTAGATACGTCAACCTCTTGCTCAGGGAGATGGTCGTGATGATGGTGGGGTTGCCTAGGGGATGGTGGTGTCGCGTGGTTAGCCATTAGTTGCTTAAGCAAGTCCCAAATCTCACTCATTATAGTTGAATGAACCGGTTTCCTAACATTCGACATGGATCCAGAAGATTTTAATTGGGAAACATTAACGTCATAGGTCATTTTCTAGTGGTGACGGGACAGAAAATTCTACTCGAATCTGGTGCACATGCAATGGAATAATGACTCTGATCCTATAAAATTGTAACAGATGGAATTCTTCCCGCTAAACAACTAAGGCAATAAATATATTTTTTATTTTATTGCTAAAAATAAATAGGAGATTATTAAATAATTTGTTTTGAATTTTTTTTGCAGAAAAATAAAAATTTAGGCCGCTACTGGGAGACCAGAAGGATTTTTTTTGTAATTTTTAGACAAATAAACGTGCAAGACAAGTGTGTGTCGCATCCTAAGAAAAGGGGGAGGGTGCCAATTAGGAAATTGACGTGAACCTCCCTCTGATATCAAATTGATGCGGGCCAATGGGTTCGATGGATTAAACTACGCACTCTTGGGTTCGACAATTAAAATAGGATGCGTAGCGAACAATATTTCTCTAAAAATATACTACCGGTGATTTATCCAACTAGTGTCACAAAATTTAACAACACACACGCAAAGGTACCCGGCCCCTTTTAGACATTAAACAAGGGCTATATGCCAATGTTCGCTCAAGTGAATAGGACCTACCCGATCCGGACAATTATCAATTCAAATTAAATTTACCCGCAAGCATTCACAAAACCAACACGAGATGATCCGGACTAAAATAGCGATTTAAAAGAAGTCCAAAATTGATCCAAAATTAATTTAAAATGAGGGTGGCCAAATCACTTGAACTCAAGAAGAAATCAAGGTTAAGGAAACTGATTTCCTGTAGCATTCATGAGATTTACCTGATCCAAGTTATACGAAAATATTCGGAAGAATAAATGCTTGAAAATCAGATTTTAATTAAGGCACTACTTTCCATATAAATCAGAACAAATTACTACTCTTCTATTCCACCAAGCCTCACAAATATTATAGAAGAAATCACACAAGAGAGCTTTAGTAATCGTTTCCCAATCCCAAGAGATCCGTCCACAATAATGAGTGGAAGAAGCGCTCACGACGGTGGTTGATTCTATTTCCACGCAAATCCACGGATCTGCACCGAGCGATGAAATCGCAAGCCGTTCTCCTTTGCAAGAAACCCTAGGAGAGGGAGAAACTTTGAAAGCCAAAACTTATTTTAGTGGAGGGAGAAAAGGTGGCCGGTTTTGAGAGGGAGAAAGAGGAAGGGCTACACGGTTTGTTGGAGGGAGAGGGTGGCCGGTTTGGAAGGGTAATAGGGTGGTCGGTTTGGTGTTGGAAGGAAGGAGAGGGCTCGGTTGGTGGTGGAGGTGGGTGGCCGAAGTTTTAAAGGGGAGGGAGAGGGTGGCGGCTAGGAGGTTGGCCGAAATTTAGGGTTGGAGAAGGAAGGTGCTCGAGATTTTGGAAATGAGAGAGGAAGTGTTGTTTTATGGTGGAGAACTTGAGGAGGGAGGAGAGGAGGCCAAGAATGTAGAGAGATGGGGAGGGAGGTGGCCGGAGGCCAAGAAAGGGGAGAAGAGGAGAGGCCAAAATTGCCAAGCGGGGAGGAGAAAATTCTCGATAAACTTTTTTAGGGTTTCAATTTCTTTTCATTCTTCTTTTCTGTTCATAAGCATGACCTTTTATAGCTTACACCACTCAATCTCCACCCTTCATGAAAATATAAAAATACTTGATGGTTATAAGCACCCATCATAATACATGAAATAAGAAAATACAATAATAGATGGTTATATGCACCCATCTACATGAAATAAAAAATACATTAATCAAATGCTTGAAATTAAAATGCTAAATAAATAAATTGCTTAATAATATATAATTATAAATTTTTAATTGATAATTATATAATTTTATTTGATGGTAATGGCGGACGTTGTGCAAAATATGTAGCGGCAGCGGCGTTGGTGAAGAACGTCGTGGTAGAATTCCATCTTCGAGCTTGCAGCATCGATCATCCCAATCAACAAATTCTCTATGTTGGGGATCAATGGCCGCATCAGCAACATCGCCATCAATAGGAATACTGCAAAAGGATCCATCCACGAGGGGTGTTGGTCCACCTCCATCAGTTCCTCATCTTGTATGGACGGACGGAACAGGTCGTTGATGGTACCCCCACCCGAGGACCAAGCTTGACTAGATAATCATCCTGCTCATTCTCCTCTCGCGGCACATGCTGGATGGAGAAGGTTTGAAACATACCGATGGCCCCTTCACCTTTGCCAAGTACAATTGGAGAGTAGGTTCCCTTGCCTCAAACTCCTCGTTGATTTGGGAGGCCGCCACCATGGAGTCGGTGAGGACCTCCACATCTTGCGCCCCCAGCTCCCTTGCCAGGCGCATTCCTGCTATCACATACTCATACTCGGCCTGATTATTAGTGATGGGAAAATGTACCACCACTGTTTGCTCGATCCTCGTTCCCTGGGGCTCTCTAAGATCACCCCACCCCCAAGGAATGTCTCCCCGGCGCCCGTCTACAATCATTTCCAAGGAACCTGGCGAGTGAGTTTTGCCTCAGCTACCTCGACCACATAATCAGCGAGGAAGTCGGCCATCGCCTGGGCCTTGATCGAGAAATGCGGGACGAAAGAGATATCTAACTCACTCAGCTCCATCGACCACTTTCCCAACTTTCCTGAATGCTCCATCCCCTCGAAGATATTGCGAAGGGGTGTCAGTCACCACTCGGATGGAGTGTGCCTGGAAATAAGGCCAGAGCCTTTGAGTCGAGATGACTAGAGCAAAATTCAACTTCTCTAAGATTGATTATCAGAGCTCCTCCTTCCTTAGGACCCGACTTATGTAATATATGGGAATCTGCTTCTTCCCTTCTTCCTGAACTAGGATGGAGCTCAAGACCTCTACTCCAACCCCGAGATACAAATATCCTTCGAGCAGGGGGGCCTAAGTTAACTGCCTCTTCAAGGCCTGGAACACCTCTTAGAATTCCATAGTCCATTCAAACTTCTTAACTCCCCCCCCCCTCAACACTTTGAAGAAGGGAGAGCACTTCTCCCCAGCCCGGGAAAGGAACTTGCTTAGCCCTGCCAGCTTTTCTATCAACCGTTGCACGTCCTTAGCATTCTAAGGCGACCCCAACTCCATGATCACCTTCACCTTGCCAGTATTTGGCTCCACCCCCATGGGGGTTAGAAGATGACCCAAGAACTTCCTCCTGTTGGCCCCGAAAACATATTTCAAGGGGTTCAACCTCATCTTGTATTTGCGCAAGGTGTCGAAAGTCTCCTCTAGATTCTGGAGGTGGGAGTCTATCTCCCTACTCTTGATCATCATGTCATCCACATACACCTAGAGATTCCTCCCCTTTTGCTCCTGGAAGACCCGATACATCATCTTTTGGTATGTTGCTCCTATATTTTTCAACCCAAAGGGCATCATCTTGTAGCAGTAGCACCCATCCCCAGTGATGAAGGAGACATCTTTTACATCAGGGCAGTGCATCCTGATCTGATGATAACCTGAAAATACATCTAAAAAAACTCATTACAGGAAAACCGACGGTCGAGTCAATCGGCGCGTCAATTCGAGGCAAGGGGTAACAATCTTTAGGACACGATTTATTTAGTAAAGAAAAATCAACACACATTCTCCACCGGTCGTCTTTTTCATTAACCATTATAATGTTGGAGACCTAGCTGGGGTATTGGATTTTGGATACAAAGCCAGCCTTTAGGAGCTTGGCCACCTCCTCCCTAATGGGCTCGGCTAGCTTGTCCGCGAAGGACCTCTTCTTTTGCTGGATGGGACGAGCTTCTGGATCCAGATTGAGACGGTGGTAGGCAACATCCATATAGATCCCCGGCATCTCCACTGCATTCCAAGCGAAGATGTCCACGTTCTTCTGGATGCATGTCAGTATCCTCTCCCGGTCCACCGGGGTCAGCCCCCCACTGATGCGCACCTTCTCCGCCCTGCCTCCAATGGTAAGAACTTCCATCCCTACCACTTCCTCTGCAGCCTCCAAATGAGACTGTTCTCCCCATTCTCCAATGTCCCCCTCCCCAGGGATAAGGACTCCTCAACTTCCTCCACATCCATCACCTCGATCGACTCTTCCTGGACTCCCTCTGCCACCTCCACCTGGGTGCGGTTCTCCACCACCTCCATCTCCACTCCACCTACTTCTTGCCCCACCTCCTCCATCCTTCGCTCCATATCCTCGGCTCCCTCCTTCTAAGAGATGGAGTTCACTGCTATGACGTAGCACTCCCTCGCCACCTTGGGTCTCCCCAGACCCATACCTGGATCCTCTCGGCGTTGAACTTCAAGCATTGATGGAAGGATGAGGGCACGTAGTAGAAGGCGCTGATGAGGGGATGTCTGAAGATGGCATTATAACTACTTGGGCATCCACGATGACAAACCTATAGTTTTGGGACTGCCCCCCCCCCCCCCCCCCCCCCAGAGTAACATGGAGCCCCACTCCTCCTTCAACCTTCTTCCTCTCTCTCTCAAGAATCCAAGCAGAGGTCCATCTGAGGCCAACACCCTCTTGCCCTCCATCTTCATTGCATAAAATGCCTTCTTGAAAATGACGTTGACTGAGCTCCCATTGTCGATGAGGATTCAGGAGACGGTGAAATTCTTGACCGCGGTCTGGATGACCAATGCGTTACAGAAGGGATCCTCATGATCTGGCATGTCCTTACTTGAGAAGGTGATCTTCTCCTCTGGGGGTGGGGTGTGGGATGTGGAACCAACGCTCCTTCGGTATATGGTGTGGATTCTTGCCTTCTTAGAAGCCCTAACCCCCACCCCCATGGATCACTCCAATCTCGCCTTGGGCCCCTACATCAGCCCGGTCCTCACACCTGTACTCCTCTGCCTGAGGCAGAACTTCCTCAATCCACACCTCCTGGCGATCACGCTGCAACTGCTGCTCCCTGTTTCCTCTCATCTCAAAGAACTTTGTGCACGTGGTCGTGGCATGGCTCTCCTCCTGGTGGAAGTCACAATAGGGTAACTCTACCCTGACCTCCCTTCTCCTCCTCTACATGGTTATCATCATAGCTTGATGCTGCTCGAGGAGAGGGGGCCTCTGGACCTGCCTCCATCGTAGAGGGTGGAACTGACCCTAGCCCCCCTGGCGATAGTCTCCTCTGTGGAAAACTCTCCACTTGCCTTGGTCTTGCCACTTCGGCTGCCTCCATTCGAGCCGATTGTTTTGCTCCTAACGCCTCCACCTGTGCTGCTATTATTGTTGCTGTTACTGCTCCCTCTGCCGAGGTTCGGCTATCCTCACCTCCTGACCTTGGCCACCTCTTGGCCCCTTCTCCTCTTATTGTGCCAACCCGGCTAACTTCTTCGCAAACTCGAGGTTTGACGCCTCCCCATCAACTTCCCTTATCGCACTCTCTTCAGTTCCATCCTGAAGAAACCTTGTTGTAGCCCTAGGGTGAAGTCCATCATCAGGGTATGCCCTGGCATCTCCTGGACCTGGGTGACCTCCTCCTGGAACTGGTTCACATAGCTTCCCAAGGTCTCGTTCACTCCGTGCTTGATGTAGAACAGGGACTCCAACTCCTTCTTCCTTTTCTTGGAAGTGGTGAACCTCAACATGAACCCCTAGCGTAGGTCCTCAAAGTAGTAGATAGAGTTGGCCGGTAGCTGGTGGAATCACTCTCTTGTCTTCTCCTTGAGAGTGATGGAGAAGAGCCTTCATTTAAAGGCATCTGACATCTTCCTTATCGAATCCACATCCTCAAACCATTGGATGTGCTGGACCGGGTCATCCTTCCTAGTGTAGTAGGACATCTCTGGCTCACTGAACCCCTCTGAAACTGGGGCAGAAGAAACCAACTTGCTGAAGGGGCTGTCTTCCCCTGCTGGGCGTGCTGGAGTGTCTCACACCCCCATCCTGCTGAACCGTCCTCAACTCGATGATGAGTGCGATTATGATAGGCTTTTTACTATCATAATTGTAATCATGTCTACTATTTCTACCACCTTTTGTAGTAATTTCGCGAGAAAAGTCAAAGAATTATCTTATCATGATTAGGAGAGCACAGTTAGGATTTTTGTTATTCCTTATATTGAGCTATCTAATTATTCCTTCACTTTTATATGCAGGTAGCACTAACCAGTGGAACTAAAATTATTGGAGCAAACAGAGGAGTTCACGGAGTCAACATGGCTAATGACAGGACAAACATTTGGCATACACGGGTGGACACACGTCCATGTTAATACCTGTCTCCTATGTACCCTGGAGCTGAAGAAATTGGATGCAGGAGACAGAGACTCACACGGGTAGGAATATGCCCGTGTGCCTACCCATGTCATATTTGAACACGACTGCCGACCACCCCGTATCTGAAGAACATGAAGAACAACACGGCCGTGTCAGTACCCATGTCATCTGACACGGCTCACTACCAGACACGCCTATTAGTGAGGAACCGCCTAGGAACCGTCAATACGGCCTGACACATGGCCGTGTTGGAACCCGTGTCTGACCTGTTTGCAAAGGGACTATATAATTCTTGTATAAAAATTAGAGAAGAAATTTTGGATCATTTCTGCATTAGGAGTATTCTGGAGAACGAAGTGGAGCATTCAAGAGGAGGAGGATTTGAAGGGTATTTTTGTATGCTTTTATTCTTTCATTAATCCCTTTTGATCTCCCCCTCTCTTGGTGATTCATCTTGATTTATCTTTTATTTTGCATGAACTTTAATTTGGAACAATTTGTTAATCATGTCTCGCATTGTTTACATCAAAATTGTAGTATTTTATTCGTATGTAGGCTTACAAACAAAGAGCTTTATCCTAATTATGAATTGCTTATTTATCTTGCATGAATTGCAAATCTCTAGATTGAGAAATTGGATGTTTGTGATGAAATTTACATGTTCATATTTTGGTGTGAGATCTCTTTATAATTCGAATTTCATGATCGAGAGATATGTTATTTGGATAATTGGAATACGAATAATGAATTCATGATATTTTAAAGATATTAAATTTTCATGGATTTATGTAATAGAAGGGTGTTTTATTTAATGCAGATTTGAATATTGTAAATTGTTCGAGAGAAAATTTACTAACTTAGATTTAGATTTTGAATTGCTCGAGAGAGAATTTGATAAATATTTACCCTTTACAATACAACAAATTTGATAGTCTTATGCTTTCATGATTAAATAGAATTGAGTGAATGAATGAATAGTTTCATGTAATGCTCATAAGCTTTCGGGTTGTTATCATGTTCAATCTTCCAATGTTGATTTATCCAAATAGTCATAGTTAGGTTTATTTAGGTTAGAAATCACTTTTAATTATAGGTATGATAATAAAGTGAGGGTGAGTACGAATGCTTGAAAAGGCCCCGTGGAATACGACACGAGATGTAGATTTTTCCTATACTATGATTGATAGGTGCACTTGCCTGAAAGATAATTCAATCTAGCTTATGCCCATCTACATAGTTCAGACTAGAGTGTAGAATGAATCTGCATTAAGTTTATCACTTGTTAAGCAAAGCAATCATCAAGTTTTTGGCGCCGTTGCCGGGGACGTTTTCAATATTTTGAAAGTCTAAATTTTATTATTCTACCAATTTTTGTTTAGCAATAAATAGTTGTAGATTAGTATTTGAATAATTATATCGCTTAATCTTTATTTTGTAGTATGTTAATCTATGACCAGGGGCAGAAATTCTGGGCTAGCACCATTTCATCCTGAACCTGAGCAAACACTAACATAAGGACGTGGAAATTAATACCACAGACATTTCAAACGGACTATCAGAAGAGGAGACAGTGAACCAAGGATAGAATCATCCGGAAAACTTAGACACCATGGCCAACCAAAATGAGCAAACCATGTCTGACTTTGCTAGACCTAATCTCCAAGGAACTGGGTCAAGCATCGTTAGACCACCGATAGCTACCAATAACTTCGAATTGAAGCCTAGTGTGATACAAATGGTTCAACAGTATGTCCAGTATGATGGCTTGCAATATGAGGATCCTAACACCCACTTGGCCGGATTCTTGGAGATATGTGACACATTCAAGATCAATGGTATTTCCAATGATGTCATTCGATTGAGATTGTTTCCATTTTCTTTAAGGCATAAGGCGAAGTAATGGTTGAACTCACTACCTAGAGGGTCGATTACTACTTGGGACATGATGGTTGAAAAGTTTTTGATGAAGTATATTTCCGCGGCAAAAACTGCGAAGTTAAGGAATGACATCTCTACATTTATTCAAATGGAATTTGAATCATTGTACGACACATGGGAACGATTCAAAGACCTTTTGAGGAGATGTCCCCACCATGCTCTACCTTCATGGCTTCAGATTCAGACGTTCTACAATGGTCTCAATCCGGCCACTAAACAGATGATTGATGCGGCTAGTGGAGGCACTTTGAACAACAAGACACCTGAAGCGGCTCAGCAGTTGATAGAAGATATGGCTATGAATAATTACCAATGGACTACCATAAAACAAAAGCCTAGCAAGCTCGCAGGAATTTATGAAGTGGATGTCGTCACCACCTTAGCTATTCAAGTGGAGAAGCTTCACCAAAAAATGGACAACCTTGCCTTAGCATCACCTTCCATGGCACCTCAACAATGGGACCCTTCATGCAGTGGAATGCCTGGTTGTGAACCTCAAGTTCAAGAGCATGTTGACTATATGGGCAACAATATTAGACCTCCTTTCAATCAAGCCAACAACCATATAGTTCTACATATAATCCTGGATGGAGGAACCACCCCAATTTCTCTTGGGGAGGACAAGGAAATCAAGGGAAGCAACCATGTTTGGAAACAACCACAGCCGGAACAAGGAAGCCTACATTGGAAGATGTGCTTACCAAGTTCATGAAAACTACTGATGTAGCCTTCCGGAATCAAGAGGGTTCAATTCAGAATTTGGAGAATGAGATTGGTCAGCTTGCAAGGATGGTTTCTGAAGGCAGCAAGGAACACTTCTGGGGAACACTGAGATAAATCCAAGGGAGCATGCAAAAGCCGTTCAATTGAGGAGTGGGAAAGGAGTTACAAGACCCAAGTCCTGCGAAGGAAGCACCCCAAATGGAGTCTAGCGGCAAAGGATCAAGCGAGATGAACGTGCAACTGATGGAGTAGCAACCAACCAATACTATACCCAGTAAAGCAATCATCAAGTTTTTTTTTGGCGCCATGCCAGGAGGCGCAGTATGGAATGACCCAGCAAGCAATTCATA